>CM070781.1:26588337-27188337 GCA_036346955.1 Dipus sagitta | reverse complement strand
ATTGGTACTGGCACTTTTAAATCTCTTTAAATACTAATTGGCATCAAATCAGACTGTTTATATATTTACACTCTTTATTAGCCTGAATATTTGGAATTCTCCTGTAGGTATTAGGAATGGATACAAGAGGATAATAGCCAAGGCATGTAGTATTAACACTTGGAGGTACTTACCTTAGTCTTGTATACTTAATCCTTTTTAAAATATACTGGATAAGTTTAATTGATTACAAAGAATCAAGGTACTTTAATTCGGAATATCCAAAGAACATATTGAACATCTTCATCTGAAGCATTACTGCTATTCCAGAAATTCTTTCACCTGATGCCAAGAACTATTACTATTAGTCACTACTTCTTATATTGGTTCAAGAACAACTAATTTATAAATGAATTCTCAGAGTTTGGAATTGCAAGAGAGAAACATGTTAATCCTGTAGTTTATTCTCACTGAACATGCCCAAATCCCTCAGATATAAGAGAAGAGCCTCTGATAGCATTTCACCTGTGCATCAATAGTTTGACATAAAATTTACTCTTCCTTCCATACAATAATATTCCCAAATACTCATCAGTATGACAGTAATATTTTTCTTTTTTCCTTACTGCACTATTAGATGGGGATATGTAGGTGGCAAGGGTACTCTGTGGCAGGTTAAATTCATATTCAAGATTATAACTAGTCTTTATGTCTAATCTTTCTGAAACAATAATGTTTTATTCTTGACAGTTCCATAACAGTTACTGATTCTTTATGATCTTGTTCTATTGCATTTATAATACCAATTGTTGAACTCATCATTTTTGTAAACCAGACATTTTTATATTATCCACAGAAAATTCTATCTGTGTTTTAAGGATCCTGGTATCATCAATCATTTCTGTAGCTTTATATAATCGTCTCCTAATTTGCTACTTCACACAATTGTACAATGCTATAAATTGAAAAGCATTTTCCTCTGAAGTACAACACGTAGAATACCATATGCAGGTAGCTCACAATTTTGGCAGACTTCTCTGTGCTGAGGGAGCTCAGGAAGGACCTGCATGGCACCCGGGTTTCCATACTAGACCTTGGTTAAAAGAAAGTTTTTTTTTTTTTTTGCTTTATTTTTCGAGGTAGGTTTCACTCTAGCTCAGGCTGACCTGGAATTCACTATGTCGTCTCAGGGTGGCCTCGAACTCATAGCGATCCTCCTACCTCTGCCTCGAGGGCTTGGTGCCACCACACCTGGCAAGAGGAAAGTTTTACTTCCAGGGCAGCACAGAAAATCCAGTAGTTGGGTATGGTGGGACATGCCTGTAATCCCAGAATGGAGGAAGCATAGGCAGCAGGGATACAAAATAAACCCTCAATCCTATTATTTTCCATGATGTTACCAGTTTTGTAGGCTAAAGTCCCTAAGATCATGCACTTTGAAGTTAATGTTCATATTTTAGAATTTATCATAATTATTCAAAATATTTACAAATATATCTGTCTCTTGAAAGATTGTTTTCAGGTCTCTTAAGGAGACAGCACCTTTATGTAAATATGTTGTTATTGCTACTTTCAAACAACAAGTAGAAGAGATTTTAATTGAGTGTCATCATTGTACTTTTTTTGTTGTTGGTTTTTTGAGGTAGGGTCTCATGCTAGTCCAGGCTGATCTGTAATTCACTATGTAGTCTGTGGGTGGCCTCGAACTCATAGCAATCCTCCTACCTCTGCCTCCCGAGTGCTGAGATTAAAGGCGCACGCCACCATGCCTGGCTTAATGTACTTTATTAAGTCAATTCATGTAGTGAATTGTTTAGCGACTGTGGTTGCCCTTCATGTTAGCAAATGAATGTCTTTATCTTGTCCAAATTCTAGACACAGGTAAAATTTATGTATTTTGGATTTTTATTACTGTTGTTGAATTTGAGATGCTAGGAAATTGAGCTCAAGGTTCCATGTAAGATAGGTTACAACTAAGGTATACCCAGTACAAATTTATGTGCTCTGGATTCTAAATGTTGAGAATGTGAACAAAAAAGAGGAAGAATAAAGAGCTCTGGTTAAACTCCTCTCTACAATGAACTTTATAATATAATGAATGTCACATAGAAATGTATCTTTAGACAAGAGAAAAATATAGATTTAATTATGAATTGCAAACTAGTTATGTTATCAGATCTAGCAATTTGATTAATAAAACAAAAGCAACAATGATAGAAAAAGGCAAATAAATTATGCTATATGCACATGAAGTATAAGAAAATATCTCACTTAAAAGTATACTATACAGATTATATTCGAGGGTCAATTTACTGTACTCACAACTAGTTATTTACACATTCAAAGATGAAAGTTTTCAACAATACTAATTTGAGGACAAAACTTAATATTTTATAATGTATTTTCTATGAATTCAGATGTTTTACATCTAATTCAAACAACTTTTCAGTGTTAAGATCATCTTAAGGACTGGAAGGATGGCTCAGCATGTAAGTGTGCCTTTGTTGAGAGCATGGGGACCTTGGCGACCTTAGCCTTCCTGAGTTCAAATATCCAGCACCTATGTAAAAAACCAAGTCTGATCATGCACAACTATAACCACTCTCTGGAGTGGTGCCACGGAATTGCTGGAGATTCCTGTTGGCAAGTTCTGGAACAAACAATGAGACTCTGTCACAAGAAAAAATGGGCAAGTGAGTGATGGAGTAAGAGAACTGAAGTTTTCCTCCTGCCTGCACAGAGCTCATGAGTCACTATAAGCAAGTACACAGGTGCCTACTAGCAAATTCACTTGCAATCCACCACACACCATAATACTCCACACTTATACAATCAAAATATCTTTGGAATTGATAATTTTAATTTACAAATTTTAATTTCTTGAAAGCTTAAGGATCTCATCATAAAATGCATATGTCAATTTAGGGTAATTTTAAATGGAGTGTGATCTTTAAGAGAGGCTTTCAAAGGGAATATAGTCTGAGGTCAGTATGAGAAGCACAGACTAGACAAGAAGATATGTACAAATGATGCAATTTCTGAGTCACCCGTATAATATGAGGGTCTGATCTCCGCAGATCCTCAGGGACATGGGCTTTTTACAATACTATGTTGACTATCCTTCAGCACCATCAAGGATACTCAACCCATTACGCCCAATTTGCAGGTAATAAAAATAAGGCAATGGGAGGTTAAATAGCTAGTTCAAGATTACTATGAAAATTCTAGTACAGCCCAAAATTAGTGTCACAACTCAACCACTTGAGGTGACATTCTCTGACCATCTGGCCTTTTTCAGAGTTTATTATGCTAGGCCAAAACTTGGGTAAAAGCACTGATTTCTGTGATCAAACGTAAAAGACTTTTTAAGTAAAGAAAATAAAGCATCATATTTCTCTTGGCTAAAAAATTGAATTGCTTCAAGGCTGGCAAATATTGCTAATTTCAAAGGCTCTTTATCTTTAAGAAATAATGAAATTAAAGAGTATTTGGGAAACAATGAACTTATTAGCACATAGCAATTTATATTGCACGCATTTTGGAAATTTCAGTGTGCGATATTTAATTTACGAACACACTGATAAGGCACCAAACTGATTATGTAGCCAAATTATAAGTCTTTGAAAAATTAAAGCATAATTGCTTGAATGACACCCCAAAATTGAGATTCTACTGTCCTGCTATCATAGGGAATTAGGAATTAGCACAAGAAAGTCCAGCGACTCCAGCAGCCACCAGGCAGACAGACAGACAAACAGAAGCACCTTGTGTTTTCTCATGCTATTTGTAAAATTGTCCATTATTGACAGGTGGCTTCAGAACACAAATGCCACTGAAAAACAGCTAGTCAATTTGTTTGTCTGCCTAATAGAGCCAAAGAAATTATTTATCACTGAAATTACATTGACAATTTATGCAAAACCATCAAAATAATGATATATCAGCCAGTAGAGTAGTTGATATCATCTTTTGCACATGTGCACGTGTGTGTGCAAACCCACAAACACATACATATATTTTTTCCTTTTAAAAAATACAGATATCTTTGCAAAGAATAGAGATTCACTGAGAATAACTGATGATGTATCATACGTTAAATACTACAGAAAAGATGTATAATATTGTATATCAATGTACCAATAATAACAAAAGAAAGATTTAATGAACAAAGTTGAAATTAACAATATCTGCCTTTGTTGGCTGCTTTTATAGGTGATGTGAATCATTCATCCCAATTGCAACAAAGTATTTCAAGAAAAAAAATATAGCTGTAAGTATTTGTGTCACTTCTTGGATACCATGTTTTATATGGAATATTTTTGGTATATCCAAATCTCCAGAGAGCTAATAAATTTTCTATCTTTGTGCTTATCTGAATTGGTAATGAAACTCATTTCATGTGAAACCCTCAGGGAGTAACAGAATGGAAAATTTACCTAGTGCTCTGGACAACGTGCAGCTTCACAAATAAAATAGTTTATCCAGGGACTGTTGTATTCAACTAGCATCTACGTTTGACAAATGACTGGATGTGACATGTTTGTGTCATTGGACAACATTAGGGGCCATAAAAAATTTAATCTCTATTCATCTTTTGTTCAATAGCTAAATTATAATTTTCTTAATTTGATAATTTGTCAACAGTGTATTATAATGAAAACACAGAGTTTTTTTGGTCCAGTTTGGCTACATATATCTGATAGTTTGAATATAACTTGTTTTACTGGCTATATAATTTACTTCATTTCCCAAAGAGTATCTGTTTCCCATACTGCCTGTTGTTCTGATTCTAATGATTTCAGTAATGCCAGAGGCTTTACATTTCAGAGAGAGGAAACTTCCACTTTGGTACTTGTCCATTTTTCAAGATATGATTTGCAAAATTATTGGAATCAACTAATAAATAGCAAATTTTCATACTGATGAAAGGCACATTTGGGAATATAATGTTTCCTGTCATTCCTTTGAAGGAATGTGTAAGATGTTTCCAACTTTTACTAGAAGTACTGTGAAGAAGTTTTCATTGATAAAAGTATAAAATATATAACCTTGAATGTACTTTCAGTACTACCTGTAGACTTAATATATTTTTCTGAGATTTATATCACTTAGAATTTTGATCTACCTACTGAAAAAAGGAAGCTATCCTGTAAAATTCTCTGTAATTTCTTATGAACTCCTGTTTGTGCTTTTCCTTCTGCCTCCACTAGTCCAATCTTTAATAAGTTCTGTCTGAAATGTTCAAAATTCGTTCTTCTTCTTCTTCTTTTTATTTCCTAATCATTGCAGAAATAGAATAATAGAATCACTTATGAAATCATATCCTTAAATAATAAAGTCAGTATGTTTAGCATCATACAACATCTAGATCCACCAGGGAACATGGATTTTGATGTTGCAATACAGAACGGCTCCATATATGTTTCACACATTAAAGCACTTGAACAGAATGAAGACATGGAGAATATCCAAAAAACAATTATACTTTGTTTCGAATAAAAAAAACATAGTAAAGAAAAAAAAAAACCACAACAGATACTACAAGACTAATGCCAGGAAATTTGAAGATAAAATGAAGGAAATACATAAAATGAAGTGTAGGAGAAAAAAAAAAAACTCCCAGTGCTACATTAATCTGAGAGAAATCAGGTGCTTTTCCACATGGATAATTTAACCTGGGAAAAACAAATGCTCTGGAGAATTTTTGAAGAAATCATAGTTAAAATAAGTAAAATTTAATAAAAATGCAATTGATTATCAGTCTCCAAAAATGTTCTGTATACTAAAAAATATCACTTTGAAATTCTTCATAATCAAGTTATTTAAGACTAGCAACTATTAAAAGTAATTTAAAAGTAGATATAAGTAACACTAAGGCATTAAGTAAGAATTTATATCTGAATACAGAAGACCAAGAGTAGCTAAATATAGTTTCAAAATGAAAAGTTTAAGAATTTAAGCTTGATGGACCTGCATGATTCCAAGAAATTAAATGATTATGAGTATTACATATGCAGACCTTATCTAAAATCACTCTTAACAGTAAATAAACTTGGAGTTGGATTCTAGCAAAGACTTTTGGCAAAAACTAATTTGGAAAGCTTACTGAGATTGTTATAATTAAAATGTGTCATATTAAAATAAGTACATGTGTATATTTGGTGGAAAATAAGCTAACACCTAATAAATGTTTTTAAAGGGACTTCTTAAATATTTTTTAAAGTTTTACATAGGTATGTTTGTCATGTGCATGAATGTGTGTATGTGTGAGCACATGTGTGTACAGAAGTGTGCACATGCATGTGTGGAAATATCTGGAGGCCAGAGTTTGAGGTAGGGATTTCTTTCTCTGCTGCTCTTGCCCTTATTCTTTGAGCCAGGGTATCTGGTGGCACCTAAAACTCCCTGGTTGGTACTACCAGAATAGCTAGCCAGTGAGCCCCCGTGGATGCCTGAGGCAAATACAAGGTTGCATCACCATACCAGACATGTTTATGACACAATGTGAGCTCAGGTCCTCCTGCTTGCACTACACACACGTTTCCCACTGAACCCCCTCTCTAGACTCTTAAAAGAAGCCTTAAACAAAAGCAACAGAGCATAGTAATTTTATTTTTTATTGGAGATTAAAGGAATTGTTCCTAGGATGACTCTTTACTTATTTCATAATATTACTGGGTAAAATATTTGAAGCATTATTTCTCAACATGAGAGGTATGACTATTTATTTATTTATTTTTACTTATTTATGAGAGAGAGAGAGAGAGAATGGGCATGGGCATGCCAGGGCCACTAGTCACTGCAAACAAACTCCAGATTCATGGGGCATCATGTGAATTTGGTTTATGTGGGTTCTGGGGAATTGAACTGGGATCCTTAGGCTTCACAGGTAAGCACCTTAACCACTTATCCATATCTCCAGCCTAAGCTATGACAATTAATAAATATTCATTGTCTTGTTTTGTTGGATATGGTATAGATACCATGTACATTTAAGGTACACCAGTAGCCCTGATATGGCAAACAAAATGTTCCTCAAACATCTTGTACTGTTGTCTAAGTAGAATTGTGAACACTGGTTATGGTCTACTTGTTTATTATACCTCACATACATACTAGTCAGAATTAAGAAAGTGTATGGACATGAGGAATGGGAAAATGTGGTTTCTTATTTTCAATGTACCTTTTGGTCTTGACCTTTTTCGGGGGGGGGTTGTATGTTTTCCAACCAGCTGTCACTCTTATGGCCCAAATATAGCAATCATACACTGATATTATCTATGTTTCATTATGTCTGAGTGCTTGAACCTTGCTATTGATTTCTGAAGTCTTCTTATTCCTCATGACATCATGTCTTCCATTTCATATGCTGACAAATATGTTTCTGTTTTTTCTCTTACTGGAAAACATTTGGAGCTGTCAATCTGTTCCTAAGGTATTTTAAATCAGTTATTATAATTCATACATTTTAGGAGATTAGTTGTAATGATATGCATGAAATTATTTATGTAAATACATACAATGTGTTTTCTTGGAGAGGATGCTATTTTTTATATAGCACAGGTCTTTATGGCAAGTACTTGTCTGCATGGACATTTATACTGAATATATAAAATAAATTAGTTACTGTTATCATATTTCTTCATATGAAACTACCAAAAATAAGGTATAAAGACAATAAATTAATATAATAAAATTAAAATCTATAATATTGTAAATCATAGATAATAAAACTTTGAAATGAGGGATATTCAAAGAGAAGCTTCCCTAATGATTATCTATATATTTTATGAAATAAATAATGAAAATACATATGCAAAATTTTAGCCAGATATTTTCAACTTCACATGGTTTTCTACACTAAATATTTCAGAACCAAGTGCTATGTAGGAAGACAATAATAAACTTTTTATCTTGACATTGAATGGTTAAGTGTTGTAATCAAAAATATTAAGTATAATATACTATTATACTGTTTTGTTATAATTTCAGAAGCATAACATAAACATAAATTAAATTCAGAATTTATGAATAGTTTTTGAAGTGTGCTCACAAAATATGTCTAAGTTCTATGAGTGTTGCTACATAGATGAAAAATTAAGGAACAGGGGCTTGGAGAGATTGCTTAGTGATTAAGGCACTTGTCTATAAAGTCTAATGGTCCCAGACTGCTTCCCCAGTACTCACAAAAAGCCACATGCAGTGGCATATGTACCTGAAGTGGACATCACCCCCTGGCCAATATAAGGTGGAAAATAGCAACAGGAGAGTGTGCCAAACACTGGCAAGGGGAAACTGGATATAATATCCATTGGTCTGCCCCCAACAATACACTCCCTCCAGGAGGCGTTAATTCCCAAATCTCCATCAGCTGGGGATCTAGCATGCAGAACACTATGTTTATGGGGGACACCTGAATCAAACCACCACACTAAGGTTATAGGTAATGACCCTGAACAACGTATAAAAATGAAAAAAATGCAAGACTATTAATAGAAAAAGTATTCTAAGATTTTATAAACTACTGTAGAAATCACTTTTTTGATATGGCATCACATAAGCCTTAATATTTCTTTGAAAACATTAAAAAATGTGAGCTATGATAACAGTCCCAAAGTAGTTTGTAAAATGGTGCTAATGGACAAGAAAAATTCCAATTTTATCATTACTTCAATTGTTTCAAATAATTGTTCTGCCTATATTCAGTTATGCATGCCCATGTTTTTATAGCAAATTTCATGATGCGTTAACACAAAATTCCTACTAACAATATGGCTAATTTTAGAGGAATTATATCAGAATATTAGGTACTTATTAGGTATATTAAGCATTGGATTTGATACAATATAGAAAATTTTAATGCAAATTTTTAATTTGAAATTGAGTAAAACTAAAATATATATATTTTATTTTTATCTTACTTATTTAGGTATTTTTCTATCATAGAAGTAATAAAGAATAGAGGTAAAAACCATGATGTAGTGTTAAAGTTTCTGGATTTGAATTTTGCATACAAATTTTAATGGCTAAAAGATCTTTAGCAAATATCTCTTTCCATTTCTAATATCTTTTTTCATTGCTAGAATCACAATACTCCCACAATCCTCCTAGAAGTTATGCGAAGTTCATTGATGTAAGCATTAAGTACAGTATTGTCAATAGTGTGCTAATTTTCAATACATTAAAGTCATTTCAATTGTTATAATGTCACCATAACCCTTTAAATACTTTTGATGTTATTTGGTGAAATTGCAAATAATAAATATGTTCAAACATTTGTAGAAAACAATTTGAAGAAAATAATTTAGTAATGTTTATGTCCAGTCATTAAATGTGCAATGTCAAGGTTTACATTGATTTTATTTCATATGCCATGCAAAGTCAGAAAGAAATATGAGTTTTCTTTATTTAAATTGAGTCTGATATCAACATTATAGAGAAACATCCGAGTTGTGTGTGTTTATAGAAAGGAATCTAGAAGATCGCTGGAGTCATGATTCACAATCATAATTGCCTTGACATAAGTAGTCATAATAACAGTATGCCCTTCATCTTTAGATAGGAGCACCCCATGTCTGCATGCCCTTTTATGTCATCATATTCCATCCCATTCTTAAATATGGAAGCTCCACTACATGTGACTTGAGAATTGTGATGCTCTATCAGCATCAAATTTTGTATACAGAGACTCTTTAAATAGCCCATTGCTTCTTCCTCAGAAACTCATGTTCCAAGACTTTACACTACATTTTCTGATTGATCACTAGGACTGGGCAGGGAGGGGGGGGGGTGGCAAGGAGAGGGCTCTAACCATGCTTCAAGAGCATTCTCCATTTTATTTTACCTTGGAATTAGAATCAAGATTAAGCAGATTTAGCCCCTTAATTATACCATTAGCGGGAACACCAGATTCACAAGGCCCTGGAAAGGGTATGAAAAAACTGTTCATTATCTCCTCCTATTTCTGCTTCTCTCTCTCTCTCTCTCTCTGTCTCTCTATCTCTATCTCTCTTTCTCTCTGTCTCACCCTCCCTCCTTATTCTCTCTCATCCCCCTACCTCTTTTATAGCACTTATCTGGTTCTTTCTTCTCTTCTTGGCTGCTGACCTGTTACAACTGGTACCAGAAGGTGGTAATCATCCAGAATGAGCTTTTGATCACAGAGACCTACAAAGTTTCCCAAAAGAAGACAAATTTATGTCAGAGCACTTGAGGACCCACCATAGGTTAGTGGTAAAACCCTACTGCTGAAGATACCTGTAGCAGACAGCTTTGGGTTCGCTGAGATGAACTTCCAGACCTGGCACAGTTATGGAGGAAGGGATATTTATTGAAGCTTACAGATCCAGGGGAAGTTCCATAAATGGCAGAAGAAGCTTGCCTGCCTTCACAGGAACAGGACAAAAGAGAGAGAGAGAGAGAGAGAGAGAGAGAGAGAAAGGGAGAGGTACAAGCCTAAAGGTCAAAAGCCACAGCACACTTCAGGAACTCCTGCTAGGGACACTTTGCATATCTTTAGATTGAAATCTGAAACCAACCACCACAACTAAAGATCCACCCAGTGACACTGCCTCCAGCCAAGTGGCTGCAGATGCAAACTACAAACAATGAAGGACTGAATATATTGGGGGCCATCTATTCAAACTACCACAATACTATACACTGTTGGTATGTAGCATGAAGTGACATGGCTGGAAGATGGAAGAGAGTCAGTCCCCAGACAGTGTGTCTAGTGCCGGAAGATGCTACATGAGTACTATATCTCTCTCTCTCTCTCTCTCTCTCTCTCTCTCTCTCTCTCTCTCTCTCTCTCTCTCTCTCTCTCTCTCTCTCTCTCTCTCTCTCTCTCTCTCTCTCTCTCTCTCTCTCTCTCTCTCTCTCTCTCTCTCTCTCTCTCTCTCTCTCTCTCTCTCTCTCTCTCTCTCTCTCTCTCTCTCTCTCTCTCTCTCTCTCTCTCTCTCTCTCTCTCTCTCTCTCTCTCTCTCTCTCTCTCTCTCTCTCTCTCTCTCTCTCTCTCTCTCTCTCTCTCTCTCTCTCTCTCTCTCTCTCTCTCTCTCTCTCTCTCTCTCTCTCTCTCTCTCTCTCTCTCTCTCTCTCTCTCTCTCTCTCTCTCTCTCTCTCTCTCTCTCTCTCTCTCTCTCTCTCTCTCTCTCTCTCTCTCTCTCTCTCTCTCTCTCTCTCTCTCTCTCTCTCTCTCTCTCTCTCTCTCTCTCTCTCTCTCTCTCTCTCTCTCTCTCTCTCTCTCTCTCTCTCTCTCTCTCTCTATCACCACACGAGGATCCTTCTTGATCACACTTTATTGGAGAGCTTCTTGGTTAACAGGAGAGAGCGATGGAGAAGGACTCGGGGGCGGGGTGTGCAGCTACTTTTATAGGGGGATGGGCAATGAGGCACCTACTGATTGGCTGTTATCTGCTTGCCACCACCAGGCGCCACGGGATAGGCTCAGGACAGGTTGCGTCAAGCGCATGCGCGTACCTTGAATACGGTTGGCGCCAAAGCACTGTCATAAAAGAAGCTGGACACCACGAGGTTAGCGCCATCTTGTAAAGGCGGATTAGATGTGGTTTCCTGCAGTGCCAGCGCCATCTAGTGGTGGGGACTAGATGTGGCTCCCTGCAGTTTCCCCCTTTCTATTATAAAGCGCAGCAGGTGAAGGTAGAGGGTTTGATCTCTGATAAACAAAAGGACATTGTGAAGACCCCAGGCCAGGTGGCCAGCCAGGCTGGTGCCTCACCCGTCCGGGTACCTTTTCTCAGAGGGGATGTCGGTACCAACCCATATGCAATCAAACATGCCCTCCATGAGGCTGCTAAGAGCATACCTCATGTGCAGTACTTTGTCTCGCAGCCTGAGCGCCAATGAATGTCGTGTTCCCAACACCAACCCTCTGCTCCTCCTTGTATAATGAGCACCTCAGGCCCTAAGGGGGCAGGGGCCAGGGAAAAACTAGGTGTTTTTCAGGGCCGACAGCCAAATCTGGGGGGAGGATCCACACTCCAAAGCGGCAAGTGCTTGAGAAATAACTACCTTGTCCCGCCTGGTCTGGGCTTGCAGGCGACAAATCAACCAGAGGCACAGCGCACAGCCCCCAAGGCAGCAAACTGCAAACATCCCTACCCCTACCCACTCCTTGAAGAAGGAAAAGGCAGAGGAAAGCCAAGAGGTAAAACCCTCAGCCAGGCTAAGGTCCACTCGCGTGGAATTGATCATAACAATAGCTTGTCTTAGTTCTTCCAATTCCGCATCAAAATCTAGGGACCAATTCCCTGCCAAGTACAAGGACAGTTGCTTTGACAGATTTGCTGCCCTTGTAAAGTTTTCATATTGAACACTAGTGATACACAAGGCATTAAGTTTCCATTCACATCCCAACTGAGCGATTTGCCAAAGAACATCAATTTGCTCCTGAACTAGGTCCACCCTTTGATTTAGGATCATAATGCCACCTTTGAGTTGGGAATTTAAATTTGATTGTGTGTCTAAGGCGGCAGCTGTGGAAGAAGCCAAGGTATTTAAGGTAGAGGCGGTTTGAACGGAAGAAGCCATGGCTACACCTGCGGCTGTAGCTGCGGCAGCAGCAGCCGCCACCGCAGCAATAACAGCGGCCGTAATTCCAAAATCTCTCTTATGCCTGAACAAAGACAATGTACTAGGAGCCTCTACAGGCACGGGGACCCAACGGGGGACCCTAAGTACCATGGCTCTGTGATAGAGTGTTGCATCCCAACATTGGGACAAATAACAAGAAGCATTAGAACAATTGCTGAAAGAAAAGTTACTAAGGACAAACATGAATGGTGGATGGACACACACCGGGGTGGGGGCATAAGAGGCATTTTTTCCTAGGTATTTTCCTATCCGGGTGACACCCCCGAGCACTCTCTCATATCGCCATTCAAGGAATTCGCTCAGGGATAGTAGCTCATGGATTACTCCAGACACATTATTACGGGCAACTGTCCCCCCCCCCCCCCCGTAATAAAACAAAGGGTGTCATATCTGTGCAGCTACCATTAACCCCACACAGAACCCACTTTGAAAATGGGTTCATAGTACCATCCTGTAGAAATGGTCCCTCCGTCCACGAAAACTGTAAAGGAAAAGGCCCTTTCATATTCGGGGAATAAGTAAAGGTCCGTCCCACATCTGCCCAGCCCACAGTACTGGACTGGCATTCCGTCCATGGCCAAAGGTCCCCTTCATAAGTTCCCATACAGTGAGGTGCCAGGCGTGGTTGAGGCAGAGTCACAGTACCTCTCTGGCCACGAAAAAAGGTACCATTGAGCCATATCACCTCTTCTGAGAAGGGGTAACTATAAGCTTTGTGGGACGAATTCCGAAAGGTAGATTCTGGGCCCCATCTCCTGTCCCCCCTAAACCAAGCAAATGCCTGCATCTCCAGTTGTATACAAGAGTCACGTTCACGGGCGAGAGTAAAGCAAAGACTTCCACTTTCCTCGATGTGTCGAGCCTCCCCCAGGGGGGCAAGGGTCAGGTCTTTAACAACCGCAGGGAGATTGAGACCTTGCTGAGTGGTGAAGAACCGAGGAAGGACTCTCGCCGTGTGGCGAACGGGCAGGGGCTTGGGGAAAACAGACAGGATGCCCCAGCGCAATTCTCCTCTACTAGTCTCCAGGCACATAAGGATCAGCATCCACAGGATCTTTGGCACTCGTACTTGGATGGCCATCCTCGTCCCCTGGACTCTCCTCTGGAGTTGATGTCAGCGTCTTGACTAGCCGGGCCAGGACCCAATGTGGCGATTCCTGGTCCTGTGGAAAGACACAAACAGCTCCCCTGGATCTTACCAAAGCAGGATCCGGTCCCTTCCATTTATTATCCAACACATCCTTCCACATGACCAGTTCCGGATGTGCTTGTGCCCCCTGGTGGCAATGTCTGTCTGCTGCAGACCTATCATGAACATCCAAAACTAAAAAATTAAGGGTATAGAGTGCTAGAGAGACTCTCTCCTTGGGGGTTGCATTCTCCGCTATCCCCCTTCGTTGTTTAAAAAGGATAGCTTTTAAACTTTTATTTGCTCTCTCCACAATACCTTGGCCTTGTGGGTTGTAGGGTAGGCCAGTAGTGTGGGCAACCTGCATCTGGGCACAGAAGGCACGAAAGCCAGAGGAAGCATAAGCAGGGCCATTGTCAGTCTTTAGGCGTCGCGGTTTTCCCCAAGACGCCCAGGCTTCCAAACAATGAGTTTTTACATGAGTAACCTTTTCCCCTGCAAGAGGAGAAGCATGTATGATTCCTGAGCAAGTATCCACCGAGACATGCAGGTATTTAAGCTTGCCAAATTCCAAGACATGAGTAACATCCATCTGCCAAAGATCACCAGGTCTTAGGCCCCGTGGGTTCACACCCACATGTGGAGAAGGCAGGAAAGTGACACAGGATTGACAAGCCTTAACAATATCACGTGCCTCGGACCTAGAAATGGCAAAGGTCTTTCTTAAGGTGTTAGCAGGAACATGATACAGTCTATGGAACTCGGTGGCCATATCTTTAGGACTACTCATGGCTAACATGGTCATCCGCGTGGCTTTGTCTACCAAGTCATTTGCTTGAGATATAGGTCCTGGTAGCAAGGAGTGAGCACGAACATGGGTAACATAGAAGGGGGAGGAGCGTTGCCAAATGAGAGATTGAATTTGAGAAAGAATGTTTGAGACAGGACTAGCAGAACGAATAGAAGCAGCAATTTCCAGTCCAACAACTGCATTAGCCACATACTGTGAGTCTGTGAACAAATTAAAGGGACTACCAAAAGTCTGAAACACCTCCAAGACAATCATGCATTCCACAATTTGGGGAGAGTCAGGCCTATAGAACTTCACCACAGGTTCTGAGCCCTGAACCATATAAGCTCCGCGACCTGTTTTTGAACCATCAGTGAAAATGGCAGGGGCTGAGGGCAAAGGGCCCTTTGATGTGACCCGGGGAAAATAGACTAAATTTTTTTCCACGAAGGACAGAATGGGGCTTTTTGGGTAATGGTTATCTATAGGATTTGGAAAAGCACACATAAGAATGCTCCATTCATCAACCGTACCGGATAGAGTCTCTACTTGTTCCTTAGTATAGGGGATGATAAGCTTATCAGGCAACTTTGCAAAATGAGTTAGGCACGATTTCAAACCCAAACAAGCCTGTTGGGCAACCAACTGTGGGAAGTACTGCAGGGTGCGAGCTCCCAAGGAATGTCCATGAATCCACAAAAGAGGGCCGTCCTGCCATAACACTCCCGTGGGGACATCCCTTGTTTTTAGAATACAAAGAAGAAGTGGACTAGAAGGGTCAAAGCGTTTAAGCTGTGCCTTCATAAGGGCCTTTTCTATTTTGCTTAAAGCCTGGCGAGCTGGCTCAGTGAGCACACGAGGAGAGGTAATCTCAGGATCACCCTCCAAAATGGAAAACAATGGTAACAAATCTGCACGGGGGACATGGAGAAAACCTCGCAACCAATTAATGTCCCCCAAAAGTTTTTGAAAATCATTTAATGTATGCAAGTGGGAGGTACGGATGCAAATTTTTTGAGGTTTCACAGACTGAAGGCCAATGACGGACCCAAGGAAATTTACTGAATCCGTTTGCTGGACCTTCTCTGGGGCAATAAAAAGACCCTTATGTTCCAACGCCTTGACGACCTCCTGAAAGGAGACATGCAAAACATCTAAGGTAGGGGCTGTGAGTAGGATATCATCCATATAGTGGATCATACGTAAAGAGGGGAACTGTTGTCTTACTACAAATAACACTGAGTCTACATAAAGCTGGCACATAGTGGGACTGTTGGACATCCCTTGTGGCAACACACGCCACTGAAAGCGGGCATCAGGCTTCTCATGATTTACAGCTGGTAATGTGAAAGCAAAACGCTCTCTGTCCTGAGGGCAAAGGGGTATGGAGAAAAAACAGTCTTTAATATCTAAAACCATCACTGGCCATTCCCTGGGGAGAGCAGAAAGCGCTGGCAGGCCCCTCTGAACTGGGCCCAGGACCTGCATTTGAGCATTGACAGCCCTCAAATCATGTAATAATCGCCACTTTCCAGAGGACTTTTTGATCACAAATATAGGTGTGTTCCAAGGGGAAATAGAGGGCTCCAGGTGGCCTAACTGCAATTGTTCCTCAATTAACCTCTGGGCTGCTTCCAGTTTTTCCTGTGAGAGGGGCCACTGAGGAACCCACACTGGCTTATGAGTCATCCAAGGTATGGGCACCTGTTCAAAATTGGAAGCAGAATTTTCAGTGGTCCCTAAGAAAAACCCAACCCAAAGCGATCCAGCTTCTCCTCCGGGATGATGGGCTGAGGTCGCCCTTGAAGGTGCTTCCCTAGACCTGAGCCTGGAACAAAGCCCTGAATTTTCATCATATTTTTACTAGCTTCTGAATAATCATTGGTCAAGCGGAGATTCATCTGGGTCTGAATATCTCTTCCCCATAAATTAATGGGAACATCCAACACAAAAGGTTGGATTTTTCCCTTTTGACCCTCTGTAGTGGTCCATGTTAACTCCTTTGCACTCATATGTGGTGTTTTAGCAAACCCTAAGCCTTGCAAGATCTGAGCTGATCTCTGCAAGGGCCAGGCTTTTGGCCAAGAATCCAATTTTATTATACTTTTATCTGCCCCAGTGTCCACCAGTCCTGAGAATTCTCTTCCTTCTATGGTCAGGCGCAGAAGGGGTCTTTGATCCAACTCCAAAGACAAGCAGGTCAAGTCCACACCGGTAGACCCAAGGCTCTTGTCACCCCTTTCCTTATCTAGTGCAGGAAATAAAGAATGGTTAGAAGGCAAAATCAGCAATTGGGCAATACGGTCCCCAGGGGCCGCTGACACTGCCCCATAGGGGGAATGACAAAGAATTTTAATTACACCTGTATAATCTGGATCGATAACACCGGGGAAGACTATGAGACCCTTTAAAGTAGAGGAGGAGCGCCCCAAAAGAAGGCCCACCGTATCTCTTGCTAGCGGGCCAGACACATCTGTGTCCAGGATTTGCACGCCCATTTCCGGAGTTAAGACCAATCCGGAGGTGGCACAGAGGTCCAGGCCTGCGGAGCCCGATGTTGCTCTCCGGGCTGAGGCAGCGGGGGACCTGGCGCCACAGTCACCGGGACCTGAGGTGTCTGCATTGCCCCATAGATTTGTGGGCCCTGGGGACGTGGGCCCTTCCCCCCGTTTTTTTGGTCCTGATTACGTGAAAGAGGGGGGAGGGGCAGACCATTAATATCCCTCACAGATCTACATTCATTAGCCCAGTGTTTTCCCTTCTTACATCTAGGACAAGTCCCAGGGGGGCGCTGTGCCGGTCCCGCATCTCGGACAGGGGCTGGGCTATCCGCTTGAGGACATTGGCGTTTAAAATGTCCCAATTGACCACATCGGAAACAGCCCTTTTGATTCCCTGTCCGTTGAGCCTTAGCGGCAGCTATGACTGCTGCTGCTAATCCTGCATTAGACAGAGGACCCCCTATCTCTCGACAGACTTTGAGCCAGTCATCCAATGTTCCCCTTCTTACTGATTGTATAGCCTTTTTGCACTCCTTAGTGGCCTGTTCAAATATTAGCTGTTGTATAAACGGCATGGTGTGGTCAGCAAGGCCAATTGTCTTTTCTGCCACTTCCAACATTCTAGCTGAGAAATCAGAAAATGGCTCTGTAGGGCCCTGAACAATCTTAGTCAACTGTCCTGCGACCTCTCCCTTATTACGGAGCTCCTTCCAAGCCTGATAATGAATATTATTAATTTGGATATACACGTCTGGATGGAAATTGAGCTGATCTGTAAGATAAGGACCAGTCCCCAGAAGCATATCAGAAGTCCAGTCCCAGTCCCCTTTCATAATATTCTGCCTAGCTTGTTCTTGGGCTTTATCAGAAATCAGTGATCTGAAATCCAAATATTGCCCCCTCGTTAGACAAGCCCGGGCTAAGTCTAACCAATCACCAGGAGTAAGGGTGCGCTGCGTGAGTCTGCGAAGCAGCATAAGTGAATAGTCAGCAGTGGGTCCAAAATCTTTGCAGGCCTGAACTAAATCTTTAAGTTCCGTATAGGGGATTGGCTCCCAGCCTCTTTGATTGGTAGTGGTATTCAAAAAAACCGGGAAAGCGGAGGCCAGGCGGGACCACGTCCGCGGCTTAACAAAATGGCAGCGATCCTCGGCTGGGACATAGGGGGGGGGAACATGAGGGCGTGGCAGAGCACTAGGCGGTGCTCGGTTCCGAATACCAACTTCCTCTTTTAAGGCACTCCTCCCCCTAACCGCGGGAGGGCAGACACGCCTGCCCACAAACTGAGTATCCTGAGCACAATGCAAAGCTGCCTCCTCTAAATCCTGTCCCTCTGTCCCACTGGAGTCCTCCTGATCAGAAGCAGAACTACTGCCGTGATCATCTCGTATACTCAGGTGTCGCAGCGGCTGTAGGGAAGGATATAACCCCACAGCCCCCTGCTGCGGCGGGGCCCTAGGGAAGTCCTCACCCCTCCCGTGCATACAGCCGGAGCCCTCATTACTCTCTTCTAACGGGGGTGCCTTCTCCTCTACATGGCAGGGAACCTTTTCCTTGAAATGACTGGCCATATTGGGAACTCCTCCCGGGAAATGACTGGCCCTTTTTTCCTGTACTTCCTTATATAATCTGGGTTTGCTATCCCCACTTGCATCAGATTCTGACAAACTATCCTGATGTTGTCTGAGCCGTCTCCGGCCCTCCTGAAGTGGGTCCGGGTGGCTTCCAGAACGTAAACAAGAATGTATCATCCTCCAGAAAGGGAGGGTACCTCGACCTAAGTGACCCTCCTCCCTAGCCGCCTCAAGGTCTTTACCCAGCTTTTCCCATGAGGGCAATGAGAGATCTCCGGACGCCGCAAACCATGGAGCCGCAGCATCAATGTCTTTAACAATCTTTTTAATAGTGGCATTAGAGACCTTTAGATCACGTTGTTTCAAAACTTCCTTTATAGGCTGAGTAAAATCAATGGGAGAATACCGGGCACTCGATGTATTACCCATCACGAGCTGGAAGGCTGGAAATAAAACTAACAGCCAGCCCCACGTTATCTATCGAGGATTTATCTGACTCAAGGCTCCAAGGACCAGAGCCGCGTTGTCTACCGCGGGTTTAACCGGTCCAGGCAATCAACAGACTAGGCAAGATAGAAACAAACGCAAAACAATAGAAAGACCCAGACAAAACAAACCGAAAACAGCAAGAGCAGCGAGGCCCTCAGACACGGACATGACTGAGACACAGAAAAGAAAAGAAAAAAAAAGAATGACTTACCAGTACCTTCCTCTCCGTGTGTCAAGTTCTGAATCCTCCTTTGGTCCTTCGCCTGGTGACCACAAGGCTCCCGGCGTCCCGGGATTTCGGCACCAGTTTGCGGCGAGCCCCCCCGACCAGCGGGAAAAGAACAATCACCACACGAGGATCCTTCTTGATCACACTTTATTGGAGAGCTTCTTGGTTAACAGGAGAGAGCGGATGGAGAAGGACTCGGGGGCGGGGTGTGCAGCTACTTTTATAGGGGGATGGGCAATGAGGCACCTACTGATTGGCTGTTATCTGCTTGCCACCACCAGGCGCCACGGGATAGGCTCAGGACAGGTTGCGTCAAGCGCATGCGCGTACCTTGAATACGGTTGGCGCCAAAGCACTGTCGTAAAAGAAGCTGGACACCACGAGGTTAGCGCCATCTTGTAAAGGCGGATTAGATGTGGTTTCCTGCAGTGCCAGCGCCATCTAGTGGTGGGGACTAGATGTGGCTCCCTGCACCAAACCAGATATCCAGAGACACAGAGGCACCCAAGATCTAAACATGAAAGCAGACCTAATATGAACCCAACATGGCTCAGGGGAATTTGCTGAAGATGGGGTTGAAAGAATGTCAGAGCTACATGCTGGGTCATGACACACAGGGACATTTCCTCCTACCAGAAACTAAAGGCTAATCCCACAATGCAAGACCCATATATTCCAACAAGGAGGGTCATGGTGGAGGGGGGAGGACATGGAGGAGGCTAACAATGGTACCAACTTGAATATATTCACCGACAAATTTTAAAAAAAGTAAGAATTCCTGCTAAGCATGTTCTCTACCTGGTATAGATGATAAAGAGTCAAGAAAAAGAAATACAGCTGTCAACATTCCCTACTATGTCCACAGTTTTATTTGTCTAAAATGAGCAGCTTTGGCTTGTGGACTGACACAGAGGAATGGTGTTCTTTGTGTTCTTTTCTCCCGAGATCCAGCCCCACTTCCCCATACCTTAAAGAGGATGCAGGAGCTCATTGTACACTCCAGCTCCTGTGGAGATGAGGAGCTCTGTGGACTCCTGTTTCTTCCTCTCCTCTGCTCTGATCAGAAACCTGATGATGTTAAGCAGGTGCCTGAGAGTTCCTATATATTCTGCAGGTACCACAAAGGCCAGGATTCTTGGTCACAGTACCTAAGAAAAAATGGGGCAACACACAAAGGCTCTTTATTCTTTCCATGAATTCTTCCTGATCCTCATGTACATGTGTACCCTCTGATTTTGAACCTCCTGATTTTTTATTTCATTTTTAGAGTCAGGTCAAATCAAACTCACTAAATAAAATCTTTGCACAAAAAATACTATGATAATATGTTTTCTTCTTCTTTGGGATTACCACTGTTGGCAAATGCTAGAACAAATTTTATTAACTTGTATCTTATTTAATTTTACTGTACCAGTTTTTATTTCTTTTTTCCATCTCAAAAATTATGTTATGATATATCATTTATTTAAAATGTGTTTCTAAATTTCATATATACGTATCTAAGTTAAAAAATGTCCTACTTGCCTAGGTACATTTTATCTTTCTTTTTGGAGACAGAATCTTGCTCTGGCCCAGTCTGAAATTCATAATATAGTCTTAGGCTGGCCTAATATTGGATAAAATAGACTTCAAACCAAAAATAATCAAAAAAGACAAAGAAGGCCACTTCCTACTTATCAAGGGAACGATCCATCAAGAGGATATTACAATCATAAATCTGTATGCACCAAACACAGGGGCACCACAGTTCATAAAACAAAACCTACTTGACAATAAAACAGAAATAACCACAAACAACATCATAGCTGGGGACTTCAATACACCATTATCGGTAACAGACAGATCATCCAAACAGAAATTCAACAGGGAAGTAAGAGAGCTCAGCCAAACCATAGATCACTTAGGCCTAATGGACATCTACAGACCCTTCCATGCCAAATCCACAGATTACACATTCTTCTCAGCAGCCCATGGAACTTTCTCTAAAATAGACCATTTACTAGGTCACAAAGACAGCCTCCATATATTTAGGAAGATTGACATAATTCCCTGCATGATATCAGATCAATGCTATATTGCTAGAAATCAACAACAAAAGACCCACCAAGAATCCCAATGGCACCTGGAAACTGAACAGCACACTTTTAAACAATGAATGGATAGTGGATGAAATAAAAAATGAAATTGCAAAATTTCTGGAATTGAACGACAATGAGAACACATTGTACCAAAACTTATGGGACACAATGAAGGCGGTCCTCAGGGGAAAATTCATAGCACTCAATGCCTTCATAAAAAAGACAGAAAGGTCCCAAATCAATGACCTAACCATCTACGTAAAGGCACTGGAAAAACAAGAAAAATCCAACCTAAAGAGCTCCAGAAGGTAAGAAATAATTAAAATCAGAGCAGAAATCAATGAACTGGAAATGAAGGAAACAATTAAGACAATTGACAAAACAAAGAGCTGGTTCTTTGAAAAAATAAACAAAATTGACAAACCCCTGGCCAATCTGATCAAGCAAAAAAAGGAGAAGATTCAAATTAACAAAATTCAAAATGAAAAAGGAGAGATCACAACAGACATAAGTAAATTGGGAGAATCATGAGGACTTACTTCAAAAACCTCTACTCCACAAAACTGGATAATGTGGAGGAGATGGATAAATTCTTGGACTCATACCATCTACCAAAGCTAAACACAGAGCAGATTAATCACCTCAATCAACCCATCACACTCATGGAGATTGAAAAAGTAATAAAAAACCTCCCAAAAAAGAAGAGCCCAGGACCAGATGGCTTCTCAGCTAAATTCTATCAAACCTTCATAGAAGAACTCAAACCAATCTTCCTCAAACTGTGCCACACAATTGGTGAACAGGGAAAGCTACCCAACTCCTTTTATGAAGCTAGCATCACCCTAATTCCAAAACCAGGCAGAGATGCCACAAGAAAAGAAAACTACCGGCCTATTTCCCTGATGAATTTAGATACAAAGATCCTAAACAAAATCCTTGCAAACACAATCCAACAACACATCAAAAGCATTATCCACCTTGACCAAGTCAGATTCATTCCAGGAACACAGGGGTGGTTCAACATACGGAAATCTGTCAATGTAATACACCACATAAACAAGGTTAAACATAAAAACCACATGATCATTTAGATAGATGCAGAAAAGGCCTCTGACAAGATTCAACATCACTTCATGTTCAAAACATTGGAGAGAGTTGGCATGGTTGGTTCATATCTTAACCTAATAAAGGCAATATACGAAGCTCCGAAGGCCCAAATAATACTTAATGGAGAGAGATTGGAGGAATTCCCATTAAGATCAGGAACAAGACAGGGTTGTCCACTCTCACCTCTGCTTTTCAATATAGTACTGGAAGTCCTAGCTCAAGCAATAAGACAGGAGAAGGAAATGAAAGGGATACAATTTGGAAAGGAAGAAGTTAAGTTAGCTTTATTCGCTGATGACATGATTATATATATAAGAGACCCGCGAGAGTCCATCCCAAAACTCCGGAAGGTGATTAACTCCTATAGCAAAGTAGCAGGATACAAAATCAATGCACAAAAATCAGTAGCCTTCTTTTATGCAAATGACAAAGATACAGAGAAAGAAATAAGGGACATAGTCCCATTTTCAATAGCAAAATACTTAATTTTCATTTATAGTCCTGCATACTCCAAGTGTCTGTGCATCATGTTTTGTATGGTTGTTTCAACCATTGTTTGCACTGTTCAGTCATGTCTATACTCCCTGGCCAACAACTCACTGGAAGGTCTATACTTACTGATTCTGGTTTGCTTGTTCAATTAATTTTCTAGAAAAGTTCTTTAAAAATCCCCCATAAAATCCTGCTTTAGGAAATTCTGTTTGCCATTCTAATTTCACTTGATGTACTTTGAGAATATGATTATTTCATTTAAATGCAGAGTCTACATCCTCTGTTACTGATTCTTGTTACCAGCATGGCTGAAAGCTGGTGATTCTAGAACTATTTGCTTCCATACTCTGTATAATTACTGAGAGTTCACATCTCTATAGTGTCTTGATACTTCTATTTCCATCCATTATTTTGCTAGGTTTGATGTCTAATTCACAAGTGACTCTTGCCTGAAAAATACAAATGAGATGTTTTAAAATGAATGTGGGACTTCCGTCTATTCTGTTATGTGCACTGATGAAGGGGAGAATCTGGTCAGGCAAAGTGCAGAAAAGGCTATGGTTGGTAGAAACTGGATGATTTTTAAAATAATGAGGAACTGGATTCTTAATTTTTACATATTTGATGAGTGCCAATAATTAAGGATTTCTGGAGGTTCAGAATTCGTATGAACAAGACCTGTAGAAGAGGGTACTGCTTGTACGAAAGAGAAATAATTCAGAGTAAAATGAGAGAAATGGATGGACTT
The DNA here is from genome assembly GCA_036346955.1 of Dipus sagitta. Classification (NCBI taxonomy): domain Eukaryota; kingdom Metazoa; phylum Chordata; class Mammalia; order Rodentia; family Dipodidae; genus Dipus; species Dipus sagitta. Next base: position 27,164,609 of record CM070781.1, on the reverse strand, counting down.
AGGAACCTCTGACTGCTGAAGAGCCTTCTGATTTATATGTAGTTAAAATCAGTCTAAGATTGCTAGTGACTGCTTGTGGATCATGCACTCCCCAAGCAGTCCCTGACGAGCTGCAGGTGGAGACTTCAGTCTCTTCACTGTGTCTGCACTCCACTCGGTTCTGTAGAACTTCAAAACACAAAGCTGAAGTTGGACACTCTGTGACTCTCTCCCTGGATGCCCTGATGTGAGGGTGAAAAGCTTCCAGTTTTTGTGATTTTATTCCTGCTGTCATTAAGTCCTTGCATTTACTTCAAAGCAGTACCATTTATTTCCATAGGAGAAATTTCTGTACTTTTACTGCTTTTTTTTTCTCCATTTCCTCTCATTTATCTCCGATTCCTCCATCAGTTTGGCAGACAGTTATTTCCAGGGGGAGGTTATACAGTCTATGCACACTGACACTATGTCGCAGACAAGCTGCCATCAAGATGATAATTACCACCATGGGAGTACACACAGGCAAACATATTTTGCCTGGTTATGCAAAGGCCATTCCGTACTTCTAATGGAGTGTATCAATGTCTTTAATCCATACAAGATCCACTAGGTCATCTTCATCTGTGCAAAACCAGGTGCTTATTCTCTTGTAAAGGAAATGGGAAAGGCTAACTGCATATCTTTATACAGTAGCTCATTTCAACTTCTTAAAAATGATTTATTTATTTACTTATTTATTTATTTGAGAGGAAGAGGCATATACATAGAGAGATTGTACATGCCAGGGCCTCTAGGCACTGCAAAAGAAAGACTCCAGACTCATGTACCATCTTGTGCATTTGGACTATGTGGGTAATAGGGAATTGAACCTGGATCCTTAAGCTTCGCGAGCACGTGTTTTAGCCACTTAACCATCTCTTCAGCCCTCAATTAAGCTTTTTATTATAGTTGTTAAAAACAAAAGGTTATGAAAGCCAATTATAGGTTAAACTCTGCCCTCCCTTTTGAAGAGATAACGAAGGTTACATGAGGACATTGTGGTATCCTTACTGCAAACAGGGCTGGTGCTCTTCAAAGAGGAGGGATAAGAGGCAAGTTAAGCCATCTATTGTAAGACAAGTAAAGAGATCACAGGAAAATAAAATCTGCTGACATCTTAATGTTATATATCTACTCTGAAGTACTAGGTGAAGATAATTCCTGTCATATATGCTAGCTAATATGTAATATCTTGTTAAGACTGTCTTACCCAGCTAATACCAAAAACCACTATATTTCACACATTAATCAAACAAAAATTAGTACTAGCGTATTATTTGAGTATCTGTATATGATATTTAAGAACAAGACCAGAAGTTCCTTACTGTGCCATAGAATGCAGATACATGCATTTATTATTATTATTTTTATCAATAAATGGATAAGAAGGCTACTTGCAATTGTGTTGTTACTCTTAACACTAGATTTGGTTGATACAGAGATTCTCAATTACTTTTCTGGTGTTTATCAGACAGAGTTCTAAGAAAATATTTCTTTTTAAAAAATATTTTTTGTTTACTTTCAAGCTGAGAGGAGAGACAAGAAGAGAATGGATGTTTCAGGGCCTTCTGCCACTGCAAAAAATGTACCACTTTGTGTATCTGGCTTTATGTAAGCAAATTTAACTGCTGAGCTACCTCTCCAGCCCAGAAAATATTTCTTGACACTTGACACTGAAAATAAACATTCTGAGTGTGTAACCAGCCAATACCACTATATGATCATCTCAATTATTCTCAATAAATTGAGTTCCATAGTGAATGAGATCAGGAAAAAATGTACACTGTTGGTTCGATATTGCAAAGCTTATATAATCATCACTCTTGAGAAAGAAATTCAACTTCATTTTGGGAACAAGAAATACTAAACACAATGGTATTCATATATCTATTATATTGTACTGGTTTGAATCAGATGTCACCCTTAAACTCATATGCTCTGAAAGTTTGGTCCCTAGTTGGTGACAATTTATGGCTGGAAGCTGGAAGAGAGTCAGTCCCCAGACACAGCGTCTAGTGCCAGAAGGTGCTGCAGTCAATTCCTACCAAATCAGAGATCCAGAGACCAAGAGGCCCCCAATGCCTCCTTACTAAAGCAGAACAAAAATGAACCCAACATGGCTCGGGGAAATTTTGCGGAAGAGGTGGTGGAAAGAATGTCAGAGCCACATGTTGGGTCATGATATGCAGAGACATTTATCCTACCCATAACTGTGGGCTAACTCCACAATGCATGACCCATATACCTCAACAAGGAGGGGTCAGGGGGAGGGGGAAGGTTGTGGATGAGCCTAACAATGGTACCAAATTGACTAATTAAAAAAAAATAAATAAAAGAAAAAAATAAAAAATAAAATAAAAGGTGGAGCCTTGCTAGTGGGGACATGTTTAAGGGTGTTATACCGCCCCCCCCCCCTTGCCAGAGATTGGTTCACTCTTTTGCTGTTGTTTTCCCCCTGCTGTAGCAGAGGTCACGTCCAGCCTCTGCTCATGCCATGCTTTTTCCTGCCATCATGAAGCTTCCCCTTGAGACTGTAATCTAAAGTAAGAACTATCCTCCTGTCATCTATTTTTGGTTGGGTGCTTTGTCCCAGCAATGTTGTGTAACAATTTCCTTTGAACTGAGGGGAGGAAGGAAGCTCAAGAGATTCGGAAAGTCAACAAATCTGGCGAAAATGATTGTAAGACCCAGCCCTAAGTTTATAAAAATGAAAAACAAGCTGCCTTCAGGATGTACAGTGTGCTCCAGACATCGCCTGAACTGTTAGTTGGCTACAATTCAGATCACAGGCTTTTGGAAACTGGAATTGCCAGGAATATAGAATAGCCACTGAGCAGAGCTGCTTGCTGAGGATGGAATGTTCCATGGGCTGTGCCCAGCTGAAGGGGCAGAATTGGAACCCCAGAGACTTATTTATTGGTATAAGATGTTGGAATTGTAGCTAAAGGATTTGATGCTTGCCGTACTTGTTTCAGATTTTTCATTGGTTGAATCTTTATTTGCAATGTCAGTTTTTTCAGTGTTACTGTTTACTCTGTGCCTTTATGTGATTTTGGTTCTACAGCTCACAGTTAAGAGATATTGGACTATGGGGACGTTTGAAAAATGTGAACATTGAAAAAAAAAAACTTACGGGGATTTTAAGTTGAACTGGCTGCATTGAATTTGACATCAGGGATGGCCAGCAGTTTATGAAGTATAGGGGTACATGGTGGTTTGTATCAGATGCCACTTGGTCATACATGTGCTTAGAATTCTTAATGCCCAGCTGGGAGCATTTTGGGGGATGAATCCTTGATGGAGGAGATGTTTTGAGGGCTTGCTTTGGAGTGTTATAGTGAGATCCCCTTGCTACCGTTTGTCTCACTCTCACGTTTTTATCTTCCACCTACAATGCAGAGGTGATGTTCAGTCTCTGCTCATGCCATGATTTCCCCTGCCATCATGGAACTTCCCCTCAAGACTGCAACTCAAAATAAATACTTTATTTTTCATCTGCTGTGTTTGTTGTGTGTTTTGTCCCATAAATGTCTAGGTAACTGCAGCATATGTTATTCTTTTTTTTTTTTTCAGAATATCCACAGTAGCTTCAACTTATTGTCTAGTATTCCAGATTTGCAGAGAAAGTATAGCATTACATCTCCTATACCAAATTATCCATATTATTCTTAGGTTTATCATAATTTCATGTTTCATTTCATTTTATTTTTATTACTTGTTGGTTAACAATAATGATCTATAATATAGAAAAAAAAGTATTATTCTCTCTTAAAGAGCAAGTAAGTAGAGTACTTGTATCACCTTCTGACCCCTGGTATAAGCAATTCCATGTCCCTTCATCCAGCTGCAGGTGTGATACAGGAGTTACAGCCAACAGAAACAACATCTGTGGTCTCAGCCCATTGGAGACAAAAGATTACCTGGACTTAGATACTAGCTATGAGGGCTTGATGTCAACCACTTACTGATTCATCAGACCGACTTTATTAGCAATTACTTTGAGATGTATTGATATGTCAGTTATATAATTTTGCCTCCAATTTTTATTGATATGCATTAGGCATGAAATACATTTAGAAAAAATTGATGTACTGTGTAAATGCTACTTTATTGGCTCTATCAAATCATCTAATATTTTGTTATAATAGAAAGCAGCAGAAGAAAGATTCCATACCAGTATTTTATAACAAGATAAAGTTAAATTTGGAATCCTACATATCATATATATATATATATATATATATATATATATAGTATATTTTATATTTTTAAACCATATATACACATATATGTCATATACATACATATATGAGTATATATATATATATATATATATATATATATATACATATAACTATGATTCCAAATCATATATATTTCTTGTTCCTTTTATCCTTCTAATCCACATTCCAACTTGCAAGGAAATCTGTAACAGAACCTTTCAATTGGTACACTTGATATCTCTTATTGACTCAAACAATGGGGTGCTCCAGGAAACCATACGGAATTATAAGCTTATTCTCTGTTTGAAAGGACACCTTATATTTTGTGGTGGTTTAAATAAACTGCGCCACATAGGATCATGTGTTTTGAATACTTGGTTTGAGCTGGGGACAGTTTGAGAACGTTGTGAGCTCCTTGGTTGGTGGAGCCCTGCTGGAGGATGTGTGTCACTGGGGGGTGGTTATGGCATAAAATGCCCCAACTCCAATCCTAGTACTCAAACTATGTCCTTTCTGCTGCTGTGAAGATGTGATGCTTACCTGTATATCTTGTTGACATGGTTTTCTGCCATGATGAAAATTGCCCCTTGAAACTGTAAATTGAATAAGCTGGTTCTGATTAGATATCTTGTCCAGAAATGAGAAGGTAATTGCAATGAACTATGTTGAAAGAAGCCTCTTCAATCAAAGTCTGTCTTTGCGCTAACTGGATGCAATGCTAGACCTTTGAATTTGGAGGTGATAGTAGTTTCAATAATTCAAACACCAGTGTTGCAGTCAGGTTTGCTCGCAGAAATCACCTGACCAAGAGCAGCTTTCTGGAAAAAAAAAAAAAAAAAAAGATTTTGGCTCATAGGCTCCAGGGGAAGTTCCATCATGGCAGGGGAAAACGATGGCATAAGTAGAGGGTGTACATCACTCCCTGGCTAACATAAGGTGGAAAATAGTAACAGGGTAGTGTGCCAAGCACTGGCAAGGGAAAACTGGCCATAATACCGGTTAGCCTGATCCCAACAATACACTGCCTCCAAGAGGCATAAATTCTCAAATCTCCAGCAACTGGAAACCCAGAACCCAGAACACCCATGTTTATGGGGGACACCTGAATCAAACCGCTGCATTCTGCTCCTGGCCCTCATAAACTGTTAACCATACATGATATAAATGCAATACATTCATCCAACTTTAAAAGTCCCAATAGTTTTTTTTTAATCAATTCCAATGATGTTCATACATTTCCATAATCCAAGCCATAATACTGAGCCATAATACCAAAAAAAAACCTCAGAAAACCCATAATCCATAACGGCATAGAATAAACATTCACACTGCAAAAGATGGCATTGGGCATAGCAAAGAAATATTCAACCAATACATGATTGAATACGGCAAACACCAAACTCTGGCTCCAAGTCCAACAACTCTAGTCAGCGACAAATATCCTAGTCCAGTAATTCTATCCAGCAACAAGTCTCTGGCATTCCAATTCCACCCCTCCATCTAGGCTACTCACAGTCCTGGAAAACTTCATCTGAGCTGGCAGCTTTCCTTAGCAGTCTTCTTGTGGTCCTGGGATCTCCACTGGCTCTCCATTGCAATCCATGGTTCATCCTCACAGCTCCATTGGGTAGCCATGCAGCCATCCAGCAAACCTGCTACACACTACCCATGGCTGTTTCTAAAACACAAGACCATGTTGCAAACTCAATGACCCTCTCTTTCCTGCATTTCTTATACTCCACAATACCAGGTAAGGTACCAATTTGTTAATCCAAGGGGGAGTAAAGCAGACTTTGAAGAATAGGACATTCGTTGAGCGCTCAGACCCTTTCAAAAGAGTCTACATTCTTGTTGCCCCACTGCGGGTCAGCTGACCCATTCTCAAAGGTTGTAATCACATACAATTGCAGCTTATCAGGCAGAAATTCTGGCCCAAACATTTCATGTTTTTTTTTTTTTTGTTCTATGTCATATACCTCTGCTCATACCAGTCCATTTCTATGCAAAGCAACCTTGCATAAGTTCTCAGGACAAAGGCATAATAGCAAGCTCTCACACAAACTACTTCTAGTCCAACCCAAGCAAAGCACTTTCTCATCCTCATAAGCCAGACCTCATAGTCTATAGTTATTACTGCATTCATGTCTTTCAACTTTGACCAGAATAGTCCATCAAGCTGTACTTACAGCAATGCAAGGCATCTCTTAGGCCAAAGTTTCAAATCCTTTCACATTACTCTTGAAAAATTAGATCCAAAAGGCCAAAGCCACATAGTCAGGTAGTCAGGTGTCTAGGAGCAGTCCCACTTGTCAGTACCACTTTACTGTTGCAGTCAAGTTTGCATTGCTGGCAAAAATCACCAGACCAAGAGCAGCTTTTTGGAAGAAAGGGCTTATTTTGGCATAGGCTTGAGGGGAAGTTACATCATGGCAGGGGAAAGTGATGGCATGACCAGAGAGTGAACATCACCCCCTGGCCAACATAAGGTGGACAATAACAACAGGGGAGTGTGCCAAACACAAGCTAGAGGAAACTTGCTATAATACCCATAAGCCCACCACTGCCTCCAGAAAACGTTAATTCGGAAATGTCCATCAGCTGGGAACCTAGCATTCAGAACACTCAAGTTTGTGGGGGACACCTGAATCAAACCATCACACCAGGTAATTACATTCTCCCTTGAATTTCCTCTGTACTCAGATTAAATATTTTGAATCATCGATTTATAACTATGCTTTCCTGGAGTTGTCATGATTTGACATGTGTATTAGTTACTTTCTTGCTGCTGTGAATAAGTACCGTATAAGAAGCAACATAGAAAGGAAGGGAGAAAGGGACAGAGGAAGGAAAGGGGCATCAAGGGAGAGAGAGAGGGTTAAAAGGAGGAAGGAAGGAAAGAAGGAAGGAAGGAAGGAAGGAAGAAAGAAAGGGAAAAGTGAAAAGTTTAGATTGGCAAACAGTTTGAAGGTACCTTGCATGTTATCTTGGAAGGAATGGAGGAAGAGTTTGAAGAAATGCTGATCAAATTGCAGTCAGAAAGCTGAGGACAAATGGGAAATAAAGATGGGCAATGAAACATCTTGCTCCCTCCAAAAATGACTTCGTCCAGTAAGGCTCTACAGCCTATAAAATTTCTAAAACTTGGACTGGAGAGATGCATTTGCAGTTAAGGCACTTGCCTGCAAAGACAAAGGACCCAGGTTCAATTTCCCAGGACCCACATAAACCAGATGCATTCCGTGGCACATGTGTCTGGAGTTCATTTTCAGTGTCTGGAGGCCCTGCTGCATCCATTCTCTCTCTCTCTCTCTCTCTCTCTCTCTCTCTCTCTGTCTAACTCTGTGTCTTACTTTTTCTCTCTCTCTTTTCAATAATAATAAATAAATAAATAAAATAAATCAATAAATTAAAATAAAGTAATTTAAAAAATCTACAACTTTACTAAACAGGACCCCCCAACTGAGGACCAAGTGTTCAACTACACAAGACTATGGAGGAAGCTTTACATTTAAACCATGCCACCATGGTCTTTCTGTTTGAAACTTGATGGATATAAATGATATTGGATTCTATTTATTCTGATTTCTGATTCTTCAAAAGAAATCTTGATTTCTTTTTTTTTAATTTTTTTTTGTTCATTTTTATTGATTTATTTGAGAGTGACAGAGAGAGGAAGAGGCAGATAGAGAGAAAGAGAGAGACTGGGCGCGCCAGGGCTTCCAGCCACTGCAAACGAACTCCAGACGTGTGCGCCCACTTGTGCATCTGGCTAACGTGGGTCCTGGAGAATCAAGCCTCGAACCAGGGTCCTTAGGCTTCACAGGCAAGCGCTTAACCACTAAGCCATCTCTCCAGCCCTTGATTTCTTATATATTGTATTCTAGCAGTATATTATTAGCCCAATGTTTCTTCCTTCTCCTGTTTTGTCTTTAACTTTTATAGGTGAGCTGTCTGCTTTTATTTTCCCTTCCTCCATGTACCTCTGTTACCTTTTGAAAGTGAGATATGCTTATTCCAATTTCCTGAGAATGCTACCTATTTTAAATGAACAGTTAATAAAAATTTGATATATATATATATATATATATATATATATATATATATATATAATATTCTTGTAGAGTAACAAAGTGATTTTGTTCATTAACTCTTCACAAATTCTGTTCAATTGTTATCTAGAATTGTTATCTAGAATGTCACTCCACCTCCACCACCCAAATCTGTTGTCATTATAGCTTCATATTATCATTCATTTGGTGTTTCTACTGGAATGATTTTTATTATTTAGTTTTGTACTCAGTGAATAAAGTCAAGTTGGTACCATTGTTTGTCTCTTCCATGTCCTACCTCCTCCTTTTTGAGGTATATGGGTCATGCATTTAGGAGTTACCCCACAGTTATGGGTAGGAGGAAATGTCTCTGAATATCATGGTCCAACGTGGTGCATTGGACTTCTAGAGGTAATTTTTTTCATTATCATTTGCTCACTATGTTATTTTTGAATATCAATAATTTACCATCTGGAATTATTTTTATATGCCAGAATATATATGCCACTTCAGATTTTTTTTTCTTACACACATAAACCCTATTTTCACTGTTTTTTGAAAATATTTGTTTTTTGATTTTGTATAAAACTGATTTTTTTTGAGGTAGGGTCTCACTATAGCCCAGGGTGACCTGTAATTCACTATGTGGTCTCAGGGTAGCCTTGAACTCTCAGAAATCCTCCTATCTCTGCCTCCCAAGTGCTAGCATTAAAGGCATGGACCACCACACCTGGCCTGATTTTGCCATTTTTGAAATTTTACACAATTTTCTTTCCTTCATCCAAGGATGTGATTTCTCTGTAGCTTCTTCTGTCATTGAAGTAACGGTTTATCAGTCAGGCATTTTATTGTTTTATTTATAAGTAATGTTCACTTTTTGTTGTGGTTTAAATCTGAAATGTTCCCAATAATCAATAGCCTCATGTGTATAAGCATGTGGTTTCCATTGATGATGTTTAATAATGTTGTGGGACCATTAGGAGGTGGTTCTTCACTGGAGAAGATAGATCCCTATTGGTGAGCCTTGGGCTTTTATAGCCAGGCTTCACTTTCTACTTTGTCTCTTTTCTTAACTGCTTGTTTTATGACCAGCTGTCATCTTATTCCTGCCACCTTACCTTCAGCACTACGATGAACTCTGTTCCTTAAACTGTATGTCAAAACAAACATTTTTCCTTTAGCCATATGTGTCAGGTATTTTATCACAGAAAAGATAATATGTTCTTGCAAAAAAATCTTTAAACTTTACTTTTAATTTCATTTTCATCATGTTTACTTCTATAACATATGCATGGATTTGAAGGATTTTACTTTTACAGTACTGCATGATGTTTACTGAAATTTTACTATCTGATGATTAGCTGCCTGGACAATAATGAAATTTTCTCTGACCTTAACGTTTGAATTAATTTCTTCAACAGTTTCTATACTTATTCTGAAACATTTATTAGCCTTCAAAAGATAGTTATCTCGCTTACATATTTTCGTTTCTTGAAGTTTTCTTCTTTTTTTCTGGATAATTTATTTGACTATCAGTTACACTATCTGACTCTGTGTAAATATGCCTCATGATTCATCTGTCTGAAATTTTTACAGATTTTAACCATTAACAGATTTAACCATTTAACAGATTTAACCATTGTAAGACATATTTCTATGAGTCATTTTAGTAATTGTCTAAATATGCCTTTATTTTATTTTATCTTTTATTCATAATTATAGTTAGGCTCTCCAGTTTTACTACATTTTAATCACATTAGGAATTTAATCTTGAATTTAAAAGAAAACATTTGTTTATAAAAATATTTTCTCTCCTGTTTCTCCAGCTTTTCTTCTCACCAGTGTTCTCTACTATGTAAAATGACCTTCTATAATAGATAGTAAGTAGAGAGTTGTATTTCTATGCAGGGGAAATGCAGTTTATAAAGTTAAGTTTAAGGACAAGAATTGTGAACTTAACTGAGATGTAATGGGTAAAAAACCTATTGATTGACCTCCTACCTACCCTGATATTTCTGAATTCAAATAAAATGTAATGGCAAATAGCATAGATTTAAAATATTCAATGAGTTTCTTTCCAGGAAAGCTATGTGTAATATTTCATTTTCTATATTTTAAGCATAATGTTCTTATCTTATACAAAGACTTCTATAAAAGATGGCAATGAGAAAAAAACTATAAGATCAAAAGTCAGGAATAAATATCACAATTGTGCCAGGCGTGGTGGCACACGACTTTAACCCCAGCACTTGGGAGGCAGAGGTAGGAGGATTGCTGTGAGTTTGAGGCCACCCTGAGACTACAGAGTGAATTCCAGATCAGCCTGGGCTAGAGTGAGACCCTACCTCGAAAAACAAAAACAACAACAACAACAACAACAACAAATCACACTAGTATAAGTTGTCAGAGTAAATTTATTCTCCAAACCTCAAAGATTTTTAAGAACAATTTAAATGGATAATGTTAAAAGAAATGCTTTATCTACAATTAATACTAAATTTTTCCTTTTTAATAAAGCAGGACAGTATGATAAAATAGCAGTAAATGTGTAAAATAATACTCAAATTCCCTAATATTGAATGGCAACAGTAAATATAAGGCTAAACAATGGAACAGATTAAAACTCACTGTCATTAAACAATTTTCAGTTAATGATATATCTTATATGATTAATTGACATCTACCCATCTGTAAGTTTATTTATCATTTATTTATTTAGATCAAATTGCTACCTGGGAAAAATGTTTAAGCATTTAACATAATTTGATGTAAACATTATAGAAGGTAGGATTCCTCTTTGATGTGAGGCTGGACTAATATTTGATCAAGAATTTGAAGCAGAGCTGGGGAAATGGTTTAGAGATTAAAGCGCCTGCCTGAGAAGCCTGAGGACACTGGTTAACTTCCTGATGACCCATGTAAGCCAGATGCACAAGGTGAAGCATGTATCTGGAGTTCGTTTGCAGTGACTAGAGACCCTGGCGTGCCCATTCTCTCTTTCTGTCCATCTGCCTCTTTCTCTCTCTCTCTCTCTGTTTTTCTCTCAAAGAAATAAATGTATAAATAAATAAAATTTTAAATATTAAGAAGAAGTTGAAGCATAAAATAAATTAATCATATATATTATTCCAAAAGCAATGAAACTGGTAATATGTGGACAGGGAATGTAGGTCAGTATTGGTTTAGGTGATTAGCAATAATCATAAAATGATAGTAATGATAAGACTACTGGGAAGATTTCAGATTAAAGGTTGATAACATGTGCAATGAGATTTAAAATATTCACCAACTAATACTAAAATTTATTCTTTATTTCACTTATTAGCAGTAGATGTATTGGTTTATTTTAAAGAAGGGATGAAACATTTATATAAAATATCCATATTCATTAATAAGGTATCTGTGAGGAGGAGTGACTAAGAATTTCCTTAACATAAGCACTTTAAATAAGAGGAGGTGGCTTAGTGGTTAAAGGATCTTGCTCTGCAATACTATTGGCAAAATTTTAGATACTCAGCATGCAGGTAAAGTTTAATACAAAGTGGCATTAAGTCTGTAATCATAAGTTGCTAAGAAGTGGGAGGAGCCAGGAGAATACTAAAGATTCTGGATGAGGTAGGCTGACTTTTCCAGTAGCTAAACAAGAATAAACAACTTGTCTCAAATAAAATGGAAAGAGGACTAACTGAGAGTTTCCTCTATCCTCAACAAGTATACCATTACATGCACATACACATACATTAACAAATAAACATGCATGCATGCACATACATACATATATACCCATACATGTTCACATACACATGCATGCACACATACATGTCCATATACACATACATGACTATAGAGACATGCTCCCATATATGGACACATTTCTATACATGCACACATCACATGCTGCACACATGCATACACATACCTGTATACTTACACATGCATATTCATGTATATAGATACAAACATGCCTGTATATACATAATGCACACATACACATACATGCCTATGTACACATACATTCAAACATATACATATATGCACACAAACACATACACGCATACCCATACATGCTCATACATATGTACATATATACACATAAACATACCTACAAATGCATATACATGCACACATACATGTGCACACATACAAAAGAATAAATATTAAAGAAAGTATACTTTCTTTAACATGGTGCATACAAAGAAAACATGAAGAAAAATGATGGATTTTATTCAATCTAAATATAGCTTAACAGTCTCTCTAATAAACAAAAATTCAGTAAGGAAAAAGAACTTTTGATACATGAGCTATGTTTTTTCTTTCTCCTCAATCCCTTCTTAAATTAAATAAATGTATTATGACTAAAATTAAGAAAGAATCTACATGAAAAAATGGGGTTGTAAATAAAGCGTAGAATAAAAGTATAAAGAAAAGCTATGATAAATTCAAGAACTATTTAATCACACTTCTCAAAGTCACAAGGTAGACATATTATCCAGGATGCATGTAGTCAGTAAATGCACACACATACTTTTTTTCAGGATAGACATGCCTTCAATTTTAATAATCACATTGAGAAAAATTAATAGATGCTGTCAATTCAGTTGCATAACTGTTTTTTATTCATTATACATTATGTCACTGGGTATAAAACAAATGAATTTTCATGTAGCAACAACAACAACAAAATAAAATACCTTGGAGTAATATTAATTAACCAAGGAAGTGAAAGATCTATACAATGAAAACAAAACAAAACAAACAAAAAAAAAGTAAAAAAAATGAGGAGGACATGAGAGAATGGAAAGGCCTCAAATGCTCCTGGATAGGCAGAATTACCATTGTGAAAATGGCAATCTTACCAAAGGCAATATACAGATTTAATGCAATTCCCATCAAAATCCCAACATTGTTCCTCACAGAGATAGTAAAAGTGATCTCCAAATTCATATGGAAAGGCAGAAAGCCTGGGATATCCAAGCATATCCTCAGGAAAAGAAACACCTCTGGAGGCAACATGATACCTGATCTAAACCTATATTACAAAGCCATAGTAAGAAAAAGAGCATGGTACTGGCATAAAAACAGGAGTATAGACCAATGGAACAGAACTTAGGATGCAGACTTGAGTCAAGTAACTATAGCTACTTGATATTTGCAAAAACCCCTAACAATATAGGGTGGAAAAAAGAGAGCATCTTCAACAAATGGTGCTGGACAAACTGGATAACCATATGCAGGAAATTGACACTTGATACACACATCTTGCCATGCCATGCACTACACTCAAGTCCAAATGGATCAAAGACCCCAATGTAAGAGTGGAAAGTCAGCTAGTACTGGAGAAACATATGGGAGGAACTTTCCATGATATTGGAATGGGAAAAGACTTCCTGAACAAAACCCTAGTAGCACAGGATATTAAACAATCACTCAACAAATGGGATCACATGAAGCTGAAAAGTTTCTTCACAGACAAACATACAATAAGCAAAGCCAAGAGATTACCCACAGAATGGGAGAAAACATTTGCTGAATATCCAACTGACAGAGGCCTAATGTCTAGAATCTACAAAGAACTCAAAAACCTAAACAATAAAAAGTCAAAAAACCCAGTCACAAAATGGGGCAAAGAACTGGACAGGCAAATCTCACAGACAGAAATACAAATGGCAAACACACACTTAAGAAAATGTTTATCATCCCTAATCATCAGGGAAATGCAAATTAAAGCAACTATGAGATTCCACCTTACCCCACTAAGGATAGAAACATTAAAATAGTAAACAAAAATAAATGCTGGCGAGGTTGTGGAGAAATAGGAGTCCTCATCCACTCTTGGTGGGAATTTAAGATGGTACAACCACTTTGGAAAGCAATATGGAGACTCCTAAAAAAGCTGAGTTACCAACAGACCAACAGACCCAGTTATTTCCTTACTGGGAATGTACACTAAAAGCTCCACACCACAGTCCAGAAAGATTTGGTCAACCATGTTTATGGCTGCTCAATTCATAATAGCTCAGAACTGGAATCAACCCAGACGCCCATCATTGGACGAATGCATAACTAAGATGTGGTATATCTACACAATGGAATTGTACATAGAAGTAGGGAAAGATGACTCAATGAAATTTGAAGAGAAATGGTAAAACCTGGATCAGATTATTTTCAGTGAACTTACACAATCACAGAAAGATAATTGCCGCTCCTAACCTAAATCTACCCAAGATGATGACATACCTAGCAAGCATCTTGAGGACCGGAAAATAGGGTGGGTGGGGAGGGAGGAGGAGGACAAGGGAGGAAGTGGAGGACACAAATCTGGACCCAAAAGGCAATGGTACCATAAAATTCTACATCCTAAATGACAGGCCAAATGGTTGGACCTTCACCAGGTGCTTAGAGGGAACACCTAAGTCTCAAGACTCTGGAGATTGTACAATGAAGAATCACCTTAATCTTCCCCTGTTTCTGTTTCTTTCTCTCTCTCTTTTCTCTCTCATCTCTCTATCTATTTTATAATACTTATCTTTTTCTTCCCTCTCTTCTTTGGTTCTGACCTGTAACTCCCAGTATCAGCAGGTGGCTATCATCCACAATGAGCTTTTGATCAGACAGACCTACAAGGTTTCCCAAAAGAAGACAGATTTCTGTCAGAGTAGTTGATTACCTATCAAAGTTTAGTGGTAAGACACTACTGCTGAACGCACCATATGCTGTTGGCATGTAACATGGAGTGACATGGCTGGAAAGTGGAAGTCAGTCCCCAGACAATTAGTGTGTCTAGTCCCAGAAGGTCCTACATGAGCAACTGGGGTAAAATGACCAATATCTGTCCAAGCAACTCACAGTCTAACCCTCTTAGCATCAAACAACCTAATGTGATATTCACACAGGTGCAATAGTGGCACACAGCCATAGTGGGAAACCAATTGCTCTTGATTTGGCTAACTGATCTGCTCAGTGGAATGGAACCCATAGCTGAATCTGGGAAACAAGTCAGAACCATATTCAAAAATGAGCCTGCTCTCCATTACCAAGCTTCCACCAATCATGGGCTACAAGAGGGCCTACACCTATTAAATTATCTTTAAAAACTGATGGATATCCCATTTATCTTGCACTAACTTTACTCTCCTTCATAGAATCTGCTTCTCTTTTCCAGATACATGCAGATCCTGAGGAGAAAACCACCCCATCATACCTCAAAAGGGCCCCAGCTGAAACCAAGAATAATTGGGGAAATAAGCAACAGTGCTATTTTCTTGGTGAACCTGGTATCAGCACAAGGATGAAGGAGATCGACACAGAGAACAATCAACTCCTACCAAATCAAGTATCCAGAGACACAGAGGCTCCCAACACCTCATCACTGAATCAGACCTAAAATGAACCCAACATGGCTCAGGGAAATTTGTGGAAGTGGGGGCGGAAAGAATCTCAGAGCCACACATTGGGTCATGATACACAGAAACATTTCCTCCTACCCGTAACTGATGCCAACCCCACAAAGCAAGACCCATATTCCACAATAAGGTGGGTCCTGGTGAACAGTGGAGGACAGGGAGGAGGCTAACAATAGTTCCAACTTGACTGTATTCACTGAGCACAAAACTAATTTAAAAAAGCCATGTTCTTAAAAGCAAATAAATGAATTTAGAAAGACAAAAAATGTATCTTATTTTATTAAAGCAGAACTATTCTAAGAGCATATGAAAAATAAATGCAATGTTCCATCTCACCTTGGATTCTGGAACAGCAAGAGACCATGTGATAAACAAAAAAGAAAATGTCAACATTCATTTACTTTTAAAAACATTTTTCCTGTCCCCCTTTGGTGAATGTTGCATTTTATAAAGCACGTTAACATAAGAAGCAACTGCACCATTAGTGTAACTCCTTTCTGAAAAAAAATTATCTCAAAATTAAGTAAATATCTTTCTTGGAGAGTCATACTGAGTTTATATGAACATATAAAAACTAATTAATAATTACCAAATAATTAATATTCCATGAATACATGATATAATTGCAAATAAATCAGAAGATATGATATTAGAATCATATATCTTGATTTGACAACATAATAAATCAGAAATTATTTGACTGTGTATTTAATGGAAAATATAAGTAATCATAGAAACATAATATGCAAAGCACTGCCATATTTTAATGACAGCTGTTTAAAAGCTGATGATATTACATGTGATACTTGGGTAGCCCAAATTACAAAGAAATGCTCTGCTTTCATTAAATAAGTTTCTGTTTTTAAACTATTTTTTATTTTATTTTTATTTGAGAGATAGAGAAGGAGAAGGAGAAAGAGGCAGATAGATATGTGTAGAGAGAATGGACATGCCAGGGCCTTTAGCAGCTGCAAACAAACTCCAGACACATGTGCCACCTTGTGCATCTGTCTTACATGGGTTCAGGAGAATCAAACCTGGGTCCTTTGGCTTCATAGGCAAATGCTTTAAACACTAAGCCATCTATGCAGCCCAAGATTTTTTTGAAGAGTATATATTTTTTGGCTCAGGTTACCCAAAAATTGCAATCTTGTTGCCTGAATTTCATGACAGTCAGTATTACTGAGGACAGATGTGAACACCCATGGTGTCCAGTGAATTTTTATGCCACTTTATTAAAAACTAATTAGTAAGAGGGTCCGTTGAATGTACATTTGGAACACTTTCGTTTTTATTTTTTAACTGTGTCATGTAGCTTAGGATGGTTTTAAAATTTCTTTGTGTCTGTGACTGTCCTTGAACTTATGATCCTGTGGCCTTCATTAACCAAGTTGTTGTAGTTATTGGCATGAGCTGCCATGACAGGTGATGGGACCCCTTCTTATATTGTTATTATTGTATTCTAATTCTATTAAATTCTAAAGCTGTTTTCCTCATACTTTCAAGTCCACTTTGCTATCTGTCCTAGCATGACTGGATGTAATTATGAGATCAACTCTTCTAGTAGTTTGTGACTTGATCTGTTTCCTAAAGCTTTTAGTTTCAAGTTCAGAATTTGAAGTATCCATATCCAACATAATTGTTCTAGAATATAGCAAACTTATCGGCTGGCTGTGGTATATCCTCCCTCTTTCATTTTCTTTTTTTTCCTGTCATTTCCTGAAAGCATTCCCTATATAGGTCACTTGAATATGAAATTTTCCAGAGTTCTCATTTATGCTTTGCATCTAGAGAAAGCATTGCTAATGAATTGAGTGTGGTGAATAAAAATCTAGAATTGATAGGATTGAGATGAGACAGAGATTTCATTAACAGAGTCATTTTTAAGTCCTCTTCACCCAAATGTATTAGAGAACAGGTAAAGTGAGTTATCTAATTTGGACATCATGCCAGTAAAAGAAAGAAGTTACAAATGTTTCAAAACGTAAATATCTATATCTATATCTATTCATCCTGTAAGAAAAGATGCCCCAGTTACATTGCAGTGAAGAAGGACGGAAGGGAGGAAGGAAGGAAGGAAGGAAGGAAGGAAGGAAGGAAGGAAGGAAGGAAGGAAGGAAGGAAGGAAGGAAGGGAGAAAGAAAGAAAGGAAGGAAGGAAGGAAGGAAGCAAGGAAGGGGAGGGGCGGGAGGGAAGGAGGGAGGGAGGGAGGGAGGGAGGAAGAACAACAAGATATGAGGAAGGAAAAGAAAAGGAAAGGAAAGAAAAGGAAATGAGGGAGGAAGGGAGGGCTAGCCGCAACTAAAGACAACAGGTACAAGGTTGTTGCTGATATTTGATAAAGAGAATAATCGTTTGTTTAGGTATTGATGACTGATCTGAGGCAGAGTGCATGTGTGAAGATGGAATAAAGCATTGGTACATAAGCACAACACCTATCACATTTGTAACTTTTTAAAATGTGGGAATAGGATCTAAGACATGGAATAAATCAAAATAGTTCCTTTAGCTTTTAGCTTCTGTCTCAACCAAATATTAAAATAAATATTCAAACTGAAGACATTATGGTGGGTCAGTTTAAAAATTTTACTTACAATAATGTGAAAGAGACACACATTTAAAGGAATCATATGTAGAACTCTTGAATTCTCCCAGGTAATAGTATATGTTAAGGCATCTTCCTGAGAAGAAGCACAGTGTCAATGACAGCAGCTCCAGGTCAGGATGATAACCATGAGTAAAAAGAAGCAATGAAATTCTATGCTGCTGAGCTGTGATGCTTGGTATGTTAGTTGTACTCAATGCATTTACAAATTACAACATATTTAATTTATTGAAATTGGTGTCATTCAGGCTGAACCCCAATGTAAACCAAAGACCATCTCTACGTAGATGAAATTTTTCTACAATTTCTACATGGTATTTTCACAATTTCTATGTTACTATTTTAAAAGATACTATTTTTAAAGTTTATAAAACTGTATTTTCCATATCTTTATATTATTATATGAATCATAGTACCTTGGACATGAGTACATACCAAATCTCTTTTATAAGTTATGTGAAAAAAGAGGTGTGTGGTTTACAAACTCTCCTTACTTTAATAACACATTAAATGTTTTCAGGTTATTAAATTTTGAATCATATTGATATAGAAGACAAAACTTTATGAATATTATGAAGTACTGGCCATATTTTTGAGAAAAAACATATTGAGATACTAAGTATTATGACTTCCATAGTTAATATAACAATCTGACTTACATTTGACTGTTGGCAGTAAGTTCTAAGATGTTGCCAAAATTAGTTATGGAATGCTGGCTAAGAGGGGACTGCCATTCTAGCTATAGTGTTCTCCCTGAACAGCAATTGCTTTGTGTTGATCAAACAATATTTTTTGACACTATTTTTGCTGCAGTGTCTGTCAAAATCCCATCACACCTGTGTATAATAAAATCTATTTCCTGAATGCCTATATGCTGGTCAAAAAAATGAACAGTTCTATGACATTTTTTCTTAAAGAATGTGGTCTTGTCTGAAAGGAATTTTGCTTGTATAATTTCTATTTAAAATATACTCATTGTGACAAAATTATGAAGAGAATATTAATTTCAGTGTTTTATGGGCTATGTTCCCTCATGGACAATGCAACATTGTCAATGACAGAGACATAGTAAAATCAGCAGTCTATTGTCATGCAGTCTCTCAGAAAGAGATCTCTCTAGAAAACTGAGTATAGTTTTTGGGTAATGTGAATGAGTCCACTTTGATACCTTAAGTATCAAATAGTAAGGGTGTTTTAGGCTTATACTCATCCTGTAGTGAAAATTACACTTTTTTAAAGAAATTTCTCTTGAAAGTGATCATTTGTTCATAAGTTAAAAATATATCTTTTTGGAATTTCATATATTTAAAACAATAGTGGGTGTTAAAAAGTCTAAATAAGATCAGGGAAGGAGGATGGATGAAGAGGAGGGAATGAAAAGAGGGTTAATCAAAACTAAAGGTGTTATGAATATACCATATTAAAACCTACTTATTTGCTAGACAATATATATATATATATATATGTATATATATATATATGTATATAAGACTATATATATATATGACTATATATATATATATATATATATATATGTATATATATAAAATCAACATATCCTAAATAGTTTATAGATGTAGTCAGGTCCGCATTGCTGGCAGAAATCACCCAACCAAGAACAGCTTGTGGGGAAAAAAGAGGTTAATTTTGGTTTACAGGCTTGAGGGGGAAGCTCCATGATGGCAGGGAAAATGATGGCATGATCAGAGAGTGGACATAACCCCCTGGCCCACTAAGGTAGGCAGCAAGAATAGAAGCGTGTGTGAAACACTGGCATGGGGAAACTGGCTATAACACCCATAGCCAGGCCCCAACAATATACTGCCTTCAGGAGGCATTAATTCCCAATTCTCCATCAGCTGGGAACCTAGCATTCAGAACACCTAAGTTTATGGGGGACACCTGAAATAAAGTACTACATTCTGCCTTGGCCCCCATAAACTGACAACCACACATGATGGAAACTGCAGTGCTTTCATCCAACTTTAAAAGCCTCCATAGTTTATAGTTTTTTTTCAATTCCAATGATGTTCATACATCCCCATAGTTCAAGATCTTCTAACTGAGCCACAATACTAAAAATCCCCCCAAAATCTATAATGGCACAAAATAAAGATTCACACTGCAAAAGATGCCATTGGGCATAGCAAAGAAATATTTAGCCAATACAAGGTTTAAAACAACCAGGGCAAACATCAAACTGTAGCTTCAAGTCCAACAACTCTAGCCAGTGACAAATCTTCAAGTCCCATACTGCTAACCAGCAACAAGTCTCTGGTATTCCAATTACGTCCCTCCAGCTAGGCTACTCACAGTCCTGGAAAACTTCCTCAGGGCCAGCAGTTTTCCTCAGCAGCCATCTCATGGTCCTGGCATCTCCACTGGGTCCTCACTGCAATACATGGGTCATCCTCATGGTCCCATGGGCTTTCCATGCAGGCAACCAGCAAACCTGTTTCACATTGCCCATGGCCATTTCCAAATCACAAGACCGTGTTGCAAACTCAATGACCCTCTCTTTCCGGCATTTCTTATACTCCATAATACCAGGTAGGATGCCAATTTGTTAATTCGCGGGGGGGGGGGTCAAACTTTGAAGAACAGGACACTCAGCCCCCTCCAATAAAACTCTACATGTTTCCTAATGCCTCAATGCAGGTCAACTAGTCCAATGTCAAAGGTTGTAATCCCCCAATTGTAGCGGAATGGACAGCAGTTCACCCAAAGATTTTTCTTTCTGTGCCATATCCCTCTGCTCATACCTGTACATTTCTATGCAAAGCAACCCTGCACAACTTCTCAGGGCACAGGCATAACAGCAAGCTTCCCACACAAACTACTAGCCCAGGCCAGGCACAGCTCTTTCTCACCTTCATAAGCCAAACCTCACAGTCCATAGTTCTTACTGCATGCAGGTCTTTCAACTCTGACCAGAATAGTCCGTCAAGCTGTACTTACAGCACTGCATGTGATCTCTTAGGCCAAGGTTTCAAATCCTTCCACATTCGTCTTGAAAATTAGCTCCAAAAGGCCAAAGCCACAGTCAGGTATCTAGCAGCAATCCCACTCCTCGGTGCCTCTTTATTGTTGCAGTCAGGTTCACATTGCTGGTAGAAATCACGCAACCAAAAGCAGCTTGTGGGAAAAAGAGGTTTATTTTGGCTTACAAACTGAAAGGGCAGCTCCATGGTGGCAGGGGAAAACTATGGCATGAGCAGAGGATGGACGGATGGACATCACCCGCTGGCCAACATAAGGTGGACAATAGCAAGAAGAGAGTATGGCAAACACTTGCAAGGGGAAGCTGGCTATAACACCATAAGCCCGTCCCCAACAATACACTGTCTCCTGGAGGTGTTAATTCCCAAATCTCCATCTGCTGGGAACACCTAAGTTTATGGGGGATGCCTGAATGAAACCACCACAGCAGGTTTGAATATAGTGTACTTGCAGAAAGAAATATTATGTCTTTATTTTCATCTGTAATAAATTATGTCTGAATTTAAGACACAAGCACCTTAGTTCCAATCAATGTTTTAAATCATTTACTCCTTCAAGAAATTTATCCAAGTCCAAGGATTAAGTAAGGCAACAAATTAAAAAGAGAGAAAGCTCTCAAGTACACTACTACAGTGATAGTATCTTGAGTAACCTCATCTTGCCTGTTGTGGTCAGCAGAAAAATGTTCTTTTCTCTGTACTGTTCTCCCTAGCATTTCCAGTGAAGCAATTAATTCTGATAATGAACTACTATCTATGTAATACAAAAACTTTAGGTGTGGTAAAGGGAGACAGAAAATATGTTTTACAATGAGAGAACTCAGAGACAGAAGCAGAAAGAGAAAAAGAGAGCTTGAGAAATACAGATTAGAAACTAGACAAGTCTTCTAAAACAGGAATAAAGTTATAGCTATACATTTTAACATAATGATAAGCAGTTTATATATTTTTCCTCCGCTTTTAACCATTAAGGTTGTACTAATTTGTTACAGAAATGACATTAAAAAATTGCCAATAAGGTATTATTTAGGAAGAGTATTTAAATGTAATGTAATAATGATGCAGGAGACTGGGGTCCAGGGAGGAATTAGATGTCCATAAAGATACAGGAGATGCCATGTCCTTAGACCCCAACATTTGCACCATTGGCCAAGTTATCAAAAAATTAAAGTTGCAGAAAATATGGACTTAGAGAAGGGTAAAACATGAAGTATAAGATTTCTTTTAGGGAGAGTTAGGATGCAGAGGAAAAGAAAGCAGGGAAGCCTCTGTATAAGAAGGGAGAAGAGAGATGGAGTATATCTCCAATCTCCATTACATAGAGAAAGGTCTGAACACACAAAGACACATGGAAAACAGCAGGAATGCACCCAAAGCAATGTAGAAACATATCAGAAAAAGAATCCTTCTTCTTTTCAGCCAGACCTGGACAAGGAAAGAGGAGAGGAGACCAAGAGAGAAAACTCACCTCACATGGGGAGGGAGCCAAGAGCTTACCAAAGGTGCTAGGAAGCAAGGGCCAAAAAAGTCAGGATACAAGAGAATCAATAGAGGCTGGAGGTTATGTGAATGTAAATTTCCCTCCATAGATTCATGTATTTGACTACCTTGTGACAAAGCAATGGCACTATTAGGGAAGTTATGGGACCTTTAGGTGGTGGACCCTTTGTAGATGAAATGTGCATGTGACACTTGAGGTTCTGTGGCCAGATCCTTCATCAGATCTCTCTATTCTTCCTGCTTAACAATTGGATGAAGTGATACTGGCTCCTACCATCATGATTTCTCTACCAAGAGTTATGCTATTGATACCATAAGTTGAAAATAAACCCTTTCCTTTCATAAGGTTCTTTTGGTCATTTTTTTCACAGCAATGAGAAAATTAGTGATAGGAATTGAGTCCTTCACTGTGATGAATGTCGTTTGTGGAACGGATGTGGAAAAATTTGGAACATTGAGGTAGAGAAGCCTTATAATGCTGTAAGCATTTCAGAGACAATGGACCATACTGGAGGAAGTTTGGAAGACTAGAAGACTGAGGCAGATGTTGGTTGAGGGCCAGGCTTCAGAACAGGATCAAAGCTATATTGGGAGCCAGGCTAGTTGCAGTACAAGACATATTCTGTTTAGGAAACTGTATTCTGTTCATGTTCTCAAAATGTAAGAGCCACAGGTTGGGAGTGAATATCCAGAGGGATCCCCCCTCTAATGTCTGACTACTGCTCTCACAAGTCATAACAAACTACTGCATGGTGAATACCAGCAACATCACTAAGGGGGGCCCTTAGTGCAGTGGGGGTAGGGAGGTGGGGAATGATTGTACCAACACTTGATGGTTCCCTACAAAGCTTCAACTTAATAAAAAAATACAGAAAAAAATTAAGTAAAGGTGAATGTAAAACTAATATTTAATGAAACACTATGAAGACTTAAAGTTTGGCAAGATGGAATTTCAAAGCAATAAAATGGCAAATTTTTTGTATGGCTTTTACTGACACTTCTAGTTCAGATCTACAGTGAAAGAGAGAAAATGAAAAGAAAGAAATGAGAAAAAGTGAAGTTTTGCTTTAAAAGAAATATGAGCACTGTTAAAGTTCCTGACACTCCAGCCCACAAAGCTGTTTTAATTGTTGAAGGGACATCGAGTATTACCTCATGGTTCTAGAGAGTCTGTGAGATCAGGAAATGTATGGCAAGATCAAAATTACTTCAAAGGGAACATGAGAAACCTCTGAAGATGAACCTTAGAGTTCAGTAGAGATTCCAGGAAGTTGGGGATGCCAGGATAATGGGATATTCACCAAAGAAAGCTGCATCCTTGAAGTGGATTCATGCCGGGGTCCAGCCCTAGCTTGAAGGAGGTCCCCGAAGAAAGATGTGAAAGGGAGTGGTGCAATAACAACTCAAAGTCAAGTTCTGGTGCAAGCTGACAGGCTAATGCTGAAGGCAGCTCAGTTTTTCCATCTTTCTCTTTCTACTGCCACAGCTCTTAGCCTCAGTCTTTTATTTTCTGATCATGTCAGCAACAACAAACTTCAAGAAAGGTACAATTTCACAGAATTCATAGAAACTCTTTGTTATTCCTTATCATCAAACAATCCCATAATTATTCACCTCAAGTAAAGTCATCAGGCCCCTATAATGATTAACTGTTTTCACATTTTCCCCATGTATGTGTGGTCAAGCACTTGTGATTTCCTGAACTTCTACTTTCAATTACTATATTAAAGGTGAGAGACAAACAACCACAAATGGGGGTTCCCATCATTAATCACTGATCCAGTAGATACATTTATCCTTCAATCATTTATTTTGAATTTTCCTTTTCACGTCCCTCCAATACTTAGACTTTGGTCCCCCTGATTGGACTCTTTCTGACTTCAGTAGTTTTTCTGTAAGGATTCTTGGTAAAGAGTCATAGTTTGCTGCAAAAGCCACCATTTAGAAAAAATTAGTCGTAGGACAATTTTTACATTGTTCCAAGAGGTTCATTGTTTCCTCCTAAGTGTACTGTACTCCATGTCTGACTTTAATTAAGGCCTTTAAGGAAAACAATTATCTCTGACCCATTTTCTTGTGTTTCCAATTCTATGCCAGAGCCTCTTTCAGATACATTGACCAACACGTCACTAACACCAATTTTTACTGGAAAAGTAAACTTAGAGATTGGGACACCAAGTGAAAGACAGAGAAAGACAAACATTATACAGAAAACCACAGATATCTGTAGCGTAGAGAGCCAAAGATTTTTCTATAGAGGGGCCACATTGGACTTCAAGGAAGAGACAGCTGGGCTGGAACTGTGTCATGCAGCTCTTCAGTACTCGATTCCTCGTGATCCTGAAATGGCATGCTTGCTGTCTCTGGCAGATTCATCTCTAGAAAAAGGAGGCTATGTGTGCCTAGAGCTGGAGAGGCGGGAAGACCAAAGCCTTTAGGAACCAGATGATATCACCATGAGTCCAAGACAGCATATGTGGAGCTGACAGATGTTATGTTTCCACACCAGGGTTTCAGTCTTTTCTTGATCAAATGTTTCCTAGTTATGTCTCCATTCTTCCCTTCTGACAATATGTAACTTATGTTTTGATTTCACGGGGTTCACCATTAAAGACTGCCTTGAGTCTTAAGTGAGACTTTGGACCATGGACTTTTGTGGACCATTGAGATTCCTAAATATCACAGGGACTTCCAAGTGGGATTGAATAGATTCTTCATCATGAGTTGGAAATGAGTATATGTAGGACAGGGGTGGAGTGTGGTAGTGGTACAGGAATTCTGGGTTCTTTGTACACCAATATGTGTATAATTTGGGGTACTCTAGTATCCTTGTCCTGTGAATTTGAACCACGAAATCCATGGAGTAGAGGATAAGATCCAAAAAGTTTTTTTTTTTTTT
This sequence comes from Dipus sagitta, assembly GCA_036346955.1. Lineage (NCBI taxonomy): Eukaryota > Metazoa > Chordata > Mammalia > Rodentia > Dipodidae > Dipus > Dipus sagitta. The sequence continues at coordinate 27,138,913 of CM070781.1, read as the reverse complement.
TTGTTTTTTTGTTTTTTTGAGGTAGGGTCTCTCTCTGGTCCAGGCTGACCTGAAATTAACTATGTAGTCTCAGGGTGGCCTTGAACTCACAGCAATCCTCCTACTTCTGCCTCCCGAGTGCTGGCATTAAAGGCATGTGCCACCATGCCAGGCTCAGAAAGATTTTTATTATAACTTAAAAATTTAGGAGGAAGAAGAGAAAGGGGGCTCATGCCTAGAAAGTAATACAGGTAAGCAAGGTGGAGCTCTTGCCAAGGAGACAAGAGGAGGTTTGAGGAGCCCACCTCAAGACTCAGATCTGGGTTTGTTTTGGGAAATAGTTATATGAGGAAGACCAGATCAGCAGGTTACTACAAAGACTGGACTTTTCACCTTGGCCAGCAATCTTAGGACAGAATCAGAGTTTTTGTCATCTAAGAAGGGTGCAAACTTCATCTAGAAATCTCTCCTGGAGGGTGTATCATCCAGGTTTCTTTATTGACACTTTCTATTTTTAGTCAAGAAAAAAAATCACTTTTAGGGTTCTGTTACCCTGACTGCCTAGCCAGTTTCTGTTTCCTATCACTCATTTGAATTTAAAATAACTCCCTGAAGCTCATGTGTTTGAACACTTGATCCCCAATTAATGGCACTTTTGAGAAGGATGTGGAACCTTTAGTAGTAAGAGTGTTACTAGAGGAAGTGTTTCACTGTGGGTGGGCCTTGACATTTTGTATTCGTTCTGTTCTCTCACTCTCCTTCCTGACAACATCATGGACTTGCACCAATTTCTGCCACCATACATGTCATCCCTGTCATGAAACTCCCCCTTAATACTATAAGCAAAAAGTAACTCCTTTGTTTTCATAGATTGCTTCAGGTAAAGTATTTGTTCAGTGACATGAGAAAGTAACTGATACAACACTGAATCTATGTGCTTCTCATTCCTCCTGCCTGCAGCACACATCTATTTCCTCCTCCAGAGTTGACCCACTTCTCTCTTACCTTCAAATGACCAGGAATTATTTACTTTTGTTATGAAAAAATCAGCCTAATCACTTTGGTAGGCTTCCACCTTTGTAATGTTGAGTTATTTATTTATTTATTTATTTATTTTTTGTGGCAACCAATCCAGAACATAAAATGAGTTTATGGATCTAAAGCTATTAATCTCTTTTATGATGGCTACAGGAGCTGCAATGTTTAGAAGCAGTGTCTCTATTCATCCTTCCTCAGACAAACATGAAGGATAAGAATGGCGAATGATGTGAATGAACACTTAACTTCAGAAGACTAAACAATAATTCTTTTTGTACTACTCATTATTGCATTGCTTAAAGGGCATTTTCTTTTGAAACATGTAATGTTTACTTGTAGTGATTTCTAGCTGAATCTGACTATTCTAGGTAGAATAGAATTAAAGTAGAAGAAAGTAAATGTTCACCTAAGGTTTTAATTAGAAACAGTTGTTTAGTAATGTTGCTTTATTTTGCATGAGAATGCATTCATTTGATGCTGTAATGAAAGGGTTTTTAGTATACTTGATGCACCTAAGTTGTGCTACAAGCCTAAATATATCTGTTGGCTAATTGTTATTATATGTGTGTTGTTTCTTGGCACTAAGCACTTTATGTAAAATATTACATTGTCTTATTTATCGTCTTATTATATTCTTAACACTACATTTAACAGGCTGTGTTTACTTCCAACTTACAGAGTTTAAATAAAACCATTTGCCCTACAATATACAGTTCCTCAATATAAAACTCTGCTTGATGGGAAGTAACTCACTTAGATCCTGATAGACTCAGACTACCACAGTGAGTATATGGTGGGAGTGAGGACAAGGTGACCTTACCATTAATTCAACAAAGTGCTCTGAACTGAGAGAGTAATTGAGAGGACACAGATGTAAAGTTTCTAAAATAAGCTTTCATGACCACTATGTAGTGACATTATGATTATTTCCACCATGTTACCATGAACAACTTGCATCTCCCAGAGATTAAGTGTTTCAAGTTTGCATGAAGTTAATAAAAACAGAATGCAGATTCTGAGAAGGTTAAGAAATCTGCATGCAAATATATATATATATGTAAACTATATACACTGTTATCATAAATATTGCTACAGTATTTTGCCTATTTGTCCCCAGAAATAAGGATAAAATTCTATACGTAATGTACTTGTATATTTTTTGTTTCTTTAAAGGAAGTTAGTTCCTATGAAATTGGTATAGTAAGAATTGGTGATGTAGTATTAAGATTACATTGGTTACTGTATGGTGTTTCTCCCTAAGTTAAAATTTGATGTGATATATAATAATAAATTATTATAAAATACACAGCTAAACATAGACAACTTGGAGGAGAATGAATATTCTCTTTCTAGTCTATATGTATACACTTGTTACATTATGTATTTTTCACAAAGTTGTTTTAAAGGACTTCATTTTATTTTATTTTTGTCAAAATGTAGTCCTATACTATAGATTAGAAACATTTATGCTGTGAATAGAGGAAAAAGAGCTATTTTGAATTTCACTAATGCATTCCATATCTACCTTCATTACTTATAAACACACTTGAATGCATCTCTGCCTGCAGGCTGTATTGACAGTTTTCTTCAGTTTCTGTTTCTGTATTTCAGCAACCTCATCATTTCTATGTCTAGCTTTACTTATATCCATTTCATATATTTCCCTTCACAAATTTAAAGTGGAGACTTATATATCTTCCCTTATCTCTTGGTGTGCTGCAGCTGACTCTGCATTTTAAACTATATTTACGTGTGAGTATGCTATATTTTAGTCCAAAAAATACTGGCATATTTTTATTATGATAGTGCAGAAGTGTCATAGCATCCCAAAGACTTTGGTTATAATAACAAACCACTACCTAATGTATTCAGCAGGAAAACCAGACTACTTTTGCCTGACATTTTGTTTTATCCATTTCCATTTGAGTGAGGGAGCCCTGAACTCTACAAAGTGTCTGGACTCAAGTGTTTAGATGTGTTTTGTGATCATCAGTCAATACCCATTGTGAAATGATTCAAGTAACATTTTGAGACACTCAGCAACTCTTCTTTTTCCTATGTACAAAAACAGATACACACTCTAGAGTGAGGGCCTTCATTGATCTTATTTGAAACTACTGCCCTGCTTCTCAATGAAGGATTTGTGTGCTAAATCTGTGGCTCTGTATGGGGTTCTATAAGGTCCCTTGTAGGATTTTATGTGTAGAAATTGAAAGATACATGTAGGTTCATATGTTTACTTCAACTACTACCTAAGTTTTTACTTCCATGTATTGTACTTAAAATAACTGACCTGAAGCTTCTTGAACTATTTAAAATTACCTAAAATTTGTTCTATATCTTAGATTCCAGAACTCAGTGTAACTTGAAATATTTATGGTATACATAAGATTCTAGACAACTTCACTAATTTTATCCTACAAACCTAACTTATATTTTATTATTAAAATATCTCCTTATATTAGAATTTTGTTAAACTTTTCCCTTCTTATCTGTGAAGAGGAAAAATGGTCACGCAAATATATTGCCTCTTTTTTAATCAACTTTATTGAGATATGGTGAATAAATAAATAATCAGCTTTTTCAGAAGTCTCCATATTGCTTTCCAAAGTGATTGTACCATCCTACATTCCCACCAACAGTGGATGAGTGTTCCTACTTCTCCACATCCTCACCAGCATTTATTTTTATTTGATTTTTTGATGCTTGCTATCCTTATTGGGGTAAGGTGGAATCTCATAGTTGTTTTGATTTGCATTTCTCTGATGATTAGGGATGATGAACATTTTCTTAAGTATATGTTTGCCTTTTCTATTTCTTCCTCTGTAAACTGTCTGTTCAGCTCTTTGCCCCATTTTGTGAGTGGGGTGTTTGGCTTCTTACTGTTTAGATTTTTGAGTTCTTTGTAGATTCTAGAGATTAGGCCTCTATCAGTTGGATAACCCGCAAATATTTTCTCCCATTCTGTGGGTGATCTATTGGCTTTGCTTATTGTTTGCTTGTCTGTAAAGAAATTCTTCAGCTTCATGTGATCCCATTGGTTGAATGACGGTTTAAGTTCATGAGCTACTGGGGTTTTGTTCAGGAAGTCTTTTTAATTTTTTTCTAAAGATATGTTATAGACATCACTGTTTTCTTATGTACATATTTATGTGAAATGATTGCCATAATGTAACTAATTGAAATATTGATCACTTCACAAAATATTAAGTTTCTTTGGTGTATAGTGAGATGCATAAGCTCAATGTTCTTGGCAAATTTTAAGAGTAAAGTGCAATAGCTTTAAACTCTAGTCTTATAGTATTATTTTTTATTTCTAGATATAATTTCCATAATTATTCATCCTATATAACTGAAAATTTTATAAACATCTCTCTTGATTCTTCCAATCCACAGTCCCTGACAAGCTTCTTTCTTCTGTATGCATCTGTTCAGTTGACTTTTTCAGAGTCCACATACAACTAAGATAAAAAATTTGTTTTCCTTTTCAGTTATTGTCTTTGTCCAGCTGTCCAGTTCATGGACACATAAGTTGTTTCCATGACTAAGGCATTATGAATAAGGCTGCAATGAACATGAAATTACATAATACTCTTTGATGTGCTGATTTAGTCACCTCTGGATACATTCCCAGAAATGGCATTGGTGAATCACAAGAGTCAGTATGTTTCTATTTTGCAGGCAAGCATAAGGTGATATCTCATATTGTTTATGATTTGCATTTCCATGAGGATTTATTGATGTAGAAAACCTTTTCATTACCTGTTAGCACATTTAAAAATTTAGTTCATGGCTAAGTGTTTATTTGGTTTCTCAGCATTTGTAGATCAGTTTCCTTGCATTTTTTCCTATTGATGTGATTGAGTTGTTTAGGTGAGACTTGCCTCATCTCCCAAACAGATATCTGGTTTGCAAATATTTTCTTTTATTCATATATTTCCTTTTCATTCTGTTTTTTTGTCATTGGCATGAAAATTTTTAGTTGGACTCAGTAATTTAAGTTTATTTTTGCTAATGTTGGCTGAGATTTGTTGCCACTGAACAGAACAATATGAAGAAGCTGTTCCCTTATGTTTCCTTTTAGTCATTTTATGATTTCACACTATACTTTTGTAGTCTTTCCATCATCTGAATTCATCTTTGTGTCTTATGAGAGATAAGGTTCTAATGGAATTCTTCTGTATTTATATATCCTCCATAAACATCTCATATCCATTTATGATCCAAGAAAAATACAGCAATTATACAATAGGAAAAAGTAGTATGATTGTAAGAGATTTTTTTCCAAACACATATAATTTCAACATGCATATGGAAGACATACAAAACATATATTATTTTGGAGATAGGGATTCACTCTAGCCCAGGCTGCCCTGGAATTCACTATGTAGTCTCAGGATGGACTCAAATTTGTGGTGATCCTCTTACCTCTGCCTCCCATGTGCTGGGATTAAAGGCATGTGCAACTACATCTGGCTATACAAAATATGTTTTGAATAGAAATCTTTGAAAAGAAATTAGAATAATTTAGGAATGGTCATAGTCCTAAGAAGCACAGTGGGGTTTTAGAGTTATCTGAATGAGTGTTCTACCATTTACTTAGAAAAACTTAAAAAAAAAAAAAGAAAAAAAAAAGAAAGAAAGAAAACAGCTATGAGAACAGGTGACCTAAATAAAGTAAAGTAAGGAACAGAGCATCCCTTTGTCAGAACTGGGGTAAAAATACATTGTAACAGTGGCCCAGGTAAATTTATACTGGTGACTCATGGTAACAGTGGCCCAGGTAAATTTATTCTGGGGACTCATGGTAACAGTGGCCCAGGTAAATTTATTCTGGGGACGCATGGTAAACAGTGGCCCAGGTAAATTTATTCTGGGCACACATGGTAACAGTGGCCCTGGTAAATTGATACTGGTGACGCATGGTAACAGTGGCCCAGGTAAATTTATACTGGTGACTCATGGTAACAGTGGCCCAGGTAAATTTATCCTGATGATGCATGGTAACAATAGCCCTGGTAACTTCATATTTATTTTTTCTGATGATGCTTGCAAACAGTGACACTGGTAACTTTATACTGATGACATATGATAGCAGTGGCCCTGGTGACTTTATACTGATGATGCATAGTTACTGATAACATATGTTATAAGTGATCCTGGTAGCTCTGTTCTGATGACAAATGGTAGCAGTGGCACTAGTAACTTCATACTGATAATACATGGTAAAATTGGCCCTTGTATCTTTATATTGATGATACATGGTAACAGTGACCTTGTAACTTTATACTGATGATGATCAACAGCAGCCCAGGTAACTTTGTCATGAAGACACATGGTAACAGTGGCCCAGGTAACTTTATAGTGATGACATATCGTAACAGTGACCCTGGTAAATTTATTCCAATGATGCATGGTAACAGTGGCCTTGATAACTTTTTATTGATGTTCATGGTAGCATTGACCCTGGGAACTTTATACTGATGATGGGTCTCTGGGAATGGCTTTCCTTGATTCTGAATAGTGGGGCAAGTTTTATCACACAAGTGAACTTGCAGTGGGAAAAATGAACTGAGGTCTAGTCATGAAATTCTTCTACTAGCAAAGTCTTTCTACCAGAATAATTAACAATTGGCAAAATAAATGTAGTTGTTCCCATCATCAAAAACCACATTGCAGCAAACCATTGAGCAGCTAATGATTTGTTGAAGGCGTAGTTGAGAATAACATGTATTTCAATGTGTTTCCATACATTATCTTTGGGTTCCTTCCTTGCTGTTTTCTTTCCTTCCTAAAGCAAGTGGAAAGACTACTTACAAATCCATATCTACCAAATTAAAAGACAAGTGAAATGATGGGAACCTCTTACACAAAGTGTTGAGAATTTAGTATCTACTATACACCTTTTGCCATAATGAAAATATTTAAGATTTTTGATGGTTCTCCTCAGATGTCACAAAATAAAATACCAAAAGAATCTCTTGATTTGTGTTTCACAAATCAAGACCCAAAGAGCAATGGTACCATAAAATTCTACTTCCAAAAAGGCAGACCAAATAGCTGAACTCACCAGGCCCTTACACAGAACACCTGAACCACAAGACACTGGAGAGGGTAGGACCCAGACTAACCTTAATCTTATACATCTCCCCTCCCTCTCTCTCTCTCTCTCTCTCTCTCTCTGTCTCTCTCTCTCTCCCTTCTCTCTAACTCTGGTATATTCATTATCTTTGTCCTCCTTTTCTTAGTGGACACTGACCTGTAACTCCCAGTAACAGCATGGGGCTATCATCCACAATGAGCTTTTGATCAGAGAGACCTACAAGGTTTCCTAAAAGGCAGAAAGATTTTGGTCAGAATACTTGATGACCCACCAAAGGTTAGTGGTAAGACCATACTGCTGAAGACACCTTATGTGGTTGACATGCAAAATGGAATGGCATAGCTGGAAGTTGGAAGAGAGTCTGTCCCCAGACAGTCAGTGCATCTAGTGCCAGAAGGTGCTACATGGGCAACTGGGGGAAAGTGACCAATATATGTCCAAGCAATTCATGGTCTAACCTACTTAGCAGCAAATAACTTGTTGTGATGCCCACACAAGTGCAATAGTGGCACACAGCCTTGCTGGGGAATCAACTGCTTTCAATTTGGATAACTGATCTCCTCAGTGGTACAGGACCCATAGCTGGAGCTGGGAAACAAGTCAGAACCATATCAAAACATAATCCCACTCGCCAATATCAAGCTACCATCAATCATGGGCTACAAGAGGGCCTACAACTATTAAATTCTCTATTAAAAAAGTAAGGGTTATCTCATTTGTCCTGGTGCTAACTTACTCTCTGTTGGAAAATCTGCTTCTCTTTTTCAGATAGATGTAGATCCTAAAGAGAGAGCCACCCCATCATACCTTGCAAGGGCCCCAGCTGAAACTAAAAAAAATTGGCGAAACAAGCAAGGGGGCTGTTTTCCTGATGAACTGGCTACCAGCACAAGGTGGAAGGAGATCAACACAAAGAAAAATCAACTCCTACCAAACCAGATAGCCAGAGCCTCAGAGGCCCCCAATACCTCATCACTGAAGCAGACCAAAAATGAACCCAACATGGCTCAGGGAAATTTTGCAGAAGAGGGGGCGGAAGGAATGTCAGAGCCACACGTTGGGTCATGATATGCAGAGACATTTATCTTACCCATAACTGTGGGCTAACTCCACAATGCATGACCCATATACCTCAATAAGGAGGGGCCAAGGGGAGGGGGTAGGTCACGGATGAGCCTAATAATGGTACCAAACTGACTGTATTTGCTGAGTACAAAACTAATTAATAAAATAAAAAAGAATCTCTTCACCAATGAGATCATACAAATTGAAGACATTAGTTTTATAATGGAAACTCAATTTAGCTTTAACTGTGAAGTGTGAATGAATGACATGAGAAAACTTAGTTGATAGCTGACTGGGAATAAATTTGCAGAGAGCTATCTTAAATTTCTGTTGAACAAACTGACAGTGTGTGGAAACTCAATTCCAAAGTACCCTTTTCTGAAAGGACTATGGTTGTCCTGCCATCCTAACATAAATCCTACAGAGATGTGTGAAGTGTCCATGCAGTGATGTGGTGAAGAATGGAAGTTGCCTCACTGACAAGAAACAATATAACTTTCTTCTAATCTCAGGATACTTGATCTTTGAAAATGTTTTTCTGTCTTTCCAGGGAGTTGAGATGTTATTCATCACCATATGCAGCCATTTTAAGTTGTAACAAGGCATCATTTTACTATTAATCATTATTATCACCTATACTGGCTATAATATAATAATATAAATAATCTTATATAAGAGACAAATTGTCTTATAAAACTTCAAGTAATCAGCGAATACTATAAAATAACTTTTAGATAATTCTTTTGTATAATTGAACAACATCGAGTCTTAGATGAATCAGATTATTCTAATGGGTGTTGCTTTATTATGTGTTATAAAAATAAATTGTTTTAAAATAAGATAATAAACATTAATGTAGAACATTCTATTTCATTAGTAAAACATTTTAATATCTTTTCTTAATAATGAGATCAGAAGATACTCTTCATGGAATGCAAACAGATTATCAACATCCATAGGAAACTCAGTGATTTATCTATGATGATCCAATCATCCACCTTTCGTTTTATTTTCACCCCTAGCTTCTCAGACTATGTACTGTGCATTGAATGATTTATTGAGAACACCAGCTCTAAATATACAGTATAGAGTCCCTTACATCCAATTTATATTCTTTCAAGCAAAGAGGCTACTGATACCACCTAAATATACCTTTTACAAGCAACAGAGCCCAATCATAAAGTCACATAAAATCTTAAACAATATGAGATTAATTTTCAAAGATTAGCAAATATTTTATTTACTGGCTAAAAGCAAGGAACATAAAACTTAATTTGTAGTTTGCCGGTCAACTGTTGATGCATTCCAATTTTACATAGATATTTTCTAGCAGGATAATATTACTCAATAATCCAGTCCCAACATAGCCACCCATAAAGTTTCGGTTAATATAGCTATGTAAATAAAATTTTAAAATCTGGAAGAAGTTTGGTCATTGCCACACATTTATAAAATGATGTTGTTAAATCTAAGAATTTAACATCTGTATTTTTATTTCCAGAATTCTGACCTTTAATGACTTTGGTTTCCAATAATATTAGTAGCACATGAACTTGGCCTGGATATGATGGTGTTCATTTTCCCTAAGAAGCTCAAAATTATGTTTCCACAATTTTCCAGAGTCATAAATGGCATGATCCATCCATGTATGCCATTAGATAAGGAGTTCAGGGATAAAGGCTTGCTTAAAGTAAAAGAGGCCCACAGAAGGATTAAATATTATTCATTTGCTTCATTCTTTTATAAGTCATTTTACATTGTTTTTCAACATAATTTTCAATATCTATTGTTTTTGAGCTTACATGTCATATGAGACATTTTGGTCTCAGTCTATTTTTCAGTTAAATAATGCTTTCCAGAAACTTTCTGAATACTTGATAATACCATGCAGAAATTAGAAGCTTTTTGGAGTGATATAGGTACATTTCTTGAAAGGAAACATTATTTCAGTATCATATTGATAAATATCTTTCTCTCACTTGACAAGGAGATTCTCACTGTCTGTGTTTTCCTTTCCACTTAGTTCAATGCTAGAAATAATTTGTGTGATGAAGCTTGAAATACAACCCATACTAGAATTGGAAACATTTATTACTTCAGCTGTGTCAATAAAATATTGAATTTATGGAAAGAGGATCTTCCATGGGTATGATTGACAATGTATAGCATTACTATTTTTGAAGTTTGGCTTTTAAAAATACACATAGTTTCCCCTTTTTCTATAGATTTATATATAGGATCAAATTCTATTGGCCAGATGCAGAAGCAAGGTTCAGGAAAGTATTTGTATATTAGAATGAGCCATGATCATTGACAATTGACAATTTAAGACACAAAGTGAACACAGAACTCTTGATGTGAAGTGATGATTATTTGGCAATCTACTAACATTGGATGAGCAACAGAACCACTTCCCTAAAAAAAGAAACACCATGACTCACTAAATATCACCTTAAAAGAAGCAGTGTGCTCTTTGATATTAAAGTCTATTGTTATCATGTGAGACTGGTTTTTCTATTTCTACTCTTCCTTCACCTCATAATTTTAGTTGAACATATCCAGAAATAAAATATAATTAGAAAAACAAATCTGAAAGGAAGATGAATAAATGATGAACCTCAGGTAAATCTTATGTGTCAGTTGAAAATTGAGGATATTGAAATTATGGTCATTAGAGATAATTGACATAGTGAGAAAATATGCTAATTAAACTTTGAAGCAGAAGAGTTATAATCCGGTTTTTATTTTATTAAAGTTTGATGTGTTACATATGTATACACGAATGCAACTATGTTAAAATATACATTTTAATTTAATAGAGATATGACAATAAAATTTGCATTTCTTCAAAAACAAATTATATATACATAGTAATTTCCAAAGCTCTTCCAATATCTAACTTCAGTTAACTCATTTAGTTAGTGTAAGTAACTGTCTCCCATTGATTCTTTCTAATAGGATTAACCAGGTGGTCAATACTTGGTTCCAGTGGCACAGGTGATACAATGCAGCATTTGCTGCAATTTCTAGCCTCCAAATTTTAAAGTATGACTGCCTGTGGATATGGAAAGGAGATGAATAGAGAGAAAACAAAATTTTAAGAGTAACATATAACTGAGATAGGGGAATAATCATTGCATTCAAATAAGATACCTGTTAAATGAGCAGGAATTTACATTGTGAATAGACTCAGTAAATTAATTCCATCTTCATTGCTACATTTTGCTTTGCTTAGTTTGCTTTTGTTTTATTAGTTTTGTACATGTTTTAAATGAGTTTTATTTCTAGTTTCAAACATTCTAAATGTGATATGCATTAGGAACTCAAAGGAAAAAGATTACCCTGTATCTAGTAGAACATCTAGAAAAGTTCTTGTAAAAGATATATTGAAAAATAAATACAAAGTCACCTTATTTGAGAACTGCCATTATAACTGCTTAAACACCAGTCTATGTTGATGGCTACATATTAGTGCTGCTATACGGTCAGTAAGTGATGCTTCATTTTGTAGTTGGTGGTGATGACTGAAGAGACTCAAAACTTGTTCAGGTGATTAGAATAAGTAGCTATACAGTGCTCAGCACTAAATGAGATATCTCTATCAACCTTTCCAAGGATCAGGAAATATTGCAGAACAGGGGAAAGGAAGAATATATGAACCAGAGTATGGGGAGGAGTGATGCATGCAGAATGCTGCCTTCTAGACATAATATTGTTATTTCATTCATGATCTCACTGCAAGTATTGTTACGTACAGATGACCTATAAAAAACTGAACTCATCAGCACTCCCTCATGGACCATGGAGGAAGTCATGAAGCCCAATGCCCTATGTGAGGAGTTATTGGCCTTTAATGGTTCCAAAAGGAGCAGGAGACACTTAATGCAGTTCTGTAGTCATTGGTAAGTTGCATGTGTTCTGGGAAAACACCCTTATTCATGCTCATGACAGTGGCCCTGATTAATCTCAGTGGGTCACACAAATACTTAAGGAAAAAAATTACAAAACATTAAAGAAGATTTGAACTAACTGTGAAGGAAGAAGAGGTTCAGGGGAAAGAGAATGGGGAGGGTGAATAACATAAGTTAAAGGGATGGAACAGTGATCAAAATACATTGTACACATACTCAAATTGTCAACAAATAATTTAGACTTCACTCTCCACTGGAGAATTTGCTTCTCTTTTTCATATGGACACAGATCCTGAGGAGAGAATTATCCCGTCGTACCTCACCAGGGCCCCAGCTGAAACCAACAGTAATTGGGGAGTTGAGCAAAAGTGCTGCTTTCTTGGTGAACCTGGTAGCAGCACAAGGTTGAAGGAGATAGACACAGAGAACACTTAGAGACACAGAGGCTCCCAAGACCTCATCACTGAAGTAGACCTAAAATGATCCCAACATGGTTCAGAGAAATTTGCTGAAGAGGGGTGGAAAGATTGTTGGAGCTGCAAGTTGGGTCATTAGGCACAGTGACATTGCCTCTTACCCATAAATGATGGCTAACCCCACAATGCATGACCCACATTCCCAAACCAGGAGGGTCCTTCGGAGGGGGGAGGACAGGGAGGAGGCTAATGATGGTACCAACATGGCTGTATATACACTGTGTACATAAGAAATCATAATAAATATACTGGGAAAAAAGTTAGAAAAAAATCTTTAAATGATAATAATTTGTAAGTAACATAAATTAATGCTAGAAGCAGAATTTCAAAGCACAAGAAAATTTAACACTTCAAAATATAAAATTGCAATGAGGGGTAGACAGATGGCTTAGTAGTTAAAGTGCTTGCCTGCAAAGCCAAAAGACCCAGATTAAATTATTTAGGACAAACCTAAGCCAGATGCATAAGATGGCACATGCATCTGGAGTTTGTTGCCCTGATGTGTCGATTCTCTCTCTCCAGGTGCCTCTTTCTTCCTCTCTTTCTCTCAAAGAAAAGAAGAAAGAAATTGACAATGATTAAGGAGAAAAAGAGAATTCTGAAGAAGCAAAAGTATGAGACAATATAAACATATTATGATTTACAGGGTTGTTGAGCTTACCAGACATGTCTATTGAAGCTGATAATATAAATGGATTCTAAGATCAAGGAAGGACAAGAAAGAAAACATAAATGAGATGCCGAGAAGATGAAAGTTACAAAAATCCTTACACAGCTGGGTGTGGTGGAGCATGCCTTTAATCCCAGCACTTGGGAGGCAGAAGTAGGTGGATTACATAAATTTAAGGCCACCCTGAGACTACATAGGGAATTCCAGGTCAGCCTGAGCTAGACCCTACCTAAAAAAATAAAAATCCTTATAGTACTTACAGAGGTAAGAAGAAGAGGAATTTAGTAATACATGTAAATTCATGTATTAAAAGTGTCAATTAAAAGTTAAAATTATAAAATGGAAAAAATTAAAATGTACAAATATAAGTATTAAAATTATGGTTTCTGGAAGAAACATATGTTAGAAAAAAGCTACCTGAAGATATAAAGATTTAGCAATAATACCTATGCAGAATAAATCATAGATAGGAAATAAATATATGATTTTAAAAAGACAATATTGATCATTGTTGGTGGGGGTGGAGAAAAGGCTTAGCAGTTAAGGCATTTGCCTGTAAAGCCAAAGGATCCTGGTTTGATTCTCTAGGACACATGTTAGCCAGATGTTCAAGGAGAGACATGCATCTGGAGTTCATTCACCATGACTGGAGCCCCTGCCATACCCATTCTCTCTCTCTCTCTCTCTCTCTCTCTCTCTCTCTCTCTCCTCTCTCTCTCTCTCCTTCTCTGCCTTTTTCTCTCTCTCAAATAAGTAAATAAATAAGATATATTTTAAAAAAATAGTTGTTGGAAAGTATGAAATGTCACTGAATCTCCAAATGAGAACAAAAGTATTTTGGAAGATAAGCATTAGATGCTGAAAAGTTCTTGAGAAATATGAATTTACAAGACAAGGTAACTCAATAATCACAGAGAATAAAACAAAGATGAGGAAAAGGGGAGAAGGTAGTGTTTACGCAAGTTTCATTGTACACTATTAATAATGGAACTATGATAAAAAGGAAAAAGCCTTTAAAGCAGCCAGTTTGACAGATTTAACTACAAAGTACAAAACAAGGATGAGATTCACAATAGCCTTATTTTAAATTGTGACAGTAAGGAATCATTGAACCAATGTCATTATAGGACTGGGGAAAAAATGTATCAAACAGGCTTTTTTTTTTTTTTTTTTTTTTTTTTGGTTTTTCAAAGTAGGGTCTCACTATGGCAGAGGATGACCTAGAATTAGCTATGTAGTCTCAGGGTAGCCTGGAACTCACAGCTATCCTCCTACCTCTGCCTCCCTAGTGCTGGGATTAAACGCATGCACCACCACACCTGGCTTCAAACAAGCATTTTTATTCACAAACAAAATTGCCTTTCAAAAATGAAGATGGAATAAATTTACTTTTCAATAATAACTTAAAATATTTTAGGAACAGAAAGTTTGTACAAAACAACACAAAGGTAAAGTTTGTTTAGAAAATCAGAGTGACACTATACAGCTGTTTTAATCTTCAAAAAATGTGTTGCAAAATTTGGATTATAAAACATTGGCATTCTTCAGAGAATTGGAAACAATATGATGAGTAGCATATATTAGTATGACTCTATATTATGTATATACATTAATACACATGAATATATACATAATTTAAATAGCAACTCACCCATAAGGGTCCATGCATTTAATTCCGAAATCTCTACTATGCACAGATCATCTGGAGACCTAAGGAAGCATTGCTTATGTAGGTGGAATCTGAAAACAGTCTGGAAGGAGAACATAACTTGTCCTATGGGTACTTCAGTCTTGTTTCTCTTCAAGATTATAAGAAACTGTGTGAGATGCCAATGCTTTTATTGAGTACATTCTGCTTTACACAAAGTTGGCTGATTAAAGTGTTTATTGCATTAAAACAAAGATACTTACACAGCAACATTCATATTGGTGTCTAAACTAGATAAAATGGTCAGGTTTAAATACACATAAATTATCCATTACAGCTATCTAACATGATAATATCTAATAATAATGTGTAGTAATGATGCAGATTTATTCTGTGGGATTAAAACTCCCACACCATCAGCTCTCAAGCCTCAGGGGTTCTTATCCATATTAACAAAGACTTGAGAAAACATGCTCCGAAGAGGGTAAATTATGAAATTTATTTTAAGGAAGACCTAGGATTAACAGAGAAGGCAAGCATGGAAGTACAAGCCAAGAAAATTCTCCCCATTCCCAACTGGGAAAAGAGACAGGAGATTGAGAATTAAGAGAAAGAATTCAGAAAGCTCACATACATCACTTAGGTTCAATGATATGAACCAAACACCCAGTTACAATGTGCCTCATCACCAGACTCAGGCATGTAATGGAGGAATATGTCTGGTTAATGGGCCCAGGAGGAACACTGACTTAGAAAGGGCCCAGTCACAGGGCTAAACCTGAGAAACCGAGGAAGTCATAAGAATCTATTGTTATTGCTGAGTGGAGTTTAGGAGGTTGTTGACTGCAGCCATCTTGGCTGAGACTGTATCAGATACAGATTCTAGTCTTGGAAGAACATTCAAGGTAGTGCCCATTAATTGTGGATCAGTACCTAGCTACCTGCCTACCAGGAGAAAAGATCCCTTGAGATAGTAGATAAAAGAACAAAGAATGATAGTACTAGGACAAAACAAATGAATATGGAGTGTATTTAAAATAGATTTTTAATAATTAGATACAAAGCACTCTAGTAGTCTTACTAAAATCTAAAGTTGTTTTTAAAAATTATGTCAAAATCCAACACTAAAATATATATCTGTCATAATAATGTTTTTGGAGGCATGAAAAATACAAGATATAGGAATACACAGGATAGTGTACTATGGTGCCAGAAAGCTACTGAGGCTATGCAATTTGATGAAAAGACAAAGTCCCCATTAATGAGGCCCTGTGAAGCCAGTAGGATAAAACAATGAATGTGATCCCTAAATTGGAGTGCAGTCCTCAGGAGGTTAAAAAGACAAACATGCACTAAGAACATCTTCCAAGGAACGTTCCAGACTCAGGGCAGATCTGTCCCACAGCACAGCTGAAAGGGATGAGCAACCCCAGCATATTTCATCGTGAGTCCCATATACTACGGACTGGATATGAATCTGCACAATTTGATGTTTCTCATGCTTGGTTTTGGCCACTCCTTGCTATAACCCCTTTTTTTCTTTTGTGATAGGAATGCTTGTTTTGTGCCACTATATGTTAGAAGTAAGTAACCTGCATTTTGTGATTACGAGACTCACAGTTAAGTGGTTGCCTTCAGTCCCAGATAAAACTTCGAAATGTGAATACTGTTGGGACAGTGAAAAACTATGGTGACTTTTTAAGGGGGAATGAATGCATTTTTCATTGTGTTAACCATAAGCCTATGGGGACAAGGGTGAAAGGTTATGGCTTAAAAGTGTTATGTTTTAGCCTCCAGATGGTAAGAGGTGGACTTTTGATGGCCAGTCGCTGGTTTTCCACATGACAGAATTTAGAATCATCATAGAAACAAATGTGTTGGTATGTCTGCTAAGAATTTTCTATGAGATTTATTGAGATGAAAAAGCCCACACGAACTGTGGAAGTGGCTGCATAAAAAGAAGAAAACAAGCTAAGCATGAGCACTTATTGCTTCCTACTGAAGTGATAATGTGATACTGTTTAGCAGCTCCTGCTATGTTTTCCCCCACATGGTGATGCTGCCCTGTAACCTTCCGGACTGTAAGTCAAAATGAACTCTTTCATTATCTAAGCTGCTTCAGGTTTGATACTATGTTCTAACATTACAAAAGCTATCTATCTATCATCTACCTATATCTATGTATAAAATATTATATATGTAAAATATCATATATATATGTGTGTGTGTATGTGTGTATATATATATATATATATATATATATATATATATATATATATACACATACACACACACACACACATACATATATGTGGCTACAGGCATATTACAGTACAAAATAAAATGTCAGGTATATATTTCAGGGATTGTCTCCCCAAACACTGTGGTACTGAAAACTTAGTTTGACTCATCCTTTTCTTTGTGAAGATTTTGGTGTGTGTTACATGATTGTATCATTTATGTGTCAGTCTGACATGATCCCAAGGATACTGAAAGCAAAATTCAAGGAGTGACCAAGAAGAAAATGTGGCAAAATTCTGAGATTATTTTCCAGATAAAGAATATTAACTCATCCTATGCTGTAGTGTGAGTAGATTTGCTTCTATAATTTGCAAAATTTAATTTAGAGCACCTCTAACATATTTAGCTAAGGATACAGCCCTGAATTTTCCATAATTTAAACTATAAATCTTTCTATAGAATAAATGATGACTTCTAATTGCATTTTATTTCTTGATTTTGGTTAAATATTATTATTTACAAATGAAACATTCGCTGAATAACTTACAAAAATCACCTTGCTTTTAAAGAGGCAAATGTGCAGGTAATCTTGATGTATGAGAATGAAGTCCTTCCTGACCTCATGACAATAAATCCTGCACTTTTTTGTTGGGTAAAAATAAAATGGTTAGGTTAAAAGATTTTCTTATTGTTCACAAACACTACATCTAATTATGAGTACCTCCCTTGATTATATCACAGCCCAAAGCTAAATTTTAGCAGACTGTATGTAGGTTTACATATTGTTTACTCTAGATGAATATACAATCCATGATAGCTGCATCATTTAACAGTATAAAGCATTATAAAGTCATTTCTCAAATTATTCACAGTCATATAGAACTTGCCATGTTATGTCATTATTTTAGTTTAGTTATCTGTTTCCAAATAAATTTACAGTCTAAATATATGTCAAATATATTTAATATGTCAAATATACAGTCTTAAATACTTACAAATGAAGGAGAATAGTACCTTATTCAAGGAAGGACACTCATAATAAGACAAACTGGAGAAATAAATCTGCTAATTTTAACTAAAAGGGAGTTAGGTTGTAGGCTTTGACAGAATGAAATTAAATTATAGTTACTGTGGTATCTGTGGACCTATGGCTGAATATATGGCTGAGCTTCTCCACTAAAGCAATTGCTTTTAAACTAAAGCAATTTTTGTGTGATGCTGGACATATCTGGAACATGTTGTAAAATACTAGTTGGCATATAGCCACTTAAAGACATAATTACCCTTGAGGGAGCAGAGCACATGATGTTTCAGAATCAATGATGTTATTTGAGAGAAAAGTTTGAGGAAATTGGACTTATTCATTTTAATAAAGGAACATTAGCCTTCTGTGACCTTATTGCAGTCACAGAATTCTGAAAGTCATGGATAAAATTGATTGTAATAAATTCTTCAGTCCACTCTAAAAGTCAATAAGAGGAGAAAATGATCTTGAAATTGGGAAACTGGGAATTGTAGATGAAATTCAGGTGTAGGTATTTCGATTTCATGCACAGCCTATGATAAGTTGCAACACTGACTGAATCTGACAAAACATTAAAGCTGTTTGTGCATGTGTTTGTATGTATATGTATTTGTGTGCTTGTGTGTATACTGGTGTGTTTAAATGCATAAAAGTGGCAATTCTTATAAAGAGACTGTAGTATTACATAATGGACTCAGTCCTAAAACATCACCAATAACATTTGGCTCAAATGAATAAAGCAAACTTCTATTGTAATGGCTACCTGCTGACTTACCCTACAGCAAGTGTCTTTCTATCATATCTTTTTGCACATTGATGCTAGACTTATTGAACTTCCATTTTATCAGTTTACATGATGCCTTATTTCATACAAAATTGTGTTCAACTTAATCTTTTCATGTAAAAATTGTAGAATTTGATATTGAAATGCCATTCCAGAAACAATTCTATAGTTTCTCTACTGTAGTTTTTTTAAGGAAAATGAACATTTTGGGACACTCGACTGAGAAAATAACTTGAAAATTGTTGTGAAGTAAGAATTTAGGATGAAAGTAAACTATAGACCGTGTCCCAAATTTATCTGACAGCAGAGTTTTTCAGAGGACAGAGTACACATGCACGTACAGACTAATTTCTCGAGAATGTATTATGGTAAATGATAGCTTTGGGCTCAAGCCAAGATCAATGGTATGTTAATACCCTCTTCTGATGTCATACAGACAGAAATAAATTGTGGAACAGACAACTTTAAAACATTCCCTACACCCAAAACGCACTTCCTGTTTGCACACAACAAAGGAAAGTTCACATACCTTCTAACAATTGACCAGTTTAATATTTGGGTGTTTCCAATTGTTCATATATGTGATAGAGAACTACTAAACTTTAAGATCAAACAATATAAGAATACAGTTGGAAGGAATTTAATTTCACAATGATGTGATATCTTGGAATCAAAACTATAGTCACGCTCATCTGATGAAGGTCAGAATGATAATACAACTAGGTTTATTGGAAAGCTTTGAGAGCAAAAGCACAAAACAGATATTGATATATGGTTAAAGATGAGTTACTTGTACTGCTAATGTGGTTATTTTTTTTAATTCATTTATTTGCAAGAAGACAGAGGTAGAGGAAAGAGAAAGAGACAGAGATAATGGACATGCCAGGGCCTTCAGCTGCTGCAAACATACTCTAGATGCATGTGCGATTTTGTGCATCACTTTGTGGGCAGTGGAGAATCAAACTCAGGTAGTTAGGCTTTGCAGCCATCTCTCCAGCCCTAATGTTGTTTATGAAGTGGTATAATTAAATTTTGATCTTTGTTTGAAAAATGAATTGTTGGAGCTAGGGAGTTTGCTCAGTGGTTACAAACAGTTTTTTGCAAATCCTGCCATCTTGGTTCAATTCCCCAGAAACCATATAAAAGCCAGAGGCATCTAGAATTAGCTTGCAGTGGTAAGAGGCCCTGGGATAACCTTTCTCAATTTTGCTTTTTTTCTCTCTCAAATAAATAAAGTATTTATTCTTTTGAAAATTTCAATATTTAGCCGGGCGTGGTGGCGCACGCCTTTAATCCCAGCACTCGGGAGGCAGAGGTAGGAGGATCGCCGTGAGTTCGAGGCCACCCTGAGATTCCATAGTGAATTCCAGGTCAGCATGGGCTAGAGTGAGACCCTACCTCGAAAAACCAAAAAAAAAAAAAAAAAAAAAAAAAAAAAAAAAAAAGAAAATTTCAATATTTATCCACTGGAAGTCTACGTAATTAACTATATTCTAATACTTATAAAAAATTAAATGTCACCTTCAAGCTACATACCATTTCATTACAATTTGTTTCTTTCAAACTGTGCAATGGACGATTCTATTGTTGATGAAACATATTTGGTTTATTAAATATCATCAATAGTGAGTAGATTTTTTGACTGCGATTTTTAAAACATATGATTTCTAAATACTTTGAGAACTCTCACACAAAGATTATCTGAAGGTTTTGATTGGAAGGTGTTGCAGTCCAGTTCGCGTTGCTGGTAGAAATCACCCAACCAAGAGCAGCTTCTGGGAAAAAGAGATTTATTTTGGCTTACAGGCTTGAGGCTCCACGATGGCAGGGGAAAACGATGGCATGAGCAGAAGGTGGACATCACCCCCTGGCCAACGTAAGGTGGACCACAGCAACAGGAGGGTGTGCCAAACACTGGCTTGGGGAAACTGGCCATAACACCCATAAGCCCACCCCCAACAATACACTCCCTCCAGGAGGCATTAATTCCCAAATATCCATCAGCTGGGAACCTAGCATTCAGAACGCCTAAGTTTATGGGGGACACCTGAATCAAACCACCACAGAAGGTATCTTATTCATTGTGAATGATTACTGTAGAATATATATTTTTCCAAGTGCATTGTCATCATTCCAACTGAATGTGCAGTAAGTGCACTCTTGATTGGACTGATAATTATGTAAACACATGCATTTCCTAGAGTCATGTTTGTTACATCAAAATGTTGTATAGAAACCTAGAAGTCATTAACATTTTTCTGAGGAAGATGAATCTGACAAGTTGAGCTTTCATTGATTTAAAAAGCATTTCTTTTAGAATCCATCCATATTATAGATTTTAGATACTGCGATAGCTCCAGAAATAATCAATATTGGTGAATATGTTTGAATCTTTCCTTAATATTCCTTTGACAGTAGATAAAATCAAATTTATATTTTGCTCCATGGTAGTTGTTAGATCAATTAAAATATGATACTTAATGAAACTGAGAACTTTATTTTAAAATTTTATTTATTAATTTGCAAGGAAAGAGAGAGAAGAGAGACAGAAAGAGAATGGGCATCCTAGAACCTCCTGCCACTGCAAATGGACTCCAGATACATGTGCCACTTTGTGCATCTGGCTCCACTTGAATACTGGGAAATTGAACTCTGGTCATTAGGCTCTGCAGGCAAGTACCACAACTGCTGAGCCAGCCGTCCAGCCAGAGCCTATTTTTCTTTATTGGATATGTATATTCTGTATTTGCAGCCATGATTTTACCATCCTTAGCCTTCTCCCTGTCATAGCCCCCCTGCGGATTGTGGATGTTGCATTGTGGGGTTGGCCTTCAGTTATGGGGTGAGGCAATGTCTCTGTGCATAATGACCCAACTTATGGCTCTGAAAATCTTTCTGACCCCTCATCCACAAATTTCCCTGAGCCATGTTGGGTTCATTTTAGGTCTATTTCAATGATGGGATATCTTGGGAGTCTCTGTGTCTCTGGATATCTGATTTGGTAGGAGTTGAGTGTTCTCTGAGAAATAACTTTGACTGTGTGACATAATTTACAAATTTATATGTTTGTATTTTTCTAATTAATATATTAGTCCTTTTTCTTAGTTTCTGATAATTGTAATACATTCTAAAATGTTTTCAGAATCAGGTGAATTAATTTTAATTTTAATAAAGACACATACATACCAAAGACAATCTTCCTGTCTTTCTGGCCAATATAATTTATAAGACAATATATTATATGGACATAATCTTTCATTTGACTTTCTGCTTCAAGACTTATGTAGAAACTTAATTACTGTCACAACTATTAAAAGGTATTATTTTAAGCGATAAAAGCCAGATCGTGATGGCTCCCTCTCCTGCATGGATGAAAGAGAACAACAGGAATGTGTCATTGTGGAAACATTAATGACACATGCAGGGATGGCTTCTTTCGGTTTTCATGGTGCACTCCTGCCATGTAAGTGCCTTCCTTCCCTTTTGTTTTGAACAGCAATGCACCTCCCTCATTCATGTCCCCAGGGTTGGATTTACTGGCCTTTTGCCAGCCATGGGAAATTCAGCTTTCCTTATTTATTGATATCTATTCTTTAGTATTAAGTATGAAGTTTATTATTGTTTTCCTTTATTGTGAGTACATGTTCTTTGAATATTTTTACTCATTTATTACAAAGAGAGAGAGAGGCAGAGAAAGAGAGAGCATGTGCGCATGGCAGGGACTCTTGCCATTGCAAACAAACTCCAGATTCATGTGACAATTTGTGTGTCTGGCTTTTTGTGGGTACTGAGGAATCAATCCAAAGCTTTGCAAGCAAGCAACTTTAACTGATGAGTCATTTTATATATATGTATATATATAAATACATACATATATAATATATATATATTACATACACACATAGTGAGTGCCTCAAGAGTATATATTCTATGTTATTGAACAAAGGGACTGAGATTTATTATCTTTACATTCTCAGTAGCAAATATAGTGATACAAGATAAGGAATAATAATGTATTTTTTAAATTTTGTTTGTTTGTTTATTTATTTATTTGACAGCGACAGAGAGAAAGAGGCAGAGAGAGAGAGAGAGAGAGAGAGAGAGAGAGTGGGTGTGCCAGAGCTTCCAGCCTCTGTAAACGAACTCCAGATGCGTGCGCCCCCTTGTGCATCTGGCTAACGTGGGTCCTGGGGAACTGAGCCTCGAACCGGGGTCCTTAGGCTTCGCAGGCAAGCGCTGAACTGCTGAGCCATCTCTCCAGCCCATAATAAGGTATTTTTAACTGAAGAATTTTAATAAAGTGTGTATTCTAATTATGCCAGCTACAGAGAACCATCAGGTACATAATTTTTTATGTAACAGACTATAAAGAAACTCTGAGTTTTAACTTATTAAATAATGCTTATTTTAAAAATCACTTGGAACTCTTACATTTATATTTAGTGTTGGAGGCATAACATTTGTTTCTATAACACGGAATATTTCTTAGTATTTTATTATAATGATGTTACCTTTCACCCTGTGTTGTAACTGTATAATAGAATGAGATAGTGGTTGGGGAGAAATTTCAGTGCTGACAGGTTCTTGTATGCAAGATTTTCAAACCAAGCTTGACTTTCCATGCCCATGTAAAAACCTGATGGAAAGAAGCACAGGTGTCTGTAGTACCAGTTTGCTTAAGGCTAGAGGAAGTAAAAGTCAGGACAATCCATAAGGTCACAAGCAGTAATAGCATGACACTGTTTGAAAAGAAGGTGGAAATAGAGGGGAAACATTCCAATGTTCTCTTTTGATCTGCACTCTTTTGTACCAGAACAGACACACATCATGAACAAAGTAACAAGAATATTATAAAATGAGTAATGTCTTAAGGAATATGTTCTATTTGTTATTCATCCAAAACACAGAAGTTTTGGAAGTTTTATGTACTAAGAAAAAAATCATGTTTCAGTGAGTATTGATTAAATGCCTTTTGCAACCATCAACTATCCTGACAGTCATCACACAACAGGGGTAATTTGACCTCTGGTTGAAATCAATATGCTTTTGTTGTCAAATACAGCATAAAGTAGTTAAGTGTTGCTTTCAAAACACTAGAAACATATCACTTTATAATAATATCTAAGCCTGCAATATAAGAAAGGATATGATTCCCTAGGAATATTAGATAGTAGTAGCTGTAATAAAATATTTTATGCAGACAATATTGATGGGCTTACTGGACAGCACTTTATGGTTTGACTTGATGGGTATATTTAAAATGTAGTTTAAAGACAGGGCTGGAATTAAAAATAAGACAAATGAGGAGCTTCACTATATATGACCCAAATGTTGACAGCTGAATCTTTAATGTCAGACACTTTTATAAAACTTTCTCATGAAGGAAGATGCTGGCACCATTATTCTGGGATATCAAGGAGTGTTTCAAACAAAGTGCATGTCTTTGATAGATATGCAGTGCCTTACAGAAGCCTACCATTGATTGCAACAGAACTCCATATTGGAAAAATATATATCATCCGTTTTGTTAAATGAACATAAGTTTTGTTTATCCCTGATATGAATGTTTTGCTCCCTTTTTAAATGTAGGATAGGAAATAATATATCCAGATGATGAGTATACCTTAGGGGAAGAATACCAGGCCAAATGTATAGAGAAGATACTCAACAAAATTGTTGGAAAAATTTTCCCAGTCTTGCAAAAGAGAGGCCCATTCAGATATAAAAACTTCTCAGCACACCAGACAGGAACAAAGATGAAACTCTCCAAAGCACATAATAGTTAAACTCTTAGCAATGAAAAGAGAGAGGGCTAAAAGCAGTAAGAGAGAAACAACTCACTACATACAATGCTAATCCCATCAGAATTATCTCAGATTTCTCAATGAAAACCCTAGGAGTCAAAAGGACCTGGAATGGAACACTTCAAAGCCTAAAAATTGATAGCTTCCATCCCAAACTACTGTATCCAGTGAAAGTATACCTGATAATTGATGGTGTAAGGAAAACTTCAGGAAAAATGTCATCTCTATTATTCTATGTACACAAAGCAAAACCTACAGAGAATACTTCAGAGAATTCTCCACACAGAACAGTCAAACAACCAATCTTAAGAGCTTACAAGAAGAAGTTAACAATAACCAAAACTAGAGAAGGAAAGTAGAAAGCACAAGAAAATATCAAACCCTATAAAGCACTCTACCATGACAGAGATTTAATTGAATGTCACGGTTATAACTTTAAGTATTAATAGCCTTGACTCACCAATCAAAAGACAGCAGTCAAAAGGGGGGATCAGAAAAATGGACCTTTCTATATTCTGCCTTCTAGAAACCCACCTCACCACTAAGTACAATCACCTCTTTGGGATGAAAGGATTGAAAGTGATATTCCAAGCAAATGGAAATAAGAAACAGGCAGGTATTGCTATATTAATATCTGACAAAATAGACTTCAAGCCAAAAGTAATCAAAATGGACAAAGAAGGCCATTTGTTACTCATCAATGGAACAATCCAACATAAGAATATCACAATCATAAAAGTGTATGCACCAAACATAGGTATGCCTCAGCTTATAAAATAGAACATACTTGACAATTAAACAGAAATAAACAGCAACACCATCATCGTTGGGGACTTAAATACTCCACTATCATCAATGTACAGATCATCCAAGCAAAAAATCAACTGAGAAATAATAGAGCTCAACAGCATCTTAAATCAACCTGACCTAATAGACATCTATGGAACTTTGCAGTTTCTCCAAAATTGACCATATATTAGGCCATAAAGCATGCCTCCATAAATTCAGGAAAATTGTAGGGGCTTCCTGTATCATATCAGATTACAGTGCCTATAAGCTCAGAATTACCAACACAAGACACATCAGGAACTCCATCAGCTTCTGGATACTATTAAACAATAAATAGGTTGAGGGGGGAATAAAAAAATGTAAAATTTCTGGAATTGAATGATAATAAACACACAACTTACTGAAATTTATGAAGACAATGAAAGCAGTCCTAAGGGGAAAATTAGTACCACTAAATGTCTTCAAAACAAAGACAGAGTGATCCCAAGTTAATAACCTAACTACCCACCTAAAGTTGATTAAAAAGAAGAAGAATCTGAATCTCAGAGCTCCAGACAGAAAGAAAAAGTCAAGGTCAGAGCAAAAATTAATGAATCACAAACTAAGAAAACAGTGAAGGAAATTGATGAAATGAAGAGCTGGTTCTTTTAAAAAATAAACAAGATTGAAAAACCCTTAAAAGATTTATTCAAATGGAAAAAGAGAAGACTCAAATTAACAAAATCAGAAATGAAAAGGAAAACTTCACAACATACATCAACGACATTGAAAGAATCCTAAAAATATACATCCAAAATCTCAACTTCACGAAACTGGACAATCTAGAAGAAATGAATGAATTCATAGACACATATAATCTATCAAAAGTAAACTCAGAGCAGAACAAGCTTCTAAACAACCCTATTACATTAACTGAGATTTAAAATGTAATAAACAAAACAAACAAACAAACAAAAAAAAACCTCCCTCAAAAGAAAAGTCCAGGACAAGATGGCTTCTATAAAACCTTCATTGAAGAACTAAAATCATTTTTTTCTCACACTGCTTCACAAAACCAAAGGCCAAGAAATCCTCCCAAGTCCTTTTGTGAAGCTAACATCAACCTAATATCAAAGCCAGTCAGAGATACAACAAGAAAAGAAAATTATAGACCTATTTCCCTGATGAACTTAGATGCAAAGATCCTGATGACAATCCTCACAAACCAAATCCAACAACACATCAAAAGCATTATCTACTTTCATGAAACAGCTTTCATCCTGGGGATGCAGGTATTTTTTTTTTCTTTATTAGTTAGTTTTGTATTCAGCAAATACAGTCACTTTGGTACCATTATTAGGCTCATCCATGACCTATTTTTTTTAATTTTTAAATTTATTTTATTTATTATATGTTGTGTTTTTTTTCATTTTTATTTTTTATTCTACTTTTTTTTACAGTCAGTTTGGTACCATTATTAGGCTCATCCATGACCTACCCCCTCCCCTTGGCCCCTCCTTGTTGAGGTATATGGGTCATGCATTGTGGAGTTAGCCCACAGTTATGGGTAAGCTAAATGTCTCTGCATATCATGACCCAACATGTGGCTCTGACATTCTTTCCACCCCCTGTTCCGCAAAATTTCCCTGAGCCATGTTGGGTTCATTTTTGGTCTGCTTCAGTGATGAGGTGTTGGGGGCCTCTAAGGCTCTGGCTTTCTGATTTGGTAGGAGTTGATTTTTCTCTGTGTTGATCTCCTTCCCCCTTGTGCTGGTATCTGGTTCATCAGGAAAACAGCCCCCTTGCTTGTTTTGCCAATTTTTCTTAGTTTCAGCTGGGGCCCTTGCAAGGTATGATGGGGTGGCTCTCTCCTTAGGATCTACATCTATCTGAAAAAGAGAAGCAGATTTTCCAACAGAGAGTAAGTTAGCACCAGGACAAATGAGATAGCCCTTACTTTTTTATAGAGAATTTAATAGGTGTTGGCCCTCTTGTAGCCCACAATTGATGATAGCTTTACATTGGAGAGTGGGCTTATGTTTGCATATGGTTCTTGTGGAAATTGGTCAACATAGTACACCACATAAATAAACTTAAGCACAAGAACGACATGATCATTTCAGTAGATGCAGAGAAGGCCTTTGGCAAAAGACAATATCACTTCGTGGTCAAAGTGCTGGAGAGAATAGGCATGGAGGGTTTATATCCCAACATATTAAAGGCTATAGATAAGCATGTAAAGCCCAAATTATACTTAATTTAGAACAAAACCTGAAGGAAGTTTCATTGAGATCGAGAACAAGACAGGGGTGTCCACTCTTACCACTGCTCTTCAACATAGCACTAGAAATCCTGGCCCAAGCAATAAGGCTGGAGAAAGAGATAAAAGGGGTACAAATTTTAGAGGTAAAAATCAAGTTAGCCATTTTTGCAGATGATATGATCCAATGCATAAGTGACCCAAATGTGTCCATCTCAAAACCTCTAAAGGTGTTTAATTTCTTCAGTAAAGTGGTAGGATACAAAATCAACACATAAAAATCATTAGCCTTTCTATATACAAAGGACAAATGTACAGAGAAAGAAATCAGTGAGAGTGTTCCATTTTCCATAGCAACAAAGCAATTAAATACCTTGGAATAACACAAACCAAGGATGCAAAAGACCAATATGATATAAACATAAAACACCCAAGAAAGAAATTGAGGACTGCCTATTCTCTCTCTCTCTCTGTCTCTCTCTCTCTCTCTCTCTCTGCCTCTTTCTCTCTCTGTCTGTCATTCTCAAATAAATAAATAAAAATAACAAAAAAAAAAAAATAACAGGGCTGGAGAGATGGCTTAGCAGTTAAGTGCTTGCCTGTAAAGCCTAAGGACCCTGGTTTGAGGCTTGATTCCCCAGGACCCATGTTAGCCAGATGCACAAGGGGACACACTTGCCTGGAGTTCATTTGCAGTGGCTAGAGGACCTGGCCTGCCCATTCTCTCTTTCTGTTACTCTCAAATAAATAAATAAATAAAAATAACAAAAAATTTAAAAAAATAAAAAGAAATTGAGGAGGACTTGAGTAGATGTGAAGATCTCTCATGTTCCTGGATAGGTAGAATATTGTGAGAATGGAATATCTATGAAAGGAATACACAGATTCAATGCAATGCCAATAAAAATTCCAGCATTATTTTTCACAGCGATAGAAAAAAATATGTCAAAATTCATATGGAATGTCAGCAGGTCTCAGATATCCAAACATCTTCAGCAAAAGAAATGTCCCTGGAGATATAGCAGACAGCTTCAGGTTTGCTGAGATGAACTTCTAGACCAGGCACAGTTATGGAGGAAGGGATTTATTGAAGCTTACAGATCCAGGGTAAGTTCCATAAAAGCAGAAGAAAGTGGCCTGCTTTCACAGGCCCAAGCAGAGAGAGAGAGAAGCACAAGCCTAAAAGCCAAAAGCCACAGCACACTTCAGGAACTCCAGGTAGGCACACTTTGCATATCTTTAGATTGAAATCTGAAACCCACCACCACACCTTAAGATCCACACAATGGCACTGACTGACTCCAGCCAGGTGGCTAAAGATGCAAACTACGAACAAACAACTGAATATATTGGGGGCCATCTATTCTATTCAAACCACCACAGGAGGTATAACCATTCCTGATCTAAAGCTATATTACAAAGCCATAGTAACAAAAACAACATTGTACTGTCATAAAAACAGAAATATAGACCAATGAAACTGAAATGAAGGCCTGGTCCTTAGGTTAA
This sequence comes from Dipus sagitta, assembly GCA_036346955.1. Taxonomy (NCBI): domain Eukaryota; kingdom Metazoa; phylum Chordata; class Mammalia; order Rodentia; family Dipodidae; genus Dipus; species Dipus sagitta. The sequence goes on along the minus strand of CM070781.1, from coordinate 27,109,633 downwards.
ATAACTACAGTTACTTGATCTTTGGCATAGGTGCCAATTACATAGACTGGGGAAAAGATAGCATCTTCTACAAATGGTACCTGAAAAATTGGGTAACCATTTATAGAAAAATTAAAATATACCCACTAATCTCACCATACACAAAAATCAACTCGAAATGGATTAAAGTCCTCAATATAAGACCTGAAACTCCAACTACTGGGAGAAAAGAATAGCAGTAATGCTCCATGATATAGTAGTGGGGAAGGACTTCCGGAAAAATATGCTAGTATCCCAAGAAATTAAACAATCTCCCAGCCAATGGGATCCCATGAATTAAAAGTGTTTTGGCAGGCAAACATACCATGAGAATAGCCAATAGCTTACCAATAGAATAGGAGAAAAAATTTCACCAGCTATACCACTGACAGTGGTCTAATACCTAGAATCTACATAGAATTCATAAAATGGAACAACAAGAAATCAAACAACCTACCAATAGAATGGGGTAAAGAACTTAAGAGGAAGTTCTTAGAGGAAGAAATATGAATGGCTTACACACACTAAAGAAAATGTACAACATCTCTAACCATCAAGGAAATGCAAATTGAAACAATTATGAGAATCCACCTTACTATAGTAAGGATGGCAGTCATTAGAAAAACGACAACAAATTTTGGTGAGGATGTGGGGAAAGAGCAACACTCATTCACTGTTGGTGGGAATGCAAACTTGTACAACCACTATGGAAATCAATTTGGAGATTATTGAAAAAGATGAATATAAACTACCAACACACCCAGTTATTTACTTACTGAAATCCCTAAAGGCTCCAAGAGTCACTACAGAGGTATTTGCTCAACCATGTTTATAGCTGCACAATTCATAACAGCTAAGAATTGGAATCAATCCAGGTATCCATCAGTGGATGAATGGAAAATGAAGTTGTGGTATATATACAGAATGGAATTCTACTCAGCAGTAAGAAAAAAAAAAATGTTGCAATGAAATTTGTAAGAAAGTGGATGTACTTAGATCATATTCAGCATACAATCACACACACACACACACACACACAGACATACACACACACACACAATCATGGAAAGACATATGCCACATGTTCTTACTCATCTGAAGTTCCTAAACTGGATCAGGGTGAGTTGCTGGCATACTAGATAAGCAGCTCAAGGCTCAGACAATGGAGATAGAAGGGCTTGGGGGACAGGGAATGGAAATGGTGAGGGAAACATAAACAAAATATAACTGAAATGAACTGGTGCCATAGAAACTCTTCTCCTTGAAGGTAGGCTAAAATTTACAATACTTATGAGGAGTATAGCAGTGCACCCAAAAAGATGGACCCTGGAGAAGTTGGGATGAAGCCTAACCTTAAAAAATTGTGGCTCTGACCTGTAACTCACAGTACCAGAAATAGGTGCCACCCACATTGAGCTGTTGAGCAGAGAGGCATGTGAGGTCCCCAAAACAAGACAGTCTTCTGTCAAAGCACTTGATTACCCACCTGAGGAAAAAGTTAAGACCTTATTGCTGAAGACACCATGTGCTGATGACACAGAACATGGATACAGCTGGCTGGAATCCAGAAGAGAGCTAGTCCTCAGGCAGTTAGCGCACCTACTGCTGGAAAGTTCTACATGAACTACTAGGGAAAAGTGGCCAACAATGGTAAGAGCAAGCAGGGGTCTAAGCTACTCAGAAGCAGCCAGCCTCACAAGTACAAACCAGTACAATGGTGGTACATAGCCAATGGCTTTCTGATTGGCTAAGAGATCTTCTCAGTGGAAAGGAACCCATATGTGGAACTAGAAACCAGGTCTGAATCCTATGGAGACAACGATTATGTTCCCTAATGTCAAGCTCCCACTAATTTTTGGCTAAAAGAGAGCTTACATCCAGCAAAATCTCCCAAAATTAATAACACATATATGCTATGTTGACTTCACTATCCATTGGAGAATATGTTTTCAGAAGCTAGTGAAACCAAAGTAGAAAAACGACCCCTCACATGTCAGTCAAGACCCAGACAAAACCACAGAGGAAGTGGTGAGAAGAGGAAGAGCGCTGCTTCCGTGGTGGGTCTGACAATCAGCACCATGGTGAGGGAGACAGCCGGTGAAGATACTCAACATATGCCAAAGCATAAATCCAGAGGATCCTAAGAGCTCATCACTGAAGTAGACTTAAAACACACCCACCAAGGCTCAGGCAATTTTGTGGAAGAGGAGTTGTAAAGATTGTAAATGCCACAGGTTGGGGTATCACACACAGAGAAACTGCCTCCCCCAAATAACTGACTGCTTTCCTTACAATGCATAACTCACAACCCCATGGAGAATACCAGCAACCCCACTGAGGAGGGCTTCCTGCAAAATGGGGCCAGGGAGGTGGAAAAAGGGGGTACCAACACATGGTATATCCACACAAAGTATGTTCTTGATAAAAATATAAATAAATGAATTTATAAAATAATACTTTAAAAAACATTAAAAGTTGGTTTTACAACTGATTTATTGTTTTTGTTTGCATTATAATAAATGAATATTTCCCTAATTTTGCTTTATATCAGTGTCTGCTCCATTCAGAATATTGATAAGAAGCATAGTCTTTGGATTGGTGTTGTACCCAGTAGTAGAGCCCTTTCCTGGCATGATCAGTGCCCTAGGTTGAATTCCTAGTACTAGAAAAAAAGAAAGAGAAATGCAAGTTCTTTGAAATTTTTGTTTAGCACCTCTTTTCAAACAAAGCTTTAATAATATTGAGGCTGGCATTAAAATGCATACATTTTAATAGTATTATTTGATAAATATGTAAAGTATTCTCTTCTGCTTAGAGGAAGGTGTTAACTCTGGCATCATCCTAAGGAAATAGAAATGACCAGACTGTCACTATAGAAAGAGAAAAGTAAACTTAAATTTAAAACTCAGCAATCAGGAATGAGGAGATGGCTTCTTAGATAAAGAATTCATCACTAAAACATTAGTACCTGGGTTCAATCCTCACAGACCACATGTAAAAAGCTGGAAGGTGTGGCAGGTTTTATGGTGCCAGTATGCTAAGAGAGAAGTACTTCCCAGAAACTCTAAGGGACCACAATATAGAACAAAAGCAGACAGAGGTCCAGAGAGAGAAACCCTGCCTCAAATAATGTAGAAAAGCAAGGACTGGTCCAAAGTCCATTCTCTGAACTCACATGCACAACATACCAAGTGCGTGCCCACATATACATGCACAGGAAGATACACACAATCAACCACCAATACATAAATAATAAATAGATATATAAAACTAGTAATCAACGGTGATATTTAGTATAAATTTAGTATAAATTAAAATTAAATAAATTAAAAAACTAAAATTCAACAAAGCTGTGCAATCAGAATAAACTACTGGCATGTGAGAACACATATAAGCTAAGACAGAATCAGAAAATCTAATTACAATAGTGAAGAATGTTACTGGAGTAATACACATATAAAATTGAGTCACAAGGACTCCAATAAGTATGCCTGTAAGGAAATAAAAAATCGTAGTGTCATGCATACCTATTTTGATTGAAACTATATAAGTTTTGGGTGGAAATATGTGTTTGCTAATGGGAACTTTAAACACACAATTAAAAAACAATCCCTGTTCTTAATGTCTTCCAAGACAGGTTTCTGGTTGAGATTTATCTGGCTCAACTGCAGGTCTTGTTTTCTGCTTCTCACAACTAATATGGTGGGCTTCAGTGACTAATGTGACTCATTTAAACATATTTGATATAAATTGATTCCATATTAAAATTCTACTTTTAAAATGAATTTCATTAACTTGTGAATTGATATTAGTTCAGACATCATTTCTGTATCTGCCTTGGCAGCTTTTCATTGTCATTTTCATTGTGGCTTTGTGTAGATTCTTATAAAGCAATAATAAATACAAAAAATTGAAAGCAAAATTCAAACTTAAAAGTGGCTATTGCATACAGTCTTGATATGAGTTCTATAATGTAATGACTAAATGTCTAGCATATGGAAACCTGTAGATAAAACTTTGTAACATCCTGGGTTTTTAACTGTGACTAAACATGTCCGTCACTCTGCTCCTAATTTCCTAATTTTTTTCTTTGTGCATGTACATGTGTATGTATATGTATGCGTTCATGTATGTGTTGGAATTCAGATGTTCATGTCTATTTGCACACATTTTTACACATGTATGTGTTCATGTGGGGGCCAGAGGTTGAGGATGGTTTTCTCCCTCAGTGGCTCTCCATCTTCAGAGAGTGCCTGTCCTTGGACCTGAAGCTCACTGATTTAGCTAAGCTCAGTTGTTAGCCAACAAGTCACAAGAAACCTCTTGTTTCCCCTCACCATCACTGGAATATAAGCACATGCCACACTCTGGATGTCATGCCTTACTTATGGATCCTTCTCCCCAGCCCCATCTTCTTTTCTCCATGAAAGTTTTGACTTTTGAGCCAAGTTCTGTCACTAGCATGGTAATGAACTATGAGAAAAATGAGCCTTCTTCACTTTCCATTATTACTCTGGCTTTATTACATCATTACAGCACAGCTGGGACTTTTATCATATTGTGGACAAGCATCCTGAATTGCTGACTCATAGGCCATTCAGAGTTTACCATGAGACCACATAATGGGTAGTGATTCACAGGATAGGGCTCTAAAGAGTGTTCTGGGAAAACAGCCTCACAAAGGATGGCAAACACATTTGATAGCTGACACTTGACCTATGCTATGTATTCCAGCCATTTCATCTATTTGAAACTAATTCATTCATTTATGTCTTCTATATATTCATCAGCCTTTGGAGACTTGTAAGTTTGTTATGTCTGCATAGCTGGAAAAAGACAAATTCTGTGGAGGTTCAAATTCACAAATCAAATTAAATATTACCTTGGAATATCTTAGTTTAAGTTTGCTTCTCAGAAGAATATTATATTATATTGATATTGTACTAAATGTTTCTGAAATACAGTATGCAAAACATTGTTATGAGAGTCCAGTCAGTCTAGAGCTAGATTAGAACTCACTACATAGTAGAGGATATCATTGAGGCTCTGGTCCTCTTTGCTACCACCTCCCATCAGCATGAACCATCATGCTTGGTTTTATGTAAGATTTTTACACACATATATAGAGGTTATATATATATATGCATATGTATATATGTATGTATTGTTACACACACACATACACACATATATATATACATATACATATATGAAGTAGAATTCATGGAATTTGACAGGATGACTAATAATTTTTTCTTTTAAGTAAAGTAATATAAGCATACTATTGTTGCAGAATTTGGGGTTCAGAATGGATCTGTGTAAATTTCTAGATCCATAAAGAGAAAACTTGTTATTCATCTAAATCCAACATAATGTATGGTCATGTTACCCAAGGTCAAGAAAATGTTAAGGCCATCTTGTATAACATTTCCAGGCTCAAATGTCAAAAAAATGGCACTTTGTAGAAAGTGCTACATATGGAGATAGAGCAGGGCACTGCAGATCACACACTATGGATGAATATTTTTTTTTAAAAGGCAAGTGTTATTCAAAAAATAGGTACATATACATAATGTAGAAGACAGAATTTTTACAGTGATGAAAATTATTTTTGATCAGAATATTGGCAAATGAAATTAAATTATGCAAGAGGAACTTTGGTTGACAACCATGTAAACAAAGTATCCAAGGAATCTGTATCTGTGTTTCATCTATAATGGTTCAGTATCTGCTAGTTCAGTGCATATGGCTATCTTATAAAATGTAACTGTAGCAGACAGCTTCAGGTTCATTGAGATGAACTACCAGACCAGGCACAGTTCTGGAGGAAGAGATTTATTGAAGCTTACAGATCCAGAGGAAGTTCCACAATGGTAGAAGAAGCTGGCCCCTTTTCACAGGTCCAAACAAAGAGAGAGAGGGCACAAGCTAAAAGTCAAAGACTACACAGCACACTTCAGGTTTAGCTAAACACTTTGCACATCTTTAGATTAGAGTTTCAAACCCACCACTACACCACAGGGCTGGACCTTAAGATCCACCCAGTGACACCACCTCCAGCTAGGTGGCTGAAGATGCAACTACAAGCCAATAAAACACTTAATGTATTGGGGGCCATCTGTCCAAACTACCACAGTAACCAATGTAAATGATTAAATAACTATCTAGAATTCATGAATACACACACACACACACACACATATATATACATATATATATATAATGCTGATTTCTAAAATTGTTAAGTGGAAAAATAAAAAATAATAGATAGCTTGTTTTATTAATCTTTTTTAAAAAAAAATAGTATGCACTTAGTATGAGCTACACATTCTTCCAGCAAAAAGAACATACAAATAATCTAAACAGGAAAGTTTGTTGATTTCAAGCATCTTAATGCAGAAAGAAATAAAGTTATCTAGTACACAAACAGAAATAATATGGTATCAGAAACTGTGTTAAGTAAACAATAAAATAAAGCAATACCAATGTAAAAGACGGTAACTGTAACTGGTGATACTACATGTAAATACTCATCTCTGGACTCTTGATAACAAATGTCATTGCACAACGAACATACAACATATTAGAGGTAAGCAACTGAAAAAAAATATATATATGTATATATATATAATTTTTATATTCATTTTATATTTATAAAAATAATTAATTTAATTTGTCCAAATCATGTTGCCATTTGGGAAATAAATCCTTCAAAATCAATATGCATTGAACTAAGAGTGGGTTTTTATATATTTCAGTAAATGAAAAAACAAAACCAAAATTATCTTACCAGCTAAATTGTGTCAACCAGAAATATGTAACATGTGCTGAAAGATGGCTCAGTGGACCATCACCAGATGCTATCCTCCACTTACACACAGTGATACTTGCCCTCACTCTTACACATGAACAGGCATTTGTGTACATACACATACACACCAACAGTGAAACAATGACGTCACACAAAAGGGAGAGCATGTATAAAACTGTCTCTCCTAATACTCAGACCTAGAAACGACACTTGCATAGGGCCTGCAAGTATAGGGCAGAGTTTGAGTCACTGTTAGACAAAGGGCTATTTATGTGCAAAGGCCTGGTGTTAATCCCCAACCTGGCAAACTATTAATAATACTATTATTATTATCAATATTTTTGCTGCTGTTCTTGTTCAAAAATGAATAAATCCTTGTCCTGATTTGCACATTTTAGTTTTGCAGTCTGTAGAATCATCACTGTCAAAGCTTTGCTAAAAGTGGCCCTGGTTTGCAAAGCTATGCCGGAAATAAGAATGAAGATGTAGAAAGAAGAAAAGCCATAACTTAAACAAACTTTGAGACTCTTGCACTTGATTTAGGTCAACCTTGAATTGTAAATGAATACTTGAATTACAATTCATCTAAATTAGGTCACTCATCTCTGGTGACACACATATTTCAGAAATTAGCATTGATTTTCATGTCGTTGAACTATTTCTACAGAACTTTGAAAGTTTCAAATAAATTAAATATCGGATTTCTCTTTTAGATTTGAATTGGAAGACTGTTTGAGAATTTAAACATACTGAGGCATCAGAATATGTTCCAAATTGTAGTATTTTTCCTTTATCAGAAAATCAAATCAATGACAAGTCTACTGAGAGCTAATTTTATTCCATTCTATTATCTATAATTAGGAGTTTGTGTTCCACAGTCCTAAACTATAATGATTTGATTCATCTTTATCTATAGTCCTCTGTGCTGCTAATACATTGTGAGGACATTTAAATAATGATAGTCATGATTTATCATAAGAAAGCATCTCTTGTCTTCTTTTCATGTGCTCACTGTTAGCTGGCCCAGGAGAAAAGCAATGACTCGCATGGTTTGTGAATTAATAAGAAAAATATGCGGCAGTAACAACCTTCACTACTTGACTAGTGGGGTCCCTCTGCCCACACACTAGGCCAGGTTTATGGAGTGGGTTTGAGGTGAGGTACTCTTCTATTGGTTAAGTGCTCTGAAAGCGTCTCATATAGTCCATTTCATATTGTAAGCCCCTGCAAACCTGCCAATACTATCTTTTATTTTTTAACCTAGAACTTCTTTCAGCTTATTTAAAATAGAAATACACATAGAATTATGAAACTCGACATTTACTCTTCCAGGGTTTAGGAAATGGCTCAGTAGGTAACAGAGTTTGCCCTGCAAGGACAAGGTACTGAGAGGGCCAGATTAGTCCTGAGTACAATTCTCTATTACCCACATAGGAAGCTGGGCATTACTACGTAGGTCTGGAGCCTAACGGGGTGGACATTGGAGAATTATAGGTGCTCTGGTATTCCCTGTCATCCAGTCTGAAGAGCAACAGCAGCTCCATGTTCAGTGAAACACTGTTTCAAGAAAACAAGGAGAAGAGTATTAGAGGAGGACAGTTAAGGTTCTGTTTTCCAGTGCATAAGTTGTAGCTGCTGTTGTGCAATTTGATCATTGATGCTTTTAAAGTTCATCCTCAATCAACTCTTCCTATCTTTGCTGAGTTCTAGTTTCTGGAAGGAAATCTCCCTCTCCCAAACCCACTTATAACTTATTTCTCAAAGGGTGCTATAGTCAAGATAGTAAGAGCAGATATTACTTATTGTCCTTTAAAATTTCAGATTTACATGCCATTTTTGGAAGAGAGGAAATGTTGTATAGAAGAGAGAAAATAGCTTCTGTGGTTACAAAGCCTGAATTCAAATCTGAGATTTGCTAGGTACTGGGTAATAACAGGAGAGTTACTAATATTTGAAAAATTCAAGTTTTGCAAGTGTAAAACTGAAATACTTTGGTTAGCTTGCAAGATTTCATAAAGATCAAAGATAATGATGATAAATTTGCAAGAAAACAGGCCCTAATTGAATGTTCATTACATTATCAATAATAAGTAAATTTCACACTGAAACTAAAAATTCAACCTTAATTGAAAGTTATGATGTGGTTAAAGATTATTTTTAAGGTATGAATGATTGTAACACATTTATCCATTGCCACAATCACAATCATCATTATTTAATTCTGTTTTAATATCTTAAGAAAGCCTGTTGTTAATGCATTATAAAACACACTAATTTTATTTCAGCTTGTGGAATCATTTATTTTAAATAGATCAAAATATATTTTCATTCAATTTCCTCGTCAAAGGGTATGTACTCATTATCCATTCAGCTGGTTTTTGTATATATCGTGCATGACATTTTTATCTGTTATGGTTCCTCTCACTTTTACCAGTAAGACAAAAGCACCAAGATGTGAAGTTTCTTCTCACAATACTTTTTCTCTGCTTCCAAAAAATCAGAAATTCTATTTGAGATCTGTGACTTCTGATACCTAAGTGATTAAAGAGAGACTTAAAAATAAAGGGAATGAAGATAATGCATTACTTTGCTCTAACATGAGTGACACTGCAGAAAGTGATGCTTAGTAGTCAGAAAACCTTGGCTGTGCTTGTCAGGCTCTGGGAGGTTCTTATGTTCGTTAGTGGCACAGAAAGACTGAATCAAATGATGAACTGATACAATGTCAGTTTTTGTGTAGATAGTAAGTTGATGCTGTCCATCTATCACACTGAGGAGCAAGTTTGCAAGATCCTCATGGCAACATGTCTCTTTCTTTGTATTAAACACGTCAGAATGGTTTCAGTATTTGACAATGTGCCGAATAATTCTTATATCCTTGGACATGTCTGTTTTAAATAATTGTCTAAAAATGTAACCTCCAATATGTTAGATTTTATGAATATATATATACACGTATATATTCATAATATATATAATTCATATATATCTCCTAGAGCATACAAGTGAAAATTAAAATCTGCAAAACAAATGGCATTATAAAACTACTCAAAACTATCCTATCTGCTAATTAGCTTCTGGGAGGAAATAAAACAACAAAAAATTTACTCTCTTGATGCATTTAAACTTCTTTACCCAGTAACATGTCTGCTGCACACTGCTGGTTACTGACGATTGAAGCACACAGATTTCCTTGGATTTTACTTATTTTTTTCTTTTCTTTTCCTTTCTTTCTTTCCTTCTTTTTTTTTTTTTTTGACTAAGATGGAAATAATGTAACTATTGGCTATGTTGATATAAGGGCATCTGAGACTTCAAATTCTTTGTCAAAGTAAATTCTCAACTTAAGAATTTTTTTGAAAGATGTCCTACTTTGTTATGTAGTTGCTTATTTTCCTAGTCTGGAAGCAGAAAACTGTATGAAGAGGGGTCTGGTCTACTAGGAGAGAAATCAGAGAGACAGAGAGACACCTGCAGCTTTTGTGTTGCTTGACTGCAGAGTGGTTATAGCAGCAGCCCGTGGGAGGGCCAGGAGGTGGTACTGTTAAGTATACATACAGCTCATGGATAGGCCTGCAGGGCACAATGGATTTCTTTGCTTATAAAGAATCATGGCCTTTATGTAGGCATAAAGTAGCAGGAGTCTTGGCTCTGGCTCCTGTGCAGTGCTAGAAAGTCCGGGTTCCAAAGCTCTGCAACAGCTGGAATTGCAGCTTCCAGATGGGCCCAATCCTTGACAGGAACTGTGTTACATACAACTCCTGAACCTGGATTATTGACCCTCCAATCACATGTGGTGTCTGGGACTTTTCAAGCTACTAGATTTTGCAGTTTCTCCTATCTCCCTACAGATGCTTGTGCTCCTTCAGCCTGCCTCTTTTTGGCTGTCAGGCAGCAACCAATTTGCCCCATTTGCAGCTTTTCCTGACCTCTATGGTTATCATTGTCACACTGCTTCTACTGCCATTCCCATTTCACTTTCTCTGCTGCTTCTTTCTTCATGTTTAACAATTCATCCTTTGTTACTACAAACACGAAAGAAGAGGAAATATTTTTCTGGGACTAATGTTGAAACACCATTAGCTATACAACAAAGCTGTTTAGGAACTGATTCATGGAGTGAATGCAGCAGACTGCTTATGCAGCCAGAAAAGGAGTGTTTTCACCAATTACAGATGACTGCACATGTAAATGAAGCTTTGTATTTTCACCAATGACAGCATTGTCTCGTTGGAACCAGTCTCAGCAGTCCATTCATTCTACTCGGCCAGCAGGGGAAGTGCCCCTACCTGACCATGTTGGAAAAGGATGCATGGTCATCGAGTGTTCACCTACACTTGTGTTAGCAAAAAGTCTGATACAGACTTAGCTTTGGCTGACAGTGCACCTTCAGAAACCACAGCAATCACCTGTAACCCTTGTGGACAAAACTACAGCATCTATGGAATATCCAGTAGCTAAGTTTGGCATAAGGCTGGTCCAGCAGGATGCTTTGTCTCATAGACTTTGTGCAAGGCAGATGGAAAGAGAAGAAAAAAATCCAGCAGCTACCAGGTAGGGAGGCAAAATGTTCCATTCCCACAGTTAGATTATAGGAAAAGGAACATCCAAATAACCTTTATAAAAACCAATAGAATGAGTTATATTTAAAAGGGAATTTATTGGATTAGCTGATGGCAGTCCAATAACAGTTGCAGTCCCAAGAATCAAGGAATCCAGTATCTGCTCAGTCCACATGACTAGATGCCTCAGCAGTCCCAATCCAGCACTAAAGACCAGTAGGAGGAGCTGCTGGTTTTCAATCCACATGGATATTTGGATGACAGTGGTCATCAGTCCCACACTGGAAGGCAGTAAGCAGCTCTGGTAGCCAAGTGGAAAGAAGGGGCTTGTGTTCACCCAGGGCTTCCTTATATCATGTTCCCATTTGATATGGGCTGCCCACTCTGGGGTAGGGTTTACTCTGGGGGAAGGACTTCCTCCTTCAGTTAATCCTTCCTGGAAGCAACCTCAGAGGCACACCTGAAAGGTATTTTTGTGGATTACTAAACAGATCAAGTTGACAACACCATAATCATCACAGCATTATTTCTGAAAGCATTCACAAAGCAACATTACATTCCTTCCTTAAATGCACAAAACACATTATGTAGACATGCTCAGTTTTCTGTTTTATTTTCTCTCTCTCTTTCTCTCAGTCTATCTTCATTTTTTTTTTTTTTGTAGTCTGTGAATACAGTCAAGTTGGTACCATTGTTAGACTAGCCTCTTCCCTGTATATATACATGATGGAATTCTACAATAATCCCCACATAGTCTCACTCATCTATAGCTCCTAACCTGAATCTACCCAAGTTCATGACATACCTACCAAGCATCTTGAGGACTGAACCTCTAGGGAGAGTGGGGAGGGAGGGAAGTGCAATGGAGGGAATGGGGGACACAAAACTGGACCCAGAAGGCAATGGTACCATAAAACTCTACATCCTAAAAGACATACCAAATGGTTGAATCTCCACCAGGCCCTTAGAGGGAACACCAGATTCATAGGGCCCTGGAGAGGGTATGACAAAACCTGACCATTATATCCTCCTGTTTCTGCTTCTCTCTCTGTCTCTCTCTCTCTCTCTCTCTCTCTCTCTCTCCATTTCTTTCTCATCTCTATCTCTCTCTTTTACATCACTTACCCTTTTCTTCCTTCTCTTCTTAGGTGATGACCTGAAACTCCCAGTACCAGTAGGTTGATATCATCCACAATGAGCTTTTGATCACAGAGACCTATAAAGTCTCCCAAAAGAAGACAGATTTATGTCAGAGCACTTGATAACCCATCATAGGTTAGTGGTAAGACCATACTGCTGAAGACACCATACACTGTGGGCACACATCATGAAGCAACATGGTTGGAAGGTGGAAGTCCCCAGACAGTTAGTGTGTCCAGAGCTGGAAGGTGCTACATGAGCAAATGGGGGATGATGCCCAATATCTGTCCAAGCAATGCATTGTCTAACCTACTTAGCAGCAAAAAACCTGACATGATGCTCATACAAGTGCAATAGTGGCACATAGCCATGGTGGGAAACCATTTGTTCTCGATTTGGTTAACTGATCTGCTCAGTGGAACGAGACCCATAGCTGGAGCTGGGAAACAAGTTAGAACCATATCCAAAAATGAGCCTGCTCTCCATTAAACTCTCTCTAAAAATTAATGGCTATTTACTTGGTGCTAAGTTTACTCTGCATTGGAGACTCTGCTTCTCTTTGTCAGATAGATGTAGATCCCAAGGAGAGAACCACCCCATCATACCTTAAAAGGGCCCCAGCTGAAACTAAGAATAATTGGGGAAACATGCAAGAATGCTGTTTTCTTGGTGAACTGGGAACCAGCACAAGAGTGAAAGAGATAGACACAGAGAACAATCAATCCCTGCCAAACCAGATATCCAGAGACACAGAGGCACACAAGATCTCAACACGGAAGCAGACCTAATATGAACCCAACATGGCTCAGGGAAATTTGTGGAAGAGGGAGCAGAAAGAATGTGAGAGCCACATGTTGGGTCATGACATGCAAAGACATTTCCTCCTATCCAAAACTAATTGCTAACCTCTCTTCCAATCTTGCTTTTCATTTTGAAAACACATTTAATATTTCTTTAGATTAATATCATCTCTTAGGAACTGTCCCAAAATTAATCAAAACTGTTTCAAATATTCCTTCTAAATACCAAAGAATTTCTCTATTCTAACTTTGTAAAAAGAAAAAATGTCAGAGGAAGCCAGGTGTGATGGCACATGTCTTTAATCTCAGCACTCAGGAAGCAGAGGTAGGAGAATCACTGTGAGTTGTTTAAGGTCACTCTGAGAATACATAATGAATTCCCGGTCAGCCTGGGCTAGAATGAGACCCTACCTTGACAAACAAACAAACAACAACAACAACAAAAAAAAAAAAATAAATAAAAAGAACACCAGGAGACAATCCACTGTAAAATGGATAATCTAATCTAAGCGTCATTAGGTTTCAATAAAGAGGTGAACAAGTATTGTAATTTCTTTTTTCCTGGGAACATCGTGTAGCTCTTTTCTCTTTTCAACATGAAATACATGTTTTCTCCTGCTTGCACTAGAATTCTCCTTCAGCTTTTTAGTTGGATTCTAACTCTGTAAAGTGAGCAAGTTAGTATAAACTCAACAGGGAAGTGCTTGGTGCAAGACTGATGGTACTTCAGAACCTAGCCACCAAGGGATAGTAGACTACCCATTCTTCTGATTGGCTAATGCACAGAACTCACAGGGGTGTTCTTTGAAAGAAAACAATACTGATTTCAGTGGGAGGGTATATAACAGCTTTACTCCCTGCAGACACCAACATGAAAGTGTCCCAAATCTGTTCCTTAGGGTTATTTTATGTGTTCATGTTGACATGGCCATGGCTGATTCAAACATTGACAGTTGGTGACTGGCACCCTTTGCACTCCTTGAAATCAAGGAGTTTATCTCAAAGCACCAGCTTTCTAATCTCCTGGCTAGTTCCTTATAGACCAACTCTATCAGAAGCTATCTAGGGGCTTGGTAAAAGCCACTTAATTAACATAAATATAAATAGGACTTTAATAAACTCTTTATTAACAACACATGATGGTCCTATTACTCTTGACCTTCTAAGGTTTAGGAGCTTGATACCAGGAATCAATCACACACACACACACACACACACACACACACACACACACACACACACACACACACACACACACACACTCACATACTGCCACAACTATGAAGACTGATGTATGTCTCCTTCCCCACCAAGCTAACCTTCCCTAACTATTGGAGAGAAAAGCTCCACTGACTCTTATATTGAAAACTGATAACTGGAAGAATTATTGAAATCTCTGTTATGTTACTTTGCTTTTTAACTTAGAGTAATGATAGTTTGGCATCTCTCCCAGATGTTAGAGAAGAATAATAGTTGGAATTTGTTGCTTTTGCTATTTTCCTAGCAGTATTTATGAAAGACCAATAAAACATTATAATTACTCAGCAAAATGAAGTTTAAGACTTAGCTATTTATTATCTATATTTCCACTTTGATTAGAATGAATTAAATTATTTTACTATTTTTGTTTTCTGCATGTAAGCCATTTTTATGTGGTTGAACTAAAACTCTGAGAAAAACATTGTTTTAAATATTTGTTATATATATACTTGGTTTTGCACTAAAATTTCACATGAATGTAATAGTGTAGTAGATATTTATTGGCTTTATTTTGTATGCATTTATTAATATCTATGTAAAATGTACATTTTATATAATACTGATATTTGCAAATTTATATCCAAATAATACATAAAAGAATAAAATATATTGAGAGAAATTAACATGAAGGAATGCAAGAGTACTTTTCAATGGTTATATGAATATAGACCACTTTAATAAACACATTGAGTCTTTCATGAATAGAAAGGTATAATATATAGTAGGGAGGAGATTAGGAACCACTGCTGAAAATCAATCCAAGTTTGTTTTCCACCTAACTAATCTCTAGTGCTAAAACACTAGTTGACATATAACCATAATGTTTCTGTCACTATGAACATTAGCTAATGAAAATCTATCTTTAGTGCAAATGATTGAACTGCACATAGAACCACTGTCCCTAAAAAAGCTGACAAATGAATAATCGTGAACTAGACTGGGAGGAGACAAAAGAATCAAAAGTTCATGTCTAACCTCAATTACAAGGAAGTCTAAAGTCAACGTTTGCTACATAGTGAGTTTGAAGTCATAGCCAATCTAGACTATTTAATACTCTGTTAAAAAAAAAAAATAGAAGGGAGAGGAGGAGGAGAAAGAAGAGAACGAAGAGGAGAAATGGTTATGAAGTAGGTAAAGTAGAGCAGTGCCACTCAATGTTAAATTATATGATTCCAAAAATTCAATTAAAAGAATGTAATACATTTTAAAAATTATTGCTTTTGTTAACCAAAACAATTGCAAAAAAGTGTTTGTATTGTGGTAGCTAAACTCCAACAAGACCCTGTTGATCTTTGCTTTTACATATTTATACCTTTCAGTGGTGACTTTGAATATTGATGAAAGCCTGACCTGTGAAGTCAATATTTAAAAATCAATCAAAAGTGACTTCTAAAGATCAGACATTACCTTACTGTTATGCTCTGGGATTGTTCCTTCTGCCAGCCTGCTGCTGAGACATCTATGGTATAAGTGTGTTCAAGTTGCTTTTATACACCCCTTAGAAAGGGGTGACACCTTTACACAAGCAGCATGAGACAGCTACCTTACTAAGAGTACTTGAAGCCTCAGGACAAACTTTGGATGACAATAGCTCCAGATCATATCTGAATAGATCTCAGTAAAATTCCTAAGAAATCAACCAAGCTTCACCAGTTTTTACCTACATCAGAAATTGACAATTAAGAATACTGTTGTAAGCCAGGTGTGGTGGTGCCCACCTTTAATCCCAGCACTTGGGAGGCAGAGATAGGTGGATCACGATGAGTTCGAGGCCACCCTCAGATTAAATAATAAATTCCAGGTCAGCCTGGACTAGAGTGAAATCCTACCTCAAAAAACAAAAGTATATACTATTTTAGGCTGGAGAAATGGCTTAGCAGTTAAGGCACTTGCCTGTGAAGCCTAAGGAAACAGGTTTGATACCCCAGACCCCACATAAGCCAGATGCACAAGATAGCACATGCATCTGGAGTTTGACTACAGTGGCTGGAGGCTCTGGTGCATCAATTCTCTCTTCCACAGACTCTCATTCTCTCTCTCTCTCTCTCTCTCTCTCTCTCTCTCACACACACACACACACACACACTGTCTCTCATTTTTATAAAAGGCCAGTCTGTTGGGCTTGCCACAACAGAAATTTAAAAAAATACTGTTGTAAGTCATCAAGTCTTGAGAAGATGGTATGGAGTAAAACAAACCCAGTCATTGATTAAATGTTTTCTATATTTTCATGTATATATGTTTTATGTGTGTGTATTTTGTGTTCCTATGTGTATATAAGAGCAAGCACACATGACACAGTGAATGTGGAAGTCACCAAACAACCACAGATGTCAGTTCTTGAAATGAACCTTGTTTGAGGCAGGGCCTTTTGATTGGTTTTGGAAACATCAGGCTGTCTGGTCCTAGAGTTGCCAGGGATTCTACTCTCACTGCCTTTCTGGTACGTCATGATGATTGATACATGCTACTGATTCTGGATTTATGTGGTTCTAGGGATCTAAACTCAGGTCTTCATCCTTTCACAGTATGTGCTTTACCTGATAAGTCATTGCCTCAGCCCATTTTTTAATATTTAAAAAATAACTTCAATTTAAAAAATAATTTACCTTGATTTCTTGTAATTTCTCAGAAGATAAATAGGATATTTGCATATACAATGTGACATGGTTACATATTTGTAAATCTATGTTTTCATATAATAGCACACAATAGTTTTAAATATTTATGAGATATTAATTAATATTTGACTTTATATTCTAACCACTTTAAAAAAATCTGATATTCCCTGGATACCATCACTCAAAATAATATAAAACTTACTTGTAATACTCAAATTCTCCTACATTTCATGTTCACATTAAAAATGTCTAGCAATATATTTTGAGTAACACTTGTTCCTGTGAAAAAAAAGCAGCTAACAGATACAAGTTAATGGGAATGAAGTTATTTTGATCTTGTGTTACAGATTTCAGTTTATCGTGGTGAGGAGGTCATGATAGAGCAGACGAGCTGATGTCATGGCAGCCAGGGTGAGTGAGAGAGAAAATATACCCCTCAAAGACATGCCCCAGTAACTGTCATCCTTATCAAGAGAGCCTTTCTAAAGTTTCTAGAAGCTTTCAAAGGAGCTCAGTCAGCTATGAGCCAAAGCTTTAATACATAATCCTATTTATTTATTTATTTATTTACTTACTTATTTATGTAGAATCTCTCTCTAGCTTAGCATGGCCTAGAATTCACTATGTAGTCTCAGGATGGCCTTGAACTCACGGCAATCCTCCTACCTCTGCCTCTCCAGTGGAATGGAGTGATCAAATTAAAGGTATGTGCCACCAGACAAGGCTTTACATGAGTCTTATATAAACATTTCTGTTGTGTGATACTGCATGTCCTCCAAGAAAAACAATATACTTGAAACACACACACACGGACTTTCCAGTAAGATGGTGGCTTAGGAGCCATGCCGAAATAGCCTAGGAAGGGACTTAAACAAAACGCCAGCAACATACACTCTACTTCTGAAAAGTGAAGGGGCATAGGTTATTCATAGACACAGCAGAGAAGCCTGAGAGAACAAGTTCCACTGGAAAGGAGGAAAACAGCCAGAGTACCACTGAGGCAATTGCCATCTGCGCACCTGCCCAGCACAGTCCTGCCAGGCATGCCAGGAGGCAACACCAGCAGCAGAGACCAAGCAGCAGATTTTTCAACTCCATCAGCCTCCTTGCAAAGTAAATAAATCTGAAGGAAAGACAGCTGAGATCAACTAAAGAGCTACTGAAAGTACAAGCAATTCTAGAAGTCTGAACATCCCTACCCCATCCCCACCATCAGAAATGGGAATCCCCCCCATTCAATAGCCAGTGGCAGCTCAGCCAGTAGAGCAGATCAAAGGTACAGCTGCACATGCAGGCATTCAGCACTGGTGAGATTGAAGCCACCCCAAATGGTAACAAAGCTGACTGACAAAAACAAACAAACAAAAAAAAAAAAAAAAAAACAGGTACATAGTCATGCAAGATCTAATCTCTCTTTACTTGTCAGGGCAGGTTATGGGGGTATATATTCTTGGTTGGCTTTACCATTTTCAAATAACCTGTATTTGGGGATTGAATATTGTTGCATTTGGTGCTTTCATATATATAGGGCCTTTGTTTTCTTGTTTCTGTCATTACTGGGGGCAGGATCTAATCCAGATCCAGGTTGACCTGGAACCCAGTTCAGAACAGAAATCTACCTCCCAATTGACAAGATAAAGGGTGTAGAACAAAACACACCCTTAGGGATTTTGGCCTGATATGACACTCTGTTTCTTTTAATCCCCACAATTGCATACTTTGTACTGGTTTTATTGATTGTGCATGTTACCTGGTTGAAGTTTAGATTTTGCCAGTAAGTTATTCCACTCAGTCCAATAGAATACTTGCTTAGCAAGCACACTCAACACCTAGGATTACTTCTGTGGCTTGATTGGTGGACAAGAGCTACACCTGGAACTTTGAACTCATATCCTGAGGGTATATACAGGTGGATCACCATGTCTGAGAACACTGAAGATAAGTAGAAAACTCAAGCATCAAATAAATTCAGGATGCAAAAGTCACTACAATATGGGCTGGAGAGATGGCTTAGTGGTTAAGCGCTTGCCTGTGAAGCCTAAGGACCTCAGTTTGAGGCTTGATTCCCCAGGAACCTATGTTAGCCAGAAGCACAAGGGGGCGCATGCATCTGGAGTTCGTTAGCAGTGGCTGGAAGACCTGGCGTGCCCATTCTCTCCCTTTCTCTCTCTCTCTCTCTCTCTCTCTCTCTCTCTCTCTCTCTCTCTCTCTGTGTGTGTGTGTGTGTGTATGTGTGTCTTTCTCTCTCTGTCACACTCAAATAAACAAATAAAAATGAACAAAAAATAAATTTTAAAAAGTCGCTACAATATAATACAAGAAACTCAAAAAATTAAGACAATACAGTCCCACCAAAAACTATAAATCCATCAGGATTGATCACCAATGAGACTGTTTTAGATGAAATGCCTGACAAAGGTTTCAAGAAAATGATGGTATATATATGCTCAAAGCAATCAGAGAAGAAATGAAGGGAATCAAAGAAGAAAACAAAGGATTTAAGAAGAAAACAAACCTCTGAAAGAGAACAAAGGAAACCAGCTTAACGAAATAAAGATGTCACTACAGGACATAAGTAAGGAAACAGAAAAACAGGCTGAAATTTGGCTATGAAGAATACAGTCAATGAAAAAAAAAGAAAAGAAAAAAAAACCCTCTGTGGAAAGTGTCCCCAGTAGAATGGATGAAGGAGAGAACAGAATATCTCAAATAGAAGACCAGGTGGTAGATCTAATACAATCCAAATAAAGAGAAAGACAATCTAATAGCAAGTTATGAATGGGAATTTCAAGATATCCAGGACACTATGTAAAGATCAAACATAAGAATTCAGGGTATAACAGAAGGAGAAGAATTTCAATCCAGAGACTTAGTAGGTGTTTTCAACAAAATCATAGATGAAAAATTTCCCCAAATTGGGAAAGAAATGCCAATGCAGATACAAGAAGCTTTTAGAACACCAAACAGACAAAATCTGGAAAGAACCTCTCCTCACCATGTTATAATTAAACTACTAAACACGCAAACCAAAGAAAATATATTGAAATCAGTTGGAGAGAAGAAGCAAGTCACCTACAAAGGCAAGTCCATCAGAATAACTGCAGATTACTCAATACAAACTTTAAAAGCCAGAAGGGCTTGGAATAATGTATTCCAAGTTCTGAAAGATAACTGTCAACCAAGATTAATTTATCATGCAAAGCTATCTATCCAAATTGATGGAGAAATAAGGACATTCTGCAACAAAAACAGGCTTAAGGAGTTTATGACAACTAAACCAGCCCTACAGAAAATACTTGAAGGAATTCTTAAGGCCAAAGAGAAAGCAAAACATACACAGGAAGAAATAGGAACAAATAAACCACACTCAAATAACAGTTAAAACAAACAAATAAATGGAAAACAGGAAACACTACAAAATAAAAAGAATGGCTATAATAAATGCATAGCATTCAATAATACCTACTAATATCTATGGCCTCAATGAACTGTACAAAAGACACAGGTTTGATGAATGGATTAAAAGCCAGGATCCTGCCATTTGTTGCCTCCAGGATACTCATCCCTCAATAAAAGTTAGACACTGCCTTAGTGTGAAAGGATGGAAAATGTTATTTCAATCAAACAGGCCTAGGAAACAAGCAGGGGTTGCTTTCCTAATATCTGACAGGATAGACTTCAAACAAACATTTGTGAGGAAAAATAAAGAAGGTCATTTTATACTGATAAAAGGAACACTGCAGCAGGAGGAAATCACAATCCTAAACATATATGCACCTAACATGGGGGCTCCCAGTTTCATCAAACAAACACTATTAGACTTAAAGTAACAGATAACATCAAACACAATTGTATTGGGATACTTCAATACCCCACTCTCATCAATTGAGAGGTCATCCAATCAAAACATAAACAGAGACATCAGAATTAAATGGAACAAATGGACCTAACATATATCTACAGAACATTCCATCCAAATGCTACAGAATATGCATTGTTCTAAGCAGCATATGGAAAATTCTCTAAAATAGAACGTACATTAGGAAACAAAGCAAATCTATACAAGTATTGGAACATCGAAATAATCCCTTGTGTTCTATCTGACTGCAATGGGATTAAACTGCAAATCAACAATAAGAAATGTAGGATGGTACAACCATTTTGGAAAGCAATATGGAGACTTCTGAAAAAGCTGACTATAGTGATACCAACTGACCCAGTTATGCCCTTACTGGGCATGTACCCTAAAACCTTCAAAACACAGGCTAGAGAGATTTGCTCAACCATGTTTATAGCGGCTCAATTTGTAATAGCTAAGAGCTGGAATCAACCCAGATGTCCATCACTAGAAGAATGGAAAACTAAGAGGCGGTATATCTTCACAATGGAATTATATACAGCAGTAAGAAAAAGTGACACAATGAAATTTGAGGAAAAATGGTTGAACCTGGAACAGATCATTCTCAGTGAACTTATCCAATCACAGAAAAAAAATCTCCACATAGTCTCACTCATCTACAGCACCTAACCTGAATCTACCCAAGATACCTTACACACCCAGCAAGCATCTCGAGGACTAGACACTAGGATGGATGGGGAGGGAGGAGAGGGCATTGAAGGGATGGGAAACACAAATCTAGGTCCAAACGGCAATGGTACCATAAAATTCTACTTCCTAAGAGACAGACCAAATGGCTGATCCTTCACCAGGCCTTTACAGGGAACACCTGAACCACAAGACACTGCAGATGGTAGGATCAAGACTAACCTTAATCTTCTATATCTTCCCTCCCTCCCTTTCCCTCTCTCTCTCTCTCTCTCTCTCTCTCTCTCTCTCTCTTCTCTCTAACTCTTGTATATTAATTATATTTTTCCTCCTTTTCTTATTGGGCACTGACCTGTAACTCACAGTACCAGCATTGGGCTATCATCCACAGTGAGCTGTTGATCAGGGAGACCTACAAGTTTTCCTAAAAGACAGACAGATTTCTGCCAGAGTACTTGATGACCCACCAAAGGTTAATGTAAGACGCTACTGCTGGAGACACCTTACGTGGATGACCTGCAAAATGGAATGGCATAGCTGGAAGTTGGAAGAGAGTCAGTCCCCAGACAGTCAGTGTGTCTGGTGCCAGAAGGTGCTACATGGGCAACTGGGGGAAAATGACCAATATCTGTCCAAGCAACTCATGGTCTAAACTACTTAGCAGCAAATAACCTGTTGTGATGCCCACACAAGTGCAATAGTGGCACACAGCCATGGTGGGGAACCAACTGCTCTCAGTTTGGCTAACTGATCCCCTCAGTGGTAGGAGACCCATAGCTGGAGGTGGGAAACAAGTCAGAGCCATATCCAAACAAATCCCACTCTCCAATATCAAGCTACCATCAATCACGGGCTACAAGAGGGCCTACATCTATTAAATTCTCTATTAAAAAAAGTAAGGGTTATCTCATTTGTCTTGGCACTAACTTACTGTCTGTTGGAGAATCTGTTTCTCTTTTTCAGATAGATGTAGATGCTAAGGAGAGAGCCACCCCATCATACCTCAAAAGGGCCCTGGCTGAAACTAAGAAAAATTGGCAAAACAAGCAAGGGTGCTGTTTTCCTGATGAACCAGATACCAACACAAGGGGGAAGGAGATCAATACAGAGAAAAATCAACTCCTACCAAATCAGAGAGCCAGAGCCTCAGAGGCCCCCAACACCTCATCACTGAAGCAGACCAAAAATGAACTCAAGATGGCTCAGGGAAATTTTGCAGAAGAGGGCATGGAAAGAATGTCAGAGCCACGTGTTGGGTCATAATATGCAGACACATTTATCTTACCCATAACTCTGGGCCTATTCCACAATTCATGACCCATATACCTCAACAAAGAGGAGCCAAGGGGAAGGTAGGTCAGAGAAGAAGCTAATAATGGTAGCAAACTGACTGTATTTGCTGAATACAAAACTAATTAATAAAAAATAAAAAAGAAAAAGAAAAGCTACACAGCATACAGAAATTTATGGAGAATAAATATTATACCATTGAATGATAAGTGGGTCATTGAAGAAATCAATAATTCAACAAATAGAATGATGACAGTAATACAACATATGAAAACATTTGGGACCCAGTGAATGCAGTTCTATGAGGGAAATTTATAACTCCAAATGCCTGTATTAAGAAATTAGAGAGTTCACAAATGAACAATTTAATGCTCCACCTTAAGGCCTTGGAAAAAGGAGAACAAGGCAAGCCAAAAGTCAGTAGATGAGAAGAAATCATAAAGATTAGGGCAGAAATTAATGAAATAGAAACCAAAAAAAAAAATAAATAAAATAAAAAATAAAAAATAAAACAATCCAAAGAATCAATGAGACAAAGAGTTGGTTCTTTGAAAGAATAAACAAGATTGATAAACCCTTAGTAAATTTGACCAGAAGAAAGAGAGAAGGGACAAAAATTAATACAATTGAAGGTGAAAAGGGCACCATTATGAAAGATACCAAAGAAATTCAGTCAATTATAAGGACATACTTTAAAACTATATATGCCTCTAAGTTTGAAAATCTGAAAGAAATGATTTCCTAGTTTCATATGACCTACCAAAATTAAATGGAGATGAGATAAGCCATATACATAAACCTATAACAATACAGATATCCAAACAGTTATAAAAAGTCTCCCAACTAAAGAAAGTCCAGGTACAGATGGATTCACTGGCAAATTTTACCAGAACTTCATGGAAGAACTAACACTAATGTTTCTCAAATTTTCCATAAAATAGAAAAGGAAGGAATTCTAAAGGACTCCTTTTATGAAGTCACCATCACCCTCATACAGAAAGCAGACAAAGACCGAATAAAAAGAAAGAAAACTACATACCAATTTCCTCATGAATATAGATGCAAAAATTCTGAACAAAATATTGACAAACAGAATACAAGAATATACCAAAAGATTACTCACCCCAAGCAAGTTGGCTTTATCCCAGGGATGCAGGGATAGTTCAGCATATACAAATCAACAAATGTAATACATCATATAAATTGTCTGAAGGACAAAAATCACATGATCATCTCAATAGATGCAGAAAAGGCATTTGACAAAATGCATCATCCTTTCATGGTAAAAGTATTACAGAAACTGGGACTAGAAGGAACATAGCTCAACATAATAAAAGCTATTTATGACAAACCTACAGCCAATATAATACAAAATGGTGAAAAGCTTGAAGCTTTTCCACTAAATTCAGGAACAACACAAATATTTACACTGTCCCCACTTTTATTTAATATATCAAAGAAAGTCTTAGCTATAGCAATAAGGCAAGAAACACTCATAAAAGGGATACAAATTGGAAAGTAAGAGATCCACTTATCACTATTTGCAGATGATATGATTCTATACACAAAAGACCCTAAAAACTCTACAAGCAAACTGTTAGAGCTGATAAATACTTTTAGCAACATAGCAGAATACAAAATAAATACACATAAATCAATAGCTTTCCAATATACTAATAGCAAATGTGTGGAGAATGAAATCTGGGAATCTCTCCCATTCACAATTGCCTCAAAATAAATAAATGAATAAATTATGTTGGACTAAACTTCACTAAAAAAGTGAAGGAGTTCTACAATGAGAACTTTAAAACACTCTAGCAAGAAATTGCAGAAGACACAAGGAAATGGAAAGATATCTGATGTTCTTGGATTGGGAGAATCAATATTGTGAAAATGTCAACCTTGCCAAAAGCCATTTACACATTTAATGCAATCCCCATTATAATTTCAATAGCATTCTTCACAGGAATAGAAAAAAATCCTAAATTTCATTTGGAAGCACAAAATTCCTCAAAAAGCCAAAATGATTTTGAGCAACAAAAGTAAGGCTGGTAGTATCACCATACCAGATTTCATATTACAAGGCCATGGTAACGAAAACAGCATGGTATTGGCACAAAGATAGACATGTACATCAGTGGAACAGAAGAGAGTACCCAGATGTTAAACTGGGCAGCTACAGCCATCTGATTTTTGACAAAAATGCCAAAAATATTCATTGGAGAACAGACAGCCTCTTCAACAAGTGGTGCTAGGAAAACTGGATATCTATATGTAGAAAGATAAAAATATGTCCTTGCCTTTCTCCATGCACAAGAGTCAAATCCAAGTGGATCAGGGACCTTAATATCACACCTGAAACTCTGAAATTGTAGAGGAAAAGGTAGGGGAAACCCTTCAACATGTTGGCATAGGTAATGACTTTCTGAATATAACCACAATTGCTCAGAAAATAAAACCACTATTCAACTACTGGGATCTCATGAAATTACAAAGGTTTTGTACAGCAAAGGACACTGTGCATAGACCAAAGAGACAACCTACAGAATAGGAAAAATCTTTTCCAGTTACACATCTGACAGAGGGTTAATATCCAGAATACACAAAGGACTCAAAAGGCAGAACAATAAGAAATCAAACAACCCAATCAAAAAATGGGGTATGGAAGTAAATAGTTCTCACCAGAAGAATACAGATGGCATATAAACTTGTAAAAAAGTGTTCTACATCCTTAGCCATCAGGGAAATGCAAATCAAAAGCACCTTGAGATTCCATCTCTCTCCCATCAGAATGGCTACCATCAAGAAAACAATGACAATAAATGTTGGCAAGAATGTAGTAAAAGGGGAACATTTCTTTACTGTTGGTGTGAATTTAATCTGGTACAGCCATTGTGGAAATCAGTGTGGAGATTCTTGAGACAGCTAAAAATAGATTTGCCATATGATCCAGCTATAGCACTCCTAAGCATATATCCTAATGACTCTTCTCACTACCTTAGAGATACTTGCACAACCATGTTTAGTGCTTCTCTATTCACAATAGCTAGGAAATGGAACCAAACTAGATGTCCATCCACACATGAGTGGAAAATAAAGTTCTGGTACATGTATACAATGCAGTTCTATTCAGTGATAAAGAAAAATGAAATTATGAAATTTACAGGGATATGGATGGATCTGGAAAGGATTATACTAAGTGAGGTAACACAGGACAAGAAAGCCAAATGTCGCATATTCTTTCTTACATGTGGATCCCAGCTACAAATGTATAGACTTGTTTGTGATCTGGAACCAAAAGTCAATAGCAGAAGCCCATAAGCTAGAAAAAGGCTATAAGGGAGGGAGGAGAGGGAAGGTCTTAAGAGGATGGTATTGTATATATGCAGGTAGAAGAACAAATTACAAGGAGAAGAAAGGCCTAAGTGAGGTCAGGGGAAGAGATTGTACAAAAGAAAGGTGGGGGGAAGGTCAATCAAAATTCAAGATATTCTGAATAAGACATATGAAAATCTACTTTCCTAATAATTGCACATCCAGAAGTCATAGATTGTTACTAGAAAATTTTCAGTGCCTTGGATGGGATACCTCCTAGTGAGTCATAGGCCAGGGAGGTCTATGTTGCCTCCAAAATATTACAGGATATTGCCAAGGCCCTTGGTTCCCTGTGAGAAAGGTACAGTAAGACCCTATTGCTGAACACGTCACATGCCTGAGAGGCAAAGTCACTGAGAATCAAGTTGGTGCCGAGCAGAAAATCTTCTAACTGTAGCCCAGCAAAGCTGTAAAAAGCTGCACTGTACGCAGTCTTATGGGAGACAGAAGTCAATAGCAGTGAAAACAGTGGGAACTGGAAACCTCAAATTTGGCCAGAAAGGCCAAATGTCTGAACAACTGCAATAGTGGCATGTCTGCTGTCTGGTCTGGGGGCAACCAACTGCTCTCAAATTGGACTGAAGGCCC
Organism: Dipus sagitta; assembly: GCA_036346955.1. Lineage (NCBI taxonomy): Eukaryota > Metazoa > Chordata > Mammalia > Rodentia > Dipodidae > Dipus > Dipus sagitta. The sequence goes on along the minus strand of CM070781.1, from coordinate 27,082,622 downwards.
ACCCTATGGGAGTGAATATGTGCCTGGTACTGAAAACCTAATCAAAAGACTATGGCAGGAGAGGTCATGAGCCTTAGGGTTATAAAGCCTGCTTTTATCTAGATAAATGTATATATTACTCTCACAAAATTGGCCTGAAAGTACTACACTTAAAGTTCATACTCATACATTAATGCTACTCTCACTTCTGGTTAGAGAATCTTCTCTTTTCAGATGGCAATGACCTCTGGCATGACCCAAAAGGCAACATAGTGCTGAGAGGAAGGGGATGGAGGAGTGTCCAGCACTGAAACATCTCACACCCACCAAGGCTCAGGGTCCATTGCGGAAGAGGTGGCAAAAAGAATGTAAGAGCCAAAGGAAGGGTACCAGTCCTTACATCCAACTGTCCAGATAGAATATTGCCTCGATATCCAAGACCTCACAGTGCCTAGCAATACCCACACAAGACCCTCATAATAAGATAAAAAGATGATGACATCAAATTTAAAAAAAGGCTAGTAGAGAGAGGGAGGGGATATGAAAGTGAGCAGAGTTATTAAGGAGAAAGTTGGGGAGGAGAGGGGAAGGGAGGGAAATACCACGGTTTGTTGCCTATTAGTATAAAAGTTGTCAATTTTTGTGTGTGTGTTTATATATATAAATTTATATATGCATAAATATGTATATGTATATTTATTTATAAACACACACACAGAAGTATCAATGGATAAAATAAAAATGTAAACTAGGATGCAGAAAAAAAGCGATTTCTAAGTGGTATTTCAAAAGAATATTGGGAAATATTAAAAGTTAATTAGATCTCGGTGTGGTGGTGAATGCCTTTAATCTCAGCACTAGGGAGGAAGAGGTAGTAGAATCAAATGAGTTTGAGGCCATCCTGAGAATACACAGTGAAGTCCAGGTCAACCTGAGCTAGAGTGAGACCCTACCTCAAAAAAACAAAAAATAAATAAATTAATTAACTGCTTATATTTTCAGAGTGATATTAAAAATTTACTCATGTATTTGTTCACACGTGTGTGGGGGCACCTTCTATTGATGTGAATATATGCTGGACATATGCAACTTTTTTATCCATCTTAAGTGCATGGCTTGAGAATTTGAGCATGGTCCAGCAGCTTTGAAAGCCCTTAATTTTTGAACCATATTCCTGTCGCTACCCTTCCCGTCCAGCGGAATAAGGCAACAGCAATCAGAACCCTTCTCGAAGCAGTTTATTCAGGAATCCTTTACATCTGGGTGTGGGGCCCCGATACCAAACCCTCCACCCTATATATAGCCAGCCTGACCCAATCAGCAGCTGCCACGTGGGCGTAGACAACAGGGCGCAGCCAACCACCTGATGGTGGTCTGATCTTACGTAGCGCTGTACATGCGCACTTTGCAGTGTGTATGTGTTTACTCAGAAGGGGAAGCAGGAAATGGTGCTTAGTCATGAGACTTGGCAGCCAGCCCAGGTGCCATCTTGGGATGGCCGCCACACCCGCTCTCCACATATCCCCTTCCAAATAAGAAAATTTGTATGTTACTAAAGAAGAAAGCTACTGATCCTGTAGATATACAATGATTTTCATAGGAAAGCAAAATGGCTTTTGTGAGCTAGCAATACTCTTTGGATCCTTGTCCATAGTTCCTTCTAATTTATAGTAGATATGCCTTATCTCATTTTTAGGATAAATCTACTTATATAAATTGATCTGTGTGACAGAATCACATAAACAAAGGGTTAAAAACCATCTTGAAGCTAAAGGTAATCCACATTTTAAAGATATGACTCTTCAAAGCATATATATTAACAGTACAAACTTTTTTAACGAAAACTGAATTGTTAAGATATTAATTTGTTCTTATGATAAGAGCCTAATAAACTGTGCAGACATTAAAATATCTACCTATATCATTAATATCTTGGATGCACATATGAAGTTTCTGGAAAAGATTGATTTTTAATTATATTATAGCAAATAATAACTAGTCTGGGCCCCAATCCTTATGCCTGGGGTGAAACCAGATGTCACCCTTACTATAGTTGAGGGACACACAGAAATGAATCTGACTTACAGATGGCTGATCTTTCAGGCTCCTGTAAGGAAATAGAAATTTTTCATTCCTTTCTGTCTTCAAACTCCACAGTGATGTACTCAATATAAGGCTCAGGTGAGGATGGAAAGTCCTAGTCCATTCAGCCATGGATGTCCAGCCTTGCCTCTCAGAGGGTCTACATGGTCTACTCATACTAGTCCAAGATCAGTCAAAGGAAGCTCACCAGAAAAAAAGTACATGTCAAGCCCACAGGCTCCATATAGAGCTTTGTCAAAATCAGGATCATAGGTTCCACACAGATCTTATAAAAGTGTTATACCACCAGGAAGTTTCTACTGCTGGTACCTAGTAGAGGTCTGGAGGTCTTTTCATCCTCTTTAAGTACCTTTATGACAGAAGCAACATTATGGAGATCATTTTCAATAAAACTATGCCTCATATATTCCTAACAGAGGATGGATAGATGGCAGATGACTTTTCAATATCTCCATCACGGTGATGGTCATGGATGCTTTGTTCTCTAGGAACAAGCAGGTATGTATGTATATTTTCCAACATCCCTTTCACTTGATCATTTAGGTCATAAACCCAGCATGTCATATTTAAATGGACATGGTATCATTGTTGTAATTAAAACCAGGGAGTTGATCTGTTTATCTTCTGCCACACCATCTCACTATATGACTTAGTTTTCTCCACACCATCAGGCTTCTACTCTGCTGTTTAAAATTTCCTTTAACCAACTAGCAGATCTTCTCCATATATAACTAGGTTATAAACATTGTGTTATACTTCTCTATTGCTTATAGCTAAAGGAAATAGAGGCTGCCTCAAGGAGTTCCTGGAAGACTTTATAAGCAACATGTAAAATATTTTCCATGTGCATTGACCTTGAAGAATGTGATATCGTTCAGAATGACCTGGCTTATCTTAGTGAAGGAATCACACTGATGAGAGAACTGTCTGCATATGGGGGCTGTGTAGAGTTAATGATATGCCCTCTGGTCTACATCAGGTTATGTGTTCCTTAAAGACTATGTCTGGCAGAAGTTCATGGCATCGATGCAAAGGGTCCAAGTAGCCATTGTTGGGTTTCTCAGAAACCACCAGTATATTGCCCTACTCTGAATGCATGAAGACAGTCTTCATATCCTGATCTATATTTTTATCCAACCGTTATATGGAACCCTCCAAAATGTCAGTGGTTCCTGAACCTATCACAGAAAATTAGACTTGCCAAGCCATACTTTTTGGGTTCTTAGAAGGTGAACTTCCAGGGATCTGCCAAGTAGGAGGTCAACCATTGTCTTTGAAGAATAACTTCACATTACCCATCTCCATAATGTCCTTCACAGACATCTGGCCATCCTGGAATTGATTCAACTTTGCTTCACGAAGTTCCCTATAGGCATGGAGCTTGATGTGTTGGATTATTTCTAAAGACCACCCAAAGCGAGCTTCTCATGCCTCTTACCCTCCTTGATAATTGTATTAATATAATTAATGGCTTTCTAGATAGTGGACTTGTTCCTTAATATTTCTACAAAGCTTATAACTCTACCTTTCCATGAAGTATGCTGCTCTCCAACATTACTCATGCCATGATTAAAAAATAAATGAACTGCTTCCACAATTGCTTGACAATATGTAACCCCTACATTTTTGCCTGAGAATGGCAACAGCATGAGTTCTGTCATTTTGTCAGCTTGTCGAGCCATCAGCTAGTAAATAGAGCCATTACCCCAGGACACTGAAAGAATATCCTTGTAGTTCCTGACATAAGTGATGTCCTGCTCTTATTGGGTATCTGATGCTAGCAATGGAAAGTTATGCATCAGTAGGTGCTGGTCATGGTTTTCAGAGATGAGACACTTGTTCAAACACTGCATTGTCTACATTGTTTGTTCACAGGAGAAACTCCTCTAGCCTATCTTAGGCTCTCTGGATATGATAATTTCTCATGCAGATTCTACCTGTCCATCTTTCACTGCCTTTTCCATGGTCAGCCCATCACTCCAGGAGGGGTCAGTATTGCACATTCTGCTATTCTGGGTCTCTGGTGAATCCATGGATACTTTAGATGGGCATTTTCTCAGGCCATCACAGATGATCAGCTATGGCCTTGTTTCTGTTAGTCACACATCCTTGAATAGCGTGCTGGATGCCCACATTAATCACTTAACATGGACAGTTCAAGGCCTACTTATACTACAGTAGAAGTAATAATCAGCGATCTTGCTTTTAAACATCTCAGAGCATGGTATACCAGCCACTGAAGCAAAACTGGCCACCGCCATCATATGCCTTTTTCACAATGATTATAATATTCAATAATTCTGAAATCAAGGGCCTATTTGACATTATTTTTATATTATGCTCAGTGATTTAGCATTAACAAAAACTACATATAAATAGTAAAACAAAACAGCAAATAGCATATATTTTCCCTTTTCAAGAAAGGAACACATACATATATAGTTAATTTAGGCAGAGACTGCAATGTTTCGTTTCATGTGTGCATTTGACTATGTTAAAAGATGCTTAGCTGGGAAACAAGTCAGAACCATATCCAAACATAAGCCCACTCTCCATTATCAAGCTACCATCAATCGTGGGCTACAAGAGGGCTATTATTAAAAGTAAGGGTTATCTCATTTGTCTGGTGCTAACTTACTCTCTGCTGGAGAATGTGCTTCTCTTTTTCAGATAGATGTAGATCCTATGGAGAGAGCCACCTCATCATACCTCAAAAGGACCCCAGCTGAAATAAAGAAAAATTGGCAAAATAAGCAAGCGTGCTGTTTTCCTGGGGAACCGGGTACCGGCACAAGTGTGAAGGAGATCAACACAGAGAACAATCAACTCCTACCAAATCAGAGAGCCAGAGACCCAGAAGCCCCCAACACCTCATCACTGAAGCAGACCAAAAATGAACCCAAGAGGGCTCAGGGAAATTTGCAGAAGAGGGGGCGGAAAGAATGTCAGAGCCACATATTGGGTCATGATATGCAGAGACATTTATCCTACCCATAACTGTGGGCTAACTCCACAATGCATGACCCGTATACCTCAACAAGGAGGGGCCAAGGGGAGGGGGTAGGTCATGGATGAGCCTAATAATGTTACCAAACTGACTGTATTTGCTGAATACAAAACTAATTAATAAAAAATTAAAAATTTAAAAAAAAAGATGCTTAGTTCAGTGACTAAATAGCATTTCTGTGTCTGGGATCATTCTTCTAGAAGAGAATAGCATTTACATCTATAGATTATGTAAGAAAATCAGCTTCAGCATGGTGGTTGGGTATATCTGGTCCTTGGAGGGCCCAGAAGAGAAAAACAAGGAAAGAAAGTATCAGTTTTCCCTGCCTAGGCTGATACGTTCATCTTCTCCCACTTTCCATAGACACATAAACTTCTGATTCTTAATTCCTCACACAGACTACAACATTGGGCATTGATAACCCTGATTGTCAAGTCTTTGGATTTAGAGTATAAATACAACCCCTATAACTCCAACTGACAGACAATAGAACATGAAATTTTTCAATCTACATAACAAAGAAGCAGTCTTTATAACAAATCTCATTCTGTCTGTTGTCTTTATCCAGAGAATCCTTAGCAATATACATATATTCAAATGAGATTGTTCATATTTTGACTATTTTATTTGATAAAAGCAAGGTATGAATAAAAAATAAACTAACCAAAATAAAACAAAACAACAGAAAAAAATTTTCTTTAGATTGAAAATTCTTTCTTTTGCTAAGTCATTGTTTCATGATGCTGAGATTTTTAGAGTATGGAACTAACATCTTAGAATTAGAATATCTACATGAAAAGACCAGAGGGGGAGAGAGAGAGAGACAGAGAGAGAGAGAGAGAGAGAGGAGTAAATATAAACAGAAAAAAATATAATAACAGGTACTTTCTTTTAAAGTTAACTTTTATTAAAGTAATGAATTTGCCATAACCTTAAAAGAGATTAAAAGGTTAGTTTTGGGGCTGGAGAGATGGCTTAGCAGTTAAGCGCTTGCCTGTGAAGCCTAAGGACCCCGGTTGGAGGCTCAATTCCCCAGGATCCACATTAGTCAGATGCACAAGGTGGCGCACTCATCTGCAGTTCTTTTGCAGTGGCTTGAGGCCCTGGGCACACCCATTCTCTCTCTCTCTATCTGCCTCTTTCTCTCTCTGTCTGTTGCTCTCAAATAAATAAATAAAAATATTTTTAAAAGGTTAGTTTTGCTTTTAACATCACTTCCTCTGAGTGAAATATTCATTTTTTAATTTTTTTATTAATTAGTTTTGTACTCAGAGAATACAGTCAATGTGGTACCATTATTAGGCTCATCCATGTCCTACCCCCTCCCCCTGTCCCCCCCTTGTTGAGATATATGGGTCATGCATTCTGGAGTTAGCCCACAGTTATGGGTAGGGATAAATGTCTCTGCATCTCATGACCCAACAGGTGTCTCTGACATTTTTTCCACCCCTTCTTCTGCAAAATTTCCCTGAGCCATATTGGGTTCATTTTTGGTCTGCTTCAGTGATAAGTTGTTGGGGCACTCTGGGTCTCTGGATATCTGATTTGGTAGGAGTTGATTTTTCTCTGTGCTGATCTTCTTCACCCTTGTGCTGGTACCTAGTTCACCAAGAAAACATCACCTTTGCTTGTTTCGCCAATTGTTCCTAGTTTCAGCCAGGGGCCCTTTTGAGGTATGATGGGGTGACTCACTCTTAAGATCTATGTCTACCTGAAAAAGAGAAGCAGATTGTCCAACAGAGAGTAAGTTAGCACCACACAAGTGAGATAACCCTTACTTTTTTATAGAGAATTTAATAGGTGTAGGACCTCTTGTAGCCCACGACTGGTGGTAGGTTGATAATGGAGAGCAGGCTTATGTCTGGATATGGTTCTGACTTGTTTCCCAGATCCAGCTATGGGTCCCATACCACTGAGGGGATCAGTTAGCCAAATCAAGAGCAGTTGGTTTCCTACAATGGCTGTGTGCCACTATTGCACTTGTGTGAGCATCACGACAGGTTATTTGCTGCTAAGTAGGTTAGACCATGAGTTGCTTGGACAGATATTGGTCATTTATCCCCAGTCGCCCATGTAGCACCTTCTGGCACTAGATGCACTGACTGTCTGGGAGCTGACTCTCTTTCAGCTTCCAGGCATGCCATTCCGTTTTACATGTCAACTGCATAAGGTGTCTTCAGCAGTAGGATCTTATCACTAACCTTTGGTGGGTCATCAAGTACTCTTGACAGAAATCTGTCTTTCTTTTAGGAAACCTTGTAGGTCTCTCTGATCAGAAGCTCATTGTGGATGATAGGCACATGCTGATACTGGGAGTTAGAGGTCAGTGCCCACTAAGAAAAGGAAGAAAAAGACAACTAATATAAAAGAGTTAGAGAGGAGAGAGGGAGAGAGAGAGTGAGAGAGAAAGAGAGAGAGAGAACCTGTAGAAGATTAAGGTGAGTAAAATATTCTTAATTTGTGGCAGAGATCTGATTTTTGAAATGGAAACTTATTTCTGTCGCATTTTGTGGAGATTTTCAAGCTAAAAAGTGTACATTACAAAGATGAAAACTATAAAAATTATATATTTTTAGAGTTTCATGGTAAAGCAGAACCTCATGTATTCAATTGCAAATGCAACTCAAATATAATATTGTACAATCTCAAGAAATAGATTTTATCAACGTACCAATGAAGGCAGAGAGATGTTTCATTGTGACACAAATGGAAAGGCTGAGTGGTAATGGGTGTGAGAACTGCCTAAGTCATTATAATGACTTTCTTGAAACATATATTTAAATGTGTTATAGAATGATAGATTTTCAGAGCTTCCCCCCACAGACAGATAGACAAACATAGACAGACAGACAGACAGACAGACACACACACACACACACACACACACACTGGTTAAATAAATAAAAATAAATAAAACCTTGTGTTTGACTAACCCTGTTTGACACACTTATGACTGAGACTCATCTTCACCAAGGTAGAGCTGGTCTAAGTCCATAGCCAGCTAATGTGTTTCACACAGAATGTCAAACATTAAAGTTTCAAGGACAGAGCAAAGTAATACAAAACAAGCTAAAAGCCACATTTTAAAAATAATGTATGATAAGTACTTGTTGATAATTTTGTTTTGGTAGGTCTTTTGAAAATTATCTTTTCCAAAACATTTTCTTTCAAAAATTTCCCTCTTAGCACTTCAACCACTCAGATTAAAATGCTGTTTCTTATGTGCCTACTTTCTTAAAAGAACAAGTAGATGTATGGATAACAGTGCAAACAGGAAACAGAAACAGGAAACTGTAAAGAGAAATTTTTATCTGCCAAAAAAACCTTTTAAATTGTAGTAGCAGCCTCTATCTTTCCATCCAGAATTAATCTCCCTTTCACACCTCAAAAAGTCAGCCCTGTCTTCTTTAAGAGCTGAGGCTTCACTTTAAAAAAAGATATGTTTTAAGTTTTGTCTGTGATTCTTTCAGGCTCTGTATAACAGTGAATGTGTTTAGGGATTTCAGAAGAAAGCTGATCATTTTGGCGAATAATTATTGCCTTTATACCTCTGGCACTTGATATATTATTAAAAATAAGTATTAGCTAGGCTTAACTTTTTTCTTATGATTAATTGTCATGCATATTATTTCCTTGTATGAAGAGAACATATTGTTTTTACTCAGATCCTGAACTGATCCTTCAGCAGGTTATCAAGTAACCCTTTATACTTAAAATAGGAATAGAATAAAATAAATAGAAGTTATAACAACACAAGCTAAAGAGTAAAGTGAATTTGACTTATAGAATATTAATATTATGTACAGCAAAGACAAGTAAGGTCATCTGAGTAGAAGTTGTTTCAAACATTGAAAATGTCTCCAGAGAATTTACTGTAGGAGCCAATAAGAGGCACAATAGAAAATTACAAACTCAAGGCTTAAAATGATCATCATCTAATATGTTAAACAGCACACAAGATGGGAGCAGCGACATCTCATATGTACTCTTTAATACAACAATACTGATTTTAGAACCATGGTATATATTTTTCTACAAATTAGAACAATATATGAGCCCAGATTCTATTAATTAGGATAATTAAGGAAAGATAATGTGGGGCACTGTCCTATTGGCACATTCATGACCCCACAGTGATTACCAGTACCCTCAAAAGATCCACACTGATCTCAGCCCATCAATATTTTAACATGGAGGACAGAGGAGGTAAAAAATAATAATAAGGCAGAAAAACAGAGACATGACTATTTAGAAAGAGGAAGATGCAATTTGGGTGGGTGAGGGGAAAGAAGAATAATGGGATGAGACAGGAGTACTATCAAATTGCAGTATGTTCATATATTAAAGTTCTCAATAAAAATAAAAAAAAAAATAAACAAGTAGGAGGACAGGAGAGATGCCTTTGCAGTTAGAGTGCTGGCCTGAGAAGCTAAGGAGGCTGGTTTGATACTCCAGGACCCATGTAAGCCAGATGCACAAGGTGGCACATGCATCTGGAGCTGCTTTGCAGTGGCTAGAGGCACTGATGCACCCATTCTCTCTGTCTCTGTCTCTGTCTCTCAAGTAAATACATAGAATACATGAAATAAAAATATATTAAAATCGCCAAGTAAATTTGAAGCACCAGATTCAGTAATTCATGTTCCAGATGTGACTGGTTAACATTTAGAAGAGTAATCAGGAATCTGTAGTCAAAAGTTACAATAAATGGAAATCATTGATTTCCTATAATTCTCTAAAGACAATTATATATTCATTATAACTCTTTTTAGAAATAATTGTTTGTGTGCAAAACTATAGGAAATAATAGATTTGAAAATCAGTATAGATTATAGGAGTTTGGAAGTATCTATACAACTTGACTTCATAGATTTTATCCCTAATTCATGCTTGTTGATTGGTATTATGTCTGACATTCCTTGTGTGTTCATGGAGGATTCTTTTGTCTGCCTTTTACCAGGTAACTCTTTTGTCTTATATCATTAGATTCTACCTGACTCAGAGTGATCTTTGCTAGAAATTTTTATGCATGCAATAATATCAACTTGGAGGTTATTTTTTGTTAATTTTATTATCTTGCTAAGAGGAGTTATAATTTTGGGCTGGAGAGATGGCTTAGTGGTTAAGCGCTTGCCTGTGAAGCCTAAGGACCCCGGTTTGAGGCTCAATTCTCCAGGACCCACGTTAGCCAGATGCACAAGGGGGCACACGCATCTGGAGTTCGTTTGCAGTGGCTGGAAGCCCTGGCACGCCCATTCTCTCTCTCTGCCTCTTTCTCTGTTGCTCTCAAATAAATAAATAAACAAAAAAATATTTAAAAAAATAAGAAAGAGGAGTTATAATTTTATTTGGGTATAAGTATAAGAATCATGTGATATTTGCATACATAAGAAGATACTTGTTTATAATACATCATTTCTTAGGTATTAAGAATAGGGGCTGGAGAGATGGCTTAGCGGTTAAGCGCTTGCCTGTGAAGCCTAAGGACCCCGGTTCGAGGCTCAACTCCCCAGGACCCACATTAGCCAGATGCACAAGGGGGGCGCACGCGTCTGGAGTTCGTTTACAGTGGCTGGAAGCCCTGGCGCGCCCATTCTCTCTCTCTCTCTCTCTCTCTCTGCCTCCTTCTCTCTCTGTCTGTCACTCTCAAATAAATAAATCAAAATAACAAAAAAAAATATTTAAAAAAAAAAGAATAGTAATGTTATTTACAGAACAGCATATTTATTTATTTATTTATTTATTTATTTATTTATTTTTTGGTTTTTCGAGGTAGGGTCTCACTCTAGCCCAGGCTGACCTGGAATTCACTATGGAGTCTCAGGGTGGCCTCGAACTCACAGTGATCCTCCTACCTCTGCCTCCCGAGTGCTGGGATTAAAGGCGTGTGCCACCATGCCCGGCTAGATCAGCGTATTTAAAATATTATAGGTTGTAGGTATCTACCAAAAACTTTGTTTATACCAACTCATTTAATATTTTTATAAAAATAAAATCAAAAGATGTACTACATTAAATGAGATAATTTTTAATAGAAAATTGAGGATGTATTTTAGCTAGGATGGTATAATAGGGAGAGTCATCACTAATAAAAAAACATATTAAACATAATGAATGAATGAATGAATGAATGGTATTACAGAGGATGGGATAAAAAGGAGCCATCCTAAATTTCTATGGATATCATAAGAGAAGAGCTATTAAGTATCCTTTGAGAATCATTGAGTAATAGTGGATTTTATTTTATTTCAGAATATACAGTCAGTTTAGCACAGGGTATATACTATCATGGAACATGGGTCTGTCTCACCACTGCTCCAGTGAAGGTTCAGTACTGAAAAAAAAATCAAATGCTCTGAGGCTTACATTTGGATAGATTCCTGTCAAATGTCCACAGACACAAAAAGAAACAATATGTGAGTCCTAAATATCATGTTATATCATTTAATGCCTAGGAAGGATTGAAAGGCTATTACATATTTGCTCAGAGAGACAACCTGGAATAAAACACAAAACTTTTCATAGCATAGATTAAATCTTTGAATTATAATAGTGATATAATTTCAGTTTTTCCCATGTTTGTGTTATCATATATCTTTTAATATCTATGCCTTCTTATGTTATATTGTATCATTTGCACACATGTCTTATTTTTCTTGTGGTATTTTGTTTCTTCAAGTAAATGAACATTGTCCAGTTAATTTTGATGTAGGTGACAAATATGAGCCTTTCAAACCTCCAAATCTGAGAGAAGTTGATTTTTTACAGTTTTTCCTATTCCACAGATTTTAAGATTTGTTAAGCTATCAGACAATGCTACCACTTCATAAAATCTTCTCACATTTTGTTTCTGAAAGGTGGTTAACATTAAAGTCCCAAGCACACTGCCTGTCTCTGAGCACTTATCACAGCTTGTAACCTGTAGCCCTGTGCAAACAAAAGAGCCTCATGTACTGCACAAATATAATATTATTTAATTGTATAGTATAATTGATATAAAAGAGTACTTCAATCTGAACCAAATATGGGTGACTGAGGCTTAGGAATAATGATACAAGTTATCCTGAATGGTATGTTCCACAACATAGAAGGTTATATGAACCCTTACACTCAGAGAAGAGGTGAACATGAATCAATGGTTTTATAAAGTACATAAGTGGGATCCGTCACAGCAAGGTAAGGAGTCATTAAGATTTAGATGTATTAACTACATGTTTGGCCTTAGGGTTGGTGAAGGTTAGTAATATGGGAATGAAGAGCATCAGAGCCTTTCTTATATCTTGGGTGGGCAACAAATGAGGAACTAGGGTGAAAGATACTCACAGTCACACAAAGCTTCCACTGACTTAATGGCCTCTAGATTCTTGTCTCAAGAATGAAACCCACAGATAAGAAAATAAAGTTTAGAAAGATTGTATTATAGAGCTTATGGAGATAGGGATTATAGAGCTCAGACAGAGCAAAGAATATAGACATCAGCCTAAAGAGGAAATAGGAGAGGAATCTTGGAAAATGGGAAAAAGCTAGAGAGCAAGATTGGTGTCTTTAAGACCGTTTTCTGGATAGGTGCTGAACTGGTCAGATCAGCCCTGATGCCAAATGTGTAGGATGGTGATTAGGTTTTCTGGATAAGGGAAAAATCTTCCCAGTAACCTTAATTCTCCAAGAGAGTGTCACATTATCTCTACTAGGAAAGGGGAACACCTTTAGAGAAGGAGAGATAAGGCTAGACCCTTCTGAAATTTCTGACCTCTAGCAAGGAGAAGGCTGTAAGGACTGCTTTAGGGGTAAGGAGATAGAGATGAACTTGATTCTCTCCCGACAGGCTCAAGAACATCATTACTTTCAGGAAACTGTCACCCCTAAACTGTCTCATTAAGTGTACTAAGAGGAGGGATCCACTCAATGATTATGTATCTAAATCTTAAGAGGTTGTTAGGTCAGACACAGTAGTAGATGACGAATATTCAATAATAGAAATGAATGATAGCCCAGATAATTTTGGCTTTTGACCTAAAACATTCCATCTCTCTATACTGACCTGAAATATTCCATCTCATCCAAGATTAAGAAAGGACTTGACCACAATTCTACTACTTAAGAGAATTTCAATTGTGATAATTTTATGTGTTAGTAATAATCTGAACTTTTAGTTATTAGACAGAAGATACATTATATATTTTGAGATAGATGTGTCTTAACATGCAGTACTTATATTCAAAATTTTATCAAAGACTCCAGGAAGGACAGATTTTTATTTATTTATATATTTATTTATCTTTGTCTAAACTCATACACCTTTCTATCTAATTAATGAAACACAAAATCTTCAAAATTCTCAGTTGTCTTTCATAGCCTTCCTTGCATCTTTATCTTGGAGCTACTTTCACTGAGGACATTGAGGCTCATTGATATTGATATTTCTTCATTGGACATTAGATTTTGTTCATCTTTTTTAATTTTTTTGTTTATATTTTTATTTATTTGAGAGTGACAGGCACAGAAAGAGGCAGATAGAGAAAGAGAGAGACAATGGGTGCACCAGGGCCTCCAGTCACTGCAAACGAACTCCAGACGCGTGCGCCCCCTTGTGCATCTGGCTAATGTGGGTCCTGGGGAGTCGAGCCTCGAACCGGGGTCCATAGGCTTCACAGGCAAGCGCTTAACCACTAAGCTGTCTCTCCAGCCCTTGTTTATATTTTTGACACATCTACATTTACATTCATCACATACTTTGTCTCACAAATCTCTATATTTCTAGCATTTTAACAGTTAAAGATAAAATAAAAAGAAAATAATGCTTTGTTATTTGTTTATTTCTTTCTAGCCCCATATAATCATAACATTCTCTTCTTTCAATGATTTCTGGAAGTAAGTGCATAGGGAATGGATGTGGTTATACAAAGGGGAGAGAAAAGCACATATTCCAGACACCTCAACACTCTAAAATCTAGAAGGGAAACAAGCACCAAATATATGTCACAGAGATGCAATTTCAACAGAAATATCAAGAAATGCAGGATTTTAAAACTGAGCAATGAAAAATGGCACTAATAATGTAATAAGTGCTGTAGTACTCAGGAAGGTACTGCTGGATACATTTCTACACAGGTATCCTTGGATGTTAATGATAAAATAATTATTAAAAGTTGAGCATATTTTAACTGTAATAGTGTGAGATGAAAGAGAATAGAATATTCATCCACTCCAGAGATAATATATTTAGGACATAAATATGACATTAGGGAGATGCATGCAGAAAGAACCATTAATTTAAATAATTCATTGTTAAATGTTTTCAAACAGATTTTAACTTCTATAAGATGTTCTGGCCATAAATAAGTCTATGTTTAAAGAGACTAAAGGTTTTCAGAAGTTAATAATATAAGAATTTTGAAGCAGTTGTAAATCCCATGTTTGTAAGCTGAAGACATAAGGATCAGTACTCATCATCTTTGAATTTATAGTGCTGAAGATAAATAAATATGAAAAGTTTGCATGTGTCTAGACTACAGAGACAGTTACAGATGCACATAAATTTCACATTACATTGTGGTGGTTTGAATTAGTTATCCCCCATAAACTCATGTGTTTGAATGTTAGGTTCCCAACCTGTGGCAACTTGGCAACTGTAGCCTTGCTGAAACAGATACATTGTTGGGGGCTGTTTTATGGGTGTTATATCCAGCTACCCTTTGCCAATTTTCAGCTCACTGTCATCCTATAATTTTCCACCTGATGTGGCAGAGGTGATGACAAGCCTCTGCTCATGTCATCCTGTCCTCTACCATCATGAAGCTTCCTCTATACACTATAAACAAAAATAAGCAACTTTCCTCCCATTAGTTGCTTTAGTTCAGGTGTTTCATTCCAGCAACAAGAAGGTAACTGTAGCAGAAAATCGATACCAGAGAAGTGAGGTTATTGCTGCTAAAATCCTGAGTATAGGGGATGGAAAGATTGCTCAGTCGTTAAGGTGCTTGACTGCAAAACCTTATGACCCAAGTGTTATTCCTTAGTACCTGTGTAAAACCAGATGCACAAAGTGAAACATGTACCTGGAGTTCATTTGCAGTGGCTGGAAGCCCTGCTGTGCCCATTCTCTCTCTCTCCGTCTGTCTCTCTCTCTCTCTCTCTCTCTCTCTCTGTCTGTTCTCTATGTACCTGTGTAAAATAAAACAGCAAGCAAACAAAGAAAAGCTGACCAAAGATTTTGGGCTTTTGGAACTGATTTGTAGAAGGAATGTGAAAAGATGTGAATCCTTGGCCTAAGAGAAGCTTTACCCTACTATAAGCAGGGTTTGATGGACTATTCTTATCAGAGAATTGCAGAGTTGAGACCTAAATGAAGTAAGAACTGTGGACTATACGGTTTGGCTTATGAGGGGAAGAAAGAACTTATTTTCTACATTATGACTTTGACCCCTTTTTTTTAAAGCTCTTGTCACCCTGATCCCTCTCCTTCTGCCCTCTTAGCCTCTATGTAGGGGGATCTCTTTGGATCACCCTCCCCCATCCCACCCTGACTGGAAAGGGAGAGATTTTCTTTTGGCTTGAGTTTTCCTGTTTTGCTTTCCTTTCTAACAATCCCTAAAATAAATCTCATACTTTACTTTTCTCTAAGTCCACATTTTCAATATTTTGATAGCTTTAACAATATCTTGAAGGTGGAACTCACAATCCTGGCATGTCTTGCATTTTTATGGACATCTAATTCCTTTCCAGATCTCTAGTCTCACATCTTTATGACTTATTATTTTCAACAAAAGTTAGAACTAATTTATATTAATGATAAATGAGCCGGGAATGATGGTGCATGCTTTTAATATCAACACTTGGGATGCTGAGGTAGGATGACCACAGTGAGTTTCAGTCCAGTATGAGACTACAGAGTGAGTGCCTGGTCAGCCTGGGCTAGAGCAAAACAAAACAGAAAAAAAGAAATGGTGGCTAAGATATAAGTATCATAGATTTTCAATAAAATATTATTGGGCAATAACAAATGAAAAGAATTCAGAACACAAATTTCTTAATTCATCACAAAAATATTGGGGACATATATTATATATGTATTAAACTAGAGTTTGATGATTATATTACTTATCAAACAATCAGGTTATATTTTTAATAAAGTTTAACTCAATTATAAATGATTTTAAGTTTTAGTACATAGTAATAACTGTACACAAATATGGAATTTTAATATGAGTTATATAATGTTGATTTTCCAAACATAGTAAATAAGACAAGTAGCAACAAAATTCAATTTTATTCCCATTCATCCTGTTTATCTACCTTTAAGTTTTGAATATTTTTATACATGTAACTGAAAGAAAAGAGAGAGAAAGATAGATAGATAGGATGCACCAGAGATTGTTGCTACTGCAAATGAATTCCAGATGCATGTGTCACTTTGTGATTCTGATTTTACATGGGTGCTGTAGAATGGAATCAGGACCACAGGTTTTGCAAGCTATCATCTTTAACCACTGAACAATCTCAAAGTGCCCATTCATTCTTATTTTAAAGTATATAAATGTATTGGATTATGAATAATGATCTTTACCATTGGAGACATGAATTAATTGCAAAAACCTGATATTTAAAATATGACAAAATTCATAACTAAAAATCCTTAAAATTGATTTCTATATATCAATTTACTTAACTAGAATTAGACATATCAAACTGGAGAAAATAAGGAAATGCATAATAATTTTATCAAAATAACTTTTTAAATTAGACTTTGAGGTAACAAATGCTACCAAGTTTTGTAAGCCCATTGGTTAATTTCAGGATTTCTATGTCTTATATGTTTATATGTTACATGTGTGGAGGTGATATAGCATGGGTTGTTGGATGCCTATATTATCATGTTTGTGAAACAGTGTTATAGAATCCATGAAACTGATGTAGCAATAGTGGGTTTCCTCTGCCAATATACACCAATACATTAATAATTTTGCTGTGTCTCCAGATTCTTGTTTTTTGAGCTCAAATAATGAAATCCACAGAGCAGATGATAAGGTTTAGAAAGATTTCATTAGATATTTAAGCTTCAGGAGGGAGAACAGAAAGGGACTCTTAAGCCCAGAAAGTGAGAGATGGAAGCGAAGTGGAGTTCTTGCCAGAACAGGCAAGAAGGTATCTCAGAAGCACCATACTTAAGAGGAAGAAGGAAGGCAGAGCTCTTGCCCAGGCAGGTAAGTGGGGGTTTGGGAAGCCCACATTGAGACTTTGGTTTAGAATTATTATGTGATCCCCTTGGAATGGGTAGCTGGTTTAACCAGTTAGTATTGACATCATGTGTCTGGAGACAGGATGTCTGGAAAAGGGTAATCTTCCTAGAA
The DNA here is from genome assembly GCA_036346955.1 of Dipus sagitta. Lineage (NCBI taxonomy): Eukaryota > Metazoa > Chordata > Mammalia > Rodentia > Dipodidae > Dipus > Dipus sagitta. The sequence continues at coordinate 27,065,183 of CM070781.1, read as the reverse complement.
ATCTTAATTCTCTAGGAATGGCCTTCTCAGAAGGGAGTGGAAGGGCAGAGATAAGAAAATGTATAATCCTTCTGATATTTCTGACCTAGTGTCACCCAGTACAGTGTATTTCCCTAGATATTCCCTTACATGCCCAAGGACAATTCCCACATTTAGCCAAGAGAAAACTATTCATTTTAGGGTCCTGCCAATCTAAGCTGCCTAGCCAATTTCTATCTCCAACAAAACAATGATAAGAGCAAGGTGGATGTTGTCTGGTAGGTAATTAGCTAGGGACTAGCCCAAAGAAACATAATGTCATCATGTCTGCCTTGGCAGGACTAGAACTTTTTTCTGATTCAATCTCATTCAAGATGGCTACAAGAAACAGCTCCCTTATTAGTTTCTTGCTTCTTTCACAATATTGCCTGGGCTTAGCGCTTTTCAGTTGACCCTTCCTGTGGTCCTCTTCTTGAGTACACTAACCAATTAAGTCCCTCCATTACATACCTGAACCTGGTGATTAGGCTCGTTCTAATAAGATTCCTGATTCATATAATTGGACATAGACTACATTTGTGAACTCCGTATTCTTCTTAGTCTCTTCTTTTCTCCTTCTCTATGTGATGGGGATTTTCTGAGTCTGCCTGAGAGGAGGAGAGAATTCTGGCTTGGGCATTTTCCTACTTTGTTTTGCCTCTTATCTCAACTATCTGTAAATCTCTCTCTCGTTCTAGTCTGCATTCTCAATTCCTTGCTAATATGGATAAGAACTAGAGAGCTGTTGGAGTGAGAGTACCAATTCCATATAGCTCTATCATATATATATATATATATATATATATATATATATATATATATATAATTTATTTATTTATTTATGACAGAGAGATAATGGGCACACCAGGGCATCTAGCCACTGCAAATAAACCCCAGATGCACGTGCCATTATGTGCACCTGCCTTACATGGGTTCTGGGGAATTGAACCTGGGTCCTTAGGCTTTATAGGCAAGTACTTTAACCATTAAGCTGTCTTTACAGCCCTCTGTCACATATCTACTGTAATCTTATTATTCTAACCTACATTGTTACCTCAGCAAAGGATTTTATGTACAGCAGCATTCTACATTGCATATCAATGTTTAAGGAGAGGAGGAGTAAAGTTTTCATATGTGGAACTCCAAAATGGTGTTTCCTTGTGCTGGGATACAGGTTGATTAGAGCTACAACATGAAGCTAATAAAATAATAATAATAATAATAACAGTAGTAATAAAATTATTGAACTGTCCTAATAGCATTAAGATATTTACAGAGTCACAAGCTTATTCATGCACATAGTGCCCAGAGAAGAAAAGCAGGTGTACTTATTTAAAGTTCATCTCTGCACATATACTGAAAACCCATCTCTCTCTGAATGTGGAGTGGCTGTGTTCACAACCCCAGCAATTCTCAAGTCTCTGATAACCACAAGAGGTTACAGGCATGTGTGGCCACTCCCAGCTATTTACATGGGTCCTTGGGAATCAAACATGGTCCTCTCAGGCCTTCTTAGGTGGTTATGATTGTGACAAGCACTCTTACCTGCTGAGCCATCTCCCTTGCCCTATTATTTTGCTTTTTAATCCTGCATTTTATATTTCTTGAGGGATATCACCTTCAAACACCCATTTCCACATTTTATTGACTTGCTGGTTTCAATTAATTGTTTATCAAGGAGCAATAAGGTGCTTTGCTGAAATCCTACAATAGGCCTGCAGGAATGTGTTCTCTTCTATGTTTTTCCCATCCTCAGGTAAAATAATTATTTTCTCTTTTTTTATAAAAAAGGACAAAAACTGGAGGGAGTTAAAGGGATTTAATGAGTTAAGAATTGGCTTCAACTTAAGCCAAGGGATTTTTGTGGATGGATCCTTTTGGGATTCAGGATAATTAGAAATCATGAGGAAAGATTTTCTTCAGAAGTTCATAACAGACTAAAGCCTGCAATGGCAGTAGTTATTAATCATTGACAGAATACACAGGAGAGTTATCACAATGTCTGCAACCACTGTTTAGAGTTAACTTTTTCTTCACTTCCTAGAGCTAAATATTTACAAACATATTATAAATACAAGAAGAATTTATAAAAAATAAAAACTATCTTCACTCAGTATTTTTAACATAAAATTGTTTGATATTATACATGTCAGAAGTAATTACCAACAGAATACTTTCCTACTTATCAGGCATTTTTTGCTGTTCATTAACCAAGTTATGTTCAGGTCATATCTCTGACAATAATGCCACATTTATGCTTAATTGGTTAAATAAATATGTAATTATGGAACTATACTGAGATAATCCAATAAATTATCGTAGCCACAGAATTTACCTGACACAGACTGGAATATTATCTGATTTTCTGTAAGGTATAAGACCACCAAAACATAGTGTAACATTTGTTCAGTGCCAATGAACAATGAAGATATCTCTCAGATGTCAATAATAATTTAGAGATAATCTAAGAAATTCAGTCAACTTTATTAAGAATATTGTATTATATGATGGTATACTACTTTTGTACAAATATTAACTTTACACTAAGATTGGAAAAAAATAATATGGTAAGTCATTTCTAAGATGGAACTGGAAAACTTAACATATGGTAATTAGAATTTATATCTTGCTGTAGGATATTTACAGTAATGACTATATTCTCAGAATACTTTTGGATTCCAAAAGTATAGGCTTATTGAAAATCAGGAGAATCATGTTAGAGGAAGAGGAAGAATATTAATAGTTATTGTAAAATCTTATAACATGTTTTCTTTCTAATTAACGCTTCTCTAATGGGTGCTAACAGTATGAGACTTTGACATAAATTTTTCAAAAATGTTCTTTAAATCTCTTAAAGACTAAAATCAATGGCATATGGGAAAGTATTACTGTGGTAAATACTTAAGCATATAAGTTTTTAACTGTAAAGATCTTTGTATATGTTGGGTGTTAAATAGGCTTGATATCAGATTTATCAAGATAAGACCTAGAAATATTTAACTAAGTACACTTGTACATTATATATATTAGTCATTTTGTGCTTCCTTGACAAAATATCTGAGAAATAACTTAAAGGGTGGGGGGGGGAGAAATTGTCTTTGTTTAAGGTTTCAGTAGATGCTTAATGGTTCCTTGTTTGTTTGTTTTTTTCTATTGGTCTGTTGTGGCATGACATATAATGGCACAATGGCACAAGCATAAGGTGGAGTAGACCAGGACACTAACATAAAAGAAAACCTTGGAGCCTGGTGCGATGGCTCAGCAGGGAAAGGCACTTGCTTGCAAAGCCTGTTAGCCTGGTTTCAGTCCCCTACTGCTTATGTGGAAGCCAGATTCACATTGTAGTTCATGCACCTATAGTTCCTTTGCAATAGCAGGAGGCCTTGGCATGCCTATTCTTGATCTCTGAAATAAATATTTAAAAACAAATTTAAAAAATCATCTCTAAAACCCCAGTAAACCTTGAATACAGCTAACGCACACTTCAATGACCCATTTCCTCCAAGTAGATGCCAAATTTTATTGTTCAGTCATCTCCAAAAGCATATTGGTGTTTTAAAAATATTATTATTACAATTAACTTTATTTTTAAGAAGAGAGAGGAAGAGGGAAGTAGGGAGGGAAGGATAGAGGAAAGGAAGGGAAGAGAGAGATAGAGAGAGAATTGACACACCAGAGCCCCTTGTCACTGCAAATGAACTCTAGACACATGTGCCACTTTGTACATCTAGCTTTATGTAGGTACTGGGGAACTGAACTCAGGCCATCAGGCTTAGCAAGCGTGTCATTAAACTCTGAGCCAGCATTTCAGGCCCATATTTGGATTTGTAATCCATGAATAATTAGATATATACATTAGCTTACAGCCATTAAAATTTAATAGTCTATGGAAATACTACATGATATCATAGACCTACCTAGTGATGTGCTTGGATATACAAAGAATCCCTCAGTCTAATCATGTTAACAATACAATTAAAATTGCATACATCAAGAGTCATACATAGAAAGATAGAACTCTTTGTGTATTTCATGTTAAAGAAGGCCAGAATAAAATATTCTAGTCCTGGTATAGAATTCTGATACTTAAAAAAAAAAGAAAAAAAAAAAAAAACAGAATTCTGATACTTGCCAGAGACATTGTGTCAGAGATTCACTGTCTTTTCTTCTCTTACATAGTTTTAGGATAAGGTAGGCAAATGAGGAGCCACATGGTGATTATTTTTGATGCTTCCTGACTGTTCAGTCTCTACCGCACTATCTACTCTTATTCTGTCATAAGTCAGTGCTTCTGTAGCCTTATGAAAGCTTTAGACTACAATGACATAGTTATAATTGCATGATCATAAAATATATGCAGAAATGCGGCTGTTTCTCAAGTGAAATTCCATCCTCAAGATTGTCTTGTGACCCATGATGACTGTCAGATTCCTAGCTCTAGCACTCAAGAGGGAAATCAGAGCCACAGAAGCTCATAGGTCAAATTGGATTCCTCCTCAAAAAATTAACTTCTATTCATTTGACTTTTCAAGAGGATTAAAATAACACTTTATATCATATCTCTGAATAATAGATTTTTGGCTTCACCTTTACTTTTCATTTCTGAGAAGTAATAAACTTAAGCCTCTGAAATAAAAATTTTGACTTACTTTTTCCTTGGAAGTAGAAAGTAATCACTAATTTTTTTTTTTTTTTTTTTTTTTGCCCAATGGCAAGTGATCAATGGAAGACCCCTAGGATAAGCCTGATACTCTAGGTAAATGACATGACTCATGGATGGCAATTAGAATATTTATGAAAAGAAACTAAGGACAATGATATTCATGATAGATCACGTGGGTAGAGAATTATACCTTTAATCCATGCAATATCAGTCAAAATTTTCATAAAGGAAGATAATTAGATAAGAAGTTCAACTACATAGTGGAACTAAAACCCAATCTATACTTATTATGTCACAAAAGAGCAATGAAAACTCCAAGCACTGAAGGCCTAGGAGACTGGGTTGTTAGCAGTGGCCTCCAAGTTGTCATGCAGCAATGTGTTAAATGGTGATGACTCTGGAGGACTAGGAAGTTGCATATTTGGAAACATCTCAGAGTATGGCTTATCCATCTCTCCACTGATTGCTATGGTAATTTCAATGTATGTCTACCATAGACTCAGGTGTTCATTTAGTTTGTAACTTGGATTTCTAGCTGTGTTTATACTCAATGTTATTGTATCAGTTATTTATTTATTTTTTTTTTGAGTACTGGGATAAGAAGCAAAATATTGAAGGAAAAGTAGTTAATTTGGCTTGGAAGTCCATCATAGTGGGGTAAACATGACAGAAGAAAAAAGCTGGCATCACACTGTCACATCAGGAAGGAGGAAGGAATGAGATGTATTCTCCTTTTAATACATTCCCAAACCTCCAGTCTATAGAACAGCACCACCCACAGTGAGGATGAGTCTTCCTACCTTTGATTAATCTAGAAATTCCCTAACAGATATATCAAGGGTTTGTTTTTTTTTCATGGTGATTCTAAATCCTGTCAGGTTGACAACCTTAGAATAATCAGCATGTCACTTTTTATTATACAGAAATGTAAGATTTTCAGTTCTATCAAAATAATAATCCTCTCTTTAATTTTAGTTCCAGTCCTATGTAACCTGTCAGGGACTTTGCTTTGTAATTAATGTGTGTGTCTTCTGTATCGTGGCAATATTCTCCAGGCAAGCAAACATCCTTACCTAAGTCTCATTAGGCAAAATAAAACTAAATGAAACATTTAACTCTAACCCCTCATCTTGCTCTTCTTATTGCCCCATTAATCAGGTCCTCTTCTTAATAAAATCTTTCAATATATTTTAACAGACTTATTGCTCTTATTTCAGTATTCCCAAATTGCTGTGGTTTCAAGTCTTACCCACGCATTAACAAACTGTCACTGTAATGTCACCAGTGAGCTCACACCAAAGGGAAACGAAGTTTGTCTTTATTATATCAATTTCTGACAATGTTGAGAATGTACCTACCCTACTGGAACTCTCTTATTTGGAATAAGATACCCTACATGGTTGCTTTCCCTTTGACTTCAAATGTTCAGTTCTATTCTGCTGTCTCCTGCCTACTTGATCTGTGGCTAAAACAGAAATAACAAGAGTTGGCACTTGACAATTTATATTTTATCCATACTCATTTTTACTGAGAAGTTTCATCAAAGTCTCTGGCTAAAGTTATTACTAACCTATAACCTAACTTATGTGATTATTGCATTTACTTCAAGAATATCAAACCATCCTTCCAGTTTACTAAATCTGAAAACAGAGTAGTGATTTTGTTATCTCATCTTCTCTTCTCACATCTAATCCACTACCAAGTGTTGGTGAAAGAAAATGCAAAGCATTGAGATTTTCCAGTTCTCTTCAGCCTCATTGCAGCCTTAATAGTCCAGGGTATTTTCCCTTATCTATATAATCAGATGGAGCCCCAACTTCCATTTATTCCAGTCCTTCATCTATTCTCCACAATTTTTACAAATAAAATTAAATCAAATTATTTCAGATCCTCATGTAGTTCTTCCAGTGTCAACTGGTATAAATCAGCGATGGGTCTTCATGTCAGAGACAGACATGCTTGTTATGTTAGAGGCTTGCTTATGTTTTCTGACCTTCTCATTTCCTCTTTCATCGCCATATTCAAATAACAACAGCTTTTCTATTCTCTGAACATGTCTAACCATTCCCATCTCAGAGTCTTTGCAGTTGACATATCTTCTGTCTGAAATATTCTCCAAATCTCCCCAGGCCTTAAACTATTCTAATATTGCTTCAAATATTGAGTGTTCTCAGAAGTCTTCCCTGACCAATTTATTTAAAGGAACAAACACTTTCTAATGTATTATTTTATTTCCTCTTTAGGAGTTATCACTAAATTTCTTCCTTTTATTATTTTTCTGTCTCTTGGATCCAAATAATACATATACTAATTGTAAGTATGTATTTTGTTATAATGCATATTATGAGGTAAGTACATCTAGACTTGGCCTGATCTTCACTATTGCTAACAAGAGTTCAGGTGGGCATACCTTTCTGAAAATTATATGACTACATTCCTTTATATATATATTTATACATTATCTATATTATTTTATAATATACATAATATTATGTATATTCTGGTTAATATTTAGTTTATGAATACAAGGTCATGAAAAGCATTAGTATTAACTTTTGTCCATTTTAGCTTTATCTCAAATACATAGGGCCCCTAGAATGCATTCTGGAAGATCCTTTACTCATATACAATAAGATAGCATCCAATATTGAGAGGATCAACATGACACTTGAAGAAACGGTGATGTCGTTATCGACTCAAAGTCACATAATTTTGCACGATGTGAAAAATGAGGATGTTGACTTTAACTTCTAGGCATACTCTTATGCTTTATCATAAGGTTTGAACATTAAAATAAATGTCTCATACTGCCTTTCTGTCTATGGATTCATTACCAAAACAAGCTACACAATCACATCAAAATCTTATTCAAACATGTAATTGCAAGGGAATCATAAAATTACCTTTCAATTATATATGTTATCCAGCAAACACACACACACACACACACACACACACACACACACACACAACATAACAGGAGGAGGTCAAAACTGATGAATCAATCTAACTTACCTGTGCTGAATAGCTCCCAAACATTTGTAATAAGGTACTGAGAGGCTAATACAATTTTCATTGAAACATTCCTTGCAATTTTATTTTATATATTTCTCTCCATATTTCTCTCTCCATTTTACATATGACTCAAATAAGAATTTAATACTAGTCTGAGGAAGAAAATTAATTGATTCTAAAATATGATACTTTCCCTTGAGTACATATTTTCCAATCATCAATCTAAAACTGACATTTCTAGATTAGACCGAATTATATCATTGAAAGGTTGTTTACTTGCCATGTGACTATCCATCTACACACCCAAATCAACATGTTTATCAACTCAAATTTCAATGCCCCAATACAATGAGTTATCAAACCACAGGGTATGAGGAAAAAGGTCTCACAAGAATGTCCTCACTTTACATAAATGCAAACTCACACATTCCACAAGTTCATGTATGACAGATCCACTGGATACAATTTAAGCATTATTCACACAGATGCTCAAAGTCACTAATTTATTAGAACCACTCAAGCAACAACTTAAAAGTCAATGAGATTTGTAATAGCAAAGTGATAGAAATTCAAATGTTACTCAATGGAACATACTCAAGAAACAACGTATGAGACGTAAAATGGAAAAGTTTTTATGCCATCCTTCTGCCATGTGTGTGTTATAATACATGAGGAATATTAACAAGCTGGGAAACTGACTTATGTTTGGTATCCTTAGTTTATATCAATACATTGTTTAAGAGACATAGTCAATTAAATTAACTGATGAAAGGCCAACTCTCCTAAAACATGGATTTTTGTTTTGGCTTTGATCCTGTCATTCTGAGTCATATTAACATAAGCTATCAGGTATGACAGATTTTCAATTATAAGAGGACTATTGGAGGCCAAGCACCTAACACAGTGACTACAGTTATTAATAGCATATTATATGCTTGAAATATTCTACAAGAATAGTTGACAAATGGTCTCACCTCACATATACAATGGTAGCATTGTAAAGTGGTCAATGTAATTTTAATCATAGTAATCATTTCAGAATGTATGTGTATATACATATAACTTTGTATGCCTTAAATATGTGACTTTTATTACCTATCCATGCCACAATGAATGTAGATTTTTTAAAAAATATATTTTGATCTGCATCTATTTGAAAGAGAAAAAGTGAAGCAGAATCCCCAATGGAGAGTAAAGTTAGCAGCAGACAAATGGGATAACCCTTATTTTTTATAGAGAATTTAATAGGTGTAGGCCCTCTTGTAGCTCAAAAGGGCCCCAGCTGAAACTAAGAACAATTGGCAAAACAAGCAAGGGTGCTGTTTTCTTGGTGAACCAGGTACCAGCACAAGGGTGAAGGAGGTCAACACAGAGAAAAATCAACCCCTACCAAATCAGATATCCAGAGACACAGAGGATCCCAACACCTCATCACTGAAGCAGACCCAAAAGGAACCCAATATGGCTCAGGGAAATTTTGCAGAAGAGGGTCTGGAAAGAATGTTAGAGCCACAAGTTGGGTCATGATATACAGAGACATTTCTCATACCCATAACTGTGGGCTAACTCCACAGTGCATGACCCAAATACCTCAACAAGAAGGGGCCAGGGGGAGGGGATAGGACATGGGCGAGCTTAACAGTGGTATCAACTTGACTGTATTTACTGAGTACAAAACTAATTAACAAAAAATAAATTTTAAAAAATTTTGAAAGTGATTGACAAAGATTTTTTTTTTTTGAGTGTTCCAATTTTAACCAACCTCCATTTTTTTTTGTTTTGTTTTCATTTCTGTCTTTGTTTTTCTGGGTAAAATCTGGTTCTAGGAATGAATTATGTCTAGCCATTTTAAGAAAATCCAGCCCCCAATATGTTGATCATCCTTGATATCTCTGAGGTAATAAATGGTCACACTGGCCTGTCATCAGCAAGAGTTCTATTAGGTTAATTTACCCCAAACTCTTAAAACCCTGAAAATTGATTTTTCAAAATATGGGAAATTCTACTGTGCTTTATATATAAATCCCTGTTTACCTAGAGTATATTCACAGTTTAAATCTTTGTTCCAACTTAAGATTGTTGACTTCACATTTACTATTCATTTCTGAGAAGCAATAAACTTAATATCTTAATAATCTCAAGATTTTACAGCTTATGTTGATTCTTACAACTATCACTGTGTACTTGAATAGTTGTTCTTGTCCTTCATTCATCCAAGAGAGCTAGTTCTGGAATCACTGTGGATAGTAAAAGCTGCAGAGGGCTGGAGAGATTGTTTAGTGGTTAAGGCACTTGCCTGCAAAGACAAAGGACCAAGGTTCAATTCCCCAGGACCCATGTAAGCCATATGCCCAGGTTGGTGCATATGTCTGGAGTTTGGAGAGGCTAGAGGCCCTGGTGTGCCCATTTTTCTCTATGTGTTTCTTTCTCTCTCTCAAATAAATAAATAAAAATAAAATATTTAAAAGAAAAGAAAAAAAAAACTTCAGATACTCAAGTGATTGTTATAGAAAATGTTATAGTATTTGCATATAACCTACTTAAAACGTCCTATATACTGTACACCATGCTTAGAATGTTTATAATAGCTAATAAAGTGTAATGATTCACATTATTTAATATGTATTTTAGGGAATAAAATGACCAAAATAATTCTCTGTAGAAAGCACTATAGAATAAATTAATTTAATATGGTCTAGTAGCTTACCACATTTAACTAAAGAGCTCCTATATTTTGGGGTATCACAAGACTGTGGAGTTCTATTCTATTAACTTTTTTTTATAAAAAGACAGATTTTTCCTTAATTATTTTTTAATTTTTTTGTTCATTTTTATTTATTTATTTGAGAGTGACAGAGAGAGAGAGAGAGAGAGAGAGAGAGAGAGAGAGAGAGAATGGGTGTGCCACTGCTTCCAGCCACTGCAAACAAACAAACTACAGAAGCTTGTGCCCCCTTGTGCATCTGGCTAACGTGGGTCCTGGAAAATCGAGCCTCGAACTGGGGTCCTTAGACTTCACAGGCAAGTGCTTAACCGCTAAGCCATCTCTCCAGCCCTCTCCTTAATTCTTATACAGCCATCTTTGCTGTGTGTTCCTTTCTGACTTTCTTTTCCAACCTCTATGAAAGATAATTTTTCATACCCTCTCTAATGCCTATTCTATATCTTTGGAGACAACTCATGTGAAATCAACAAGCCATTTCTGACTCTTGTCTTTTTGCTCCCCTACTACATCATGGGTCACTATCAATGAAGAAATGAAGAATTCTTTTGGTATCATTGTTTGGTATCTGTAGAATAATGACCACAGCATTTGTGGTGGTTTGAACAGAATAGATGGCCCCCAAAATATATTCAGTTGTGTATTTGTTTGTAGTTTGCATCTTTAGCCACCTGGCTGGAATCAGTGCCATTGTGTGGATCTTAAGGTGTGGTGGTAGGTTTCAGATTCAATCTAAAGATATGCAAAGTGTGCCTAGCTGGAGTTCCTGAAGTGTGCTGTGCTGTGTGGCTTTTAGGCTTGTGCTTCTCTCTTTTTCTGCTTGGTCCTGTGAAAGCAGGCCAGCTTCTTCTGCCGTTATGGAACTTCCCCTGGATCTGTAAGCTTCAATAAATCCCTTCCTCCATAACTGTGCCTGGTCTGGAAGTTCATCTCAGTGAACCTGAAGCTGAATAATACAGAACTTGGTACCGAGGAGTGGGGTGAGATGAACCTTACTATGTGGATGTTGATCTTGTGGAACCTTTGTTTTCGAGGAATAGGCATGGACTTGGTGCTTGCAACTGAAGATGTCTTCTGGAGTGGTAAGCCAAGTTTTATGGACTATTCTGATGAGAGTCTGAGAATGCTAAGTGCAGACAGCATTGAACTTCGAGGCTTGGCTTATGAGCTTCCTAAGGGGAAGGAAAGACTGCAGAGGACTTTGTTAGAACTGTGCTACTGGCATAAGGGCTGGCTGCGTCCTGCTGCCCAGGCCCAGAGTGTTTGATCAAGGTTAAATTTGTAATGGACTGATGTGCTTGGCTAGAGTTATTGGACTGAAAGATTTAAGACTTTAAGCTGGAAAACCTCAAGCAAGTTAAAATTACAGGCACTGAGACTAATTTTAGGTTACTGAACCTGCTTTTGTCAAACACATTAGCAATCTTAAGGAAGATGTTCCAACTGCTTTACATTAAAACAATGGAAAGGATGCCTGAGGAAAGACTATCATAGAAATGCAAACACTTTTGGAAAGAGTTGACTGGAGAAGGAACCTGCTTTTCAAGGCTATGATTTGTTTCGTCCCTGAATTAAGAATATGGCTGTGTCCTGCACACCTAGTATTGGTTTCAGAAGCATGAAAAATGCATGGAGTGGCCATGAATTGCACATGCTTCCAAGAGCCGCTGCTGAGATGCAGCATGAGGTAGGGCCTGATGCCCTGATAGGCTGAAAGAGCCTTTGGAAAATGTGAAGAGTGGTCATGAATTGCATGTGGTTCCAGGAGCTGCTGCTGAGCTGTGGCATGAGGCAGGGCATGATGCCTTGATAGGCTGAAAGAGCCTTTGGAAGATGGACCATGGTTTGCATGAAGACCTGAAGATGTTTTGTATATACCAGGACTATGCAAGGGCTACCATAGAGCACACTGTTGGCCTGGGATGGAAGTGTTCCCTGGGCACTCTGCCCAGCTGGAGGGACGGAATTGGAAAGTCTGGAGACTGTTAGTCTCTGGGTATATTGAACTTGAACTGCAGAAGTTTGATGTTTGTTTGATGGTGGTTGAGTTTGCATTGTTTTAGTTTCTCCTTGCTGTGCCTTATACCAGTTGAAAATGTTTACTCTGTGCCTTTATATGTTAGAAATGTTTAACTTGTTTGATTTTACAGGTCTTAATATCTTAAATTGGTCAAGACTGTGGGGACCTTTTGAGATTGAACTGAGTACAATTTACAATGTGTGATGGTTATAAATCTATTGGGGGCCAGGGGCGGAATGTGGTGGTTTGAATAGAATAGATGGCCCCCAATATATTCAGTTGTTTATTTGTTTGTAGTTTGCATCTTTAGCCACCTGGCTGGAATCAGTGCCATTGTGTGGATCTTGAGGTGTGGTGGTAGGTTTCAGATTCAATCTAAAGATATGCAAAGTGTGCCTAGCTGGAGTTCCTGAAGTGTGCTGTGCTGTGTGGCTTTTAGGCTTGTGCTTCTCTCTTTTTCTGCTTGGTCCTGTGAAAGCAGGCCAGCTTTTTCTGCCATTATGGAACTTCCCCTGGATCTGTAAGCTTCAATAAATCCCTTCCTCCATAACTGTGCCTGGTCTGGAAGTTCATCTCAGTGAACCTGAAGCTGACTAATACAGCATCAATACACATAGTTTTCAATCTATGTATATATTTGTATATGTAGTCTAGGCATTCTTGATATATTAAGAAAAAATTCTAATTTGTTTGAGATAATTATTTTATCACTTTAACATGGTGATTAAAATACAGTCCTAAGGAGTAATTTTGTTAATAAACGCTTATGAAGGATATCTATATATACAAAACAGACAATAAAATGTTTCTGTGTTAAGCATACCAAAAATTCAAGTAAATATGTCTTTGAGTTTATAAAGGAATATTTCCCATCTTGCTAATGAGGTTGGAGAACTGCAGTTCAACACAGGAAGAAGAAGGGTAAGTAGACACTTCTTGTGTTCTAGTAAGATCTATAATTGTGTCTGTGGGCTTCTTACTAGAAAAGAGGCTCTGGAACTTCTAACATTGATGAAATAGCTCTCCCAAGCACCCTCTAAAGACAGCCTTCCTTTCATGGAAAAATTTGACCATGGTAATTGACTTTCTACAATGTGTTTTGTTCTAAAATTTGGATGAACCCTTCTATGATTGTCTTTAACATTGCCACAGAAAGGAAGGTAAAAGCTTTCTTTCAAGATGACAAGAAAAAGTACTAATGTACTAAATAGCCCATTTGATGCTCTATTAAGGCCTTTGCTTAAATGGAATTGACTATATAACCATGTTTTCACAATCTAAGCTTTTTAACATTTCAGTAGAAACATGGATAATAAGATTTTGCATAGTGAGTTTTTATGAAAAGAGAACACTTTTAGTTCAAACACTAGAATTTCTATAAATGGGAATTTAATTATAATTAGATAATGCTAGCAATTTTATAATTTTGTGACTATGGGGAAAACAATTTCTACCTAATGTTTTATAAAAAACTTAAATATAAGTATAGATATTCAAAGGCAAACTAAGATAGTCTGATGTTTTAATTTTTATACTTTAACTTACTATATAATTTAAAATTAGAATCATTCATAAGGGTATGTCTTAAATTATATTATTCTGTCTTTATTTTCATATTATCTTAGAATGAATAACTTTAAGAAAAATGTCTACATATGTGGTAGCTTATACATGGAATTGTTTTCTTTCCACAATGTATGCCACAGATTCTTTTCCTTTTAGAGGTTCAAAGTTTACTGAAAGTCTTTGTCAGCAAAGGCATTAGACCCTGTTTTACTAGTCACTGTAATTGGTTATGGCCAAAATATAACTTGTAACAAATATGATCAATCTGCATCTTCCAGCCATGCCACAATTTCCAGACTGACTATATTACCATTGTTTAATCAAATTTAAAAAATCAACTGTCTCCAGACAATACATCAAAGATACCCAGAGATGTGCTTTACTAATATTCTAAGTGTTTCTAAATCCAATCAATTTGACAATGGAGATTAATAATTTTAGAAAGCAATACTTTTGACCTCATCTGAACCAAATTAGTTTCTACCTTCTTTACCTGTTAACCATGTTGATTGCACAGACTTTGTTCTAAACTATGACTATTTCCTTCCCTGCCACAATGAGGTGAGCAGCTCTGCTCTTCCATGACCTCCCACCAAGATGCTCAGCCTTCTCAATGGACCAGAAACAATACAGCCAGCAAACCCTAGACGTTCTGAAGACATGAGTCACAAGAAACATTTCCTTCTTTGAATGGTGCCTTTTAGTTGTTCATTACAGTGAGTAAAATTCCAACTCAGGTATCTATCAAACATACAGAATTAGAGGCTTCATTAAAAAAGGAGCTTTTCTTGTTCTCTTTGCATATACATAGATACACACACACACACACACACACAGATATATATATATATACAGCCACCAGAGAAAGAGCTTCTAATGACATAGCTGGAAGTTGGCCTCAATGAGCCAGAAAGACAACCTTCAACAAGAACAGTTAATGTACATTTGACTGTTTTGTCCATCCTAGAAATGCAAGTTAGAAATTACAATTATTTAAATTACTAAGCTCAAAACACTTGAAAATATGTATTATAGCTAGGCATGGTGGCACACATCTTTAATAGTTTCACTTGGGAGGGAGAGGCAGGGGAATTACTGTGAGTTTGTGGCCAGCCTTAGACTTTATAGTAAATCCTAGGTCAGCCTGGGATAGAGCAAGACTCTACCTAGAACCCCCCCCCCCAAAAAAAAAGTATATTATTCACATTTAACTCCAATTGCTAGCTATTTTGTCTTTAGTTAATAGTTTTTAATTATAAAACCAATGTTTCATTCATTATTCCAAACTTCTGAGCTTTTACTCAAATACTAGTAAACTTTACATTTAGGTCTCTATTTTATTGATCTAAAGCACTTACAAAGGGAAACCAAAGGTTGTTAGAATACATGTACTTGAGTGGTGGAATTTTGAAGTCTTGTTCTGGAAACCTTGGCATGCAGGCAGTCATGTCACTTGGGTCAGTGAGGGAGGGCCTGCAGCATGTCAGTGAGGGTGGGCCTCAATAAACAACACCAGGGGCCACTGATAGGTCAGACAAAAATTCACTGCGTGGTAGAATGAGAAGATGGAAGAGAAAGAACAAAAATTGGAAAACTTGCTATTTCATTATATTGGAAAATGAATGAGCTAGTACAGGGAAATTCTTTAGGAAAATGTATGGTGCATAGCATATTAGTGATATAAAATATGTTAACATTAAATGTAAACAAATGTTTAAATATTAAAATTAAATTAGTTTTCATTATAACAATATGTGTGTATGTGTGTGTGTGCATATGTATATGTGTATTTGTGTAAATACTCACTTTATAATGTTTATGATACTGGCAATCTCGGTTTAATTCATAAGCCTCTGTACTTGTGATTGACTTGTCCAAGATCCTTGCAGATGTAAAAAAGACAAAACTGTAAGGGTTAGTTCTAATCTCCTATCTGGTGTTCTTAAAAGTGCAAATGTCACGGAGATACAGAATAAATATAACATGTGAAGACAGAAGCCTCTACAAGCCGGAGGATACCAGGGTTACTGGCCATGGGTAAAGCTAGTAGCAAGGGATGGAATGGATTGTCTATCAGAAAGCTCAGAATCAATACTTGATAGCCTATATTTCCCAGTGTCACAACTGTGAGAACAGACCTCTTGTTGGTTTTGCCCACTACATTTTGTCCACTTTATTATGGGAGACCTAAGAATCCAATAGAGAAAAATTATATTAATCACTTAGTTTAGTCATGAGTACTACTTTTTATTTCAAGACATTAATCTATATGAGTAATGCACCTCATACATTTGATAAAATTATTTAGAAGTTATGGATACAAACATATTAAATGTAATACGCAAACAATCATATTACTAAGACAGTAAATTTTTTCTTGTGCTTTCAAGGACATGCTGATTGGCTATACTTACCTATTTTTTTCAATATAAGTGGCTTTGTCTTCTGAATTTGAAACATGAATCTGAATTTTGACTTTCATTCTACAAATTTAAGGGAATGCTAAAGGTAATGTTTGTCGTCATTGCTACCTTGAATGGAATTACCTAGGATGTATATGAGTGTGTGTGTGCATTTGTGCACACACGCACACTTGCGCATACAAGCAAGCATCAGTATGTGAGATGTAAGGCTCATGGAAATCTAAATGACTATCCAATATTGGATCATAGTATTTTAATACCGTCAAGATGTAATTCTGTTTTCTTCTTTTAAAATGGTGCTAAGAAGAGAATCTACTAGGAGAGATTGTTTTTTAATAATGTAAAGTGGTTGGAACAAACAGCATGTGTTGCTCTAATTGGTTACATATTGCAAAGAGCTGCCATCTTGTGTTCCAATTGGTGAGATCACGTTGGTGATTTACTTCTTCCTGCTTTGTGAAGTAGAAAGACATCAATATTTCTTTCACATCTTTGGGCTGGATAAGGAATACACCTTCAAGTGAAGAGGATCTTGATCTTAGCATTAATAACTGGGAAGTACCCTGGTGGTTTACTCACTAGTTCATATATTCTACAAATGATTAGTCAACATGGAGACACATGCTAAGCATTTTCTGGACTAAAATATATGTCTTTGGAGAAAACATAAATATTTTTTACATTCATAAGGATTACACTTAGTTACACAGGCTAAACTTTGTGTCAATGATGTTGGTTTTCCTTTAATTAAAAATCTATCAGGGACAAATGAGACAAGAAAAATTAATGGATCCTCAGAAGCTATAAATAGATGCAATAAACTTTTGTCACATGTTATCTCTTGCTGGTGCACAGCATACTGAAGAGCCATAAACATTCCTGTCAAGGGACTGGAAATCCTCTAGTTCATTTTCCAAATTATACATGCCGGAAACCAAAGTCCAGAGAAATGAGACAAGATGGTCTGGTCAAGACTAGTCAAGTCTGTACTTCAGACTATATTGATGGGACAACAAGACTATTCTCTAATATAGGATACTGCATTACACTCTATCCTTATGGTGAGGCTGCCACTGTCACGTAAAGGTCCTTGGGCTGGTCAGACTACACAGTCATCACCCAAGAGAAAGCCTGGCTCACACTTTGATTCTTATTCACAAAGACTGTAAAGTTCATTATGCAACCTAAAGGTGCCTTCAGAATCTCCATGAATAGCATAAAAACGTCATGACAAAGGTCATATTAGTGAAGGATCTTCATGTGAACAATGGCTTTCTTTGTTTAAACTACAAGTTCTGCACACTTGGGGTATTTAATGACAGTGGGCACTGGTAACTCATCACTGACAGGATTTTACCTAATATACAGCATAGAATATGTTCAATATCCCTTTGGAAGTATCTTTCAGAAAAATTGTAACTCTTGGAATGAAAATGTACACTGTACCATTATGAAAATATAGGGAGAGCTGTTGGCACAGGCAGGGCCCTGGGTTAAAGCAAACCTAAATTGTCAGACAAGACTGGGGCCCCAGGCTATGCAGAGGTTTCAGCAGACTGAACTGGAAGGAGAGCTCCCCCATTTTCAAGGGTCACAGTGAGCCAGGCTCCTCTCTCCATTTTCAGGGGTCACAGTGAACCTCGACCCCTGGACAAAAATCTCAGGCCCCAAGATCTGCAGGAAGTAGGGCCAATCCCTTTCCAAACCCAGGACACCTGGACATCCTGATAATACTTAGGTTTCCCTCATACCCCTGTGACCTTGGCCAGTTGCCTAAGAAAATCCTTATATGGTATCAGACAGCTGTGTTAACACAGCCCATCTCCCTGTGACTCAAACCCTATACCATTTGTGCCACTACATAGATCACCTGACTCTCTACATTCTGGAATGAACACCCATAGGCATCAGCAAGCAACCTTTGAACCCACCAGTCCCATTAGGATCCCCTTCCTGCTGTCTCTCTCTCAACTGCTTATAAAACTCAGTTCCCTGACAAACAAGCAAGCTGCTCTTTGAAGCTGTCTCCTGGGTGTTTCTTCTCATTGCCCTCATGGCCACTCAAGATCATGCTCCACAGTAACCTTGACACCTTCAGGGATCTGGTGTGCAACAGACCCTGAGGAACCAGGAAACCACAGCTGGTGCCTGAACAGGGACCCTCTGAGATGTGTCATGGTATGTGAGTGCTCCCCAAGAGAGACAACCATCATTTAGGGGGACATGGGTCCCTTGTGGCCTTGTTTCCACATTCTGAGGCCTGGCATATTTCTGTCTTTCCCCACTCTTCTCCCCTTAATGAAGCTGGCTCCAGGGCATACTGGTCCTGTGAGGAGGCTGGACTAGGAAGGCACCCTCTGCACTCCCAAAGACCATGTGCCACCAGGTATATAGGCTGCTGCTTCTGTGCCTAACAGACCCGACCCCAGGTGAGAGCCAGGGAGCTGGGTGGGGCTGACCAGGAGCTTCTGCCCTACCCAGACCCACACTGGCACCGTGAAGTGGCAGAATGGGCACTAAAAAGGCAGATTTAATGCCATACTTTGTTACATGATATCATAAATGTAATAACTGAGCTTATGTTGTAGGTCACCATCAACTTACATAGTGGATTACTGAAAACAACAAATTATCTCTGAGATGGTGACTCATAATTTGCCAGGTATTTAAAAAAAGAATGTGGTGTCCTGTTACTTACAAGGAGGAGGCATCTGGCCCAACTTCTAGACCCGCCTGCCTCAAGACATGAACAAAAATTTGCCTTAGTTTCTTCTAATAAAAGCATTTCCAAGTGTGTTAGAGGTATTGATGACATAAAATTGTTCTACACTACTTGCTCATCCATGAGCAATTGGATTGATCAATTTGGTATAGTTTCTCTTAATAGTCTTGTAAGATAAATGGTTAATTATGGGGTTAAATGAGTTGATTGAAGAAACTGGGAAGGAATTTTTTGATGTTGGACATAGAATGCTCATTAAAATGCCTTTTGAGTTGTACTTAGATAAGAATAATAAAGTACGTGGATGAAGGTATGAATATGTAGAAAGGATATAGGAGATCCAAAAAGACCAAATTCTGCCTAAAATTAATTTTCTTCTATAAGGAACAGAAAGCTAATTTTCAGGCTAACCCTAAACACCATGACTGAAATTAATGATTTTTCAACTATTTATGCTTAGCTCTCTTATCTGTTATTTCCTTTTGCTATTGCTTACTGTTATATGTTGTTTAAAGTCATGGCAAGCTAGACTCTGGAGAAAGGGATGGTGTTTTATCTCAGACACCATGCAAGTTTAAGCCATGTGTCCCCTCATGACAAGGGAATGACAAACTGTATATGATTCTGGTTCTCTTTATAGTTCCTCTCTTGAACACCTAAAGTCACATCTGTTAGATAAATTTCTCACTAGATAAAGAAGTCAAATAGGTAAAATGAGTTAAGGTATTTGATCAGATTACAAATTCCATACAAAAACCAAGCATCAGGCTTACCTAAAGTGTATATTAAAGTAAAAATACATGGCTCATGGAAGGGCATTTAATTGGATAAAATCTAAAATATGTTTACCTGATGCCAAGGTTTTAATCAGAGAAATTGAGTCTTATGGCTAAGGCCTCACTTATTAACAGCTCATTGATGCTAATTTGTTATGGATTAAGGGTTATAAAGCTGCCTTTAAGACTCTTGTAAAGTAAGTTAGGTTCCTCTATTTGCCAAGGTTTTAACTATCGGAGAAACTGAGTCTTAAGATAAAGGTTCACATATAAGTGTTTAAGTTACAAAGATGAGTTACTCATATATAAAGACATTGTGACTTTAAATGTACTTTCTGTTTTATTCTAATTCTATTTAACAGTCATCACTAGGTTTAATCACTTAAGTTTAAGTGATTTAATCTCAGTCATTATAACCTTTATTCTCCTGTTAGGTAAAATATGTTGGGATAGCTTGCTTAAGGTTTATCAAATTTAAATCATAGGTAAAACATAAAATTGTTTTATCTTAATAAAAATTTCTATGGTACATAAAAATCAATGACTATCAAGATTAAGCTAAAACCATTGGTTGTCAAACAGTTTTTTTTTTTTTTTTTTTTTTTTCTGTCAAAACAGATTTGTCAAGGGTTGTATCAGAGCTTAGCTATTTTGGCTCAACATAGAGCAGATTCTTCTCTATTGTATGTAAACTAACTGTCTTATTTCTGGCATCTCAAGTCCAGTGCATATAACAAAATTAACTCTTAGGATATATTCCCTACTTTAGGATACAGCTTCATGCTCAAACAATGGTCCTCATCTTAGAGAAATAATTTCAAGCTCTGTTATTCTGTTCCCAATGATCTGTTGTTAATTAGTACCCACACAGGTGTCTGAACTAATCAAAGATATTTTCAAACACAGGTGCTAGGACTTTATATTGTCTTTCATGTCCTTTTCAGAACATTTCTAGGCTAAATTAATTGGTTAAATTTGTATTGTTTCCAAGACTGATAACATGTTCTGCCTGTATTTATAACTACTAGATATTTAAAATGTAAGATGTGCCTACTTTCTAAAATGCCTCAGATATGGCTTATGCTTCCACAGGACAACAAAATTTTAAAAGGCTGGACAAAATGATTTTAAGAACCTCATGTAACATTCTGTAACTAAATCTATTTCAGTAATCAAATGTACATATGCATAGATCCAGGCTGGTGTAACTTCCTTTCTATGTGTATTAGTAACCTATGTAGAAGCCAAAGCTAATTGTAATCATGGGAGCAAAAGGACCAATATTTTGTCCTGTGCTTCCAGGTCATGAGACCACTGGATAGGATGGGACACTTCTACACTGGCCCCCTGGTAAGACACCTGTGCAGTCTAAAATAGGAGAGTCATAATTGAGGAATAATCAGTCCTCCTGGCTTCCAAGAAGGGAAAACTACTTGGCCAGCATGGCCCTGACTACTTCTAACAGACAGAAAAATACCAATAGGCTATTAGACCACTTGATCCCTAAAGTCTCCTTTAGAGAGCCATTAGTGACCTCCAAAATTAATCTGTGATTAAATTTTCACTATCTGCTTGGTGTTAAACACTCAGAGATAACTATATAACCAAAGATAAAGAGATACCTCAAATATATAAATGGCCTATTAAGTATTACAACAAGAGCTTTCCAAGAGGGGAAACAAACAAGACCTTAAGACATGTCTCCATCTCTCTAACAGTTCTAATTCTATAATGTGGAAAAACAACCATAGATGTCAAAAGGGTTATTTTCAAATCATATGTGTGTGTGTGTGTGTGTGTGTGTGTGTGTGTGTGTGTGAATGACTCTGTCTAAAGGTCGCTTAATTCAAAAGAATTCCCTATACTGGAAACAGTGAATTTCTTCTAACTTATGCCAAGACATCCTTAAGTAAGTAATGAGACCAGAAATATATTTGTACAGCATTTAATAGCACCCAATAGCTCTAAAAGGTACCAACCTTTGGCCCTGGCTATCCCAGGATAAATTTTAAAAGCTACACTCTGGAAGGCTATTATCAAGTTAAATCTTGTGTGTATGTTTCTGATAAGTCTTCTAACATCTCATCTGTTTTACAAGCCATATGGAAACAGATTTAGGCCATGTCAAATACTACTGTGCCATTTGATGAACAGTTCTGGAAGAAAATCTCAGCCAGCTCATGCTCAGATGATCCTGTGACAATTCAACTCTGTCTACCTGGGTTCCCTTGAATAGTCCCTGAAGCCTAGAAGTCCACAAGAAAGATGGCCCTGAAGGTGACCAGTTTGCTTTGTGCTCACTTCTCATTCACTCCTTACTTTTATTCTTTCTCCCCAACGTTCTCTCAAGATTGTCTTCCTGCACTCCATCACTATACTTCCAGGGTCCCCTCTGTGGGACATACTCTCTAACTTCAACAACTTTGTGCCCCATTCAGCAGGAAATAGTTAATGATCTGACTTCATCACCTCCTTGTCCTCTAACAGCAGTTAGAGTGTCTTCTCATGAGAAGGAGAACTGAAGGGGAATAGTGTTAGTATGATTGGACCCTTGAAGGTAAAAAGGACAGGAAAGTTTTTCTTATCTCTAGCCCAGTTCCAAAAAAACTGTTTATCCACAAACAGTCAGGACCCCTCCTGGGAGGGAAGTCAAAAGCCAAAGAAAACCCTCTGTGACTTTATATTAAGAACAAAAACCAACCTAGAGAGAAAAATTCCAACCCCATTGGGGGGCCCAGGAGGGGCCCAGATCTCTACCAGCCTGTATCACCACCATCTTGTGCACTGCATCCCTGGCTTTGCAAAGGATAGGCCTCCCCTTCTTTGATCCCGGTCAGGGTATGCCTCTTTGTCTGTCAAGCTCCAAGCCTACCAGAGCTGAATGCTTCCTCAATATTTCCATAACCAGGACCATTTGTGTCAAGACACTCACTTTCATATGGTATGAAGGGCTAACCACCCCATATAAATGTTTCCTCTCCCACTTATTGTTCCCCAGTCTTGATTGTTCCACAGGTATATCTCTACAAGGAAGAAGAAGCAAACTACAAACTCCACCTCCATCAACCTAGAGAAATTTTCATCCCTCTGCTGGTGAGCCTCAGCATGACTGTCCCTGGTGCCTCCAGTGCTGCCGGAGCCGCTCTTGTCCAGACCAACCACCTCGCAGGGGACTTCCAAAACAAGCTTGGCCAGGCCATGATATCTACCACCAACAGCCATGAATCTCTCCAGAGACAATTGAACTCTCTCACAGGTGTGGTACTTCAAAACTGTAGAGCCTTAGACCTCATTACTACTGAACATGGGCAGAGGGGACATGTGTGGTCTTGGGAGAAGAATGTTTGTTTTTTGGTTATGAATCAAATGTTGTTGAACAGAATATTAAAACTCTCAAAAAACACCACAAGGAGCTGCTTGACCACTACAAGCCTGAGGACCCCACCACCTGGTTCTCTAGCCCTTTAGTCACTGGGCTTCTACCCCTCCTCAGTCACCTCCCTGCTATATGAACCCTATTACTTGTAGTCCCCAACTCAGACAACAAACCAAAAAACTAATGTTGCTAAGGTTGCTACTAAGCAGGTCCTCGTGCACCATCTAGCTCTATCTGAACCTGTGATAGACTATAAAGATCTCACTCAATATGATGACACTGCTCATTATAAAAACAAAGGGGGAGCTGCTGGGCACAGGCAGGGCCCTGAGTTAAAGCAAGCCTAAACTCTCAGACACAAGTAAGGGCCCTAGGCTATGGAAAGGTAGTAGCAGCCTGAATCACTGGACACATCTCTGGTCCCAGGCTGGCAGATGAGCTCCCACCCCCATTTTGGGGACTTTTTGTGAGCATGGACTCCCAGAAAAAATCTAGATACCCAAGATTGGCAGAAATTAGGGCCACTCCCTCTCTAAGCCTGGGATATCTGGACTTCCTGATAAGACTTAGGTTTCACTCATAGCCCTGTGACCTTTGACCAGTTGCCTAGGAAACTCTTCATAAGGTATCAGCCAGAAGCCTTCACACAGCCCATCCCCTGCCACTTCATCCCCCCATGACTCACATGCCATACCTTTTCCTGCCATTACATAGATCACCTGACTTTTCCCCTACATGTCGGAAGGAAGGTCCCTAGGCACTAGCAAGTAACCTTTGAACCCACCAATCTCATTAGGCCCCTCTTCCCACTCTCTCTCAAATGCTTATAAAAACTCAGTCCCCTGACAAGTAAAAAAGCTGTTCTCTGACGTTGTCTCCCAGGTGTTTCTTCCCACCCCACGCAAGGCTACTCAAGACCATGATCCACAGGAGCCAGTGCACAATGGCCCCTGCGGAACAAGGGACCCACAATTTTCATCTCTTCACTAGTGAGCTATCAAGAAAAGAATGATATCTAGCCATATTTAAAATGGTAATATGGGTTCTCTTGACCACTATCATGTATATTATGTGTTTTATAAAAACAGAAATGATTTAAATATGCTCTCATAAATATTTGGTTTCTCCATCTGTCAAGATAACTATTATAGGTATAAAATGTGCAATGTCCATTCCAAATCTGAGATACCAAAATTAAAATTCTACAGGACACAGTAAAATTTTGTTTAAAAATATACATGTGTATGTAATGTTGTAACACTACAATATGTATTAAGATTCTAAAATGTCTTCACTAAGGATGAAGACATTTGTAAAAGCCATGGCCAAAATGTATAAAATGTTGCTAGCAATACATAAAAGAGGCATTTTTTAGGACTACAATGAACTACACAACTAGAGCGTCAAATTTAGAAGATGCATTTTATTTGACAGGGTTGATATATATATATATATATATATATATATATACATATAAATCAACTTTATATATATAAATCAACTCTGTCAAATATATATATAAACTGTGGGCTTGAGAGATGGCTTGGCAGTTAATGTGCTTGCCAGGTAAGCCTAATGACCCAGTTTTGATTACCCACTACCCACCTAAGCCATATATACAAGGTGGCGCATAGATCTAGAGCTCATTTTTAGTGGCTAGACGGCCTGGCGCACCCGTCCTCTCTCTCTTCTCTCGCTCTTTCTGGCTCTATCTCTCAAATAAATACACAAAACATAACCCTAAAAAAGTTTAAAAAATAAAATTATGCACACACACACACACATACACACACACACACACACACACACACACACATATATATATATATATATAGGCCTATTTCAAAAAAATTTATGTGTGTAAATTCAAGAATATATCATGTTAATTCATTTCTATGGAAACAAAGACAGTTTAAACTTGTAACACTAGGAGTCCTTATATAAAGACCTATATTTTAAAGTAGGCCCATTTTTGTAGGATATGAAATTATGATATTATGTTTTATGATATTTTAAAATATAAATATGTATAAAGCCTTCTAATAGAAGATTTTTCTATAACTAGTTTGCCTCAACAAAAGTTTTCCAATGGGGCTCTCAAACTTTTTTCAGAACTTATGTTTAGAAGAACTACCATAATTAATATCATAAATGTAGTAAGTATTGTTAAAGAAAAAATATATTTTGCACATAAAGCAAAAGTTGGCAAGTAAGAAGTATTTTGCTGGTATTGCAAAATGTTGTAATAAATCATTCTGCATTGGCAGAGTATGCTCATTTCACCATAAGTAACAAACAGTTTCCAACTGCAAAGCTTCTTCCAGTGAATTACACCTCAGTGCTCATTAGTGTGCTAAAGGCTCCAAAGAAACGTAGGTAAGATGACTTTCAGCAGTGTGAGTCCAAGGACCTGAGGAGAGTGAGATGAACGATGTGTGTTCACTTCAGTCTTATTAAACAAAGGACACAGAGCCAGGCTAGAACGAGCAGCACATAAACTCTCCTCCCCACAGGTTAAGGAGTAAAATGAATGATGACTATAGTACTGGGGAAAAATGGAGACAATGAAACGAAACAAAAACAATATGAAATGTAATTGTTTGGATGCACTTTCCAAAAGATGAACAGGAATTTTCAAAAGTCACCTACTTAGTAAGTGGCTTAAAATTTTTTGTATGGATTATATATTTTGTGTTCTAAATATATTGATCTTATGGAAAATGTAGCCATTCAGTTTATCTTTTCACTTCATCTTAGGATCCTATACACTTTTACCACATTGTAGAGGAAATGCGTACCCTTGCTTTTCTCAGACATATCAAAATTATCTAGAATCAAAAATCTAACCATGAAGCCTTATGATTAACATTATTCAGTTTAATAAATATACATTAGGTCATATGGAAAAATACACTACTTAAATAATTTTATAAGCATTAGAGAGATGATAGAAAAGTATAAGCAGAAGGTACCACAAATATATTTCTCTCGGTCAAACAATATTAGCTATATAATATTTCAACTATATGTGCATGAGAGAATTTGAGGTACTTTTTACTTTAACACAATTATACATTTTCACATTTATAAGAAATATATATGTATGAGTGAAATATGATGTAAAAGTTAAATGCAAACAGTAATATTGTTGTAATTTTAACATTTGTTACATGAATTTGAAAGTGATTTTTTTATTCAAATGTTTTTTTTTTTGAGGTAGGGTCTCATTCTAGCCCAGGCTGACCTGGAATTAATTAACTAAGTAGTCTCAGGGTGGCCTTGAATTCATGGTGATTCTCCTACCTCTGCCTCCGGAGTGCTGGGATTAAAGGCATGTACCACCACGCCCAGTCTCTTCATTCAGTTTTTTTTTAAAAAAAACAAAACAAAACAAAACAAAAAAAACACAGAAATCTTTAACTCACTGAATTATCAGAGACTTATTAATAGCTCAGAAAATGATGAACTTTTCCTACCAGTGTTTTATTTCAGCTCACCATGTACTTTGAACATGTTTTTTTTTTCTTTTTACTGTTACTTTCATGTGCTAATGGACAATCAAGACAGTGATAAAACTTAAGTGGTGATTGTCAAATTGATTGCATTAAAGAAGTGTTTTAAGGAACTCAATAACTATGATTTTAATTGACTTCTAAAAGCTACTGGAAATGGAATGTTCCTTGGAAAGGAGATGACTCCCTGACTAAAGCTCCAGCATAGCAAGCCTGGAAATGTGAGTTTGGATTCCAGAGCCCACATAAAGTTGCAAGCAGTTAGAAGCATCTGTACCCCCATACTCTACTATGAAATGGGAGGTAAAGTCATGAGAATCCTGGAAGTTCATGAGCTAGTTAGCCTAGCGTATGTATTGGTCAGCATCAAGAGACCCTACCTCTAATGAGGTAGAAGGTAAGGAAAAACATCTGAAGTTGTCCTATCACAGTCACATGTATACCATGGTACATGGGGGTACACAAATACTCATTACACTACTTACCCATAAAGATAATGGCAAGTAATAAACAAATAAATGTATTGTTGTGAGCAGATACAAAACTGTTATTCTGTAGAAGAGACCCTTACACTAAGGAGAAGTATTAGCGCATTTTCCCTTCTTCTTAGTTACAGACATCTGAACAAAGAGGTATCAGCACAAGGGCAAAGGAAATAGACACAGAGAACACTCAACTCCTACCAAATCAGAGATCCAGAGACACAGAGGCTCCCAAGACCACATCACTGAAGTAGACCTAAAACGAACCCAACATGGCTCAGGGAAATTTGTGGAAGAGGGGGCAGAAAGATTATTAGAGCCACAAGTTGGGACATTATGCACAAAGACATTGCCTCTTCCCCATAGCTGATTGCTACCCCCTACAATGCACAACCCACAATCCCCATGTAGATAACTGGCATCTCCAATGAGAAGGGTCCCTTCTGAGGGGGGAGGGCAGGGATGAAGGTAAGGATGGTACCAATGTGCTGTTTATACACTGAGTAGGTACATAACTGATAAAGAAAAAAAAAGAATTCATAGAAATGAAAAGTATATGGCCACAACACCCCAAGTGTTGCCAGTCATGTCTGATCTCATTATCTAAGCAGGATAAGGCCTGGTTAGTACTTGGATGGAAAAAAAAATGAAAATGAGACTGAGGGAAATGAGAGTAAGAATAAAACAGACAGCAGAAGGAAGGAGTTTTCTCTGACAACCTAAATGGTAGAACCCCCTGGTGCTCTTATCTCCCACCCCACTGCACTAGATTTGAGGTAGCTTCCCTGTAATCTCTCTGACTTTGCCACTTGCATTACATCTTTTCTCATTTCAGACTCCATATATTCAGCTGTTGGGTAAAAGAAAGATGGTGATTAGCCTCCTGATTCAAAGCAGTCAAATCTAAAGTGGCTTCTAACAAAATAGGAAAACCATGTCAAAGCCTCTTTGATCACAAATGAGACTACAAGGAAATAAGAGAGAAGAAAATTGTGCTGGGCAAAAATGTAATTTTATTGAAAGTTTCTTGTAAAAACAATCATAAAATAGTACTTCCTGGTCAATGTTATATCATTTGGTAGTTGGTAATTTAAAGAGTTGGTAGTATTTGTTATGATCAAAATATCTAGGAATATAAAATATGTTTAGTATTCATGCTTCGTTTAATTTTTCAAAGATTAATAATGAAACAGACCTTCTAGCTTACAATCCTGGGCTCTGATGCTATATGGGTCATCATATCTTTTGTCTAGGCTACTTAGAATGTGGTGCTGTCAGTTGAACTTAATGAGACAAAACACAAAGAACATGTTTAACTAAATCCTCAGAGCAGAAACATGTCTTCCTTGTGGGGGGGGGAGGGTTGCTCATAATAGTAAGCTAAAAGAAGGTTGTAATATTCAAGATGCTCATGAAATCCACAAGGGTAAGGGATCTGAGAAAGTTACCAGATTCTCCAGTCCCCATCTCATGGATACATTAGCATTAGAAAACTCCCACGGATGAGAAGACTCTCTTTTTGGTAGAGCACCTGCAAGTTGGACCAATTCAGGTTTCATGGCTTGTCACCCATCTTGATGTGGCTTTTTTAGTGATGCAACTGCCTTTCAATCACCATATAATTCATCCCTGTAAACTCATCCTTTTACCAAGATAGACTGGGTGGAATCACTTCTTTGATTTGTAGTTGGTAATCTCTGTGTGGTGAATAGACCCTTGTTCATGTCTCCCAGGGAAAGGTCACATAAAAGACAAAGTGGTGTATGAGGTATAGGAATATTTCTGAGGGCTAGGAGTGAAACGTGTGTCATGACCAGGTCTGAAAAGGGCTTGCTTTGATGTTACAGACTGCTAATTTGTCCATGAGTCATCATATGATGGAAAGAAGGTCACAGAACTACATGGAGTTTGTTTCCAAGGGCATTAATCCCATTCGTGATGATTCCACCATTATTAATTAATTAACTAATTAATTGACTAATTAATTAACTAATTAATTAAATGCCTTTCCAAAATGCCACCTCCTTATACCATCACATTGATTATTAGGATTTCAGTACTTGTATTTTTAAGGGTACACGTGCTTTCCAAATTTAATTAACTATGTAGCAGTCTAGACAATTCCATAGCTGCCTCATGAAATAATTGTTTCTTTGTACTGTTTTGTCTTTTTTTTATCATGGGTGATAATTATGCTGTTGCATACTACAATGACAGTATGATTTTTAGAGGTGTTAATTTGTCTTATTGTCTGGATATTCTCTTCCCTACATTTTCAAAGGAAATAGCATATTTCTGTGTTCCTTCACCTTAGGAATTTTTGTGTTGCTCACACAAAATCAAAACTTGAAGGGAAAAATAGTGCCAAGGATTACTAAATATTGTTTTGCTAGTGATTCAGTGTCCAAACTTGCTCATTTTAATCTTATATGTGAATTCCATCACTGAGAATTTTTACTGCCAAACTTGTACAACTACTTACTGAGGCTCCACTTGTTCTTTTACATTTTCCCCATAATACATTCATTTTTAAGGTAGAACATGCATACATGTTATAGAGACATAAACACAAGACACAGAGTGTAAGTACACACACTTTCATTGTACAAATGAAATACTCATCGTCCACATAAGAATAAACAACATTATTTATCTTTACAAGTTTTCCATGGAAGTACCAAATTTCATAATTTCAAGACTTGCTATAAATAACAAAGCAATAACTTGGCCAAATAAAATGTAAATGAAATAAATCTCTAGAAGAAATTCAGACACTATACTTCTTTTATATTAATAGCTTCTTTGTATGGAAATGTTGCATATTGCCCATAGTCCCATCAGTTTATACTCTTATGTCCCCTCTTTTGCACACCCATTCCATTGAGGCACCTCCTCAATAGGGATATCGGTCTTCACGGTAGAGTCAAGAATGAACTATGGCTCAAAATACTCCTTCCACCCTGTGGCTTTTTCCACATCCTCTTCTTCCAAGTTTGCTGAGCCTTGGAGGGTGTGTTTTGAGTCTCCTTTAGTGCTGAGCTCTCATTAGCCTCTGATTTTCTACTTTCTCATTAATTTTGAGTATCAGCATTGTCTATCATCATTTCCCTGGAAGAGGTTCTCAAGCTGGCTGTGATAGCGGTACTCATATTAAATCTTACTTCCTCTGCAATATTTCCAGGGTCCTGGCAGGTGTGATAGAGTTGTATCATCTCATGTTGGGCAGTAAGCTTCCTTTTCTTGTCATGTGCAAGGGTCTTGGTTTTCTGTCCATATTCACTGTCATCTCTAAACAACAAATTCTCTAACCAAGAACGAAAGAAACATGTGCCAAAAGGGGTAAACATAGACATTTAGAAGACTTTTTTGTTGGACATAACCTCTCATTTTAGCCAAAGAACAGTGGAAGCTTCCTCCTAAGGTCTACGGCCTTCCAAATAATAGGAATTTGGCTTGGTTTTGAGTAGCAAATATGATTTCCCTCCCACAGAGGAGGCCTCACATTCAATCAGATAGCATTTGGATGCCCCTTATTGTATGCACTACTATAGTGCCAATGTGTTCATGTTGCCTGGCAGGTTGATTTTTCAACTTGCAAGATCCACTGCTTCTTCTTGCTGTTGGTGACAATTTCCCCTGAAGTTCACATAGTGCTTTCTAATACTATGAGAACACTGCAAATTGTATTTGCATCCTCAATGCATATATATACATATATATATATATATACATATATATAATTTATAATCCCCTGCCACTACCCTGCTTTGTCTCCCTCATGTATTTTCCCTCAATTGAACCCCTTCTTTTCAACTAGCCCATCCTGTATTTTGATATCATGATTACTTTGGCACTTACATTATGCAATTTTTTTAAAAGTAGCATCAGCTACTATGAGGTTATGAATGCAATGGCCCCTCTGTATCTGGAAGAAAGTATTCCAAAGCACTTCTCCAATCTTTTACTTTTTAAATTTTGTTCTGCCACCTACTTAAAAGTGTTCCTTGATCTTGCAGCATGGTAGAAGAGTCTCAGTTTTGAGCACTCCACTATTACTTCTCAGCACTATGATGACTTTTGAGTCGTTTTCAGCCTCCTAATAACTTCTCTGGTGCTATTCCAAGTGGCACAAATTAACAAGACAGGCAGTGAACATATAAATTAAATTAAGAAAGAATAGAAATGGCTTCAGGCTCAAAATAGAGGGATTAGAAATGTGATGATCTCAGGAGTACAGCCTTAACCCACCCATTCACAGAGTCTCTGGAATCGAATAGGAATTGAAAATAACACACACACACACACACACACACACACACAGACATACACACACACACACACATGCATCATTTTTTAAAAGTTTTTATAATTTAGAGTGAATCAACAAGCCACCCTATTCTAGTTATTTTTTTAAGTCAGGTAATTAGTATTCATCACCCTAGGAAAAAGTTAAATTATTATAGGTGCCAGAAATTTCTTCAGGTAAATTTCTTTAGTAAGTTCTTAATGCTTATAAATGAGTAATTAGTCATGTTTAGCAAATGAAAACAGATGCAGTAATTAATTACTTCTTTAATGGGGATAAAAGGAGTAGCATAAAATGTAGACGAGTTCATTTGTTTGGTATCTTTGTAATACAGGAACCACAAAAATTCAGACTAAGCATTAATCATTCATAGGACAATTAATTTTAATTAAGGCAAGTGCACAGTCCCATATGGTTTTAGACATCATCTATTCATTATTGCACACCATCTGAGAGGAGGTGTTTGGAGCCTTTTGGTTGACAGCAATGGTGGACATCTCTGGGGACACCTGGTTAAACAGCCTCTAATTTTCATCCTGCTGTGCATCTGTGGCAAGTATCTATGTTTAAAAGTCTTTAGCATTATGGACTATGTGAGAAGAATATCTTGTGTCAATTTTTTCTTTGAAAACCTATATCAAAAATTCTGTATACTGTTGAGAAATTGAATCTGCTCACATTATATAATTTTTCTGGCATGTTGTCTCTCAGTGGTGATTTGCATCTGTATCTTTTTTCTCTCTCACATCCATAGCTACGTGTACATGCACACATATATTTATAACAGTACCTAAATACTTATTTTTTTAAGTTTTTTTTTCTGTGCATAATAGGCATATTTTATTGTACAATTACAGTTAAAAGGTAGACCTTAACCCCAACATAAGATACTCAACCACACAAGTTTGTAACATTCAGAAGCAGCATCACAGGTATGTTATGGCTAAGGATGGCATTTGGAGTTGCCATCAACTGGCACTTCCACGGTTTTCTGAAGCTTTAGCATCTTCTCCCATGGTGCTTCCTCCAGAAGAGGAATGACTGAACATTCTACTGACTTGTCAATAGTCCTCAGATAAGGCCTCACTCAGCTGAGCACAACTTTAAGGATCTCATAACAAGGGAGGTACAGCTGCACAGGAAAACACTGAGGGATAAAGGCGGGAACTCAGCATTAGTGAGATTGGAAGCCACTCCAAAAGGTAACAAGGATGACTGACAAGAAATGAGGTACACAGTCCTGCAAGAGCTAATCACTCTTTCCTTGTCAGGGCAGGGCAGGTTATGGGGTATATATTCTTAGTTAGCTTTACCATTTTCAAATTACCTGTATTTGGGGGTTGCATTTTATTGCCTTTGGTATATATATATATATATATATATATATATATATATATATATATATAGTGCTTTTGTTTTTTGTTTCTGTCATTATTGGGGGCAGGGACTGATCCAGATCCACGTTGACCTGGAACCCAATTCAGAAAAGAAATATCTACCTTCCAGCTGCAGATGATACAATTCTATACATAAAAGACCCTAAAAATTCTGCCAGCAAGCTGTTAGAGCTGACGAACACTTTTAGCAAAGTAGCAGTATGCAACATAAATGCACAGAAATCAGTAGCTTTCCTACATACTGACAACCAACTAGATATCTATATGTAGAAAGATGAAAATAGATCCTTGTCTTTCCCCATGCATGATCCTTGTATTTGACATTTTTATCAGTAGTATTTCTTTTAGAAAACATGTTTAAAATAAACTCTTTTCAAGAATCACATCCAAATTGATCAGGGCCCTTAATATAACACCTGAAACTCCAAAATTGCTAGAGGAAAAGATAGGGGAAACCCCTCAACATATTGGCATAGGTAATGATTTTCTGAATATAACCTCAATTGTTCAGAAAATAAAACCACTAATCAACTACTGGGATCTCATGAAATTACAAAGGTTTTGCACAGCAAAGGACACTGTGACTAGAGCAAAGAGACAAACTACAGAATGTGAGAAAATCTTTGCCAGTTACACATCTGACTGAGGATTCATATCCAGAATATAAAAAGAACTCAAAAAACAGAACAATAAGAAATCAAATAACCCAATCAAAAAATGGTGTATGGAAGTAAATAGTTCTCACTAGAAGAAATACAGATGGCATATAAAGATTTTAAAAAGTGTTCTACATCCTTAGCCATCAGGGAAATGCAAATTAAAACTACCTTAAGATTCCATCTCGCTGCCATCAGAATGGATACCATTAATAAACCAAATGACAATAAATGTTGGCGAGGTTGTGGTAAAAGGGAAATCCTTCTGCACTGTTGGTGGGAATGTAATCTGGTACACACATTGTGGAAAACAATGTGGAGGTTCTTGAGACAGCTAAGAATAGATTTGCCATATGATCCAGCTATAGCACTCCTAGTCATATATCCTAATGACTCTTCTCCCTACCTTAGAAATACTTGCACAGCCATGTTTACTGCTGCTCT
Source organism: Dipus sagitta (assembly GCA_036346955.1). NCBI lineage: Eukaryota > Metazoa > Chordata > Mammalia > Rodentia > Dipodidae > Dipus > Dipus sagitta. Next base: position 27,031,085 of record CM070781.1, on the reverse strand, counting down.
ATTCACAATAGCTAGGAAATGGAAGCAGCCTAGATGTCCATCCACAGATAAATGGATAATAAAGATGTGGTACATCTACACAATGCAGTTCTATTCAGCAGTAAAGAAAAATGAAATTATGAAATTTGCAGGGAAATGGATGGATCTGGAAAGGATTTTACTAAGTGTGGTAACCCAGACCCAGATAGCCAAATGTTGTATGTTCTCTCTTATATATGGATCCTAGCTACAGCTACAAATATGTAGACTTGTGTATGATCTGGAACCAAAAGTCAATAGCAGAAGCCCATAAGCTAGAAAAAGGCTATAAGGGAGGGAGGAGAGGGAAGGTCTTAAGAGGATGGTATTGTATATATGTAAGTAGAAGAACAAATTAGAGGGAGGGGAATGGCTTAAGCGAGGTCATGGGAAGAGATTGTATAAAACAAAGATGGGGGAGAGGGTCAATTAAAATTCAGTATATTCTGAATAAGATATATGAAAACTTCCTTTTTTGGATAATGGCAATCCAGAAGTCATAGATTGTTACTTGAAAATTTTCAGTGCCTGGGATGGGATACCACCCAGTGAGTCATTGACCAGGGAGGTCTATGTTACCTCCAAAACATTACAGGATATTGCCAAGGCCCTTGGTTCCCCATGATAAAGAGATGGTTAGACCCTATTGCTGAAGATGTCACATGCCTGAGTGGCAATGTCACTGAGAAATCAAGGTGATGCTGAGCAGAAAACCTTCTCCCTATAGCCCAGCCAACTAAAAGCTGTAAAAAGCTTCACTGTATGCCGTCTTATGGGTGACAGAAGTCATCAGCAGTGAAACCGTGGACACTTGAAACTTCAAGTTTGGCCAGACAGGCCAAGTGTCTGAATGAGTGCAATAGTGACATGTCTGGTATGGGGGAAACCAACTGCTCTCTAATTGGACTGAAGGCTCACTCTATGGGAGGGAATATGTGTGTGGTACTGAAAACCTAATGAAAAGCCTATGGCAGGAGAGGACACGAGCCTTAGGGTTATAAAGCCTGCTCTTGTCTGGATAAATGCATATATTACTTTCACCAAATTGCCCTGAAATCACTACACTTAATATCCATACACATATATTAATGTTACTCTCACTTCTTGTTAAAGAAGCGTCTCTTTTCAGATGGTGATGACCACTGGGATGGCCCAAAAGGCAACACAGTGCTGAGAAGAAGGGATGGAGAAGTGTCCAGCACTAAAACATCTCACACCCACCAAAGCTCAGGGTCCATTGTGGAAAAGGTGGCAGAAAGAATGTAAGAGCCAAAGGAAGGGTACCACTCCCTACATACAACTGTCCAGACAGAATTTGGCCTCGATATCCAAGACCTCACAGTGCCTAGCAATACCCACACAAGACCCTCATAATAGGAGGAAAAGATGGTGACAACAAATTAAAAGAGTGACTAATGGACAGAGGGTGGGGATATGACGAAGAGCAGAGCTATGAATGAGAAAGTGGGGGGGGGGGAGTGGAGGGAAATACCATGGTTTGTTGTCTCTAAGTTTAGAAGTTATCTATCTATCTATCTATCTATCTATCTATCTATCTATCTAATAAAAAAGGGAAAATAATGAAAAATAATAATTCATTGGGAAAGGGCATCCTTAAAATTATCAAAGATGGTAGCTTTTTGATGATTACTTCTATCCTCAGTTAAATGTACCTCTTTTAAATGCCATTGTAAATACAATGTAGTTACAAAAATGAGAAGAGACAAAATAATTTTTTGATTGTTGAATTTATTCATAAAGTATAATGCTATCTTATTGTACAACAAATATGCCTGTTAGTCACCAGTAAAATTTACTGAGAAAGTGATTATTTTGTGCCTGTTATACCAACTGTTATTTTTTTTTAATTATTTTTTTTTATTACTTAGTTTTGTACTCAGTGAATGCAGTCAAGTTGGTACCATTGTTAGGCTCCTCCATGTCCTACTCCTGGCCCCTCCTTGTTGACATATATGGGTCATGCATTGTGTAGTTAGACCACAGTTATGGGTAGGAGAAATGTCTCTGCGTATCATGACCCAATGTGTGGCTCTGACATTCTTTCTGCCCCCTCTTCCACAAAATTTCCCTGAGCCATGTTGGGTTCATTTTTGATCTGCTTCAGTGATAAAGGTATTGGGGGTCTCTGTGCCTCTGGATATTTGGTTTGGTAGAAGTTGATTGTTCTCTTGTGTCGATCTCTTTCACTCTTGTGCTGGTACCTGGTTCACCAAGAAAACAGCACCCTTGTTTGTTTTGCCAATTATTCTTAGTTTCAGTTGGGGCCCTTTTGAGGTATGATGGGGTGGTTCTCTCCTTAGGATCTGCATCTATCTGAAAAAGAGAAACAGATTCTCCAACAGAGAGTAAAGTTAGCACCAGACAAATGGGATAATCCTTATTTTTTTTAATAGAGTATTTAATAGGTAAAGGCCCTCTTGTGTCACATGATTGGTGGTAGCTTGATAATGGAGAGCAGGCTCATGTTTGGTATGGTTCTGACTTGTTTCCCAGCTCCAGCTATGGGTCCTATTCCACTGAGTGACACAATTCCCCAGACAAAATAATTTTTTGACTAATTATAGAGACCACATTTTTCTTCCTGGACTAACTATAGACATGCTATAGGTAATGTGAATGGTTAAGAGAAAGTGGCATATAACTTCAATTATTTAAAAAAAATTCTACTTGATCTTCAGTTTTATTGTTTTGTATTTTGATTTCCATACTCACCAGTATTTGTTGTCATTTAGTTATTTATTTTTTAATAATTGCCATACTAACTTGAGTAAGTTGGAATCTCATAGCCTTTTTTTTTTTTTGCATGTTCCTAATGATTAGAGATTTTAAACATGTTCTTAAGTGTGTTTTAGCCATTTTTATCTCTTCCTCTGAGAACTCCCTATTCAATTATCTGCCCCATTTTTAGAGTGGGTTGCAAGACTTTTATTATTTAGTTTTTTGAGTTCTTTGTAGATTCTAGATATTAGGCTTGTGTCAGTGAAATAGCTGGTGAAGATTTTCCCCCATTCAGTGGGTAATTTATTGGCTGTGATTTTAGTACATTTGTCTTATGTTTGTGCAAAAGCTTTTTACTTCATGAGATCCCATTGGTTGAGTGATTGTTTGATTTCCTGAGCTATTGGGGTATTGTTCAGGGAGTCTTTCTCCACTCCTGTATTGTAGAGAGTTCCACCTATTTATTTCTTTTTTCTGAAGAAGAAAAGTTTCAGGTCTTATATTGACATCTTTTATCCATTTGGACTTGATATTTGTGTATGGTGAGATAAGAGGATGTAGTTTCATTTACTACATATGATTTCCAATTTGTCCAACACCATTTGTAGAAGATGCTGTCTTTTCTCCTGCCTATATTATTAGCACCATTGTCAAAGATCAAGCAGTGGTAGTTACTTGACCTAAAGTTCTAGGTCTTCAATTCTGTTCAGTTGGTCTATTTTTTTTTTTTTTTGCTGTTTTTCTTATTATAGCTTTATAATATGGCTTTATATCAGGTATGATGACACTTCCTGAGGTGTTTCTGTTGCTGAGGGTATGTTTAGATACCTGAGGCCAGCTGCTATTATATATTAATTTTGATTTCAGTTTTTCTATCTCTGTGAAGAAAGATGCTGGGATTTTTATTGATATTGCATTAAATCTTATGTATTGCTTTTGGTAAAATTTCCATTTTTACAATATTAATTCTACCTATCCAGGAACACGGGAGATCTTTCATTCTTCTCAATTGCTTCTCAATTTTTTTCATGAAAAAAAAATATATATGTCTTTCTCATCCTTGGTTAGTGTAATTTTTGTTGATATTTATAATGGTACAGCCTCACTTATTTCTTTCTCTGAATGCTTGTTCAATGCATATAGATAGGCTACTGATTTTTTGTGGTAATTTTGTATCTTGTCATTTTACTGATGGAAATAATCACCTTTAGAAGTTTTGAGATAGAGACTTTTAGGTCACTTATATATAGGATGATGTCATATGAAAATACGGCTTACTTGACTACTTCTTTTCCAATTTGTATCCCTTTTATTTCTTTCTCCTGTCTTTCTGCTTGGGCTAGGACTTCTAGTACTATGTTGAAGACCATTGGTAATAGTGGGAACCCCTGTCTTGTTCCCTATCTCAATGGGAACTCCTTGAGTCTTTCCCCATTAAGTATTATTTGAACTTTTGGTGCTTTATATATGACCTTTATTTTGTTGAAATATAAATCCTCCATGCCTATTCTGTCTAGTATTTTGCTCATGAACTGCTGTTGCAGTTTGACAAAGGACTTCTCTGCATCAATTGAGATGATCATTGTGATTAAATTTATTCATGTGGTGTTTCATGTTGCCTGATTTTCATATGTTGAACCATTCTTGCATCCCTGGGTTGAAGTCTACTCGATCAACTTGGATAATGTTTTTGATATGCTGTTAAATTCAGTTTGTAAGGATTTTGTTGAGGATCTTTGCATCGAAATTCATCAGTAATATAGGCCTGAATTTTCTTTTATTGTTGTCTCTATCTGGGTTTGATTTTAGGGTGATGCTAGCCTCATAAAAAGAGTTGGTAAACATTCAATTTTCCCTAATTATGTTAAACAGTTCGAGAATAATTGGTTTATGTTCTTCACTGAAGTTTTGATAGAATTTGTCTGAGAAGCCATCCAGTCTTGGAAGTTTTCTTTTTGGGGAGGTTTCTAATTAACTTTTTAATCTCCATGGGTGTGATAGTTTGGGTTAGGAAATTAAAATATATATCCTGATGATTTTTCAATTTTCATTTATAACAGTTGTGTCCTCTCACTTTCTTTTCTAACTTTATTAATTTGAGATTTCTCTTTTTTGCAGTCAATCAAATTTGCCAGGGCTTTATAAATCTTGTTTACTTTTTTCAAAGAACTAGTTTTTCATTTCATGAATTTTTTTAAACTGTTTTTTTTTAGTTTCAAATTCATTAATTTCTGTGTTGATCTTGATTACTCCTTTCAACCTGGAACTCTCAGGGTTGGTTTCTTCTTGTTTTTCCAATGCCTTCAGGTAGACTGTTAGGTTATTAATTTGGGATCTTTTTGTCCTTGTTATGAAGTCATTTAGCACTGTGCATTTTCCCCTCAACACTGCTTTCATTGTCTCCCACAAGTATTGCTAAGTTGTGTTTTTATTATCATTATATTTTAGAAATTTTACAAATTCACTTTTGATTTCTTTCAAAGAAGATTCATTATTTAAGCTGGGCATGGTGGCACACACCTTTAATCCCAGCACTTGGGACACAGAAGTAGGAGGATTGTAGTGAGTTCATGGCCACCCTGAGACTACATAGTGAATTCCAGGTCAGCCTGAGCTAGAGTGAGACTCTACCTCAGAAAACCAAAAAAAAAAAAAAAAAAAATCATTATTTAAATGTCCATTATACAATCAGAAAATTAGGGCAAGAAGGCTTCATAGGAGTCACACTAATCCAGCCTAGGAAAACCACAACAAAATGCAATATTTGTCGGAAAATTGAAGGTGTATAGGTTTTCATTGGCCACAGAGGAGAAGCAGGAGAGACTAAGATATATCAGAAAAGAGGAAATCAGCCAGAATCCCATTGAGAAACTTGCAGATGTGGGCCTGGATCTGATCTGCGTGGACCATGCAATGTAGCAGGATACAAAATAAACACACAGAAATCAGTAGCTTTCCTATATACAAACAACAAATATGCCTAGGCCCAAAAGGTCAAACATTCCATGTTCCCTCTCATGTGTGGATCCTAGCTACAAATGTTTAGACTCATATGTGAGCTGGAACCAAAAATCATTAGCAGAGGCCAGTAAGCTAGAAAAAAATGCTATAATGGAGGGAGGAGAGGGTAATATTTTAGGGGATGATATTGTATATATGTAAGTAGAAGAACAGATTACAGGGAGTGGAATGGTTTAAGTGAGGCCAGGAGAAGATACTGAGTAAGAGTAGGTTGGGGGAGGGTCAATCAAAATTCAAGATATTCTGAATAAGATAAAAGAAAGCCTAGTTTTTGGATAATGATACATCCAGAAGCCACAGATTGCTACTAGAAAATTTTTAGGGCCAGGGATGAGATACTTTCTAATGAGTTGTTGGCCAGGGATGTGCCTGTTACCTCCAAAACATCACAGGTTATTGCCAAAGTCCTTGGTTTCCCATGAGTCACAGATAGTAAGAACCTACTGCTGAAGACTTAACATGCCTGGATGGCAAGGTCACTGAGAAATCAAGGTGGTGATGAGCTGAAAACTTTCTCCCTTTAGACCAGCCAACTGAAAGCTGGAAAAAGCAGCAGTGAAAACATTGGACACTGGTAGCCTCAAGTTTGGCCAGACATTCCAAATGACAGAACAGATGCAATAGTGGCATGTCTGCCCTGGGGTAAACCAACTGCCCTGTAATTGGACTATAGGCCCATTCTATGGGAGGGAATACATGCCTAGGACTGAAAACCTAATTAAAAGTATATGGTAGGGAGAGGCCCTGGTGTACCCATTCTCTCTCTGTCTGTCTGTCTTCTCTCTATCTCTCTCTGTGCTTGCAAATAAATAAAATAAAATAAAATAAATAAAAATATTTGTTTTTAAAAAGGCTGGAGAGATGGCTTAGACGTTAAGGCATTTGCCTGCGATGCCAAAGGACCCAAGTTTGATTCCCCAAGACCCACGTAAGCCAGATGCACAAGGAACACATGTGTCTGGAGTTCATTTGCAGTGGCTAGAGGCCCTGGCATACCCATTCTCTCTCTATCTGTCTCTCTTCTCTCTATATCTTTCTGTGCTTGCAAATAAATAAATAAAATTTATTTAAAAAAAGATTTGTTAAAAGCATATGGCAGGGGAGGTCATGAGCCTTATGGTATAAAGTCTGCTCTTATCTGGCTAAATGACTGTATTATTCTCACCAAAGTGCCCCCAAAGCACTGCATGCAATGTTCATATTCATATATTAATGCTATTATCACTTTGGCAAGAGAAGCTTCTCTTTTCAGATGGTGGTGACCACTGGGATGACCCAAAAGGCAACATAGTGCTGAGAAGAAGTGACGGAGATGTGTCCAGCACTGGAGCATCTCTATCACACCCTCCAAGGCTCAGCATCCATTGCGGAAGAGATGATGTAAGGAATGTAAAAGTCAAAGGAAGTGTACCACTCCTGACAATGCATCTATCCAGACAGAAATTGGCCTTGATATCCATGACCTCACAGTGCCTAGCAATGCCTTCATAAAGCCTTCATAATAGGAGAAAACAATGATGACATCAAAACAAAAAAGAGACTAATGGAGATAGGGAGGGGATATGATGAAGAGTGGAGTTGTGAAAGGGAAAGTGGGTGAGGAGAGGGAATTATCATAGTTTATTTTCTGTAAGTATAGAAGTTGTCAATAAAAACAAGTTAAAAAGTATGTTATTCAGTCTCCAGAATTTGGTGGAGTTCCTGATGTGTCTCTTGTTATTTTCTAGCTTTAAGCCATTGTGATCTGATATGATTCAAGAAACTACTTCAATTTTCTGAATTTATGGCATGGTTTATGGGTTAATATATGGTCAATTATGGAGAAGGTAAAATTTTTTGTAGATGTCAAGTAGGTCTAATTGATCCAAGGCACCGTTGAAGTCTATTAATTCCCTGTTTATTTTCTGCTTGGCTGATCTGTCTATTGATGGCAGTTGAGTATTGAAGTCCCCAATTTTAATGGTGGTGCTATTCACTTCTGTTTTGTTGTGAAGTAGGTTTTGTTTTATAAACTTTGGTGCCTCTGTGTTTGGTGCATATAGACTAAAATTGGTATATCTTCATGTTGGATCATTCCTTTGATGAGTAAGAAGTGGTCTTCTTTGTCTGTTTTGATTACTTTTCATTTGAAGTCTATTTTATCATATACTAATAGAGCAATAACAGATTGTTTCTTATTTCCATTTACTCAGACTATCATTTTCTACCCTTTTAGCCTGACAAGGTTTCTGTCTTTAGTGGTGACATGGGTTTCTTGTAGACAGAAGATAGGGTCAATTTTTCTGATCTACCCTGTTAACTTCTGTCTTTTAATGAGTGAGTTAAGACCGTTAATATTTAAGGTTATAATTGTCTGGTTTAATTTAATCTCTATAATGATGGGGTGCTTTATATGTTTTGGTGTTTTCATGTGCTTTGTACTTTTTGAACCTACTCTAATTTTGGTTATCAGATCATCTTCTTGTAAACTCTTGAGATTGGTTGTTTGACTCTTCTTTGTGGAGTATTACCTGAAGTATTCTCTGTAGGTTTGGCTTTGTGTTCAATATAATCATTGAGCTGATATTTTCCTGAAAAGTTTTCCTTTCACCATCAACTATGATGGATACTTTATCTGGGTACAGTTGTTTGGATTGGAATCCATCGGTTTTTGAACTTTGAAGAGTTCCATGCCAGGATCTTCTGAAGCTTCAGGGATTTTGGATGGAAATTACCATTGTATGTAGTGGGATTTTCTCTTGCTGCTTTTAGCACTCTCTCTTTATTTTCACTGTTAAGAGTTTTAACTATGATGTGCCTTGGAGAGTTTCTTCTTTGGTTCTGTCTGTTTGGTGTTCTGTGCACTTCTTGCATATGGATGAGCCTCTCTTTTGTAAGCTTGGGAAAATTTTCTTCTATAATTTTGTGGAATATGTTCTCTATAACTCTGGCCTTGATTTGCTCCCCTGATAAACCAATGATACAGATAATTGGTGATTCTAGAGTAGTCCACAGTTCCTTTGTATTCTGTTTGCATGCTTTTGTGAACTTAGCAAAGTTTTTGGCTCCCACTCAATTTCTCCTGTCTCTGTTCTACTTCAGAGGTTCTGTCTTCCACATGTGTGACTCTGTTAGTGAGGGGTGAGAGAGCAGCTTTTAAAAGCTCTATTTGATGTTTGTTTTTTGTTTTGCTATTTTGTAACATGTTTGACTCTTTTTTAAGGTAGGATTTCAGTATGAAGTTGGCTTTGCTTGATGCTTCCTGGAGTTCTTTCTTGCATTTGATCATATCTTCATTAAGCTTAATCAGCTGGGTATTGAGATATTCCATTTGTTGACTCACCCTCAATTCATTTATATTACTTTGGGGCTTCTCTGGTTTCCTTCAATTAAGTTAAGCAGAGTGACAAAAGCTGAGTGATCTAAGAGACAATTCTGCTTAATTTCATTTATGCAATTAATAGATATTTGATTGCTTGCTTCCAGTTCAGCAATTATTTTGATCACTGTCACATTTCTTGTTGTGTTTAATCTTGGGGTTTTTGTTTGTTTGGTTGTTTTATTTTCTCTGTGATTTTACTGGTGGCTTCCATTATGGGACTAGAAATCCTTGGTTTATGTCTCTCAATTTTCTGATTTCCATTGTTTTCTTTTCTTTCTTTCTTTTGTGTGTGTGATGTAGTCTACTGATCTTGGGGAAAAGTTTTATTTTCTTGAGGGGGAAATAAGTATTTGTCCTTGTAGGATCTTCAGTGAGTGTTCTATTTTAAATATGAACTGGATTGGTGTCTGATGGGTTCTAACAACAGATGCACAGATGCAGAGATTGCGAGTATTTCAAAGGTATCTGGAGAACAGAGATTCAGAGAGAAATTGAGAGATAATGGAAAAGCCAGGGCCTCTAGTCATTGCAAATGAACTCCAGGTGCATAAGACACCTTGTGCATCTAGTTTACATGGTACTGGGGAATTGAACCTGGTTCCTTAGGCTTTGTAGGTAAATGTCTTAATCACTAAGCCATCTCTGCAGCCCCATATTTCTTATATAAGTATTTAAAATTTATATACATTAATATGCAACAACACAAGCACTAAAACCATATGACTAATATAAATCCTGACATTGTTTCTTTGGTGCTGTAAAGATTCACTAAAATCCACAGTTTATACAGTAAAATTATGAAATGTACAGGTACTCATTTGAGTGTACTTTAATACATTCTGATTATATTTTTAAAAAATATTTTTAAAATACTTATTTGAGACAGAGGGAGAGAGAGAGACAGAAAGAGAGAGAGAGAGAGAATTGGGTGTGCCAGGGCCTCCAGCCACTGCAAACGAACTCTAGATGCATGTGCCATTATGTGCATCTGGCTTATGTGGGACCTGAAGAATCAAACCTGGGTCCTTAGGCTTCGTAGACATGTGCCTTAACTGCTAAGCCATCTCTCTAGCCCTTTCTGGTTATATTCAGTTTTATTTTTAAACAAGTTTAAACTCATCATTTGATGATAAACTTTAAATTTTGATGAATAGATCTTATACTAGCAGTAAATTGCTTCATGAAATATTACACAAAGTTTTGAAGCTTATAGTAAGATTAACTTGGTATTTTCAAAGCCTCTATGTCAGGAACCTGCACATTCATTCTGCTTTCTTTTTATTTTTTTTAATTTTTTTGTTAATTTTTATTTATTTAAGAGTGACAGAGAGAGAGAGAGAGAGAGAGAGAGAGAGAGAGAGAGAGAGGCAGATAGAGACAGAGAGAATGGGCGCGCCAGGGCTTGCAGCCACTGCAAACGAACTCCAGACACGTGCGCCCCCTTGTGTATATGCAAATACATATTAGCAAGTTTACAATCAAACACATATGCTTTAGATGCAACTTCATGTAGACACCTGTGGTGGTTTGATTCATGTGTCCCCCATAAACGTAGATATTCTGAATGCTAGGTTCCCCAGCTAATAGCAATTCAAAATTGAAGCCTTCTGGAGACGGTGGATTGTTGGGTGCGGGCTTATGGGTTTTATAGCCTGTTTCCCCTTGCCAGTGTTTGACCCACTCTCCTGTGGCTGTTTTCTACATGATGCTGACCACGAGGTGATTTCTACCTTCTGCCCATTCCATTGTTTTACTCTGCTGACATGGAACCTCCCCTAGAATCTGTAAGCCTAAATAAACCTTTTATTTTTTCCCCCTACAAGCTGCTCTGGTTTGGTAATTTCTGCTAGCAGTGCATACTGGACTGTAACAAAACCCAGTAGATTATGGATGAAGTTAAGGCAGTGGAAGGTTATGAAGAAAGAATAGTGAAAGGATGAGAAAAGTGCTGACTTGCAGATCACAATAACAACTATAGAATGTATTGTGATCTTCCGCCAGAGCAGAAAAGAGCTATGAGCTTACTTTTAGAATACATCAGCACTGTAATTTAGAGAGGACATTATATTAGTAATGTCAATGTCACAAAAGTTTTTGAATCATTAATAAAAGATCTCATGCTGATTATGTTTCTGATTGGAGTGGCTGTGAATCTCTGAGGATTTTGTAGTGGCTGTGATGTACATAAGACAAACAGTAAGCTAATGACTTCATAAGATGATAAAGAAACTCATGAATTAGACTGGAATCAATAACCATATTAGAAATTATAACATAACAAGGGCTTCTATGAAGATAGTTGAAAAAAGTTGTACTTTACTTATTTTGATATTTATTATGTATATTTTGAAAGAAGTGAGAAAACGAAATTTGTTTAGTGTATTATTTATATTTCCATAATATCACAGAATTTTCCATTATTCTTTAAAATTAATTAGCTCAGATTAGTGAAAGATAAAATGACTGCCATCTGTTCTATATTCACTTAGAATTTAAAAATCTGTGCATTCTGAATGGCATGGGAGGATAATAAATTCCAAACTTCTTTCCTTTAAAGAAATTCAAATTTTACACATACATGACTTTGAAAAATCTTTATGAAAACTCACGGATTCAATTAAAAAGTTAGAGTCCTTGGATAATTTAAAGCCAAGATTAGGTGAACTGATAAGTAAGACATGTAAGACAGGTAAGACATGGCATTTGTCCCCTTCTTTCAATACAAAATATCCCATAACTGGAAGATAGTGCCCAACTCACACTCTCCCATGTGAGAGGAAGATGAAGCATAGCATGCATCACAAGGACCATATTTTTATTTTTTTGGCAGTGGGTGGGGGATCTTGTTTCTGTATTCCTTAATTTGGAGCCTGAATAGAGAACTGACATTGTATACTCAAGGGTTAGCAATGTAATCTCGGGAGCTAAGGTCTATAATTTTTTAATTTTTTTGTTTATTTTTAATTATTTATTTGAGAGCAACAGACAGAGAGAGAAAGAGGCAGATAGAGAGAGAGAGAGAAATGGGTGCACCAGGGCCTCCAGCCACTGCAAATGAACTCCATATGTGTGCGCCTCCTTGTGCATCTGGCTAACATGGGTCCTGAGGAATCGAGCCTCAAACAATCGTCCTTAGGCTTCACAGGCAAGTGCTTTACCGCTAAGCCATCTCTCTCCCATTTTTTTTAAACATTTTTTTGGTTATTTTTATTTATTTATTTGAGAATACTGTAATTTTTAAAACCACAGAAAGAACTTATTTTGGCAAACATTGACTGGGAGAAAGCATCAAGGATTTGCCTTGTCATTTGTGAGGAAAGAAGAATGAATTGTTCATTCAATACAGCATGTTGGGCAGGTACAGGACACCAGTATGCTTCAAATATTTCATGGGTGCAAAGAGCTTAACAATGGTTCATAGTAGTGACAAAGACCAGGCACAGACAATACCAGAAGAGAGAATTTACTGTCTTTTGAATAAAATTCAAAGAAGCCACACAAATGGGGAAACTACATGTAAATCTCAGAGAAATCAAACTTTCAGAAAATATTAGAGAGACTCCTGAATCACTAGCTAGATTTTTCTAAAGAGTAGGAAGAGCAGCTTTTTTTTTTCCAAATTTGTAAATTCCAAGAACATCAAAACTAACAAGGTGTAAGTAGAAAGATTAAAATATTACCAAATCCAAAACTAAATAGGGCTGGGGAGTTAGCTCAGCATTTAAGACATTTGCCTACAAAGTCTCACAACTGGGATTAGATTGCCCAGTACCGACAAAGTCAGATGTACAAAGTGACACATGAATCTGAAATTGGGTTGCAGTAGCTAGAGGCCAGGATACACACATTCTCTCTGTCTCTCTTTGCTCTACCTCTCTCTGCTTGCAAATAAATAAATAAAATATTTAAAAATAAATAAATCTGTAGACACAATACAAAATAATCAAAGATGTATAGGGTGTGGTGGTATTTCCTTGTAATCTGTCACTCACGAGATAGAAATAGGAGGATCACAGTGAGTCCCAAGCCAACTTGGGCTACAATTATAATCTACATTGAAAAAAAGAAAGAGGGCTGGAGAGATGGGTTAGCGGTTAAGCACTTGCCTGTGAAGCCTAAGGACCCCGGTTCAAGGCTCACTTCCCCAGGACCCACGTTAGCCAGATGCACAAGGGGGCACATGCATCTGGAGTTCATTTGCAGTGGCTGGAAGCCCTGGCATGCCCATTCTCTCTCTCTCTCTCTCTCTCTCTCTCTCTCTCTCTCTGCCTCTCTCTCTCTCTCTCTCTGTCTCTCTCAAATAAATAAATTAAGATGAACAAAAAATAAAAAGAAAGAAAGAAAGAAAGAAAAAGACACAATGACACAAAGAAAGAAGAAAGGAAGGAAAGAAAGAAGGAAGGAAGGAAGGAAGGAAGGAAGGAAGGAAGGAAGGAGAGGAAAGAAGGAAGGAAGGAAGGAAAGAAGGAAGGAAGGAATATCTATGATTTTCCTGGTGAAAATTTTTTATAAAGAGCATTTTAAAAATTATCACAAAGAAATTGAATGTACTAGAACAGATAAAAAGACAATGGCAGGAAGACAATGCATAAATGAAATGAGGAAATTAACAAAGATAGGAAAGAACCAAATAAAGATACTATCCAGAATAATATAATAACAAACCTGATAAAATAACATTGAATGAGTTTCACAGCCAACTTTATGAAACATGATCAAAGAATATAAGAATCCAAGCTCAGGACATTTGGTCCACTGTATATGAACTCCAGATGCATATATCCCTTTCTGCATTTGGCTTTACATGGGATTTAGGGAATTGAACCAGGGTCATCAGCCTTAGCAAGCAAGTGTTTTGATTGCTAAGACATCTCTCCAGCATCATAAATAACCTTTAATTTATACATAGATTTGAAAAGAAAGAAGCATAAAATCATAAACTAAGTTGTACTATAAAACTCCATTATTTTGTACTAAATATCAAAGGTTAGCAATATAACAAAGGAAAAGAAAATAATATATATTAAATATATCAGTGAAACTATTTAAATTTTATGGTAGCCACAACAAAACACTTTTATAACAAACATGAAACATAAAAGTTAGGAATAAATCAAAATGTATCACTACAACATGCATTCAACAAAATAATATGTGAGGCAGCAAGAGAATAAAAAAGACAAACTTAAGCACAAGGCATGCAAAAGTTTTCAATAGTGAATTGAAATTATCCGCTGTAGAAATTACCTTAAATTGTAATGGATTAACTCTCATGATCCAAAGGTGAGTAAATGGATAAGAAAACAGGATCCATCCATCTCTAACTAAAGCAAATTTCTTAGAAATCACTTTAAGTGTAAAGGCATAGTCTGAAATTAAAAAGATCTAAAAGGGCTGGAGAGATGGCTTAGCTGTTAAGTGCTTGCCTGTGAAGCCTAAGGACCCCGGTTCGAGGCTCCGTTCCCCAGGACCCACGGTAGCCAGATGCACAAGGGGGCGCACACATCTGGAGTCCGTTTGCAGTGGCTGGAGGCCCTGGCGCCATCATTCTCTCTCTCTCTCTCTCCCTCCTTCTCTCTGTCATTTCCAAGTAAATAAATAAAAATAAAAAATATTTAAAAAGTATATAAAAATATTCCATAGAAACTGTAACCGAGACTACCTAGATATTATATTATATTCAAACAGCATAGACTTTAAGTAAAAAAATACAAGAAACAAAGAAAGATGTTATATTATGATAAAATTTTTTATCAGATAACTATATGTTCATATAACAAAAGAAACAAAAAAGCACCTAAATAAAATATAAGAGTAAATTGTTTAGATATCTAGATAATAATACAAGAAAGACCCATGACCTTTGATTTGGTAATAAATTATTGGAGTTAATTAAAACACATGGGAAAAAAAGAGCAAGAGTGAATAGATAGCAACATATAAAATAGAAATAATTTTGTAACTCAAACTCTTAAATGAAAAGACAACTTATAAAATGGGAGAAGATAGAGAAAGTACTTGTTAACTATACACCTACAAAAGGCTTAATGAAGTCCAGGTATATAAAGACAGGCACAAATTACAAAATAGAACCCCTAAACCTAAGAGGGAAGCGATTACAGCATCTAGTTCATGTAGAGACTTTCAAATGTTCTAATTTCAAAACAACAATAACAACAACAAAAACCCAGCATTTGATTCAATAACAAAACAAATATTCTTATTCAAAAATCACCAAATCTTGAATATACAATTATTCAAAGAAGATGTGGTCCAGCTGAAAGGCTTATAAAAATGTGAATACTGTTCATGAAGAACATACAACAAGCACATGAAACCATATTTCTATCCTTAATTCTCAGATACGAAAATCAAAACCATAGCCTCATAACATTTTTGAGGAAGACGTTGGGAAATAAAAAGATTTTGTAATGCTTGTGCACTGCACTAAAATCTGACATGGAAAACAGTATGGTGATGTTTCAAAAGTTAAAATTCGAATCACCATGGGATCTAGCTGTAATAGGGTTTTCAGGGGTTGAGGAAAAGTCCTTAAATTCCAAACCCTGAGATCATATCTGTCTTTTTAAACAAAGAATTGGAATAAAACATAATTAAGGGCTCTCTGATTTGGTAGGAGTTGATTTTTCTCTGTGCTGATCTCCTTCCCCCTTGTGCTGGTATCCGGTTCATCAGGAAAACAGCGCCCTTGCTTGTTTCTCCAATTTTTCTTAATTTCAGCCGGGGCCCTTTTGAGGTATGATGGAGTGATAATTATTAAACTATTACATTTATTCAGAAAATATAGTGGAAAAGGGAAATACAGAGAGCTTCTGTCATGTGGAAGGTAGAAGGGGGTCAGAGTAGGGATTGGGGTTTTTCTTCCCATCTCAGCCCAGCCAGGCTGAGAAAAGGAGGTTTGCCAAAGCAGGTACCTGGAAGTTCAAGAGAGGTGAAAAGCCATCAAGAAACCTTTCCCACATGGTAAGCATCTGTTTATAACCTCATTGTGGTGGGGTTAACCATAGAGCTCAGGTAAGCTTGAGAAAGAGCTGATTGATGTGGGCTAGGGACAGGCTAAAGAAGAGGCCAGGTATAGCACCAAATTTAGGGCTGAGCTTAACCAACCAGAATTCCAGGATTAGGTTTGAACCTTAATTTTGGGGGAGGAGAACTCCTTCCCAGAGAAGGACTCAGGTTGTGTATGGAAAAACAAAGTAGGCAGAAGATAAGGAGAAGCCAGATCTTCACTCATCTCTAGCCAGGGCAGACACAAACATTCCTGCTGTTTACTTACTGACTATCTCATAGCAATTACAAGGTTTATCTAGAGAAAGCTGGATTTCAAAGAGGGATTTGTTCATATGTATGTATGTATGTGTGTGTCTATCTATCTATCTATCTATCTATCTATCTATCATTAAAAAGTTGAATACAAGTAATATAAATGTGTATCAAATAATTATATATACATGTAATATGCATGTTTGTGTACATATACATCATTTGTATACTATTAAACGTGAAATAAGATGGAATAAGGAATTAATTCTTAGACACAGGAAACATAATGGTGGTTCCCAAGTACACAGGAAGGGAGAGGATGCTCAGTGAAAAATAAAGACCTTATAGCTATCTGTTGTTAAACAATGCACATATAGTCACCTAGAAAGTTGTTGATATAGTAAATGTTATGTTGTATTTTATTACAATAGCAATAATTATGATTTTAAAACTTTAAGGAAAACATTGAATGGAATAATATTCCACTGATTATTTACAGTTTCTGAAGTAGGGGCATATTTTTTTGAAAGTATATGCAATCAGCAATCATAACTACTTTTAGAAATAAGTACTTATAAGATCAGAATTAAAATTTTTGGGAGGTTCCATGCTTTCCAAATTGGAAAATGTCAGCTTCAGGGGACTCTAGGAACCTTGAATTGTCACACACACTGTATGTGTAGCCTTTCAGTCCTGGGATATAATATGGTCAAGAACAGTTGTTTTTCATTTTATTTGTTTTGTATTCTATAATTTATAGCAACTAATATGGCCTGATTACATGCTTTACAAATTTAATGTGTATTAGTTAATTATTATAGTACAGCAAAAATTATTATTTGACCATGTGTGCTATGTGTTGGGCTCCCTAGACACAGGAAAAATGAGAGGAGGACAAGATTCAAAAGAATTGAATTTTATTAATACCAAGAATTAGTGAATAATGTTTTATGAAAAGAGCAATATATATATATATGTGATGCATATATCTTATGAAGTAAAGTCATTTAAAAACTCTGCCCTAAGAATAATTATTAAATATAAAACAGTATGTATTTAGTCCCTATGACATGAAAGGACCTGGACACATGAGTGTCACAGTGGGACTGAACTGTCAAATGGGAGATACTGACACGTACTATTTATTGTAAAACAGAGGAACAGTATGAGATCACATATTATGAAAAAAGGAAAAAAATAGCTTTAAAACAAAATAGAGTTTAGCTGGGACTAACAATTTGATAAATATTGTGCCGAGAAGGAAAAAAATTATAAGGTAGTACATTACGTGCTGAGAAAAATTACAGAAATTATTTATTTTTCAGAAAATATTTTAAAATTACTTTGATGGTCAGTACTATTATTAAAAATGCCTCAGATATAAATTTCCCCAGGCTTCTGGCAGAGCATGTGTAGACAGAACCAAAGCTAGGATGCTGGTCTAAAACCAGATAAAGTACTGGTGTGAATGCCATGAAAAGAGATGGGATTTCAGACAATAGGCCACTCTCAATCCTTATGAATTTTCTCTTGAAAAATATAAGATGAATACAAACTTTAAAAATGGCAATATGTGGTAAAATGGCACTTATAAAATAGAAAAGGACATATGGTGTGTTCTACATGAGCTGCCACTCACAGATGTAGGAATTGAAGGCTTGATACCTAATGCAGTGATATTTAGAGGTAGGACCTTCAGAGGTGGTTGGATCATTGATGGGGACAATCTATTGCTGAATGGGATATTAGAAGGTAGAGTATAGTTGGCAGAAGAAGGTCACTCGGGGAGGAGTCTATCCTTAATAGAAGCATATTTGAGTACCATTGTCCATTCACTTTCTCCTTCTAGACTGTTGAAGTATGCTGTGTGTTCCAACACATACTACCACTACTGTGATATTCCATTGTACCTCATGACCAAAATTATGAAGCCAAGTTTCCTTATGATCATCCATGATGGGCGAAGGTCTCATGATTTCAAACCTAATATGAAATCATGATTTCTCACACTCTCCTTTCTCGATTCTTTTCAATTTCCTTTTGTATAGTAGAATATCCTGGATTTCTTAGCTACATTTCTCATTGCTATGACCAAATAACTGACCAGAAGCAGCTTAAGGAAGTAAAGACTTGTTTTTCACCATAGCGTCCCAAGAGATACATTCTATTAGGAGGCAGTAGGAGCAGTAAACTGGATGGTGACATTATATCCATAGTCGCGAAACAGACGGCAAATAGGAACTATATCTGTGCTTTTCTGAGATTCCACCTTACCCCAATAAGGATAACAAACATGAAAAAAAAAATGCTGGCGAGGATGTGGAGAAGTAGGAATGCATATCCACTGTTGGTGGGAATGTAGGATGGTACAACCACTTTTGAAAGCAATATGGAGACTTCTGAAAAAGCTGACTATAGAGATACCAACAGACCCAGTGATTCCCTTACTGGGCATCTACCCTAAAACCTTCAAACCACAGGCTAGAGAGAATTGCTCAACCATGTTTGTAGCGGCTCAATTTGTAATAGCTAAGAGCTGGAATCAACCCAGATGTCCATCACTAGAAGAATGGATAACTAAGAGGTGGTATATCTACACAATGGAATTCTATACAGTAGTAAGAAAAAATGACACAATGAAATTTGAGGAAAAATGGTTGAACCTGGAACAGATCATTCTCAGTGAACTTACCCAATCACAGAAAAAAAATCGCCACATAGTCTCACTCATCTACAGCACCTAACCTGAATCTACCGAAGATACCTAACATACCCAGCAAGCATCTCCTAGACTAGACACTAGGATGGAAGGGGAGGGAAAGGAGTGCATCAAAGGGGTGGGAAACACAAATCTAGACCCAAATGGCAATGGTACCATAATCTTCTACTTACTAAAAGACAGACCAAATTGCTGATCCTTCACCAGGCCCTTACAGGGAACACTTGAACCACAAGACACTGAAGAGGGTAAGATCAAGACTAACCTTAATCTTCTACATCTTCCCTCCCTCACTTCCCCTCTCCCTCTCTCTCTCACTCTCTTCTCTCTAACTCTTGTACATTAGTTATCTTTTTCCTCATTTTCTTAGTGGGCACTGACCTGTAACTCCCAGAACCAGCATGGGGCTATCATGCACAATGAGCTTTTGATCAGAGAGACCTGCAAGGTTTCCTAAAAGACAGACAGATTTCTGTCAGAGTACTTGATGACCTACCAAAGGCTAGTGGTAAGACCCTACTGCTGAAGACACCTTATGTGATTGACATGCAAATTAGAATGGCATGGCTAGAAGTTGGAAGAGAGTCAGTCCCCAGACAGTCAGCGCATCTAGTGCCAGAAGGTACTATATGGGCAACTTGGGGAAAATGACCAATATCTGTCAAAGCAACACATGGTCTAACTTACTTAGCAGCAAATAACTTGTTGTGATGCCCACACAAGTGCAGTAGTGGCACACAGCCATGGTCGGGAACCAACTGCTCTCAATTTGGCTAACTGATCCCCTCAGTGGTATGGGACCCATACCTGGAGCTGGGAAACAAGTCAGAACCAGATCCAAACATAAGCCCACTCTCCAATATCAAGCTACCATCAATTGTGGGCTACAAGAGGGCCTACACGTATTAAATTCTCTATTAAAAAAAAGAGCGTAATCTCATTTGTCCTGATGCTAACTTACTTTCCATTGGAGAATCTGCTTCTCTTTTTCAGATAGATGTAGATCCTAAGGAGAGAGCCACCCCATCATACCTCAAAAGGGCCCCGGCTGAAACTAAGAAAAATTGGCGAAACAAGCAAGGGGGCTCTTTTCCTGATGAACCGGATACCAGCACAAGGGGGAAGGAGATCAACACAGAGAAAAATCAACTCCTACCAAATCAGAGAGCCAGAGCCTCAGAGGCCCCCAACACCTCATCACTGAAGCAGACCAAAAATGAACCCAACATGGCCCAGGGAAATTTTGCGGAAGAGGGGGTGGAAAGAATGTCAGAGCCGCATGTTGGGTTATGATATGCAGAGACATTTAGCTTACTCATAACTGTGGGCTAACTCCACAATGCATGACCCATATACCTCAACAAGGAGGGGTCAAGGGGAGGGGGTAGGTCATGGATGAGCCTAATAATGGTAACAAACTGACTGTATTTGCTGAATACAAAACTAACTAATAAAGAAAAAAAAAAAAACTCATGACCCATGCTCAGTAACATACTTTCTCCCCCAATGTTCCACCTGCTAAATGTTCTGCAGGTGTTCAATCACATGAGCCTAGGAGAGACATTTTACATTCAAACTTAGCACATTGTGAATTCCCTTAAAATATTTAGCAATATCACTTTATTTTGTTGTCATTGAATTATGAAAATATTATTAAAAGTACAAATAAATGTATAAGTTTCCTAGGAAATTTAGATATCTTGTGGGTACAATGCAAGAAGATTATTGAAAGAAATCATCTTTTGAAATTCTTAGGTTATATCATTACATTAAAATTACATATGTATTATAAATTTTCCAGCAATCTATTGTGTGGCTATTAATGGCTATTCATGTTAATAATTATCTTTGATATACTAAATTCCAGTTATGTTAGATTTTGGTAAAGTTCATTTTATCTATTGAGTTTCCAACAACTTTAAGTATATGAAGTCAAGAGCAATTCATCAAAATGAACTTCAGCTGTATAATACAAAATATTGTAACTCAGCAACTACTGAAAATATTTTAATCACTATGTAGAATTGAGGCAAAATAGTGGCTTTTAATTGTCATGTTAAACAAATTAATATATATATATAAGTGTATTTATGCTCTACTTTTTTTCAAATTTAAAATTTTAAATGCTAAAAATTTGCCTTTGCCATGTTCTGAAAAGGAAAACACAAAAAGAAATATTTTACCACATATGCTTATAAATTATCACTAATTCCAATAAAAGTAAGAACAGTATGAATTTCACTACCTATATACAATTTAAAAGTTTAGAACTATAAGGTATTTAAGCTATTGTGTTCATACATAGAAAAGAATTATATTGTGAAATTTTGTGCATAATTTATCAGAAGTAAATTTTTAAATGAATTGTGTGTGGATAATTTTGAAATAAAATTTCAATCAAGCTACTACGCATTTGTTTTTAATTTTGAGATAAAACTTTGCACATTAGATTACTTATCAGAAATAAATAGCTGAATTCTAATGCTGTGTCCTTAAAAGTTACTAAGAATGTTCAAATAAAATTTTTCATTACTTAAAGGTCATTTATAATGATGCAAACCTTAGTCACAAGTATGATGTTTGTCTTCATATGGTTTGCTTCCAAAATTAAATTTATTTAGGCAGTGGGTTTTTGTGATTTGAGATAATTTTTGTGATTTTATCTTATGATGTTCAGCAGTAAATTTTCAATACTAATTAAAATTACCATTAAAATATCTGTTTTCCTATTTCTTTCCCTCCCAATTAGTTAATAAATAGCTTTCTCTTGGATGTTCTAAAATTAATGATTAAAGGAGATGTTTTATTGCTTTTATATTATGTCTTTTACATGCTAATGAAGGTTAGTGAAGGTACAGTAGTAATTTTTCTATCTCAGTGGACCATTAGCATCTCTCACAGCAATGCAATCATCCATTAATTCATAAAGAATATATTATGAATGGATTAAAAAAAACTTCATGTCCCGTTAATTCTTCAATCTTAACATATGCAAGTGATCAAAATGTGAACTAATAGATGAACAGTGGTACATGTATTCTTGGAAAGCAGCATGCATCCTGTTTGGAACACAGCAGAGCTATAGCATAGTTGTAAACATGATGTCCCATGGAAACACAAAATCTGTATCTTCCTCTGGCTCCCAATGAGTACTGAGATTTTCCCAAGGGCCCCCAACAGCTGGATCCTCATATTTCATTTGAATAATTGAATCAGATGGCCATCATGAATCGTTCAATTACTGTGGAGCTGTAATTAACAGTGTTGGTTTGAATTAATCATATTAGATAGAAAGGTTCTCAGGGAGTCAGACAAGATATTCACTAGAGTGTCCATTTCAGAAAACACACACACACACACACACACACACACACACACGGCACTCAAGCACATTTCCCATTTTTTCTGTGTTTGGTCTTATTCTCCCTGGGTATGCAGGCTGTTTCTGTCACTGTTTTTGGTCAGCTCATCTTTTGAAACATGGTGTAGCAGTTTCTTTCTCAATTCTGGGATGAAACAGCTGAACAAAAGATTATGGGAGGAAAGGGTTTATTTCAGTTCATAGTTACAAGGGGAAGTTTCATCATGCAAGGGAAAGCTTGTCAGAGCAGTCATCCGGGGCATAATATATTGTCACGTAACAGCAACAAGAATGAAGGAGCAGGAGTGAGATATCTAGCTAGTATTGGCAAGGGTACTGGATTATAAACTCCCAAGGCCTGCCCCCAATGATAAATCAAGATTCTACTTCCATAGACTTCACCCACTGGGAATTAAATATGCGGCTTGAACACATACATGAGGCTTTGGGAGACATTTCACATTCAAACTACAACACATGTTGAGGGCTTAATTTCTGTATGTTTTATGCTGAGTTAACTATGTGATGGAATGAAATATGGTATTTAAAAGATGAAGCAAGGGTTTCATTTGGTCCTGATAAGGTGATAAGGTGTGGTCAATAACTGAAATAGAGACAGAAAGAGAGTAAAAGATTTTATGACCTTAGGGATGGGCAGGTAATATGTTTAATATTTGATTCCTAAATATGCTTCATAGCACAAGATATCTATGCACTTAACAAAAATAATTATCAAAATGTATTTCTGGCATTTATGAATGGGGCTAAATGTGGCTGTCTCTGATAAGTATGGAACACTTTAATATGAGGCACTCAACAAGCAAGTTAGAAGCTATGAAAATAATTTAAAAAATGTGCTCAGAAATAGTATATGAAACTCCTAGATAAACTGACTACAATGAAAATTTTTCAGTAAAATTGGCAAAGGTGTTTTAGCATATGTGACCATAGCAACTAAAAGTTAGTGAAGGAGAACTTTAAACAGTTTTGATGGTTTTTATCAAGCCATCAATGATACAATTGATAAAAATTTTATGGTATTTTTGAGAATAAAATGTGTAAACAAGCCGGGCGTGGTGGCGCATGCCTTTAATCCCAGCACTCGGGAGGCAGAGGTAGGAGGATCGCTGAGAGTTCGAGGCCACCCTGAGACTACAGAGTGAATTCCAGGTTAGCCTAAGCTAGAGTGAGACCCTACCTCGAAAAACCAAAAAAAAAAAAAAAAAAAAATGTGTAAACAAGAACAATTCATGCTTTCAAGAAATTTGACTGGAAAAGACAGATGACTCATAGAATATGTATGAATATGGTAGTGTTATTTACTTACAAAGGGAGAGAAAGGACAAGAAAGATGACTCAGTGGCTATAGCTCTTGCTACTCAAACATGACACACAAGCAGAATCCAAGTAAGAGCCTGATGCAGTTGAGACCTGTAATTCCTACCCTACCCCAGAAAGGTGGGTAGTAGAGACTGGTTTGCAGGCTGGAGAAGTAGGCATTCATAGTAGTCAACACAAGAGACCCTGTTGCAAATCAGATGGAAAGTGATTATCAACACCAGGGATGTCCTCTGATCATCACATGCTTGTCATGTCACATGCATGTTTGAAAACACACACACACACACACACACACACACAGCACCACCACCACCACCACCATAAACAAATACAAAGACTCTTTAAAAGTCAAAAAAAAAAAAAATCCCAGAAAAATGTATTTTCAAAACCAAACCATTTAAAAGATATAAGTTCTTATAGGATATGAACTAAAGACTGAAGTTTGTGAGGCAGTGACTCTTGCTATAGACGTTAAGACAGGTGAAAGATTTAGACATGAGTGAAGAGGGTGAGCTTCAGAAACTAGCAGGGGTTCTTTTCCTTTAGGTAACGTAATAGGATGCATAAATGAAAACCTTAAGAAACAAAATCAGATGAGGATATCTGCAGCTAGAAATAACTATCTTAAAAAGTTTGTTTTTTTTTTTCCCCCTGTGGGGAAGAGCAACATTATTTAAGTAAATGTTTATGAAGGAACTAATTTTTACTGAGCATTTACTATGATGCTGTGAATGTAGTAGTTTTGCATTTAACTTAATAATAACCCTATGATGTAAAGTGAGTAATTCTCATTTTGGTGAGAAAGTCTCCCAAAGTAACCTACTTAATGTCACCTAATTAGCAAGTGATTAAGGCAGATTTAAAGTCAAGTAGCTTTTCTTCAAGGTCTAGTCTTTTCACTTTATGGTAATACGTTGTCAATTGAATAGAGAGTTGAACTGAATCTTTCCAAGCCCAGAAAATAAAGCTAATCTAAGTAAAAAGGAACTGTATTTTAGAAAGTATGATTGTTACCTAATTGGATGTTCAATCATTAATTTCTAGCAATAGACTATGGAATTGAGACGTGGGAAGGCTACACATAAAAGTGATATTTTCAAAACTTTGAGATATATATACCAAATCCAAATAAGAGGAAATATTACAGTTGTGACAAAAAAAATCACCCATGAGGAAAACAGTGAATCCTACTCTTTTAACCTAATATTGTGCACATTCCTCTATTGGTCAATTTCACTTAATTGGGTAAAAAAAAAAAATCAATTGTGCTGGGGCTGGAGAGATGGCTCAGCAGTAAAGGTGCTTACTAGAAAAGCCTGCTAGCCCAAGGTCAATTCCCCAGAACCCATTTAAAACTATGCACAGAGATCCAAATGTATCTGTGATCCTGGTGTGTCTATGATAATGGGATGTGAAGCCAGGGGAAGCCAACACTTGTGGACCAGACCCATTTGCAGTAGAAAGAGACCCTGTCTCAAAGAAAGTGGAGTTTTAGTGACTCCTCTAACCTCCACATGTGTGCCACGGCCTGCATGCCCTCATACACTAAATAATAAGGAAATATATTCATGTTAGGAGCCATTGATGTGTGAGACTATGCAACAATTATTTTTCTGTGATTGGGTGAGTTCACTGAGAATGATCTGTTCCAGTTTTGACTATTTTTTCCAAGATGCTGACATACCTAATAAGCATCTCAAGGACCAGACAGTAGGGTGGGTGGGGCGGGAGGGGTGGGTAAAGGTGGGAGTGGGGAACACAAAACTGGACCCAAATGGCAACGGTACCATAAAATTCTATATCCTAAAAGACAGACTAGGGCTGGAGAAATGGCTTAGTGGTTAAGCACTTGCCTGTGAAGCCTAAGGACACCGGTTTGAGGCTCGATTCCTCAGGACCCACGTTAGCCAGATGCATAAGGGGGTGTGCGCATCTGGAGTTTGTTTGCAGTGGCTGGAGGCCCTGACACACCCATTCTTTCTCTCTCTCTTTTTTTTCTCTCTCGCTCTGCCTCTTTCTCTCTCTGTCTTTCACTCTCAAATAAATAAATAAAAATAAAACAAAAAAACAATTAAAAAAAAAAAAGACAGACTAAGTCGTTTAACCTTCATTAGCCAGGTCCATACAGGGAACACCTGAATCACAAGGCCCTGGAGAGGGTATGATGAAGACTGAACTTAATATTCGCCTGTTTTTTTTTTTTTTTTCTCTCTCTCTCTCTCTCTTTCTATCTCTTTCCCTCTTCTCTCTCTTCTCTTTTGTGTTTCCTATTTTTTTCTTCCTTCTTTTCTTTAGTGCTGACCTGGACCAGCATGTGGCTAACATCTACAATGAGCTGTTGATCAGAGAGTCCTACAACGTTTCCCAAAAGAAGGCAGATGTCTGTCAGAGTACTTGATGACCCACCAAAGGTTAGTGGTAAGACCCTAATGCTGAAGACACCATAAGCTGTTGGTATAGAACATGGAGTGACCTGGCTGGAATCTGGAAGAGGGTCAATCCCCAGACAGTGCCAGAAAATGCTACATGAGTGACTGGGGAAAAATGACCAGCATGTGTCCAAGAAACTTATGGTCTAAGCCACACAGTAGCAAACAACATGACGTGATGCTCACATAAGTGCAATACTGGCCCAACAGCCATGGTGGGAAACCAACTGCTCTTGATTTGGCTAACTGATCTCAGTGGAATGGAACCCACAGCTGAAGCTGGGAAACAAGTTGGAACCATATCCAAAAATGAGCCCGCTCTCCATTATCAAGCTTCCACCAATTGTGGGCTACAAGAGGGCCTACACCTATTAAATTCTCTCTAAAAACACAATGGTTATCCTATTTATCTGGTGCTAACTTCACTTGCCACTGGAGAATTTGCTTCTCTTTTTCAGATGGATACAGATCCTAAGGAGAGAATCAGCTCATCACACCTCAAAAGGGCCCCTGCTGAAACGAAGAGTAATTGGGGAAATGAGCAAGAGGACTGCTTTCTTGGTGAACCTGGTCCCAGCACAAGGGTGAAGGAGATAGACACAAAGAGCATTCAACTACTACCAAACCAGATATCCAGAGACACAGAGGTTCCCCAGTCCTCATCACTGAAGCAGACCTAAAATGAACCCTACATGGCTCAGAGAAATTTGCAGAAGAGGAGGTGGAAAGAATGTTAGAGCCACACATGATGTCATTATACACAGAGACATTGCCTCTGACCCATAACTTATGGCTAACCCCACAATGCATGACCCATATTCCACAAAAGGAGGGTCTCTGAGGAGGGGGGAGGACAGAGAAGAGGCTAACAATGGTACCAACATGGCTATATACACACTGAAAAAAATTAAAATAAAAAATGATTATGGGGAAACATTTTGATTAAATATTTAGAAAGTTAAAAAATAAGTAAATAAATAACACATAAATAAAATGAGTAAATGTATTTATATAAAATAGACTCTATCAATTCCAGAGGAGGGATCAAAGTGACACACAGCATTCACAATGCAGGTAAACAGTAATGGACCTGGTATCCAGGATATAGGATGGAATGGGTCATTTTGTTTTCAGCTTCACAGGGATCTGGAACTCACTAGGGATACACATCTATGAAAGAATTTCCAGGAAAGGTTAACTTGGGGCCGGGGGACACTCTCAGTAGGTGTCAACTTCCAAAAGGAAGCCCAGCAATAATGATGTCTGAGAATAACAGCAGTGTTGCCTCCCTGTCTTTGCTTCTTTCCAAGCAAATGTGACTCTCCATGGCACTGTTTCAGCTACCCCACTAAGAGTAGACTTCAACTCTCTCATGCCTCCAGTGTTGACTTGATACCAGCAAATCTCTAAGAATATTCCCTACCCTCTACCCAATTGGAACTGCTGAGACATCAGCTCCATGGGCTAATTAAATCTGGGGTTCTTATCAGTTACTCCCAGGTGAAGATGACGATTTAGTATTCACCACTAACATGTAAGTTAATCATCATATATATATGGAAATAATGGTATGAGCAGAGGGTGGGCATCACCTCCTCACCAACATCAGGTGGACAACAAGCAACAGAAGAGTGTGCCAAACACTGGCATGGGAAATCTGGCTATAACATCCATAAGCCTGTCCCCCAACAATACACTGCCTTCAGGAGTCTTTTATTCCCAAGTTGCCATAGAACACCTGACATTATGGGGACCACTTGAATCAAACCACCATGTATAGTATGTATGTATGTATCAATGTATGTGTATATATGTATATTCTAGTTTATAGAGAACCTTTGAGTTGTTTCAGAGAAACAGACTTTTAATTTCTGTAATGGGCTTGGTGGTATATGGAACAAGCTGTCCAACTATGCCTCATTTCTAAAAGCTTTCTTACTAGTAAACATAACACTGATAACATGTGATATTGACTGTTTAAAGAGCTATGCAATGTAAATGCTGTTGTTACTCATGATTTACCTCTTGTGAAGGACAAGTGATTTGATGAGTTTGTATATAAAAAATATTATATGTCTGGAAAACATTGTATCCATGCATAAAACACCACTCTCACCTTAAAGGGAATGAGAGACATTTATTCTAGAGCCTAATAGGAGTAACTATGGCCTGTGAACATAGATTCAGGTTGCTTCAAATACCATATTGCAGGATAGTAAAGGTTTCATGAAATTTTTAGAATAATAGAACAGAAAGTATCAAGAATTTAACTTGTCAAATTAATTTTTAGGTAATACCAAGTAGATGATATCTGATGACATTCTTTGCCTTTTTTTTTGGTTGAAACTGGAGATCTTTTTGAAAATTGCATAAAAGATTATATGCAATATATATAAGGATATTAGGTCAAATGAGAGGTAGGCAATACATATCTATTTAGGGGGCTACATGTAGACCAATATAATTTTGTTCCAGTTTGACAACATTCAAAATCTTCAAAACCATGGAAGTTCTCTAATAAGTCGATCATCCCTGTGGGCTTACAGTTGAGAAGTCAGAGGCACACAGGGATGTTTTCTGGGGCCATTGGCCAGCCCCCATGGTTGAATCGTAGTGAAGGCCTATGGGATTCTGGAGAAGGTCTCAGACGTATCTGAATATGGGATGCTCCACGTTATAGATAGCTCTTGGTCTGACATTGGGTTGTAGTGGAAGCTAAATGCTTTATAATTGTCTACCAAGTTTCCATGTTACCTGAGTTACCCACAATGAGCTGTGTTTTGCTAGATCCAGCAACACATAAAATCAGATGTGCACAGCCACAGTCACTCATCAAATGGAAGTGGCATATACGATCAGGCCTCAGTAGGTCCTGAAGGCCCAAGTGAGTTAAATAAAGAAGTGGCCCAAATGCCTATGGCACTTATTTATGCTACAATGCGGTTTGTTCCTAAGCTTGAAAAGATGACATCATGGCATGTTTCCTGTGAATGGTTGACCAAGGAAGAGAAGACTAGGGCCTGGTTGACACATGGCTCCGCATACCAAACTGGTGCCACCAAGAAAGAGAAAGCTGTAGGACAGTGCTGAAGGGAAATCTTTACAGTGAGCAGGCACTCAGCTTTTCATGGCCATACATTTTGTTTTGAAGGAAAAATAGTGGCCAGATGTGTGTGGCCAATGGCTTGGCTAGGTATGGAAGGAAATGGAAGGAGAATGAGTGCAAAATGGATGAGAAAGACATTTGGGGAAAGGAAATGTCCATAGACCTCTCCAAATGAGCAAAGATGTGGAGATTCTTGTGTCCAATGGTAAACCCTCACCAAAAGGTGCCCTCAGCAGAAGAGTACTTCAATACTTAAATAAATAGGGTGACCCCTATTCATAGCCGTCCCGGTCACTGCCCCATAATGGTGGCCATAATGAAAAGGATGCAGTTTATTAATGGGCTCAACAGCATGGACTTCCTTTCAACAAGGCTTATCAAGATGCTAAGTGTAAAATCTGCCAGCTCAGAGACCAACACTAATCCCCACTCCCCAGGGTGATGAACTGGAGACCTGGTAGCAGGGGACTACATTGGACCACTCTACCATGGAAAGGACAAAGCTTTGCATGTGTTGGGTTGCATAATTGTTCTTCGTAGAGATTTGTTTTCTGTCCTGATTATAATGGTTCTGCACAAACAAAAGTCAATGTTCTAATAGAATGTTTTATCTACCATCATGTTATTTCAGACAGCACTTTTTCGGACAAAGAAATTTACTTCACAGACAATGCAATACAGCAGAGGGCTCAGGCTTATGTAATTCACAAGTCTTACTATGTTTCCTTCAGTTCTGAATTAGATTGCTTGACAGAGTGCTTGAATGGCCTTTCATATATAGAGTTACACTACCAACTTGACAACATTAGCTTGGAGGGCTAGGTTAAGATTCTCCAGACATCTGAATATGCTCTGAAGCACACCAAGTGCATAGTGCTATTTCTTCCATAACTAGGTTTCAAGGGTAAAATAATAAAAGTCAAAAATAGGGATGTAGCACTCACCATCATCTTGACTGACCTAAACCACTAAAATTTTTGTTTTCTGTTCATGCAAACTAATGCTCTGCTAGCCTAGACATTTTGGTTCCAGAGAAACTACTTTTTTCAAGAGGCACAACAAACCTGCCACTGGCTGGAAGCTTAGACTTCTCTCTGGAAATTTTGAGCTCCTCATGATCTAGAAAGCCTTAAAAAGGAGTGACAGTGTCAACATTACTAGTAGAAGAAAATTGTTTGACTATTCCCTAATGGAGCTAAAGGAAAGCATATCTTGAGTGCAAGAATTCCTTTCGAATGTCTCTAAATACTATCATGTCCTTTGATTAATGCCAAAGGGAAGCTATAGCAACTGAACTCATGAACTCAGACAAGATGATAAACAGCTCTCTCTTTAAGACTGAAGGTATGGGTCACTCTTCCAGGTAAGGAATCAAGACTTGCTGAGGTACTTGCTGAGACTGGAAGTAATAAGACCTGTATAGTAGGAAAATGTAGTTAAAATTACCAGCCATTACCATATGACCAGTTACAAAAATGTGGATTAATTAATTAATTATTGTGGTGGTTTGATTCAGGTGTCCCCCATAAACGTAGGTGTTCTGAATGCTAGGCTCCCCCCTGATGGAAATTAGGGAAATAATGCTTCCTGGAGGCAGTGTATTGCTGGGGGGCGGGCTTATGGGTTTTATAGCCAGTTTCCCCTTGCCAGTGTTTGACACACTCTCCTGTTGCTTTTGTCCCCCTGATGTTGGCCAGCAGGGGATGTTCACCCTCTGCTCATGCCAACATTTCCCCCTGCAATCATAGAGTTTCCCCTTGAGTCTATAAGCCAAAATAAACCTTTTTTCACACAAGCTGATTTTGGTGGTGTGATTTCTGCCAGCAATGCAGATGTGAATGAAACATAATTGTGATGCATGTTTTGTCCTATTTTGATAAAAATATGTATATATGATAAAAATATATATAGCAGATATCTGTGTTTTCTTTCTTTTATTACTTTATCATGTAATTGAGATCATATAAATACTTAATTGTTAGCTCTCTATGTTGATAGTTAAAGAATGTTAAAAAAAAATATCCATTTATCAAGGGACTTTGCCATCTAAACCAGTGAAACAATTAGTTTACATTTAGTTCTTTGCAAGGTAGTTACATTATATGTTGTGGAACTATAGCCTTGTTATTATCCTCATGTGGAAGTCTACCATGATACAACATCCTGTGATTGGGTGTCAGGTTTACAAAGACTCAGGTTAGCTTAATATGGTTAATATCAACTGTCAACTTGCCAGGATCTGAAAACAACTAACAAGCATTTTTTTTAAACAGGTCTGTACGTCCATTTTCAGAAATGATTAAGTGGGGAATACAATGCCAAAGGAAGAGTGGCACCTGCAAATGTTGGCCCAGAAACAGAGGTATGAGGCAAAAGCCATATTGCCTTCTTGCCTTACCTTCTGCCCAAGTGTAACTGCCCATGCTGCTTCTGCTGGTGCTGCTGCCTTCCTCCTCTGTGATCAGACTGCAGTTTCTTTCTTCCTCCCATGTGAACGTGAATCTTTAAGGACTTTATTCGCTGAGGCATCCATCCTCAAAGACAAAACAACTTCTTGGTTTTTATTCTCACCAATGTGTAGATAGCCAGTATTGGACTACTACCTAGGCCGTATCATATAAGCCAATTTTAAGCCCCCTTCATATATAAAAGGCTGGGGCTAGGGTTGGGGCAAGTTTGTCCTGAAACTATACATTCTCTGCAATAGATCCACATATACAGTACTGTTTCTCCTATAGTCAGGTTTCAAAGAGTCTGTATGTGGAGACCCTTGTGATACTTAAAGCATGTTGGGATAATCTAGCAGGATTTCCTCATACCAAGTTTAGCTGATTACCAATGTTAATTTGATCTTCTGTAGCATTAAACTTACCTTACTATTTAAGCTAATGCATTCATGAGCTCTAGAATTTAAGATGTGTTTCTTTTTGGTGGGTCATTATTTTCTCTGTCCAAAAGTTGTATAAATAAGAAAAACCTGAAAATGATGAAAAACTGGAAGGATATATATGAAAGATTAAAGCTTTCAGTCTACCTTGAGATGCAAAAATGTCAACACTGAGAAATTAATCTTTTCTTATTTCCTTTTTTTAAATTCTTATACTTCTGTGTTTTTATAAGCTTCACAATCTGTATGGTTCATGAAAATTAAAATTCTATCATTGTTCATGGTGGTGGTTAGGCACCATCTCCCACCATCTTCCTTCATTGATACAATTACACAATGTATAAAATGAGCAGAGATAGTGTGGTGATATGAATAGAATCTCCTTTATGTAGGCTCATGTGTTTTTATACTTAGACCTTAACCACTGAATCATCATCACAGTCTCTGATACTTAACATTTTCTGAATCTTTCAATACAGACCATAAAATCATCACCACATCTTGATGATATTAATTTCTTTAAGCACATTCTACTTGTATACAGTAGAAACAATATTCAGTGTAAACTACATTTGTTTTGCATTATAAATATTTTAAAGTGTCAATTTAAAGGGCATTAATATAACTCAAGTCCTGTCTCTTCGGTCAGGTAATCTTCAACTTCTCCAAAATGGCTCATCTGTCTATCATATTCAGGACCACTATGCACACAGAAAATATATAGTTTTTTCTTCATTTAGGCATCCACTACAAACTATACATTAAGTGCAGAATATTTTAAATCTCAGTGTAATCAGAAAATTTAGAAATTTTACACTGGAAGAGAGGTAGTACAAATAAATTGCATTTAACTTGGAAAATAAAATGTAACCCACATCTAAATTCAAAAGGACACATCTCCATTTCTCATGTATTCTCACTTCTGAAAAACAATACCATTCCAGAATTTTCTTTCATTTCTTCATCATTTTTAGTTTCTTTAGAGATACAAGTAGGAAAGATGAGTCACGGTACTCTGCCCTCTCACTGTTCTCAAAATGAGAATTACAAAAATAAGAGCTCATTATTGCTCAAATGAATATCTCAATAGTAGATAATGGACCATTCTGTCATTAAAATGTTTCTATTTTTTAAATGAATGATCTCAGTATCTTACAGCATCCAATAATACATGATTTTGAATATTTTTGATTCAAAGTTATAGACAAATGTGTTAACAATACACCAGGATCAACTTAAAACAATGAGATATTTAAATTAGAATAGGGCAATTTAACCAGTTGGTTCATGAATATTTCCTCAGAGTCGAATGCACTTTGAATAGTTAAATGAAAATGAAAATTTTATTTTTGGTGAAAATAAAAGCTTTTTATTCCTTTACAGTTAATATGACATATATTACTTTGCCTTAATGGGCAGGAAGAAGATATGGACGGTGTGTTGAGAATGCATATATACTGCTGTTGCAAATAGGTCCTGGTAAGAATCACCTCTTTCAGCCCTTACAACAAAGACAAAAGAAGTCAAGTTTTAGCCTTTTATAAAAATAAATATAGCAAAGATAAATTTAGAGTAAAGGGGTTTGTCACAGGTACACAATTAATTCAAAACTTTGTAAGAATTTTTGGATCCCTGTCTGAATATTAATAAACTTACTTCATCTTGCCAACATCCATTACACATCTTTAGGAATATAATTTATAAGTGAAATTTCTAAAAGCATAATACCTTCACTTGTGTTGGGAGGGACCTGAACTACAGATAAATAGTAATTGACTTGTGTGCTCTTTATACATATCATTGTCTAGATGTTACACATTTCCAAATACAAACAAGTTTACTATTCTTTTGCCTCA
Source organism: Dipus sagitta (assembly GCA_036346955.1). NCBI lineage: Eukaryota > Metazoa > Chordata > Mammalia > Rodentia > Dipodidae > Dipus > Dipus sagitta. The sequence continues at coordinate 26,996,963 of CM070781.1, read as the reverse complement.
TGTCACTTGGCATTAAAGATTGAGCATCTAAAGATACTACATTTATTCTTCGTTAAGGCTCTAGAGATTAGGTTACAAAAACAGAAGGACAAAAATCATTCTTGGCCTCCCCAGCTACCCTAGAAGAGCTGGATAATTTATGGTTATTAATGTATGGAAGCCAAACAGTATGGCTTGGAAGGAATCACATTTCATATTGGCTTCTGGAAAGGCACAAGTCCCATAGGCCTCCTGAATTTTTATAGTATGAGCTAGAGATCTGGTCAATGATAGAATGGCAATGTGACTTTCGGGACTCAGCGGGATGCAAACTTTCCTGTGTGTAACTCCAGTGGTTCGTTATGGTCTGTGGAGTTATCGTAATCAAAAAATAGTGGCTGGATGGTAATTGTGGAACTGTGTAGTTGAGAGACTATTTCAGTTCAGGCAAAATGTCATTTATAAAATCCTCATAAGTTTTACTTCCTGTTCTTGAGTCAGTTAAGAGAGTGCATAACTTCACCAAGGAGTAGATTGTCTGACCCCAGGCAGCAATAAGCTGTTGCAAAATTTCATGGAAGAGAAGATTCTTCAGAAGGTCCCCAAGTGCAAAGCTTGTAAGAGTAAGCTCTGATGTCAACAAAGTACCAAAAGGAAGATGTAATCACCAATGCAATGTGCTTGTGAATGGAAATTGAAAAGACTGTTTCAAAGTCAACAAGAGCCATCATTATCCACATTGTGAATTGGAGTGCCACTCACATGTTCCCACGATCATGTAAAACAGTTTGAATAGGTCAAGGAAAGACAAAATTCTTAATAGTTATATTCATAGGTCTTGAGGTTCTGATGGTGTTACAGGAGCAGCTGGAAGCTGGCCGGGAATTTCTCCATCAGCACATCATTCTCTCCAGCAAGGCAAATGAAACTCTCCCTAGGGCAGTAAGAAAGAAAACTACCACTTGCCAGGTTGGCATCTTTTTCTCTATTCATTTAGTAGGACAGGTGAAGTATCAGGGTACTTCTTATCCCAAGCTGTTTATTTGGGGAGGTTGGAAAATAATATTACTCTCTCACTATGTTTATTGGCCAGATGGGTGATAATGATTACATTTCAAAGGAACCTGGGAAATGTAGTCAAGAATACCTTTGAGAACAGAAAAAGAAACAGTGCTGGTGAACACCCATAGTCTCAGATGAAGGGATGCCCCAGTGAGCAGGGAATGAATCAACCTCACACTTACTGGGCTTCTGCGGTCATTGGCCAGGCTGTTTCTGCTCTGACAAGAGCAGATGGTTTCCTCCTCCGCTTTACTCTTGTCCACACAGGCCGTCTATTTCCCTTTTTTTCCTGTCTTTTATTAATTTTTTTGTAGCTGGTAGTAGTAAAATGTTTGTGAATATTTTGTCTTCCCTTAGGAAGATAATTAGGACTCATAACATTGTATCTATTGTTTTCTAGTACTTGCCCTGTCTTCGTGATTAGATAATGGAATGTTTGAAGTGAATTTAATGTTCTGATATCCTGTCACAGTGTTATTTCCTCTCTGGTGAACACAGTGATGTCTTATGGTGCAGTCCAACCATCATTCCCACCTCTACTCATGCCAGTCGTGGACAATTGTACCAAGTGCTAACTAATGATATAGAAAACTTGATAAGAAAGTCTCTCATAGTTGTAGTTTACTACATACTTCTTGCATCATTTAGCAACTTCCTATGGGCAAAAATCTTAAAACTGGCTACTGTTAGAAATGTGTCAGGAGTCTGAGAATGAGCACACAATTCAAAGTACATTGTCAAGGCAATGTTTACATCTGCAAAAGAGTGCAGAGCCATGCAATTTATTGATACCATCAGGGAATCTGTTGGGGATTTTATTTCCTAACACAGGTTCTTTTATCAAATACAGAAACTGAAGCTTTGATTTAAAAATTGTTGCCTCTTTTCGTCTCCAGGATGACTAGCTCAGGAATGGGGACTTCCAAAAGACTAGTATCCTTCAAGAATTATGGTTCTGTCTATCTTTTTTAAGCTTTTGGCATATGTCAGTCTCTCTCTCTCTCTCTTTCTCTTGCCCCTACTCAGTTATCTCTCTTTCTCATACTGGGGTAAAAACATTTCATCTTTTTTACTGTGGAAAAATTCTGTGGATTATAAACTAGGAGAAATAATGAAAATAATGTGAAATGAGGCAATATTCAAAAACTCCAAAAGGATGGAAATTAGAGAGGAATAATATGGTACTCCAGGGGTTGCTTGACCCCACAGATCTTTCTAAACACCTAATAAGTCCTCTCTGCCTGAAAAATGCCACCATTTATGGTAAAGAGGATCACTTTGACAGTACAATATGAGTTCATATAAGGACTTGTTTTTGTCCCCAGAAAAGAAATTCAACTGTCCCAGGTTTCACAAAAGTCTGCCTGTCCAAAAATAAGAATTACAATGTAATACATACCTCTGGAATTGATTAGAAATAGTCAAAAAGAAACCTAGTAAGTGTTCCTAAAGATTTGTAGTCAGAATCAGCCCATCCCTAGATGGTAGAGTAAACGATTGCTCATGCCATGAAATAATCTCCAAACCTTAAGCTCTAAGAACACAGAAAGGAGCCTTGCAACAGTGAAAAGAGTGGCATGAAGACAGCAGCCATGTTCAAAGAAGTGTCTCCAGAAACCATCAGAAGAATGAGGTATAATAATATATTCAGAGTCATCTAGGAAAAAAAATCTTACAAAAACTAAAGAAAAAAATGGAAAGCCTATCAATATCTTTTTCTGTAATTCTCCTAGGACACTGTGGTATGTTACAAACAAGAGGCCAGTGAGTGGTTTTGCAGACTGCGGGCTTCATTCCCGAGTGGGCTCACCACCCAGTCAGACACTAGACTCATCTGATGACTGAAGGACTGAACATTATGCTTAAATATAGTCTCCATAGATGAAAATATGCTGTGAGAATATCCTATGAATATATAACAAACAACTCACAAACTTAACTTCTGGTCTTCATAGCTAGAAATCAGTTTAGTATAGAACTTTAAAATATTATCTATTTCACCACTAATTATCTTCATTTTTGCAGAGTACTTATTTTTTATTTGTTTGCAGTAGTCATAGTTGTACCTCCTTAGAGATATTACCAGCTCTTAGCTTTGTCCTGGGACTTTATTAGCAGTTTTTTTTTTTTTTAATGGATTTCCTAGTTCCCCACAACAGCAAATGTACTGTGTTTAGAAATATCATCTTAGTGGTGTGATTCTAATTGTTCATACAGATTATCAGATTATATATAAAAATAAAAATTTTGTGAAGTATTATATATGTGGACCTTCCGTTTATATTTTTGAATATTTAATAAGAATTATATTGCTATTATGAATATGAATATTGCTTATTCAACAACACATAAAGTGAAATTATTTTACTTGAACTTGTAGTTTTAATATTATGAGAAGCTCTTGGTAACTTTACAAGTTTATCTCAAAGATATTAGGCCAAAGAGATTGCTCAGTAGTTAAAAAGGCTTACTTACTAAAAGTTATCATCTGTTACCAAAATAAAATAAAATCAATTTTATCAGGACCATATTCTTTATAAGTATTTTAGAAATACCCCAGTATTTTGATCTTTGTATATTTTATTAATCAAAATCTATTGTTTATTAAATTTCATAAATTTCCAAATTTCTTTAGTGAAAAAGAAAGTCAAATCAAAGAAATGAAATATTTAGAGTTAATGAACTGACATTTAGTACATAAGGAATACTAGTTATATTTCTGGAATATGGTGCATGTTGGCAACTAATGTTTCATAATGAATTGAAGATTCCATGACTCTACAAACATAGGGAGCTGGGAAGGTTGTGAGGTTGATTTTATATATATATATGTATATATATATATATATATATATTTGGTTACTAGAAGTCAAATTGAAAATAAGAATTCTCTGTGAGTGAATACTTTAATGTGGATGGGCAATGTATAAAATTTAACTGTTGATGTCAATGTCTAAGGCTCACAGTCTGGCTTTACACCTCCATAGCTGCTCATTCTAAGGCATGCTGTGCAGGATTTTAGAGTCTCAATATCTTTTTGTGGTAAAGACCTTAAAATGTAATTAGATAATTAATGTAGGATGGACATGTTAGAGTCAAAGTCAAGAGTAGGAAACACTTAACTTATTGTTTCATGTTTGCATTTAAATGAATGGATTTATATTTGAAATAATGTGATTTCATTGAGCTAAAAATTAAAGAAATCTTTGAGTGTTTTATATTAAATTAATCTTGAGAAGTTAGCCAAGTTTTATCTATTCATAGAATAAGTTATGCAATTTTGTCATAAGAAAAGGCATTTTTAATGATTTTCAGATTGATAATGTCATATAAATTATATGAAATTATTCAGGGTATTACAAATTATTGCAAAAATGAGGAGATTTAATAATTGTGAATTAATTTTTATGTATAAGCATGACCCTGCAGATATTTGATAGAAATTTGATCAGCCAGAAGTCAGTGAATGAAAAAAAAAAATCTCTAATGATACCTTGGTCTATTTTTTCTAAGAACCATTATTCCTAGCAGCTAAATGCAGAGCAGAGAATAGTGGTTCCCATAAGTGAGACAATTTATGTATCTGAAAGGTTAATATTGTAATTCTCTAGGAATCTGCCTTTATGTATCCCTGAGCATTCTTTTCTATGAGTTTTTTAACCACTCACAGATTGCTATTGTTATCTGTGTGAAGGATTTGGAAATGATAGAATGAAGGCTTTCCCTTTTCAAAAAATAACTCATCTATTTTTTCATTGCTTTCTTTCCTATTTTAGCTTTCATTCATCATGAACTTAAAAGAAATAGGTGAAAAATAATGTCATTGCCTTTTGAATTGAAGAGCTATCAGCATCAATGATTTACATCACAGTGTTTTTACTGGAAACTTTTCAAATGATGTCTGTGAAATAATAAAGGATGCTTTAGTCATTTTCAATTTCCTGCTCCAAGAAGGTGATATTCTTCTGTAGAACAAGGGCAAAATTATGTAGACTACACATGCTGATTTCCTGTTTCTAGAAACCTCCTTCTCTGAGTCTAATTCATCATTGTAAGAGGAAAAAAAGTAGTGATTTTCCCAGGAAATAATGGCTCATTCACAAGTGTGATCTGCTGCTCTTTATGCTATGCCAGACTCACAAATCTTGCTGGCCAGCACATACCCATACAATTACTAGCTTGTGCTGTTCACTTACATATGGGAAGTTGGTCAGATTATGCCATCTCAGCTAGGAACCTAATGTAAACATACACACATTACCCATGGTGAGCAAAGTCAGTGATGTATTTCAGTTATCAGTGATACCAATTGTCATTATAAAGAGATGTGATTTTCAACTGGCCAGATATAAAAAATTGGCATTAGGAAAAATTAATTTTTTTTAATTTTTTTTCATTTATTTATTTATTTATTTGAGAGTAACAGAGAGAGAAAGAGGCAGAGAGAGAGAGAGAGAGAATGGGTTTCCAGGGCTTCCAGCCACTGCAAACGAACTCCAGATGCATGCGCCCCCTTGTGCACCTGGCTAACAGTGGGCCCTGGAGAATCGAGCCTCAAACTGGGGTCCTTAGGCTTCACAGGCAAGCGCTTAACCGCTAAGCCATCTCTCCAGCCCTGGAAAAGTTAAATCTTATATCAATATTGTAAAGCAAATTCATGTTTGCTAGCTGCTGGTTTGAATTCTTTATACCAAATCACTTTATAAAAATTTTTAAAGGTTATACTCATATTCCCTCACCTCTCCCTGAATCCACTGAGGACCCTTCTCAGTGGGGTTATTGGTCTTCACTGTTGGGGTCCTGAGGCCTTAGACTGTTTTCTTGAAATTTGTGAATACAGTAATAAAATATGACTTCCCAGTTTTTTTTTTTTTTTTTTTAGGATGTTATGCTATGATTTACTTCACCCATAGGGAATATCTGAGGAGTGGGGGCAGAGAAAATAGAAAAGATGGTACCAACACATGATGTATCTATACAAAACATCTTGCTAATAATAATAAGAAAGGGCTGGAGAGATGGCTTAGCAGTTAAGCACTTGCCTGTGAAGCCTAAGGACCCTGGTTGAAGGCTCGATTCCCCAGGACCCATGTTAGCCAGATGCACAAGGGGGTGCACATATCTGGAGTTAGTTTGCAGTGGCTGGAGGCCCTGGCGTGCCCTCTCTCTCTCTCTCTCTCTATCTGCCTCTTTCTCTCTCTGTCTGTCACTCTCAAATAAATAAATGAATATATAATAAAAACAAAAATTAAAATAATAATAATAATAAACATTTTAAACATCAAAAAATTCTAAGGAAAGGGAAAAATAATTTGCTCTCTCAAGGAATTCTTAGTTTACTTTGTGCTTAGTTGTGTTATCAATCTGGTAAATTCAATGATAAATTTCACTATGCACATTTATATTGAATCTTTTCTTTTCATTTTTTTTTTAGTTTTTTGAGGTTTTGAGGTAGGGCCTACTCTGGCTCAGGCTGACCTGGAATTCATTATGTAGTTTCAGGGTGACCTTGACCTCACGGTGATCCTCCCACCTCTGCCTCCTGAGTTCTGGGATTAAAGGCATGCACCGCCACACTTATGCCAATTCATACCAATCTATTGAAGTATAAGGATGGAATGCCAAAGTCCCAAATCACAGTTTCTCTATATAGAACCTATAAATTACCATACATAGAATAATTGGAGCAGAGGCTCTCTACACTTAATTTAATGCAGTGGGAAATAACGAAACACATTGTATATAGAATAATTAAGGCATGTCTCCTTGAAAGGACTTACCTAGGTATTTGATAAGCTTGAGGAGACATTGGAATGGGGAAGATTAGGAAGGCATATGTGGATAAGTGAATATACAAGTTAGTAAAGAAATCTTTCTTCTTTTTCAGTATTAAAAATGTGTATAGTAGGTAGGGGCTGAGAGATGGCTTAGCTGTTAAGCACCTGCCTGTGAAGCTTAAGGACCACAGCTCAAGGCTTTATTCCCCAGGACCCACATTAGCCAGATGCACAAGGGAGCCCATGTATCTGCAATTTGTTTGCAGTGGCTGGAGGCCCTGGCTAGCCCATTTTCTCTCTCTATCTGCCAATTTCTCTGTCTGTCACGCTCAAATAAATAAATAAATAAACAAAAATGTGTATAATAATAATTAAAATAGATAAAATTGTTTAGTGTTCCCAGATTCACAATGAAATAAACTTAGATTTATAAGAAATAGCTTCTTCAAAAGTGAAACTTTAGAATGTAATGGTCTTCATTGACTGTATTTGTGCCCTTACTTTTATTATTAATTTTTATAAGTATGTAATTATATATGATGATTTAGTGTAAAACTATCCACAATAACCCAACTATAGATGAGGTAAAATCAGAATTTGTAGACATCTTTGCAGGCATATTGTATTATGAGTAAATATCACCTTTTGAAATTATAAAAGGATAATGAAAATACCAGTAAGTCCAAAACCATATAATATGAGAAAGAATATATGTTCACTAATGAATAGTACAGATCCTCATTTGGCAGCATTTCTAGTAGACATCGCCAGGATCTCTTCATCTAGGCTCTATTTATTTCAACTGTTCTAGTGTTTGAAATTCAAATCTATAACCCTAGGCATACTTGAGATTGGTAATTTATTTAAATAGCTTAAAGGTGTTATGTTAGCCTCATATCAGGTGTTATGTTTGTTCTACCTAGGTGGCTATTGTAGCACATTTTCCTCAAAAGCTATTAATGCCAGAAATATAATAGTTCACCTAGAAATACAGGGAGCCAATTATATGGAGATCACTTGTCACTGTCATTTGGGGTGTTTACTAAAATGGATTCTTGAAAATTCCCTCAGTGTTACTAAGTTATTCTTCTATATGACTACTGTTTTTTAAATTTGCCATTTGATTCCCATAATAGTACATTATCAGGAATAATGATAGAAAAGATAATTTTTAATTAACTTGTCTATAGATTTCACAATACTAAAGACATTGATAGGTGAGAAAATAATAGTATTTGATACGATTTTCTCCCAGTGATAGAAAAGACCAGAAAAAACCCAAATGCATAGTAATACCCAACATTATTGAATAATAACAAGTCATCAAACTTTTTCAAATACTATTTTTTAACCTACAAATGCCTAAAATTCATTTTCCTAAATTATTCACTTGTTTCCTACTTGCATGGTAGAGGAATGATAGTAGACTACATGCTATATTATAAAAGTATGTCACAAAATATGTATTCTTCCCTATTCTAGATGAGGAGCTGACATCATTTTTAAATAAATGACCAGAAAATAAATACATTATGCTTTCTGGCCCATAGGCACTCTGTCACAACTACTCAATAGCTCAAAGGCACTGTGGAAGTAGCCATAGACATGAATATGTGGTTGCATGATAATAAGAAATTAACACTTTATAGACAGTGAAGTGTGAATTTCATAGAATCATCGGGAAATATTTTTCTTCTTTTGATATTGTACCAATTTCATAATATAAGTATGTACTATTGTAAAGCAGAGTGGTGCAGTGGAAATGTGCCTGGCTCATAAAACTGTAATATCATTGTCCACATAAAAACATGCAATGAGCTGGAATAGACTCTTAGGTGGTATTTTGATACTTTGCATGGTACATAAATAAATACATGATTAAATATGGCTGCCTACCACTGTATGACAGGCGATCCAAGGTGACCATCATTCACTGTTCCGTGCTTGTGCTGATACAGCTACTTCCAGAAGAATGCTGTGGAGCATTAAGATAAGCTGGTGTCGTGTCATTTCTAGACATGGGATTAAGTCTCAGTTTGCAAGACTCTCTCCCTCATTACTTCTCAATTTAGCTTTGTCTGCTCAAGTAAAGAGTTACGTACTCCTGAAAATATTTGATAGGCATTTATTCCTTCATGAATGAAACATTAGCGTGTTATAAAGACTTTCCTCAAGTTCATATAAAACGCTGTGGAACAGCTTGGGTATCATTACATTATCTGAAAGAGACATCCTTGAGAAATATGGCATATTTTTTTTAAGTATAATAATTTAACAGGTCACATATGCTCCATCCATTCTTTGAACTTGGTGCATGTGAGTTAGTAGGGAAATAATATGATTAAAACATGATTATTTAATACAGGTTAGAAAATATTAATGGTAAAAATAATTGGTTTGGGGAAAAGTATGAAGGAGACTTGCTTCTACCTAGCTATAGAATCCATGAGCTGTATGTTATGTTAGACATTTTAGAATAAAGCATATAACCTTGAATTCTGATATTATAAAATGATACTCTTTCATAAACAATAGTGATATACCCACAAGTAAGATTATCAAAAGAACAACTCAGTAATTTAACTGAAACATGTGTAAACAGATTTTCCCCTATATCTTCTGTTTTAATTTATGGCCTCATTTACCACCAAAAAAATCAACATTGAGAGCCTTTAAATAGGACATGATCTTCTGTTTTGGTCTACTATCACATGTAGCCGATTATGAAGATTTACTGATTCTACTTCCAAAATATCATTCAATTACATACTTAATTAATTAACTAACACAAAGCAATTTCTCCAAAGACATAGGAGAAGTGTAAAATGGAAACAAAAAAAATGAGGTAATTAAAATACTGGGCAATAATGATTTAATAGAAAAACAAGTTATGGGTAAGAAACTTGGCATATTGGTTAAGAGAAAAGGATGCACAATTGTGGATTAAAAAAATAATTGTTAAGCAATTTAGCACATTTTATGAATGTAATTATTTTTCTAAGAATTAGGGCAGCACCTAAATTGGATTTATCTTTAACTCTCTCTGTTACCTCTTTTTGTTCCTTCTCTCACTCTATGTGTTACACACACACACACACACACACACACACACACACACAGAAAGAGAGAGAGAGAAAATCAACACAATTCCAATGTAGCTACTACAGAATGATTATAATGTGTTCTCATTTCAGGCCATCAATATTTAAATACCATAGAAGAAATAAGAGCACTCTTAACATATCAAAGCAGAAAATAGTCAATGGGTGGAAACAAGAAATATTGCAAAAAGAATAAATAACTTTCCTTTTTTATTCTTTTTTCTAGGTGGGGGTCTCACTCTAGACCTGGAATTCACTATGTAGTCATACAGTGGCCTTGAACTCATGGCAATCCTGATACCTCTGCCTCCTGAGTGCTAGGATTAAAGGTATGCACACCAGGAAAAGCAATGAACATGAGTGTTAAGATCATATGTGGAAAATATATATGAGACAAAAATAATCTATTTAAACAAGTTAAAATTCATACTTCAATTGTTTTGAACCTTGTATGTCTGCTATAGTCCTTAGGAAATAGGAAGTTACATGCAGGAGAGTAAAAGAGAGCAACGACATAAACTCAAGAATAGGATAGATCTGATTCCATAATTTGAAACTAAAGGAAGGAAAATTCCTTAAGAGATTCAAAAAAGCTACGAAAAAAGTCACATTTGCATTTATGCAGATATTTATTTTCATAATGATAAGAAAGTTAAAACCCATTAACATAATTGTGTAAGAGTAAGAGAGGCCAGGGAACGCTCCTATAAGTATAAATTTTATAAACTTAAATGAAATGAATGAAATATAGAAACAAGAACTGCAAAAAACAAGAGTTACAGAGAAGAGAGAGAGAGAGAGGCAGAGGGAGAGGGAGGGAGGGAAGATGTAGAAGATTAAGGTTAGTCTTGATCCTACCCTCTCCAGTGTCTTGTGGTTCAGGTGTTCCCTGTAAGGGCCTGGTGAAGGATCAGCCATTTGGTCTGTCTTTTAGTAAGTACAATTTTATGGTACCATTGCCGTTTGGGTCTAGATCTGTGTTTCCAACCCCTTTCATGCCCTCCCCTCCCTCCCCTTCCATCCTAGTGTCTAGTCCATGAGATGCTTGCTGGATATGTAAGGTATCTTGGGTAGATTCAGGTTAGGTGCTGTAGATGAGTGAGACTATGTGGCGATTTTTTTTCTGTGATTGGGTAAGTTCACTGAGAATGATCTGTTCCAGGTTCAACCATTTTTCCTCAAATTTCATTGTATCGTTTTTGCTTACTGCTGTATAGAATTCCATTGTGTAGATATACCACATATTAGTTATCCATTCCTCTAGTGATGGACATCTGGGTGGATTCCAGCTCTTAGCTATTACAAATTGAGCTGCTACAAACATGGTTGAGCAAATCTCTCTAGCCTGTGGTTTGAAGGTTTTAGGGTAGATGCCCAGTAAGGGAATAATTGGGTCTGTTGGTATCTCTATACTCAGCTTTTATAGAAGTTTCCATATTGCTTTCCAAAGTGGTTGTACCATCCTACATTCCCACCAACAGTGGATGAGTGTTCCTACTTCTCCACATCCTCGCCAGCATTTATTTTTATTTGATTTTTTGATGTTTGTAATCCTTATTGGGGTAAGGTGGAATCTCATAGTTGTTTTAATTTGCATTTCTCTGATGATTAGGGATGATGAACACTTTCTTAAGTGTATGTTTGCCATTTGTATTTCTTCCGCTGTGAACTGCCTGTTCAGCTCTTTGCCCCATTCTGTGAGTGGGGTGTTTGACTTCTTACTGTTTAGATTTTTGAGTTCTTTGTATATTCTAGAGATTAGGCCTCTATCAGTTGTATAACCCACAAATATTTTCTCCCATTCTATGGGTAATCTATTGGCTTTGCTTATTGTATGCTTCTCTGTAAAGAAACTCTTCAGCTTCATGTGATTCCATTGGTTGAGTGACGGTTTAAGATCCTGAGCTACTGGGATTTTGTTCAGGAAGTCTTTTTCCATAGCTGGAGCTGGGAAACAAGTCAGAACCATATCCAAACATAAGCCCACTCACCGATATCAAGCTACCATCAATCATGTGCTACAAGAGGGCCTACTCCTATTAAATGCTCTATAAAAAAGTAAGGATTATCTCATTTGTCCTGGTGCTACTTACTCTCCATTGGAGAATCTGCTTCTCTTTTTCAGATAGATGTAGATCCTAAGGAGAGAGCCACCCCATTATACCTGAAAAGGGCCCCGGCTTAAACTAAGAAAAATTAGCAAAACTAGCAAGGGTCCAGTTTTCCTGATGAACCGGATACCAGCACAAGGGGGAAGGAGATCAACACAGAGAAAAATCAACTCCTACCAAACCAGATAGCCTGAGCCTCAGAGGCCCCCAACACCTCATCACTGAAGCAGACCAAAAATGAACCCAACATGGCTCAGGGAAATTTTGCGGAACAGGGGGCGGAAAGAATGTCAGAGCCACATGTTGGGTCATGATATGCAGACACATTTATCCTACCCATAACTGTGGGCTAACTCCACAATTGATGACCCATATACCTCAACAAGGAGGAGCCAAGGGGAGGGGGTTGGTCACGGATGAACCTAATAATGGTACCAAACTGACTGTATTGCTGAATACAAAACTAACTAATAAGGAAAAAAAGAAAAGAAAAAAAAAAGAACTACAAAAAACATATACACAAGGAACATGTCTCAGGAAATTGAACTACTGAAGGTTACTGACAAAACTGAAAAAAAAAAAACAACCTTTAATTAGTTCAGAAAAGATTTTGACAAATAAAACTACAAAGAGAGACCAGGGATACGGTTCTGTTAGTAAAGCACGTGCAGCACATCATAAGCACCTGAATTTGGGTCCTCAGCATCCAAGTAAAATGTCCTGCCAGGTGTCATGTACCTGCAATCCCAGAGCTGTAGAGAAGCAGGTATTTGCATCTCCGGGTCTTGCTGGCCATGTAGTACAGCCGAAAGGGTGAATTGTGGGTACAGTTAGAGACGCTACTTCATAAGTAAAGTGGAAACTGAGTGAGGAAGACACCAGACGTCAATTTTTTGTCTCCATGTACACATAGGAACATACACACAATACACGAGCATGCACGCGCAGACACACACACAGAGTAGGTCTCAATCAACAACATTGTGCTAACATCTCTGTAGTCAGTTAACTTGTATTCTTTTCAGTATATACTGTATGTACCTGGAGAGCTCCATAATGATTTCCATAGCAGCTGAACTAATTAACATTCTTACTAAAAGAATATAAGGGTTTATCCCCATGTGCTATGACCTTCCCAATATTTGCTCTTTAATTTAAAGCAAAACACATTTATTGTCATCCGTGTGTGTGTGTGTATGTGTGTGTCTGTATGCTGCAACTTACAACTCTGAATGAATACCAGACACTTGACCCACTCTTTTCGTCCAGCTCACTTGGGTGTCTTGGGAATTGAACCCAGGCCAACCATCTTTTCTAACAACAATAGTTAACAACTGAACTATCTTCTTAATCCCAGCTATTTTATTTCTTTATAATAGTCATTTAAACTGGGAAGTGATGAGAAATAAGTTAGTTATTTTCAATATCTTGATAGTTAAGAATGTTAAATGTTTTAATTTTTCATGTAGTATATCTATTGACAATTTTAATTCATGTTTAGAAACCTATATATCGCATTTATTTACTTGATGAATTTATTGTATTACATCTGTTTTATTTTTGTATTTCATATTATAAATACTTATCCCAGTCATTTGTCAGATATATTATGGACAGAGAGGAAAGATATTTTTGTTGTTTTTTACTTGTGTTTGGTTTTGTTCTTTTTTTTTCCTGTCATTCTGTAGTCTGTCTCATCATTTTGGTAATGTTTCCTCTGCTATATAAAAGATTTATAATTCCACGCAATCCCTATTAATTCTAGAAATTACTTCCTAAGCTATTGGTGTTTGTCCTATATCTATATCTTCAAGTGTTTCTTCTACTTTCTTCTCTAATACCTTTAAGTTTTAACATACTACTTTAAGTTCTTTGAATCTAGTTTTTAATTGATTTTTGTGGTAATATATTTATGAGAGCGATAGGTAGAAAGTTATTATACATCAGCACCTTGTGCTGTTGCAGACAAGCTCCAGACAGGTGTGTCACATTGTGAGTATGCTGATTTTGTCACTATGGCTCTATTGTATAATTTGAAGTCTGGTATAGTAAACCTCTCGCAGTTCTTTTTCTCCTAAGCCTTATTTTGTTAATGTGGGATCTTTTGTGCATCTATTTGAATTAAAAAAAATAACTTTAATTTTGTAACACTAATTTAGTGGCACATTGACAGCTAATCCATCAAAGCCTGGTTTTTGTTATAGATGTGAAATTATTTATTAAATATTTAATCTCATTGTTAAATCTGAGTTTAGGACTGTAAAGGTAACTCAGCAGTTGGATGTGCTTGCTTGCAAAGCCTGACAGTCTGGGTTCAATTCCCAGTAACCACAAAAATCTAGATGCATAAAGTGTCACATGCATCTAGAATTTGATTGCAGTGGTAAGAAGCCCTGACATGCTCAATATATTTCTCTCTCTTCCCTTGAAAATAAATAAATGATTTAAAGAAAATTTAAAAGCTGAGTTTAATTTGTTTATGCCTTCTCATTCTAATTGTCTTAATCTTAATATATCATATAGTTAGATGTTTACCTATTCTAGATTTTCCAATTTGTCAGAATATTAACATAATACTTTTAGTTAAAATTAGAATTTATATTTCTGGATTTTTATAAAATTGCCAAATTTTCTTTGTAGAAATAGGAATGATCCAAATATAGTTTCAGTTATATTTTGTTTTTGTTTGTTTGTTTTTGTGATAAGGTATCACCATATAACACAGGGTGCCCTCAAATACATGATCTTCATGGCACAGCCTCTTGAATTATAGGATTATAGAAATATGCTACATGTCCAGCTATTTGTTGTTGCTTTTTTAATCACAAAAATATTTGGTAGTATATCTCATATTTCACACACATTTTTCTGCAAGTGCAAAAATTAAAACTCTAATTGTTCATATTTGTTCCAACTTATTTCTTGCTACTTTAAGTATCTCTAATAGAATTCAATTTTGTTTTCCTTTGATGTCAGCCATCCTATTCTATTATTGGATTATAGCATAAGACAGTTAGACTTTGTTCAAATTCCTTTTAAAATAATTCAGGAAGTGAAGCATTTTTTAAAACATTTACTTTCCTCTTCAATTTAGAAAAAACTGGCTATGATTTTGGACATTGTCCTAGAAAAATCCATCCATCCATCCATCCATCCATACATACATACATACATACATACGTACATCCATGTGTGTATGTGTGAGTGTCTGTGTGTGTTCATGTGTATGTATATTTAGAATAAGTCTTGTCCAACCTTAAGATTCAGTCCATCTGACAAGTATCAAATTGTTACACAGAAGTTTCTCCTAATTTGAAGCTTTGGGGCATTTTATTTCATGACTTTTGACTCTGTAAATATCATTTTATTGTTATTTTTCAAAAGTTAGAATTTGCAGGTGACAGAGGCATTAATTCCTAGTAACACATACTTGGTAGTTAACAAAAGCACAATTTCACTGTCTACTATTTTTGGGAGTCAAAAGTTTGAATCATATTTCAATGTTCTAAAAACAAGATGCCAGGAGCCTAGAAGCATCCTCTTCTGAAACCTCCTGGTAGTAATTCATTTCTTGGTCTCTTTCATTTCCCTTGCTTAGCATTTCATCTTAAAAGACTCACAACAGCAAGTATTTCTCACATCAATGGCTGATAAAAATTCTTTGGCTATGCTCCAAAATAAATATCCTGTGATTATAGGACTAAACCAGGTTGTCCAAGATAATCTCCTTATTCAATGAGCAGTTGATTGCATCAGAAATCTAAATGTTTTAATAAAATTTTAATATGATCATGGGATCATTATATATTTGTTATCATTGTTATGGTATTTTTTCAGAATATTACCATAACAAGAAAATAGTTTTGTGCTATTCTAAAACATATGAATTATACTTATATTATTCACATATATTACTAGAATGAAAGTATTTAATAAAAATGGAACAGTGGAGAGAAGAAGAAGAAGAACAAGCAACTTGGCTGGCTCTGGATACCATGATGCAACTGATTACTCAAGGAAAATTTTTATTAAAAACAAAACAAACAAAAAATCCAATTACCTGAAAACTGTGCTTAGGACATTTCAAGTAGAAAAACATTCAAGTGGGAAAATATAGATGAAATATCTTTGCTTTTGTATGTGGAATCCCTCTCTCTCTCCATATATATAATGTATGTATATATATTGTATGTATGTGTATATATGATATATAAATATGTTACCCCTACATATATATGTATATATATATATATATATATATATATATATATATATATATATATATAGTATGTATATATATTGCATGTATGTGTGTATATAATATATTAATATGTCACCCCCTCATATATATATGTGTATATATATATATGTATATATATATATATATATATATATATATATATATACATATATATATGTGTGTGTTTATGTGTGTATACACAGGAAAGCAGAGGAGGGATGTTTGAAGATGATAAAGACTGAGAATGGAGTGACAAAACTATTATGGGGAAGGGTAATGGAAAATAAATATGACCAAAGTACAATCATATATATGACAAATGCCATAAAGCTATTTTGCATAACAATTGAATATTAATAAACATAATAGAGAAAATATATCATTTCTCCAAAACAAAAAAAAAATGGTGGGTTTTTATGTGGGACTGTAGATCTCAGACTATTGAATTTCAACTTTAGGTCGTTGTTCAAGTTATCAAAGAATTAAAATGTGTCTTCAGGGAAGAAGGGTAAATTATGAATTATAATGTTTATTTTAGAGAATTAGAAAGGATAGCAAAGTAATAAAGCCCAAGGTAGAAGAAATTCCCCCCTCTTCCGATCCAGGAAAGTGGGGGAGGAAGATGACAAAAATCTACCTCACATTGAGATAGATCTGGGCACACACGTGTGGAAAGTAAAACAGGAGAGCTCAAGCCCAAAGATGCCCTTGCATACAGGGTCATAAAGGAATAAACTAGAGTGAGGAGCTCGGGCTTAAAGAGAGATCTCAGAAGGGGAAGCAGAAGAGCAGTCAAAACAGAGCAGGAAAGTGACTGGACAAAGAGAAATAACCCCCACCCTCACCTAAGGAGTGTAGTCAGCGGTTCAGAGTAACTAAGAGATGACAACAGGGACCTAGGGCCAAAAAACTTACATGCATGCTTTAGGCCCATTTAAATGGATCAAGCATCTAGTTAGAATGAGCGTCATCTTTAGACTTTGATGTGTAAGGGGAAAGACCTGATTGCTTCTTGGGTTCAAGGGTATGACTCAGAAAGGACCAGGCCTTCAGTATGCTAAGCTCTGGATAAGTGGATAAAGAAACAGGAAGCTGTCACTGGGCTTAATGCTTGGAGCCATCTTGAATGAGACTGGATCCAATGCAGGTTCTAATCTTGCCAGGACATGCAAGGCAGCATGCTTGATTCTGTGGGCTAGTTACTAGCTAAATACCTGCCAGAAACAAAGCTGTCTGGCTCCTGACCTGTATCAATTCCTTCCAATCCACTTCCCAGCCTGACACGACCAGCACGCTTCTGGCATAGCCTCTGGCCTAAGGTTACACATTTCTACTCTATCAAGAATGACCAACTCGGTAGGGCGTCCAGTGTGTGGGTTGTGGCAGGGCGAGGCACCATGGGGCGGGGGTGGGGTGGGGGGGCGTTGTCCTGGTCCTTGGCTTCTCAACGCGGTCCTGTTTCCGAGCAAACATGTCTCGGCCTATCAGAAATAGGAAGGTGGTTGACTACTCACATATTCAGTTTCAGGAATCTGCTGATGCAGACGAAGATTATGGAAGAGATTGGGGCCCTCCCGCTAAGAAAATTTGATCATCTCCTCGAGAAGCTAAACATGAGGTGATTCAGGAAAGAATTCACAAGAGAGTGGGGACTCAGAAGAAAAAGATGTGAAGAACAGGAAGGCTGATTCTCGGCAGAAGACAGTGAAGATGAAAAAGATGATCACAAAAATGTGCGCCAGCAACAGCAGGCAGCATCCAAACAGAGATATGGTCTTGGAGGATGTGGACAGTGAGGAAGAGCCATAGGAAGAACACGAGGCACCATTCCACGAAAAAAGATTCTGGCAGCGATAAGAAATCCCTAATGGAAGATGATGATGACAGTGACTATGGAAGTTGATAAAAGAAAAAGAAAAAGAAGGTTAAGAAGTCCAAACATGAGCGAAAAGAAAAGAAAATGCCAAAACCCAGACTAAAGGATACAGCGACACCGAGTCCAGTGAAAGGCAAAGGAAAGGTGGGCATCCCCACAGCTTCAAAGGTGCCAAAGGAAAAGACCCCTTCTCCCAAAGAAGATGAGAAGAGACCCCCCCAGAAAAGAAGGCGTCTGCGAGCTCCCCACCCAAGAAGTCTGGAGATGCAGGGTCTGAAGATGAAGCCCAGTCTGGGGAAGATTAAAAGTGATGATGGTCTGGGAACAGATTTTATTTAAAAATATAGGAAGAAAAGAAGGGGGGAAGTAGAAAGCTACATAAGATAGAACATGGTATTAGCTATGGATTGACTCATGGGCTTTCAGTGCTTGTTTTCTTTCGTTGAAAATAATCTCTCTTTCTTTCAGAAGATCATTATATATTGAAGTGTTTAACTCACCATTTTGTCTGTTGGTCTCTTTCTGCCTACTCCCCCCCCCCCACGAAGGCCATGTCAAATTAATCACAGGATTGATGCTTCATCTTTTTATTTTTAATGGAAGGTATGCCATGACTGTAAAGCAATAAGATCTATGATGAGCACTATGGGAAGTGCTTTTTGCTAAAGAATAGCAAGTTGAATAGTAATCAAAAAATAACAGATTTTAGTTAAAAATTAAAAAAAGAAAGAATGAGCAATTTGCTTTTTCCTCTACCAAAGCATTGCTTCTAAGGAAAATAAACTCTCATCACAGATACTGGATGTTGATAATATTGTAGTTAATGACTATGCTTTCCAAGTTCACCTGTAGAGTGAAGTTTGATGCAAGTAGTGATGACTTAAAAAGAATGCCATCCTCTTCTGCTCAATGTTAATTTGTAGAGTCAAGTTATCACTCTGTGTAAAGCTTATGCAGTCTTCAGTTATGGGGTAGCGTTACAGAGGTTATCTCTATAAAGAAACACAGGCTCTCATAACTATCATATTGACAGTTTCTGAGGGGTTTGGCACTATTGGAAATAAGAATTGAAAGACTCTATACATGAGATGTTTGCTAAAAACAATGCTTACCTTGGAATACACAAGTGATAGGAGGTTGCGGCTCTGGTATAATCAAAGTACACAGAATTTCAAAAGGAGAATTCAGTGAGAAAGTCATTCTGGGTCTGAGGACAAGTCTGGCGGTCAGAAGTCAGTATACACAGGCTACACTGCTCTGACTTGAGCAATCACAGTAAACTAGAGGCAGGGCAGAGAGCAATCTTTGGACTTCATCCAGACCTGTCATCATGGAGTCATTAACTCATGAGCACAAAGGTGTTCTTCACAACCAACCTCTGATCAAATGCTGATTAAAAAATTGCCATCTTCACTTAGCAGTCACTCCACATACAAAACACAGTTTGCAAGCTACACTTTTATGCATACATGCACAGAATAAAATGACAAAATGTAGCCTGTAAAGAAGACCTAATCTAATATTTGATAAATGAAAACATTGTGCTGATTACAGGGCTGCATAAAATGCAAAATAAGACATAAACAGGTGTACAAGGACTTTATAGTTTTCAGGGGAAATATACTTTGAGGTGACTTCATCCAAGTTGTTGAACTTAGATGAAGCAAATGACCAATGTCAGCCTTATAACGCCATATCGGTACCCAGAATTGTTTAGCTGTTGTAGAAAATGTCTTTCTTTTACCAGAATAGGCATATAGAGAAACAAAAGCAAAAGGTTTGACTCATACAGAGAAATGAAAGTAAGTGACAAGAACTGCCTTTGAAGAAGCTGAGACTTTACATTTAGCATACAAAGATATATAAGCAAATCAACTGTGTCTGTCTATCTATCTATCTATCTATCTATCTATCTATCTATCATCTATCTATATAGATATTTCCCAGAGACATAAAGAGAACTAATGTTTTATAAAAGCTCTAAATAAGGAATGATACCAGTGGCTCACCAAGTAAAGAGTGTTACAAATAACAAAAAGACACAAAATGGAATTCTGGCACTGCAGCTATAGTAATTCAATGGGAACATTTATTGGAAGGATCAACAGTAGGTTGGACCTGACGGAGTAAAAAGAATCAGGTGTCATGAAGACTATGCACTCTAATAACATAATAAACATAAAATAAGGAAAAATGGAGATTCCAAGAGATATGTGAGACACCATTAAGAAAAAAAAAAAAAAAGAAACATTTGTAAGAAGAGTATTAGAAGGAGATTAGAGAAGAATGGAGTACCCTTACCTTCTAGCATAAGAAAACATTCACAGCCAATGGAATAATATTGAGAATCCAGAAATAAATCATTAAATTTTTAGTCAAATGAGTTTGACAAAGGTGCAAAGACAATTAAGG
Organism: Dipus sagitta; assembly: GCA_036346955.1. NCBI lineage: Eukaryota > Metazoa > Chordata > Mammalia > Rodentia > Dipodidae > Dipus > Dipus sagitta. The sequence goes on along the minus strand of CM070781.1, from coordinate 26,976,405 downwards.
AAAGACTAAATCATCTTTGGGACTCAGAAAGGGAACACATTATGCAGTAACATATCCAGAGAAAAACAGTTATGAAGAAGTCAATGAAAAAATGCTTTGGTACAAAATATAATATGAACATTCCAATACATTGTTCTGTATGAGGAATGTGCAAAGAAAGTTACGTTTGTGGATCTAAGTGCTTGCTGTATTTTATCCTCATTTAAACCTACGGCCCATTTCATCTTAGTGAATTGCGGAGCCTTGCCTGACTCTTATGATGAATGGAACTACTCACCACGAGACCTCTATGGACCTAGAGTCAAGGGCCCTCATCCCACTTGCAGTGCCCCTCCACATGGATGGTGGGCTACCTTGCGGTTTGCTTTTACCTTTCAAAGATGGTGATGGTGAACTGCAGCACTTTGGCTTCTGAACTGTAAAACGACATAGGGATTCTGTTTGCATTCTCTTGACATTCCTGAGGTTTCATGTAGTTTGGGATCATATGATAGTGTGGAGAGGCCACTAAGCGGCACAGAGCAGAGGAGAGGCACAGTTTCACAGTATCCTGACGTCCAGTGGAGACTCAGATCTTTCCATCGTCACATGTGATGTAAGAGCTACATTAGTTACTCTATAAGAGCTGGGCAGATGGCTTAGCAATGATGGTGTTTGTTTGCAAAGTCTAAGGACCCAGGTTAGATTCCCAAGTACCCATGAAAGCCACATGCACAAGGTGGCACATTTGTCTGGAGTTTGTTTGTAGTGGCTAGAAGCCCTGGTGTTTCCTTTCTTATTCTCTCTCTCTCTCTCTCTCTCTCTCTCTCTTTCTCTGAAAATTTAAAAAAAAAAGAAAGAAAAAGACTCTCTGGAGACTATTCTACATATAAATACTGAAGTATCCCCTATACATCAGTTAATAATGATGAAATCATATTGCCTTTTAAAATTGTGATGTTTTCCCAATTATTGTTTACAAATATAACCTTACCCTTTGAACAATATTTCTCAGAGTGCTTTTAAATAAGTTATAACAACATTGTGGTAGTATTATTACTATTATTAATTATTATTACTTTCAGTTTGTTGAGAAAAGGTCTTCCTATGGAGGTTTGATTAGTCTGATGCTTGCTAAATAAACCAGGCTAGCTTCAGACATGATAATCCTCCTGCAATGACATTCTTAACATTGGAATTACATGCATATAACACCACATGCAGCCACTCACACTATTATATGTATATACATATATAAATGTATATATATTTCAGAGCACTATATATTTTCAAAATATTGTTAAATGATTTTTAAATATATGAATTATTACAATATTGCTATATCACCTAATGCATAAGTTGAATAAATAAGAAGCCATTCAGGTTTATTTTCTCCATAACTTCATTTAAGGGAACTTTGGGGACAAAATGGTAATGTTATCTATTCTAGACATGTTCTGGGTCGGTCGTGGTGTCACATGCCTTTAATCCAAGCAAGCACACAGGAGGCAGAGGTAGGAGGATCACTGAGAGTTCAAGGCCACCCTTTGACTACATAGTAAATTGCAGGTTAGCCTGAACTAGAGTGAGACCATACTTTGAAAAGCCAAAGGGGGAAAAAAAAAAGAAATGTTCTTGGTTTTAAAATAGGGTGAGAGGCCTGGGGAGATGGCTTAACAGTTAAGTCACTTGCCTACAAAGCCAAAGAATCCAGGTTCATTTACGCAGGATTTATGTAAGCCAGATGCACAAGGTGACACATTCATCTGGAATTCATTTGCAGTGGTTTTAGGCCTTAGCATTACCATTCTTTCTATTTTTCTCTTTGCCCCCTTTCTCTCTCTCCCACTCTCTCTCTCTCTAATAAATAAATAAATGACAGGGAGACATTAAATTTTGACATTACAATGTTTCCCTTTAGTCCACTGTTCTCTCAAATAATAAAATAAGTTAAATCATCATTTAGTTCATGTTCAAAGATAACTCTAAATTAAACTAGTTGCTGTTCTTCTAACTTAAATCTACTCAACTTCTAAGAAGAAATCTCCTGATATCATCTAGTCACTGTATGAATAAATGTGTAATGCCCAACTCACAAGTATTTAACACTCTATATCCACTAGTTCAAGTCCTGTACTCAAAAAGATTAAGAAAGGGCTATAGAGCCATACATGCTTTGAAATTTAACTTAAAATTTCCTAAGCTGTGAGCTGTCACCATGGAATTTTCCCAGAGAAGTTTTACATTTCAAATTGCAAGGGTATCTTTCTGATCTTAGTGAGACCTGGAATATATAATTACTCATGCTTTAGAACTTCCTATGGATACTTCTCCAAAGTGGGTAAATTTCAACAAACACCACCACAGCATAAAACATGTCAGGAACATGCTTGTAATGTTAAATATCATTAAATGATATCCAGGAATGAAGAGAATGGATGGTGATGATACCAAAGCTCACTATCTTTTATACAAAAACATTTCAAATATTGATGTGAGAGTTCACAACAAGATGGATAAGAAATATGAGTAGGCAGCTAGAGCAGTCAGCAAATCAGTCATGTGGGTGAGGAATTCAATATAATTGTTATTGTGTAACTCTAATGTACAGATGCTTTCTTGGCAATCAGCCGGGGATAGTCAATGGGATGTGAGTCATCTTCAAGTGATGTATTATTTTGCCAAACACATGCAAGAGTCATTTCTGAAACCTAAGCTAGTCTGAGCTCCATAATTTTGCCCTACAAGGGGATGCGCAAGGTGGCACAAGGTGATTATCAGGCTCCACAACACTTTCTGTGGCAGTCAGCACAGTGAATGACTGAACTCACCCCTTGAGTCACCTTGACTCTGCAATACTTCTCTCCGGACACCACCACTTTCCCTTCTGGCCTTTGCTGGAAATCCCTGCTTTTTGTGTTCTCTCCATGGGGTGGATTCCTAAGCAATGCTCACGTTCTGGTGCAGGTGAGCTGAATGAGAACATGGGAGAAACAGGCACTACATAACATTTTTTTTTTTTTTTTGCAATTCCAGAATGAAAGGATAAAAAAAAATTCCCTTACAGTATTAGAAAAGCACTGCCTTTCTCCTGGTCTGTTAGCCTGTCTCTTTCAATTTCTCTATCCATATCTCTATCTATCTATCCATCATATTTTCTTTAACAGCCTTGCTGACCTCTGTTCACTATATGCCCAGTAAAAGTGTCTTCAGCAACTGTGAAATGTCCCTTAAAGAACACATTTGCCCCTTGTTAAGAATCATGGATCTCGATAAAAGTGTAAATGTAAGAAACTATATCAGAAAAACGATTATAAGGGACAAAAGTCAAGGTCATTCTCTCTACAAAGTACTTTATGTGCAATACATGCCATGGGATAAAAGGCCTTGATGTATTTTCCCTTCCCATAAACTATTCTGAATGTGAAGAACAGACTTCCACATTAAGTTAAATTGCTCTGATTGGGGTTTAACTAACTGACCTAAAACAATGAATGAGGAGGCAGGGCAAATGGTTTGAATATTTGAATAGTCTTGATATAGGATCCAGAATCCATTATTGTATATATTTCTTATATATTTCATTTCTTCTATATCTCCCAACATGTCCTGCTGATTTATTTATTTGTACACACACACATATACAAGTGTGTGTGTGTGTGTGTGTGCTCATGCACAAGCATGTATCAAAGTCTCTTCCTGTTGCAAACAAATCTCTATCTGGCTTTACTTAGATGGCTAGGGAATTGAACCTAGGATAATAGGTTTTGCAAGCAAGCATCTTTAACTGCTGAGCCATCTCCCCAGCCCACAATGATTACTAATTTTACTGAAAAACTATAACTCAAAAAAACTACATTGTCTAATGCTACAAAATATAAAGTACACTTCGGAGGAAAAAAATCAAATCTATCTACATCTTAAAAATGTGTCTACTTCTGTGTATTATCATTATGGTTATGATTTTTCTATTCCTCTACTTCATCATCTTCTTGAGTAAATAATACTCTTGAAGAAACACCTGGTAGTAAAAAAATGCATGAAATTAATGGAATTTGGTGAAATTGAATTTTGCTATTACACTTGTCATCCTGTTGCTATGTGTGAATTTACCATAATACCTACAATCTTAAAGTTCCCCTGAGCTTGACTGAATTAGAACTCAATGTTACCATCAGTGTGTTAAAATTTCAGAGTTTTCTCTCTGACTTTTATCAATGACCACATCCTCCTCCTCTTCTTCCTGTTGGAGCATTTCCCTTAAGAGTTAAGATTGCCTATGTACCCTGGTTTACTTCCTGATGTAAATATAAAAGAGTTTTCCTTTCCTCTAGGTAATTAAAAGGTTGTTCTAAGCTCCTTTTACACTTCCCAAGCTTTTAAAAATTCCCTTATACTTTGTTTCAGCTGAAGACAACTAAACTGACCAAACAAGACTTAGCAAAGCTCCAAATCTACATTTGCGAATTTAACTCTATTTCTGCCAATTTTCTGTATTTCTGTTCTTAACTACTGTCATCTTTAGCCTTAGTGAGCTGAAATATAACTTCTTACACTAAAGGCTTCAGAAATTTACTTTCTCTCTTTTGCTGAATATTTTATGCATATGACAATATATAATAATCTCTCCTTTCTGACTGCAACACAACAACTTTGCCATTGGCATCAAGTCCTCAAACAGCCATGATTTCATATACTTTATTGCAAACTTTTCCTAAAGAGTTTGGTATAATTTGTTTTCCTATTCTTTGTTGATTCTATGCCAAATATGTCAAAAAATTCATTCTTTATTTTGTAATACTTGGTTAGCTTCTTGTTTTCTCATCATTGATTCCTATGATTTTTCTTCATTTTTCTTCACTTTACTTCATTTCATTGATTTCTATCTGTATTTTATGTATTTATTTTAATATTTTACTTATTATTTATGAGCAGTGAGAGAAAAAGAAAGAGAATGAATGAATGAATGAATGAATGAATATGGGCACAGCAGGGCCTCTTGTCACTGCAAATGGACACCATAAGCATGCACCACTTTGTGTCCCTGGCTTTATATGGGCACAGGAGAACTGATTCAGGGCTGTCAGATTTTGTGAACAAGCACCTTTAATGGCTAAACTATCTCTCAAGTCCCTGTCTATATTTTTGGAAAAAAGACAAGGCTGAGAAAATGGCTCAGTAGCATGACTGTCTGTGTTCAGACTCCCACAATCTGCATAAGTCCAGATGCCATAGTGCTAGCATTTAGTATCTCTAAAACCAGGGTGCCTTAGACAAGAAGAGCAGCTGAGACAGGATGGCATGGAAATTTTGGGCTAGGTAGCCTGGTGAATGCAATATTGAAAACAATGAGAGATCCTTCCTAAATCAAGGTAGAAAGGCAACAATCAGGACTAATATCTGAAAGTTATCTCCTTACCACCTCATAAAAACATTGTTGTACCTATGTGCCCTCCTCCCACACAGACAAAAGAAAATCCCTGAAATAAAAGTAAATACAGCCCCCCAAATCCTATATCAATCTGTTTACTTTACTTTGATTTTTCCTGTAGTCATAAAAATCTACATTGTAACCTGTGATCTCTGTCCATTATTCTACAGAATATGTCCTCCAGATTCAAGCCATGTCTTAAATGTTATCATGTGTATTGGAGTAAATGGAATTTAGAGGAGAAATACTCAATTTTGCAATATTTACTATTTGTCCTCAATTCTGTTTTTCTGAGACTGTTTTGTGTCAGAACCTTCAAATTTGTTTGCTAAATTGCTCATCATGAATCTTCAGTTATGCAATTTTTTTCTTTATTAGTTAGTTTTGTGTTCAGCAAATACAGTCAGTTTGGTACCATTCTTAGGCTCATCCGTGACCTACCCCTCCCCTTGGCCCCTCCTTGTTGAGGTATATGGGTCATGCACTGTGGAGTTAGCCCACAGTTATGTGTAAGATAAATATCTCTGCATATCATGACCCAACATGTGGCTCTGACATTCTTTCCGCCCCCTCTTCCGCAAATTTTCCCTGAGCCATGTTGGGTTCATTTTTGGTCTGCTTCAGTGATGAGGTGTTGGGGACCTGTGAGGCTCTGGCTCTCTGATTTGGTAGGAGTTGATTTTTCTCTGTGTTGATCTCCTTCCCCCTTGTGCTGGTATCCAGTTCATCAGGAAAACAGCACCCTAGCTTGTTTCACCAATTTTTCTTAGTTTCAGCCGGGGCCCTTTTGAGGTATGATGGGGTGGCTCTCTCCTTAGGATCTACGTCTATCTGTAAAAGAGAAGCAGATTCTCCAATGGAGAGTAAGTTAGCACCAGGACAAAAGAGATAAGGATTACTTTTTTATAGAGAATTTAATAGGTGTAGGCCCTCTTGTAGCCCATGATTGATGGTAGCTTGATATTGGCGAGTGGGCTTATGCTTGGATATGGTTCTGACTTGTTTCCCAGCTCCAGCTATGGGGCCCATACCACTGAGGAGATCAGTTAGCCAAATTAAGAGCAGTTGGTTCCCCACCATGGCTGTGTGCCACTATTGCACTTGTGTGGGCATCACAAGTTATTTGCTGCTAAGTAGGTTAGACCATGAGTTGCTTGGACAGATATTGGTCATTTTCCCCCAGTCGCCCATGTAGCACCTTCTGGCACTACACGTGCTGACTGTCTGGGGACTGACTTTCTTCCAACTTCCAGCCATGCCATTCTATTTTGCATGTCAACCACATAAGGTGTCTTCAGCAGTATGGTCTTACCACTAACCTTTGGTGGGTCATCAAGTACTCTGACAGAAATCTATCTGTCTTTTAGGAAACCTTGTAGGTCTCTCTGATCCAAAGCTCATTGTGTATGATAGCCCCATGCTGGTACTGGGAGTTACAGGTCAGTTCCCACTAAGAAAATGAGGAAAAAGTTAGCTAATATACAAGAGTTAGAGAGGAGAGAGAGAGAGATAGAGAGAGAGAGAGAGGGAGAAGGAGGGAGAGAAGATGTAGAAGATTAAGGTTAGTCTTGATCCTACCCTCTCCAGTGTCTTGTGGTTCAGGTGTTCCCTGTAAGGGCCTGGTGAAGGATCAGCCATTTGATCTGCCATTTAGTAAGTAGAATTTTATGGTACCATTACCATTTGGGTCTAGATTTGTGTTTCCCACCCCTTTGATGCCCTCCCCTCCCCTCCCTCCCTTTGTAGCTGCTCAATTTGTAATAGCTAAGAGCTGGAATCAACCCAGATGTCCATCACTAGAAGAATGGATAACTAAGATGTGGTATATCTACACAATGGAATTCTATACAGCAGTAAGAAAAAACAACACAATGAAATTTGAGGAAAAATGGTTGAACCTGGAACAGATCATTCTCATTGAACTTACCCAATCACAGAAAAAAAAAAAATCGCCGCATAGTCTCACTCATCTACAGCACCTCACCTGATTCTACCCAAGATACCTTACATACCCAGCAAGCATCTCGTGGACTCAACAGTTATGCAATTTTTGGTAATAATAAGCACCACAAATTAACTACCCCAGCCAAAGAACCAGATAACAGTAACAACATCCAGGCATCAGAAACTCTTAAGAGTTTTACATAGAACATATCAGTTTTGTATGCCAAAAAATGTGAAATCTGTGCTATTATGAATTAAGAAATAAAAATTCAAAGAAGTTGAACAAGTTGTCAAGATCAATCAGATCATGAATGATTTGGTTAAATAAATTTATGCCAGAGTGTGTTTATAGCATATCATATTTCTGTTCTTCATACAAACCAGTTTTAACTGTTTTAATTTCATATCATCTGATGGTAACTTTACCTTTCCAGCAACTCAAGGCAGAATTGTTTACTGATTTTCCATTATTTTTTCCTGAAGTTCTAATTTCTGAAGAGTGTTTTTACTGTCCATTTCCTTTGAGTTAGCCCAACTCATTTATTTATGGTATGGAGAATTAATAGCAGTCTCTATTTTGTAGCAACACCTCCTAACAATAATTTCCAGTTTTTCTATTAGTATAAAATCCTCCTAGTTCTATGAACTAAACCTTTTGCAATGGATTACCATTTCCTTCTTATAAAAGTAGACATCATGTCTTGGTCTTTAGGGAGCACCAGTGACCTATTATAGTGATAACGTTGACATCTCCATCTCCTGCATGATTTTCCCTTTCACTCACTTTGCCTTGATCTCATGAATCTTTTGGCTGATGAATGTGCTAGACATGTTCCTGGCTCAGGACCATGGTACTCCCTGTGGTCTCATTTATGGATACCATTCTTCATGTATCCACACAGCCAGCTTCTTCTCTCATTCAAGTCTAACCAAAAGTCACTTTCTCAATGCGGGCTCAATGTAGAAAAAAACATACTGATTTAATTTTTTAGCAGAAAGAAATAAATAATTAACCTAGGTGAACAATACTTGTTGAGGAACTGAGGAGGAAGTCTCTCATTTGTTTTTCCAGAAATGACTTCTGCAGTTCACTTCCAACCATAGCTCTCTACATACATAGTGAAATCTGGAATAACACTTCTTAACTAAACTATCCAGAAAAAGAGCAAAAGCATCCAGAAAATTTTCTTCATATCACTTCCACTCTACAGCATCCATTCTCCCCCTCATGAACTTTTTGTGTATCCTCAGTCTTAGTTTCAAAGGTATTTAAAGAATTTTCTGTTCTAGAAGGCCAAAAACAAGCTGGAAATTGATGTTCCATTCCAGTAGAATTTGGTATACTGCCAAACTTTACAAATTATGTGTATTCCTAACACTACTTCTAACCACACATGTCAATTTTCCTTTAAAGTTATTAAAATCTCACACATTATACATTGCATTAATGAATTTAATTTTATTTCCTTTGTCTTTTTATCTATTGGGATGTGTGTGAATATTATTTTTATCCTTAATCTAAGAAAAATAAGAAGACCAAATAGTAAACAAGAGGAGTATTTGTTAAATGTGTACACATAATTCTAAGTACCATTTTATTTCTATCACAATACTCTATTACTTTATCAAGAGAGAAAACTGTTTTAAAAATATTTTTATTTATTTATTGGTGAGAAGAGAGACAGAATGAGAATGAATGAGTGTTCCAGGGTCTCTTTACACTCAAAGGAATTCCAGACACATGTGCCATTTTGTGCATCTGGCTCGCATGGGTAGTGGGGAATTGAACTGGTGGAAGCAGGTTTTGCAGGCAGTACTTTTAAGCACTGAGGAATCTGCACAGCCCTGAGAACATGCTTGATAATATTAACTATTGAAGTTTTTAGATAGTAACATAAGGTAACTTACATGCATGATAAAAATAATATCTAAACCATAGATAAGAGCCAATGTTCATGTTAAATAATGTTTATGAGTTTTACTTGTTTTCCCCTACCTTGTGTTCAATGTACTGCATAGGAAATATATTGCACATCTCATTAGGCTTTTGTGTAACTATCATGATCTTATTTGGGTAACTCCTTCACAAATCACCTTGAAACTTTTGTTACCTTTTTCATTGCTGAGACCACATATCTGAAAAGAAGCATGTTGAGGGAGAGAACTTTTATTTTGCCTTGTAGTATGAGGGGGACATAGAAAACCATGGTGAAGAAGGTTTGATGATAGTATCATCAGGTAGCTGTTCACACTGTGTACACTTCAGGGAATCAGACAGTGAATAAGAAGTGGAACCAGGCTATAAAACCTGGTGGCCAGCCACAAGTGACCCACTACCTCCAATTAGGCTCTAATTCCTAGAGGTTCCTCTCTCTTCCTAAACAGTGCCACTACCTGAGACCAAGTGTCAAGTGTTCAAATACAGGAGCCAATAGGAACACTTCATATTAAAACCACAAATTTCTTTTCCTTTTCTTTTTAATTAATGTGCACTAGGGCCTTGGGCCACTGCAAAGGAGCTTCAGACAAACGTAGCACCTAGTATATCTGGCTTACATGAGTACTATGGAATCAAACCTGAGTCCTTAGTGTCACAGGCAAATGCCTCAACTACTGAGCCATCTCTCCAGCCCTAAAACCATGATTTTCATTCATCAAGGTTTTAACTTCACTGGCTGTCTCATAAAATTGTGACTGCCTTTTATTTATTTGGTTACACATTTCCCTGTTTCCAGAAGAGTACAGACCACTAATGCTCTAAAATGATACAGCCATGTTAGTATCATCCATATAACTAAATCCAGAGTTAACAACATGAAGATGTGGCTGATTTTTAATTCAGGAAGAAAAGCTACATTTATGCTAACAATATTCATGAAGACATGGAAAAATGAGTGAACTATGTTTTAACAGCTCTACATATTTTTGATCAAATATTCCCAGGTATTTTAAAAAGTAGAGGTTCTATGATTGCTTGAAGGTGGGGTTGTAACAGAATGAGCTATGTTACTATTACTTAAAAAAATAACTACATGAGTTATATGATCTATTTTTAAGCCAAAATACAGAAGACAGAATATTTTTATATTGATATTTTAAGTACTTAAAGTCAGAAGCTTCATAAAGAAAAGTTTTATGTAGCTCCTGATACAACGGAGTTTGCAGTGCAAGTATCAGCTCATGTCTATTAAGATCCTCCTGGAAGAGGACATATCATGGTGAGAGCATATACAAGATGTAGGGAACATATGATGAGACAGCAGACAAATAGCCTAGTGTCCAACCAGAACTACATTATTTTAACTGAGTCCCACTACATAGAATCACAACACTAAAAACCAAACCTCCAGCACAATAGATGTGGAGGGGCAAACTTCATCCAGATAATAGCTAAAGGTAAACAGAAAAAAAAAAAAAAAGAGAAAACATGCAACTGAAAAACTTGAAAGGGTAATTAAAAGGTATTTTTACATTTAAGCCAGGGAATTCCAATAGACAACATAGCCACTACCCTGAAAACCCATATTCATTTCAAAGCATATGCCTTTTCTACCAAGATTTATATTCTGCTTCTCAGTGATTTGAGAAGTAGAAGTTACTTGGAATTAGGCCAGGTCCCAGCCAAGTACATATCAGACGGTAATGTAGGCATGTTTTTAGTATCTGTGATTATAATTGTGATTCCTCTTGTATTGCCTCTGACAAAATCACCAGCTATATAACATATAATTTAACTTTTTATGTGCAATTAATCTATTTGAAATGTAGAGTGATGTAGAAGAAAGATGGTGAGAATGGGCAAGCCAAGGCCTCCAGCCTCTGCAAACAAATTCCAGACACATAGACACTTTGTGTAACTGGCTTTATATTGGTACCGGGGAATCAAACTTGTGATGTTAGGCTTTGCAGGCAAGAGCCTTAAGTGCTGTACCATCTTTCCAACTCCTGTAATTACTTATCAATCAAAATACACCTTGAAATACATTGAAAGTGATGGACTTTGCTTTGTAAAATCAATTTGTAATGATATTCTTTGATGCCCTTCCTATGCTTGCCATTAGCTTCAATAGATCCTTCCGTATTTTTAAGATTCTTTTTTTGCCTTAGAAGGTATTTTTAAGTGGTTCACTATTTTCTGTATACTATTTAAAAATACTTTTGATCTTAGAACCTTGTCTCAAAAAATTGAAAAAAATACAGACTGAATATAAATTTATGATGTATTTTCAACTTCACCATTTCTGAGTGCACTGAATCTTATTTAATCTAGCTTAAGAAAAGGTGTCCGTTTGGAAAATATTTAGGATATTATAACTATTCAACACCAAAGCATCATGAATCTGAAACAGTTATTTTTTTAAAGCATGTCAGGACATGTTTGTATTAAGAATCAGAAAAGTTCTGAATCTTACAGAGTGTAAGAGATACCCTCCTCACATTGCTCATATATTTTATATGTCTTTCAGGATAAACTGATCATTGATCTCCAAGTTTATCACCTTTTGTGTGAATAGAAAACACATGTAGAGGGATACCAGAAAAAGAAGTTGCATCTATGAACTGTATCTTGCTGAAGGTTACACTTCTATGATGTGGCACTAGACAAAAATTTGGATTTCCAAATCTATTTTTTTACTTATACATATTAATTTCCTACATTTTGCCAAGTGTAACCGTACATCCGTCACTGAAGATATTTGAAAATAATAATTCAATCCATTGGTAATTTAATAACTTGGATAATTATATAGTCTTAATGACTTCTTTGTCCAACATGCACTGTCTAATTTATGAAGAAATGTGATAAGGTATTTTAGAAACACTGCTCTCTCCATGTTCCTGATGTTTTCATTTTCAACTCAATTCTTGATCCAGTTTTATATGGGTAAGTCTGGTTAGTGGTACACTCTCTGTTTAAACTTATATGGCTGAACATACATAGTTAGATGTAATCTGTATTTTTAAACTTGTATGTGTAAATGTGGTTAGGGGTAGTCTGTGTGTTTAAAATTGTATGGAAGAGCATGGGCAGAGATAGTCTGTATGCTTAAACTTTACTTTATCATCACTTAGGACATATAGATATGCTTATTGTGTGCTAACCAAAATATTGGATATTTATTTATTTATTTATTTTATACTCAGTGAATACAGTCAAATTGGTACCATTCTTAGCATCCTCCCTGACTGCCCTCCTCCACAGGGACCCTCCTTGTTGTGTACTATGGGTCTTGCTTGTGGGATTAGCCATCAGTTATGAGTAGGAGGCATTGTCTCCTTGTATCATGACTCAAAGTGTGGCCCTGAAATTCTTTCTGGCCTCTCTTCCACAAATTTCTCTAAGCCATGTTGCATTCATTTTAGGTCTGTTTCAGTGATGAGGTCTGGGGAGCCTTTGTGTCTCTGGATATCTGGTTTGGTAGGAGTTGATTGTTCTCTGTTTTTATCTCCTTCACTGTTGTGCTGGTACCAAGTTCACCAAGAAAACAGCACTCTTGTTTGTTTCCCCAATTATTCTTAGTTTCAGGTGGGACTCTTTTGAGGTATGATGGGGTGGTTCTGTCCTTGGGATTTGCATCTATATGAAAAAGAGAAGCAAATTCTCTGACAGAGAGAAAAGGTATTACCAGATAAATGGTATAACCTTTTTTTTTTTTAACTTTTATTTTTATTATTTATTTGAAAGAGGAAGAGAGAAAGAGGCAGAGAAAGGGAGAAAGAGAGAATGGGTTCACCAGGGCCTCCTGAAACTGAAAACGAACTCCAGATGCATGCTCCCCCTTATGCATCTGGCTTACGTGGGTCCTGCGGAATCAAACCTAGGTCCTTTGGCTTTGTAGGCAAATGTCTTAACCGCTAAGCTATCTCTCCAGCCCCTCCTTTTCTTTAGACAGAGAATGCAATATGTGTAGGCCCTCTTGTAGCCCACGTTTGGTAGGAACTTGATAATGGAGACTGGCTCATTTCTGGGTTTTATTTATTTACTATGGAGAAAGAGAGAGAGAGAGAGAGAGAGAGAGAGAGAGAGAGAGAGAAAGAGGTAGATAAAAAGAGAGAATAGGTATACCAGGGCCTCTAGCCCTTGCAAACTCCAGATGCATTTGCCACCTTGTGCATTTGGCTTATTTAGGCCCTAGGGAATTGACAAAGGTCTTTGCAGGCAAGCACCTTAACTGGTAAGCCATCCCTTCAGCCCAAATCTGGGGCTTTTAATCTAGGATTCACAATGTTATAAAATAATGAGATTTTGCCAAGTTATTTGAAGATAAATTAGGATGTCTCTATGACGCAATGAAGGATGATGCCTATGATGTGGTCTATACAGAAAGGGATAGTCCACAAAGTCACCTGTAAACTCTTTATATACACAAATATGCCATGTGACTATTAAATTAAGATTTCAGATATCCCTTAGGTACATAATTCTGAAGGAGTTATTTATTGAGAGTGGGAAAATAATCTTATGGACTTTCTTGAAATTGAAAGCACTCAATGCTGAGATTTAATCTATGCCAATAATTAGTATGGTATGTCTAAAATTGATGGTCCCAGATATTTGGTTTTGTTACATATTAAGTAGAGTTCAATAAGTAAACATTAACAGCTTAAACACAGCTATAACATGCTACACTAATGAAGAAGAGATAAACAGTCTTCCAATTTAAAAAAAAAAAATGAGTCCCAGATGGATTCACTATTGAATTTCATAGTATCTTGGAACTCAAAGTGTTCCACAAACTACATAGCGGCAGAATACTGCCAAGCTCATATTATAAAGCACGTGTGACCCTGATACTAAAACTTCATAAGGACAGAACATGACCTTAGGCCAATCTCTTTCATGAACAGGAATACAAAAATATTTTCAAAAAATATATACAAACAGAAATTAGCAGTACATTTAGACGGTCATTCACTGTGACCAAATATACTTCCTTTCAGCCATGCAAAGTTAATTTAAAATACATAAATCAATTAAAGGAATGTGTCACTTAAATATACTAAAGAGAGGAATCACATGATCATCATAATACATGATTAAAATAACTGAAAAGTCCAACATACATTTATTATAAAAACTCCTAAAGAAAATAGGAATGAAAGGAAAATAAATTGATATAATGGCTTCAGATTACAATCCTGTAGCCAACATAATACTAAACTCAACCATTTTCATTAAAGTAATGTATGAGACAAAGGTGCCCACTTTGTCAACTATTATGCAATACAGTGCATGAACACTTGGCTAGCACAATAAAAAAAGTGAAAATACTTGTTTTGTGGCCTATCCTGCTGAGTATTCTGTGTGTATCATTGACAAGAGTGTTTTCCATTATGGTTGAATGGAATCTTCTATAAATGTTAGGTACATTTGGTGCAAAGTATGCTTTTGTTCATTATTTTATTATTGTCTGTCTGAATAATCTGTGTATTGTAGAAAGAAGTGTATTGAAAACCTTAACCATTAATGCATTGCAGTTTGTCTCCATCTTTAGTTAAATTTTCTTTATGTATTTAGTTCTTCAACTATTATTTGAAAAAATATAACCATTTGTATATGCATGCAAATATACATGCATACATATATACATATGTCTATATACATATATATTATATACACTGTTTATGACTAGACCTATTCATTATAACATTATTATGTAATGTCTATTTTTTTACTTTAAGGATTTATTTTTGTTTTAGTTGACACATGTGTGCACATTTATAAGGCATAATGTGATGTTTACATACATATATATTTTTAAGAATTGAATCAGTATATTTGCTTAATGTATTACCTCAAGCTTTTATGTAAAAACTGTGGGCAAAGTGGCATCAATCAAATGTTCTGAACATGATGGTATAAAACTAGAAATAATCAGGATAATTTCAGAAAATTCACAAATACAATGATATTAGGCAACATGTTCCTAAGCAGTCAACAGGTTAATGAACATAATTCAAAGGGAAACAGAACACACAAATTGAAGCACAATATAGCATAATTTGTGGCACATGCTATGAAAGTGTTAAAATGAAGGAAGTTTATATCTATAAATATCTATATCAAAAAAAGAAAAAAAATGCATTAAAACATAAAGAAAACCAAACTGATAATACAGTAATGTAAGGGAACATAAAAATAAATTTGTGCAGGAATAAATTAACAAGAGTTGAATGAAGTAATATGACAGATCAATAAAATTGAATTTGTTCTTTTAAAAGATAAATAGAATCAACAATCAATAGTTAAATATCAAGATGAGGTAGAGGAACTCTCACATGAAATCACAAGGGAAATAGGAGACATTGTAAGTGACAATACAGAAATATAAAGAATCATAGTCTAAAATTATATAATGTAGAAATGTGTAAATTATTAAACAACACAACCTATTCAGAATGACTAAAATAATTATGAATGTATGGTATTACAAAGGTTCCTACATAGTTAAGGTGATTGTGAGTGCAAGTTGGAAAGTGTTGGCAGTCACTATTTGGCCCCAAACTATAGTGCAAATTACTAGTAATTAAAATAGCATGACACTGATATCAAAATACTTTTCCAAAGGAATAGAGAGAGGAGTATGGGAATAAATTCAAAACCTTATAAATTAACTTTTTAAAAACAAAGTTGCAAATAAAATACAAGAAAAGTTTAGTCTCTTTAATAAATGTTTAAATTGTTTCTCAAGAGTATGGGAATAACAAGATGCCAACACAATATGTAAAAGAAAAAATTAGACCAATTCTCAAAGCATCCAACTTCAAATAAACTCAAGGCTTAAATGTAAGAACAGAAACTATGAATGATCTGAAGGATAGAGTTTTATATCTGACCTTAAAAGTACTGATATCAAATGCACAAGTAGAAAATTGTATTACATTAAATCAGAGTCTCTAGATAGCAGCTAATCAAAAAAGTAGAGATATTCTACAGAATCAAAGAAAGTATTTGCAAACTATACATCTTCTAGTGAATATATGTATTTTTATACACTGAGACATTCCTCTAGCCATATATGCACAGATATACATCACATATAAGGAACATATACAGATATATATAAATAAGGCAATTGGATTAAAATCTGGATATGTGCGTTCAATAGCATGTCATGTGGGAGCATGAGGGCCCCTAAGAACTAAGGTCTTCATTCTAATGGGAGGCATTCTAAAGGCTCCAGACCCCTCTGAGTATCAATTTACACTTAATGTGAGTTGTAGGAGAGACTCTTTAGTAGTGTAGCCATTGGTAAGATGCCCAAGATTCCATAAATAATCCCTCAGCCAGCATTCTATAAAGAACCCTAATGAAGCTCATTATGTCACAACAGCAACAAGAGGATATGATAGTATATGCCAGAAGAAGCTAGGATTATTTGGGAAGAGGAAGGAGAGCAGTAGGAGAGGGAGAGGAACAATGCTGGGTATGGATGACTAAGATAAAAATACATTGTATACATGTATGATAACGTCATAATAAAACTTGTTATTATGCATAGTTAACATATGCTAACGACAGAAGAAATAGTCCAGGAATGTGAATCATCAACTTTAAAAAAGTGATAGACAAATGGCTAAGATTTTTTTTAAAAAATATGTTCCCATAATTAATCAATGAAAACAAAGCCATAAGGAGACCTACCATTTACCAGAATAGCAATTTTCAAACAGATAAAATGCAATAACTTATCAGTAAGTATATAGAGTAGGGCTGGAGAAATGGCTTACTTGTTAAGGTGCTTGCCTGAGAAGCCTAAGGACCCAGGTTTGATTCCCCAGCATCCACGTAAGTGAGTTGCACAAGGAAGCATATACTTTTGGAGTATGTTTGCAATTGCTAGCGACCCTGGCATGCCCATTCTCTCTGTCTACCTACCTCTGCCTCTCAAATAAATTAAAAAAAAAACAATATGAAGTAAAATAACGATTACGCATCGTAGGAGATATAAAGTATAGCAATTTTGGCAAAAGGATAGAAATTTTTCAAAAAAATGAAAAAAGGTAATTATCCAGTAAGCCAGCAATCATACTTCCAGTTGTTTAGATGAATGGTAAACAGGTTCGTTGAAGTGTTGTCAGCACTACTGTGTTTAGTTCTGCCTGATTCTCATAACGAAGGTACGGGAGCATCTTGAGTGACCATCTCAGGATGATGATGACTTGTAGTAACCATCAGCAAGTTTTGTAAATGGTACAATTTCCTATAATGCTTTTTGCTTTGCTTCTAATTTATAATTAAACAAGAATACACATACACACACATATGCATATACATATACATATATGTATATGCAACTCCATTTTGGAAGGAGAACCTGCAATGAATATACTTACAGAATATCTTATGGAGACTTTGAAATAAGATGTTTATGAGTTCAGTGGTCATGGAGAAAAGCAACAAAGATCTCCTTATCTTGTTAAGAATCTGAAGCCAAAAACATCCATTTCTAAACCAGAATGTTAGCATATGCCTTTAATCCCAGCACTTGGGAGGCCAAGGTAGGAGGATTACTGTGAGATCAAGGCCAGCCTGAGAATATATAATGAATTCCAGGTCAGCCTGGGCTAGAGTAAGACACTACCTAAAAAAAAAAAAATAATAATTAATTCCACTTTTATTATTTACCTTGTAAGACTATCTTTAGTACTTTGTTAATCAGAATTTTTTGTGTAAATAGTCAAGCTCATTTTAAATATAATGTGGAAGAGAAATTAGAATAAAATAGAAAAAAAAAATCTCAATATTTTCCTCCGAAGTAGTCCTACCAGTATTTCTCAAATGACCAGTCAAAATTTAATAGTGTTAAATAATACAAATACACAAGTATTTCCCCCAAATAGATAACCAAATACTGTTGGTACCTGTGAACCTACTCTAAGATAAATATGTTTATTCAATCACATGATTAAGATCAGTTAAGCTTTGTGTCCAGGACAGCATGACGAACCAAATATTTGGATACTGAGGAACAGAACATTTAGCCAACACTGAAAATTATGGCCAACCTCGAAGTAGGATCAGGATAAATCATTATGTTAATAGGAATTCCAAATTGGTCTTTTAGTTCACAGAGTTTGTTCATACTGATAATGAATATGAGTATATTGAATATATTACTTACCTTTTTATTATTGAAATTTCCATTTAACTGCAATGTAAATAAGGAAATGTTGAAATTTTGTTTTCTTGTCCATTAAAGAAAAATAAATTGATAAAAAATGCAAGAAAGGATAAACAGAAAGTGTGATTACCTTACAGTTTAGAACTCAAATACCTTGTGTCAGGTAATACTTGTGACTGAAGTGTGAGAATCTTTGAGTCATAATATCCACCTGATGAGGACAAGGAAAAGTGCTATGTTCAAAGGCTTTTGCTTTCCAAGCCTGTCAACAGAAGTGTGGATCTTCAACACCAACATGGAGCCCAACACAGATTCGTATAGGGGTCTGAAATTCCAACATGCCTGAGACCTTGTGAGGCAGAGTCAGGAGAATCCCAGAGCTTGGTGAGCAGCTGGTCAAACCTTCCCAAAGACAATCAAAAGAGACTGTCTCAAACAAGGGGGAAGGAGAGGAACAATACTTCAAAGTTGTCCCACGACCTCCACACATGTGCCACCACACACACATGTGCATACGCACAAACATACACGCCAAAATATCCAACTTCCTACAATGAAAAAATAAAGCCATGTTATGAATATGGCACTGGCGCAACTGAAGGAAAGACCCACATGTGCAGGTTTCTTCAGTATGGACCTTTTGAATGCTGTCAGTGATGTAAAACAGAATGGGTCCTGTTTGCCTCAAGATAGATGAGTTTCTGAGTGACAAAGGACAGGTGTGGGTTCTGATACAGACACATGGCAGCCTGAAGAAGGAGCCACCTCAGCTGTTTTAAAGGCATGAATACGTATGGGAAAAGTTTGTAAGATATCAAACAAGAACAGATGGAAAATTCATCAACTACTTTGATCCCATATGATATAGGGTGAATCCAAATATGTTCAAAATGAAAGTGAAGTAGTGAGTATTTAAATTCCTCACTTCATTCACACTTTCAGTACTGTCGTTTTGGGGTCTCTACAGAAATTAAGATTAATATAGTTAAGTTGTTTTCCATGGAAATCTGAAACTTCCTATGAATATTGTTGAATGTAGAGTTTTGTGAATGTCACTGAAAATAAACTTTTATACATAAAAGTACATTAGGATGCAAAACAATGTTCTCTCAAGTGTACATTTCCTATATGCTTAAAATTGAAAATATGTTACTTACCATGGTAAAGGAGAACTAAATTGGCAGACACAATCATATTTGAAAATTGGTAGATCTAAACAATGTGAAAATCCTCTGAACACACAGTTGGGTTCATATAGCCTCAAGTTCCTTAGAAACAGAAAAAGGAAGTAGAAGCGAAGGTCAGAGTAAAACATCATGATGAAATGTGTCATTTTGGAATTTGAGGTACTAAGATGTTTCAGGGAAGACCGTTTTCATGGCAATCATTTACTTTTTATGATAATTGAGTTAAATAGCAAGTTATGTAGCCATATCTTTGAACGTTGGCTAGGAAAACTATTATCTATATATCTATCTGTCCATCTATCAATCTATATATGACTGAAACTGCACACATATCTACAAATGTACAAAACAAGCCAGGCGTGGTGGCGCACACCTTTAATCCCAACACTCAGGAGGCAGAGGTAGGTGGATCGCCATGAGTTTGAGGCCACCCTGAGACTACACAGTTAATTCCAGGTCTTCCTGGGCTAGAGTGAGTCCCTACCTCAAAAAACCAAAAAAATAAAAAAAAAATGTACAGAACAACCAACTTTCTGTTTTATTCTCTTCATCAGCTAGAATATGAACCAGATACTATTGGCATTATCAAACTGTTTAATGGAGATGTGCACATTCACATAGTCAGAGTTAATTACTTTTGTGATGTTAATTTTCTTTCTAATTTGACATTAACTTCTTTATTTTCTATCTCACATCTTAAATGTTTTTTGTTCAGTTTATTTAACTTAAAATTTATTCTATTTCAGTTTTACCCAAACAGGAGGATTGCACAGGCAAGAAAAAATATCTTTAATATTGACTAGGTCAGTGTTATGGGCACACCCATCATTTGATAAAGGAGATTCCATATTCTTGTCCTGGTAAATTATTTATATTATATAATAAAAGCATATTAATATTTTATAGTGAAGAGCATAATGAAAATTAAAGGAAATACATGGTATGCAATTAAAGCACATCTTTTTTGTTAAATATTTTATTTATTTATTTGTGAATGAGAGAGAAAAGAGTGAGAGAAAGAGGCAGAGAGAGAGAAAATGGGCAAACCAGGGCCTCTAGGCACTGAAAATCAACTACAGACACATCTGATCTGCCTGCCACCTTGTGAATCTGGTCTACATGGGTACTGGGGTATCTAACCCAGGTCCTTAGGGTTCACAGGGAAACACCTGAACCACTAAGTCATCTCTCCAGCCTAAAGCTCATCATTTTTTGATTTTTTTTTTAACTTGAGAGAAAGAGAGCGAGAGAGATCTTGATAATAGGTGCACCAGAGTCTCTGGCCACTGAAAAAAAAAAGAAAGAAAGAAAGAAAGAAAGAAAGAAAGAAAGAAAGAAAGAAAGAAAGAAAGAGAGAGAGAAAGAAAGAAAGAAAGAAAAAGAAAAAAAAGAAAAAGAAAAGAAAAGAAGACACCACTTTGTGTATCTGGCTTACATGGGTATACGGGAATTGAATCTGGGCCCTTAGGGTTCACAGGCAAGCACTAAGCACCTTAAGTGCTGAGTTATTTCTGTAACCCAAAACTCATCATTTTTAAAAGTCAATCACTTAGTGAAAATTCCATATTGAGGTATCATTGTTAAGCAATCATACACATCCAAGAGCTTTGCATATCACATTTTAACATTTTCATATAATCTACAATCTTATATAAAAGCTTTCATTTTGTAAATCTTATTTTTTTCCATTTCTGTCCTTTGAAACTTAAAAGTTCTTGTGGTATGATGTCTTAGGATAGTAACTTTTAGCTTGTACATAAATGATGTCTAGCAAACATGAATGAAAAATTAATAGGTAACATTATAGATGATAAGCCCATTTGACTTTTAAATTGGTCACAAATTTAAAAATAAAATATTGCTAAGAAAATTTACTTTTAAATAAAACTTAAAAGTAAGTTATGTTTACTAAACTTATTTCCCATTTTGTCAAATAAAATGGTGATTTGTAAATATTTTCTGCAATTACAAATTAATTGTAAGAAGCAATGTGTATGTGTTGGTTTGATTCAGGTTTCCTCCATAAACTTGAGCATTATGAATACTAGGTTCCCAGCTGATAGAGGTTTGGGAATTGATGCCTCCTGGAGGGAGTGTATTGTTGAGGGCAGGCTTATGAGTGTTACAGCCAGTTTCCCCTTGCCAGTGTTTGGCACACTCTCCTGTTGCTGTTGTCCACCTTATGTTGGCCAAGGGGTGATATTTGCCCTCTGCTCATGCCATCATTTTCCCTGCCATCTTGGAGCTTCCCCCACAAGTCTGTAAGCCAAAATAAACCTCTTTTTTTTCCCACAAGGTGCTCTTGGTTGGGTGATTTCTACCAGCAATGTGAACTGGACTGCAACAGTAAAGTGGTACTGAGGAGTGGGATTGCTGCTAGACACCTGACTGTGTGGCTTTGGCCTTTTGGAGCCGATTTTCAAGAGGAATGTGGAAGGATGTGAAACCTTGGCCTAAGAGACACCTTGCAGTGCTATAAGTACAGCTTGATGGACTATTCTGGTCAGAGTTGAAAGACCTGAATACAGTAAGAACTATGGACTGTGAGGTTTGGCTTATGAGGGTGAGAAAGAGCTTTGCTTGGACTGGGCTAGCAGGTTATGTGAGAAGCTTGGTATTATGCCTGTGTCCTGAGAAGTTGTGCAGGGTTGCTTTTCATAGAAGTGAACTTGTGTGAGCAGAGGAAGATGGCACAGAACAAATAAAATCTTTGGGTGAACTGTTGCCTGTTCAGCTTCAATTGAGAGATTATAACTTTTGAGATTGGGCCATCTGACCTTCACTGGGGCAATAGGAAGAAGTGTTCAAAGAGTGTCCTGTTCTTCAAAGTCTGCTTTATTGCCCCCTGGATTAACAAATTGGCATGCTACCTGGTATTGTGGAGTATTAGAAATGCAGGAATGAGAGGGTCTTTGTGTTTGCAACACAGTCTTTTGTTTTGGAAATGGCCATGGGCAGTGTGAAGCAAGTTTGCTGGATGCCCGCATGGAGACCCTATGGAGCTGTGAGGATGAACCATGGATTGCAGTGGAGACCCAGTGGAAATGGGACCACAAGATGGCTGCTAAGGAAAGCTGCTGGCCCCGGATGAAGTTTTCCAGGACTGTGAGTAGTCTAGCTGGAGGGGCAAAATTGGAATTCCAGAGAGTTGTTGCTGGTTAGAATTATCAGACTTGGAGATTTGTCACTGGCTAGAATTGTTGGACTTGAAGCTTCAGAGTTGGATGTTTGCTCTGGTTGTTTTAAAGCTTGTATTGGTTGAATATTTCTTTGCTATGCTTTTGGAGTGTGAATATTTATTCTGTGTCATTATGGTTTTTTTGAGGTTATCTTTTGGTATTATGGCTCAATTAAAAGACCTTGGATTATGGGGATGTATGAACATCATTGGAATTGATAAAAATGATGGGAACTTTTAAAGTTGGATGAATGTATTGTATTTTACATCATGTATAGTTATCAGCTTATGGGAGCCAGGGGTGGAATATAGTGGTTTGATTCAGGTGTCCCCCATAAACTTACATTTTCTGAACTGCAGGTTCCCAACTGATGGAGATTTGGAAATTAACACCTCCTGGAGGGAGTGAATTGTTGGGGGAGGACTTATGGTATTATAGACAGTTTCCCCTTGCCATTGTTTGGCATATTCTCCTGTTGCTATTGTCCACCTTATGTTGGCCAGTGGGTGATGTCCACCCTCTGCTCATGCCATAGTTTCCCCTGCCATCATGGAGCTTCCCCCTCAAGCCTATAAGCCAAAATAAACCTCTTTTATTCCCACAAGCTGCTCTTGGTTGAGTGATTTCTACCAGCAGTGTGAACTAGACTGCAACAGTATGAAAAATTAAAAACGATTAAAGTTAACATCTATATTTCCCATATTGCTTGAGATATAAATTGAGGTTAAATGACATTAGCACATGATACAGCACATACTGTGTCATGACTACAGATCTTTTACAGTAGTTGTACTGAAGATTCACAGTGTTTTAGTGAGTGTGAACTTGTATCTTGGAATCATAGCATGGTAAACATAAAAATCATAAGAATGACATGGCAAAGTTAAAGAAAATGTGAAGCAAAGCATGTCATCTTTCTACAGGTTCTGAGTGGAGTCACTTAAAATGTTTGCTCCACTTTTCCAAATATTTCGTTTTCTGCTGCTTCATTAGCCTTTGAAAGGAAACACTGTCCAATGACTTTTTTAAATTTATTTTTTAGTTTTTGGTTTTTCGAGGTAGGGTCTCACTCTAGTAGAGGCTGACCTGGAACTCACTATGTCGTCTCAGGGTGGCCTCGAAATCATGGTGATCCTCCTACCTCTGTCTACTCAGTGCTGGGATCAAAGGCATGTGACATCACGCCTGGTCTCCAATGACTTTTAAAAAGCAATGAGCTTTCTGAATATCTGTGATCTACAATAGGTTTATATATTTCAATTTCTTTACAAATCCGTATTCTGGATATCAGGACCACATACCAGGTAACAAGCAAAAATGTAAGTGGTAGAGCTCTCTCAGCTTATAATGAGCTATACCAACATTACTATATAAACTTACATGCCTATTTTTAACGGTGTCTCTCATTTCATCTGATATTACTTCAAAATGGTCTCTATTTTATCTCCAATAATTTTGGCTTTAAATGTTTTGTTCTCTTTTTATATTGCTTATTACCTGTCCCCATGCCCCTCTTATAATAATACAATAATAAAAAATAAATATGTTCTCCTTCAATATGTGTTTAAAATTTTATTATGTGCCCAAAAGTGTTAGACACAGATTGCAAAACTGACATTATCTGATATAGTCTCTCCACAGATATAAAGAAAATATTAAAGATAACGGCTTATGTTAGACCTCATTTCAAAAGTATTCACTGGATTCTAAATGGCAGTAAGAGACATATGGATTTATTATATGTCAAGTGGAAATTGAAGGGGACTTTGTTTTTGATATAAAGGATATGAATGGGGGAATTTAAAATAACACCAAAGAAGAAAGTGTATTCTAAGATCATTTTATTCATGGTTTGGGGAGGTTATAAGTATATATTTTCCTAGCTTATTTTTGTCCTTAAGACCAATATATTAGGCAATTAACATAAGGAAGGGAGGATTATTTGACTCACATTTCCAGAGGTTTTAGCCCATTGTCAGCAGGCTCCACACAAAGCATAGTGGAACTGCATAAGAAAAAGTCATGATGGAGTTATGCTTCTCATATGTTGCTGTCAGGAAGGAGATAGGTGATAGAGACAGATAGGTAGGTAGGTAGGTAGATAGATAGATAGATAGGTAGATAGATAGATGATAGATAGGTAGATAATAGAAAAAATAGTTGATGGGTGGGCAGGTGGATAGATGACCAACAGAGAGGTAGATAAGTGATAAATGATAGATGGAAATCCTGGAGACAAGATATCCCCTTCTAAGGAATAGTCTAACAAAACTATGTAAACAAGCACCATCCCCATTCAGCCATAAACATTTTTGTCATAGTAATTCATTGATGAAATCAGATCCCTCTTAATCCAGCTTCATTTCAATAGTACCACTAGTTGGGATCAAGCCTTCAACAAGTGAGTATTTGTGCACAGTTTCCATTTAATCCATGGCATTCAAACACATGAT
The DNA here is from genome assembly GCA_036346955.1 of Dipus sagitta. Taxonomy (NCBI): domain Eukaryota; kingdom Metazoa; phylum Chordata; class Mammalia; order Rodentia; family Dipodidae; genus Dipus; species Dipus sagitta. Next base: position 26,951,106 of record CM070781.1, on the reverse strand, counting down.
ACTGGTTTTAAAATAAAATATTAGAATATTTCAGTTAATTCTACCTTCGTATTAGGTTCTGTGAACATTTTAATATATGAACAGCTATATTAAATTCCTGTTGCCAGTGTGGGAAACTAGTAACAAGTTAAGAGCTTAAGGTAATGTAGATTGTTTTAGCCTGTTACATTCTGTTTACAGAGCACTCTGATTCTGTTGACACTATGCTTTGAGAAGAAGTACACCTTCTTATCACAGCAACAGATTTTTGATGTCTCCTCTCTAGGTGTTAGGGAGGTCTAATACTCATCTATAGTTTCAAGTTATCCAGAATGTCTCCTCATCCTGAGATAGGAAAGTTTCTGTCTACTTTGTTTTGTTTAAGCTATTATCTGCAGAAATTCTGCATAAGCCTTGTACACAGAGCTGTTCTAATAAAAGTTCTGCAAGCTGTTGCCTAGGGACTCCTGTGCAGAAGAAATCATCTGGAGTCCCCTTTTTCTGTTGACTTGCCCCAGTCTCAGCTCAATTCTTCAGCATCAGTCTCTTCAGGACCTGGAAACAGGTTCAGTTGGCACTAGCAGGTGATGACACCAACAAGGAAAGATAAATTAATTATGTTGTATTTCAGTATGTCAGAAGTCTAAAATGGTTCTCACTGAGCAAAATGAAGTGTGAAGAGTGGAGCCCATTTTAACAGGGGTGGGGGAGAATGAAGTGTCTTTCACAGATTCTAGAGGCCACACATGGCATGGGCTCATTGCCCCTTCCTCTGACTCCAAAGCCAAGCATTGCAAGATTAGTTCTTATTACATCACTCTGTTGGCCTTCTCTCCCTCTCTGAACCACTTATACAAAACTATGTGAATACATTAGACCAACATGTATAATGCAATTAACTTTATCAGTTTTAGTTGAACTGATTACCAAATTTAATTTGTCTACCTATTTGTCATGCTTACCAGTTCAAGAAGATAGGTATCTTTTAGATGTATGTACCACTTTGTGCATCTGGCTTTACATGGGTACCAGGGAATTGAATCCAGGTCATCAGGCTGGGTAAGCAAGCACCTTTAACCACTGATCCATCTCCCTGGGCCAAGTTTTATTTATTTAAGTTTTCCTTATGTTTATGTAACGGTGTGTGTGTTGGGGGGTGTATGCACATGTACGTGCTTTGTGACACCCATGCCCTCACCTGTGTTTATGTAATGGTGTGTGTGGGGGTGTGTGTGCACATGTACGTGCCTTGTGACACCCCGTGCCCTCACCTGTGGTAGCTGGAGTGTAATATCAGGCGTCCCGTTCCATTGCTGTTCTTCCTGTTCTTGTTTGAGCTGGAGTCTCTTACTCACACCAGAGCTTGCTGCTTTTCATGAGCATGGATAACTGATTCCCTGCTCTCTGCTCCCCTTCATGGGACTGGGATAACATGCCCACATGGCCGTGCCCAGCTGTTTACATTGGTTCTGGAGATTCAAACTCAGGTGGTTTCAGGCCTCCTTGAGCCCCCATGCTTGCATAGGAAGCGCACATAACTACTGAGACATCACTCCAGTTCCTATGGATTTTCAATGACCAGTGAAATATGTTCTTGTTTACGAAGCCAGTGCCTGATATACGTGCTTGTGGCTATGAGCAGCTAACCAGAAAAAAAAAAAAAAAAAACTTTTAGGATCTGCACAGTTCCAAAACTTGCTGAATGTTTCTTTCTTTTCCACTGTGCTAAGCATTTCTTTCTTATCAAGGATTCATTTCCCACCTGTGTCATTGCGTTCTTGAGGTTCATGTGAATTTAGTTGTATTTTCCACCCACTGGAAAAAAAAAGGAAGAAGATAGGTATCTTTTAGGACATTGTTCTCTCAATCATAATATGATAATTGGTATGAAAAAAAGCCCACCTATCATATTACACCATCTGACTGGGATGTTATCCCATCAAAATTATTTGTATTTGATGGAGAAAACAATGTTGTAATTGAAATATTTGGACCAAAATTAGAACAAATGATCCAGGAAACTGGATACAAAGAAATAGGCCAATATAGTTGACAGAATTTTCAAGTCTGTGACTATTTTTCACCATAACGAAGTGATATTTAATTTCAGTACTTTAAGGAACATAGCACAATGTTGCAAAGATCATCATGATTATTTTCCTCTCTAGTATCCTATTGATCTTGTTTCAGTAACCTTAAAATTCTCTTACAGATTTCAGAACATCCATATTGAAAATTTCCACATTAATTATAAAGTGTGTGTGTAATAGCTAAGCATCTTTTCTTAGAGATTAAAGATATTTTGAATCTATTTTTCTAAACGAATCTAATATACAGGAATGAGCAGTATATGGTGGGGCTCACATACAATTCTAGCACTCGGGAGCCAAGGTCAGAATATACGTTGGTGCAAGCACTGTTACGTGTTAGATATGTAATAAATAAATGAATAAATAATATACTGACTATGACTACTATGTGTTGAATCATTCACTTATACAGTGATGTGCTATATATCATAATTTTTAAATCACATATCTTCAAAAATATAATGGGTTTCCTAGTCATTTGAAGTTTCATGTATGACAATGAAAGACATTATTAGAAGTGAAGTTCTAAGTCATGGAAAACAAATAATAAACCGTTTCAGTCATCTATGAAGCTGTAAAATGTTGATTTACTAGGAACTGAATAATGATGGCATCAGACTATGACATGAAACAAAGAGTAGAAACAGAAAGAAGTCACAAAAATAGATAATATAACATACTTAGATGGGAGGAATGAGAACTAGTTCTCTATAGCAGAGTTCAAGCACTATGGTTCACAGAAATCTGCTATAGACAAGGAAAGGCAATAAGATAAGAGTCTGAATGGAAATGGAAAAACTAATATCACCAATTTGATCATTGTATATTTTTGCATATTTTAAGCAATTATACTATACTCATAAATATATATAATTTGAAATAATAAAAATATTTTATAAAAAAACAATAGAAGGAAATCAATATTTTACAATGTAACCAATGTTGAAAAAAAGTATGAATTTGATGTTTTTTCAGATTTTATATTATTTTAAAATAATAACTGAAACTCTCAAACAAGTATAATAAAATATAACATAGTGTTTGAAGATGAACAGATGTTTTATATGTTTTAGAAAAATAGCAAAACACATGCTGAGGATGAGAAAATAAGAATATCCTTTATAACATAGACTGATAAGTTACATGTTTATACTCTAGGCCTAAAGCATAGCCAAATTAAAATGAAATATGTTTGGGTGTGAGGCAGTGAGGCAGAGAGACAGCCAGATCACTAATGATCATATGCCAAGTGCACTCATGATGGGAATCCATGGAGTTGGTTTGCTAGGGAGAAAAACAGCAGTTGAAATGTTAAAGCTCTGGCAACTGCAATTCATTGCAGGAAAATGAAAGAATATAGCAGAAGCATCAAAGCTATGCTTTGTTGTCAAAGCTGCTTCACAGTGAGGATTGAAGAGAACCTACACAGGTTTCAGTGGTCCTCCTGGTCCAGAATCAGACACGACCCACTTTCTGTTCCAGGTCAGGACTCACTGTTATATGAACTGAACAACTGAGACCAGGGTGCTCAGCATGGAGTGTTAACTGGGGTGTCTGACATGCTGTTTGTCACATGAGATAACATCGCTATGTGACCAGTTCTAGCAATAAAATTCTGCAGAGATTTCATTAAACTCAGGTGCAAAGAATCTGTCTGTTACCAGTAATAGGGAGAAGCTATCCAAGAAGGCTCCCAAAATTGTTTTAGATACCATACCAGATAAAAATTTCACTGTCACTCACATTTGTGTGTCATTGCAGTGCAACTCTGATACATTTCAGGTTGAGCAACAGTTGCTGAAGCTAATTCGAGACATCCCAAAATGAACCTTCACAACCCAGTTCATTATTTCTACTGGGACAGGAATTTCCCTGCCTAATAATACCAAATAAACCATAAAAATAAATATACTAATACCTAACATTTTTATATTTGCTGATATATATTCAGAAAAACAGCTTATGCATACAAAGAACCAGCAAAACTTCATGAAATATGTTTTTTTTAAGATTTTATTTATTTATTTGAGACAGAGAGAAAGAGAGATAGAGAGAGAGAGAATGGACACACCATGGTCTCTATCCACTGCAAACAAACTCCAGATGCAAGTGCTACCATTGGCATCTGGCTTACATATGGGAACTAGAGAATTGAACCTAAGTTCTTAGGCTTTGCAGGCATGTACCTTAACTGCTAAGCCATCTCTCAGCTTATGAAATATGTTTTAATAGCTTCATGAAGTTTCTATTTTCTGAATCTGTTGCATTGTTTGGAACCTTAGCCCATCATATCTCCCCTAGTTTGTCTGTGTACAAAGAGCTAAAATTTAGGCCCAGGTAAATGCAATCTACCTAGTAACCTCATTTACCTGGTCATACAGCTATACAACCAGTCAGTGTCACAGAGATATTTGGGGGATGTTTAAAACCAGATGGAACTTTCAAGATCACTGATTTTAATAGCACACTATTAAATGAGTACAAGTCATCCATCATGATTCAAAACAGTGTGATTTATCATTGCATTTCATGTCTTGAAAATAGAGAGTTCTGCAGTTACTGCCATTTGATTCTAGATCTACTCAAATGAACCCTCATATTATACTAGTGACTGAGGAAACTCAATCACAAACACACAGTAACAGTATAATGACTGTAAGTAAAGGAAAGCAAACAAAGGATCCAGGTTTGATTCCCCAGATATACAATGTGGCACATGCATCTGGAGTTTGTTTGTAGTAGCTAGAGGTTCTGGCATGCCCATTCTCTCTCTCTATCTGCCACTCTCTCTCCATTTCAAAAAAATAAGTAAAATTAAAAGTAAATAAAAAATATATATATAGAGAGAGAGAGCTTGGGAAGCTACAAGAAGGATAACTTGAACACAGAGTAGGGATAGAACAATCCAGTAGTTGAGCAAAGACACTGTTTTCCCAAAGCTATTTTAACTAACTTACTGTTAAAAACATTATATTCTTATATGACTGTGTTCTAATTGACTGGAATTATTCTATTTGTTCTTCCTAAATTCCTTTTAAATAAACAGAGTTTTTTTTAAATAATAAGCAATTTTCTGCACATTAATTTTAAATTTTGTATAAGTGAGCACTTTGGTGAAAATACATGTAATTTTCTCAGACACTGTAAGTTTTAAAAAAGGATGTATTCAGAATAATTCCATTACATGTACTCACTATCCTTCCATTAAGAAGGACAGATTATATCCAGATATTATGCTATGATTCTTGTGTATTATTAGAAGTTATATGCCCCATGGTTGACAGCTCTCACAATAGAATTTCACAAATAATGCCAATTTCACAATTTTTAAAAACTTACTTTTTCCATGCTTATATACTTTCTTTTTAAGCGAGAAACAAATTGATCAATTATTTTTGTACAATGTAATGGAGTAAAATATTTTTCAGTAAGTTCTTTGGTGTTTAAACACTCTCTAAATGTCTAGAATACAGATTGAAATTAACAGAGCCACTGTTTAGAGGCCTTAATTCTCTATTGTCAGAGTGATGGTGGAGATCATTCCCAGGACCTGGAAGACACTTGGAAAGCATTCTCACACTGAACTGAATCTCTGCTCTGAAACTTCCCTTTTATAATGTGTTTTCAGTTCTAGGTTTTAGCTCAGAGTTCATAAATGTCTGGAAGGTCAGTTATTTAAATTAATCTAATTCAGTACATAGAAGAAACCATATGTTTGTATCTTCTCATTATAGATTTTATGTCATCCATTATACACTTAGTATTTCTGGGGAGGACATATGTCATATTATTACCATAATTCCTATTAAAATATTACAGAGCAGACATTTGATATATAACTTTTATATATTTAATAAAATTAAAAAAGTGTTAATATTTAATTCCCTATGATGTTAGAGAATCTTCGACTATTCTATTAGTAGTGAGGAAAATAAATTCTAATGCTCCTGATTTAAAATCCAGTACTTTTTAAAATTTAAAGTTAGTCTCTCTCTCTCCCTCTCTCTCTCTCTCTCTCTCTCTACATATATATATATATATATATATATATATATATATATATATATATATATATATATGTTTATATATGTATACCTTCAGAAATTTTCATGTGTCTTCTGTAGGTAGCAGTTACCTTAACTGTAACACTGTAACATGGGAAATGTGGTGATGTAGTGTGTGCTAATGTGATGATATGCCTATAGCATGCTTGCCATGCAATCTAAGGCTGAACTTAGTAAAAGCATGTCAATACAAGGGACAGCAAAAACCCAAGACACAAAAAAATATAGATGTCTTTTTAAATCCTAGAGTATTTCTAATGTACATTAAATGGTTGACTATAATTAGAATTTTATAAAGTTCTTACTGTTTTCTTTAGATGCTGCCTAGTTATAATATAGTAAATTCATACTTTCTCATTCTTCTTTTATCCATACTAGCAGTTGATAATATCAAAACACACATACAAAAGTACTGGCTTGACTGAATTATTTATCAGAATGAGTAAGAGTTGCTCTTTTTGCCTTTATGAGCTTGTAGTTTAGAATGTATGACATAGAAAAGCATCTCCACAGAAAAAGGTAAAATGGTAATGTGAAAAATGTCAGAAACATAATGGGGTTCAAGTATTGACTAGAATGATCTCTTTAGACTGTTTTTTTTTTTTCCTCAAAATAAATGGTATGCCTGGTTCTGTGGTCCTTACAAGGTTGAATCCTAAGGGTGAATTGGAGTTGAATAAGCTTGATTCAGGTTAGATAAATATTCTTCTACTGAATACTGCTACCTTAATGTCCCATCCCATTCCAATAAATGTGGTTTTCATTCTAAACTCACATTATCATACTGCCTTTTCTATAGCTTCCTCATTGCATGATACTTCCAGATACAAAAAAGTAATAGGACAAGGGTTGTGTTCAGACTTACAAAAGTGGCTTGCATTATGAATAGGACCCAATGTGATAAATAAATATACTCAATAATTAAGATGTATAACTCATATAAAATGACTTCTTAAAAATCATTCTTAAGGGCTGGAGAGATGGCTTAGCTGTTAAGTGCTTGCCTGTGAAGCCTAAGGACCCCGGTTCAAGGCTTGATTACCCAGAATCCACATTAGCCAGATGCACAACGGGGCACGTCTGCAGTTCGTTTGCAGTGTCTGGAGGCCCTGGTGTGCCCATTCTCTCTCTGTCTCTCTCTCTCTGCCTCTTTCTCCCTCTGTCTGTTGCTCTCAAATAAATAAATAAAAATAAAAAAATATTTTAGAAAATCATTCTTAAAATCTAATTTTATTGTAATGGGCATTTTCTGCATGTTATAAATGTCAAAAGTATCTGTTGTTGAAGAAGAACATCAAATTTTTAACTACTGAAAACTAATGAAATGTACACATTACATACATTAGATATGTATCATATTCCATATACATACACACTGGTTACAAGTTTTATATATATATGTGTGTGTGTGTGTGTGTGTGTGTGTGTGTGTGTGTGTCTGCATGCATGATGTCTCTGTATATAAAATATTATTTTGGTTTGCCATTTGATATGCTTATGTATGTGTAAAGTACATGTTTATAAAATATATTTTTTGAATTCCCATCTAATAGGCTTATTTATGTATATATATCATTTTGTACTGACATTTACTTGACTTTTTAAATAACTGCTCAAGAAACTCAAGGAAGTAAATAGTTCAATGCCACCGGTCAGTATAATTAGAAGACAACAACGTCACTTGCATTTGGGCCTATAAAAAGTGACCTTCCAAATAGGCTTAATAGATGACACTAATTGTGATATTTTTATCCTCCAAACAATGTGTGCTGTTGTTGATTTATTTGGACTTTTAATGATAACCTTTTTAATAATGAATTTTAACTGCTTGACACCAGCAATCAAGAAGATTGGTGGTAGAACTTAACAATCTTACTTTGAATGCAGATTTTAAATTGAGATCTATAGAGGTGGGTATATATATTGGTAACGCAAGCAGCTGTATTTGTAAGCGTTGCTGAGATTTTTCTGGAAGGGAGATAGAATTTCTGCTGCAAAGACTTGGTTTAAAGAGGGACAACAGTAGGTCACACTCCAATTTTGGAGTAATAAGCTCATAATTTTAACAAAAATGAATATTTTTAGACCTCCACATTTGACCTTAAAATGTATAACATGTTTCTAAAGCAGAAAGTGCACACTCTGGAAGCCTAATAAATATTTATAAACAGCAATCAGAAATCACTTTGAGAGTTATTTGTTTGCCATATAGAAAGAGGTGAATATTTTTTGCCAACTAAGTTTGACTCTAACTATTCTGCTTATGCTGGCCTTACACCTAGTGCCACCCACAGCTGTAGTTTCAAAGTGAGTTAGAAAAATTCAAAGAAAACTTCAAAAAAAAAAAAAAAAAAAAGGTAAAGGGTGGAAAAGAAAAATGGAAAAGGAGCTATAGATTGCACAATCTACTCTCATTAAAGTCCCTTAGCATTTTATTTTGGATACTTCTATTCTGTAATTGAATGTCAGAAGCTAGAGAACACAGGCTTAGAGAGAAATGTAAACTTTTAGACAAATACTTCTTTCCAGAATCTGGTGCTATGTGTTAGAGAGATGGGTTCATGGCTGTGGCTCCAGCAAAGCCATTTCAGACCTGTTTTCTAAGTAAGATAGATGGCTGTGAGGAAGCTGTGCTCTTTGATACAAAGAGAATGTTAATCCTGTGTAGGACCCAGGTAATATCTGTGGGCTTACATAATGTTCTCTAAGCTTTTTGAGCCCTTGCACACTGTGGGCTATGGTTGCTTTGCCAAATGCAGTGTTTCTAAAGCTGCCAAGCTTATTACAAGCAATTGTACATGAAACTCCATGCATGCCATGTCTCATTATCACCTTTAATCTCCATGCAGAGGTATGGATTTGAGCCTCAGATCACCTTTGGACACTCTGGAGCGCCTCATTATCTACTCATGACCATATTAAGTGGCTTTTGCTGTGGAGTTTCTGGCCATTCTTTTTGTCTACTGATTGCTTTCTCTCAACTACAACCAGGATTGTGAGTGCTTTGCTGTGTTGGGATGCAAGGGAAAGGGGGCATTTATGGTACTCTAATGTCCCTGTGGAAAGGACAAAGACAGTCCTCTATGTTTTGTACACGTAAAAGACACAGTTCTTACCTCAAAGGGGATGAGAGATAGTTTACTCTGTAGCCAAATATGAGTGACCAAGGACCAGGAACACAGATTTAGGTTATTTCAAATTCCATGTTACAACATGTTACCAATTTCATGAAGGTTTTGTATGTACAGAACAAAATAAAGTTGTAAATCAAGGCACTTTTCAAATACACTGACTGACCAACAGGTAGGTGGGTAATAGCAAAATGGGGCAATCTCCACCATAGGCTTCAGATGATCTCTGATGACATTCTTAGCCCTTCTATTGGTGGAAGATAGGGTCTGTTCTTACATTCCAAAAATGATTACAGATGATCAATGAATAGTCACCAGGATGATAGATCAGACATACAGTTGGGCAATAAATGACTATTAAAGACCTAAACATAGCCCAAGGTACTTTGGCTCTAACTTTGTAACATCCCATCTCTGATCACAGGAGGTCTACCAGTCCATTTAGCCTTGCTCAAAGTGGGTATAGAAGATGCAATGCTTTTCTGAGAATTTTAGTTCACAAGTGAAAAGAAATAGTTTAGCCACTTGGAGAAAGCACCATTGTAGTTTGAATATGAACTGCCCCCCATAGACTTATGATTTTGAACACCAGCTTCCCAGCTGGCTGCAAGGTTTTAGAACCTTTAGAAGGTGGAACCTTGTTGGAGGAAGTGTGTGAAGGGGACAGGGATTGAGCTATTACAGCCTTGCTGCACTTCCTGTTGACTTCTGCTTGCTGACTTAGATGTGATAAGCTATACTATATGTTCCTGCCATATGCCTTAAGTAGAGAATAGGAAACAAACTTGCTGGGTAGTTTGTGAAAGGCACATGTGAGTTAAATTTTGCTTTCAGCCCTGGCTATAACTTCTTGGTAACAGCCTTAGGAATATAATAGTTAATGGAATGTCGATGTTAAAACAATAAAATTGTGCCCACTCTCCCACTCTCTCCCTCTTTCTCTGTCAAATAAAATAAAATATTTTAAAGCTCAATATTTAAACTAAAATACCCTGGTTAGATTCCCCAGGACTCACATAAACCAGATGCACAAGGTGGTGCATGCATCTGGAGTTCGTTTGCAGTGGCTAGAGGCCCTGGCATGCACATTCTCTCTCTCTCTCTCTCTCTCTCTCTCTCTCTCTTTATCTCTCAAATCAATAAATAAAAAATCTAGAATATATGAAAAAAGAAATAAAATTTGAGGGCTGGAGAAATGGCTCAGTGATTAAGGTGTATGCCTGCAGAGTCTGAAGACCTGGGTTTGATTCCCCAGTACCCATGCAAACCAGGTACACAAGGTGGTACATGCATCTGGAGTTCATTTGCCCTGGCAGCCCATTCTCTCTCTCATCTCTCTCTCCTTCTTTCTTTCTCTCTGTCTTCAGAAATATATAAAATATTAAAAAAAATTAAAAGAAAACACAATAAAGTTGGGAACACTAGAGTGGAAAAATAAGAGGGGTTGCAGTCAGAGATGACAAAGCCAAGCTGACTAGATAAACAGATGGACAGAGCTCTAGAAAAACAATAAAGCCAACTGGGTAGACTACGACTGTCCCCCATGGAGCCTCTTCTTTATTTTGTCCTTCATTCTATTTTGTTTCTTCCTTGCAAAGCTTGCAAGGTGTGTGATGAACCAGCCCACACCCAATCACTGATACAGAGAGGAATATGAATCCCTGGTAGGAAAGGAGACACATGGGCACCTCATGGGAATTGACTACTAGATCAAAATTATACTTTTTCATATCTCAGAAGAGCCATCTTAAATAGTAATTTATTTCTCTACAAAGGCTTACTTGACTTCAGATTTCAAAGAAATAGCTTGCAAGATTCTTGGGAAATATCTCTTTGGATGGTAAAATTAAAAGGTAGGTTTTCAAGATTTACATTTCAAAAAAGACAGAGAAGGGTCATGGAATTTCTTTTCCTCTTTCAGGACAAATTTCTCTAAGAAAATGAGGATCATAGCATAGAGCAAGGAATATGAAGGTGTTCTCTGAGGCTAGGGAAGCAGACCGGAATATGAAAGGCATTTCGGTCAGTTCAGTTGTGATCTGGGCTGCAGTTATAGAAGGGAGAGCTGGCTGTGCTGTCACATGTCTGACAGTTGTCACACACTGAGGTTAGAGACAGAAATAACCATGTAGAAATATTTGAAGTGAAACTAGCAAACAAGTAAGCATGTGAGGAAACTTTGAAGCAAGAGTGTCCAGATTTATAGCTTCCTGAGCTACACTATTATCCAGAAGAGAATGTCTTGGGCCTCACAATAAATTTAAAAAAAAAAAAAGAAACATAACATATAATAAATAAAATTAAATTAAAAATTAAAAAATACTACAATCAAAGCAGTAGAGGACTTTGCTGATAAAAAAATGTGCTCAGACAAAAAAATAAAACAAAAAAACAAAACAAACAAACAAAAAAAAACAAAGGCATTTCATAATCATGGGTCAGAGAGACCTGGATCATGTATCATAAAGTGTGATATACTAGGTGCTTTTCTGTAGTCGTTTTCAGTGAAGTTACCTATTTCTTTATGAAGTCCTGAGTTAAGTGGCACCTCCAGTTCCTCTTATTTAATTTCCTCAGATAGATACCTTTTTGATAGAGACAAAATAGTTGCCACCATCATAAACAAATCTAGACAATTGAGAGTCTTCCCTTATCTGATTGAACAATGACTCTTTTTCCTCTAGCTATTATTTTTCCTTCAATGACAACATAGATTTGTTTTCTCTTTTGCAATGGGAGCAAGAATGAAGAGCACATTTGGGGAAAACAATTAGTTGCTTTGCAAAGCAACAAGCCTAGTTTTGCATAATGGTATTTTTGTTTAAGAATTAATCCCAGCCAGGGCATGGTGGCTGACGCCTTTAATCCCAGCATTTGGGAGGCAGAGGTATCAGGACCTTCCTGAGTTGGAGGCCACCCTGAGACTACATAATTAATTCCAGGTCAGCCAGAACCAGAGCGAGACCCTACCTAGAAAAAAAAAAAGAAAAAGAATCCCAAAGAGAAGGGTTTTTCTTTTGAAACTGTGAGATTCTTCTGTGTATTTAATATACTCCAAGAGACAAAATTTAAGATGTAAAGTTTCCTTTCTGACTACAACATCTGTTGTTCTTAAAGTAAGATTAATATAACGTAGAAGCAGGATTACATGGACCAATGTTAGGAAAGTGATATTCAAATTGCTTAGCATCATTCCCCAGAGAAAGTCTTTTAAAGTTCATTATAGATCGTTAAGCTAATGAGTCAAATACCTTGCAAATGGATGAGTTGACCCTTCAAAGTAAATCCTCCTCCCCTCCATTGTGCTGAAGAAACCAAAATGCACAAAATAAAAATAAATGGACTGTCAAATTTAAGATGAAGGTTATCATCAGAGATTTATAATGTAGAAAAAAATTGAAACTTCAAAAGATCTTATAACAAAATTGAGTTAATAAAATCTAAGATAAATTTTAACAAAGATATTAGCTTCGAAAAGAAACACAATCAAAACACAAAGGTCACATTAATGGTTATGTTCTAGTTTATGCTTTGGAAAACAATTGAATTATTTTATATATGTCTAATTTGTATGAAAATTTTCAGCTCCAATATAGAATATTCCTTTCTTGTATATCCCACTGTTTCTATTTTGAAATTACTTTAATCCTTATTGAATTGCTATAAATAACTTCAGTATCATTTATACTTGCCTTAAAGTGTTCATTACCAGTGTGATGTCCTAAGGTTCAGAAGACTGTCATAATGACTTTCAAAACAATAAATTACATATTACATTGATTCTAAGAACTATTTGGTTTTATATCTTAAGATATTATATTGATGGTATTGTCTGAATGCTTTGAGCTCATGGATATCAATACGTATTTATATGTAGGAATCTGAGTATCAATACCATCTATGCCAAATATTTAAGTTGGTTTTCAACACTTTTGTAAAAATTGTTCACATAAAGATGTGGCAATGTATATGGAAATCAGAGGTGGTGAGGAAGTGGGAAGCCAGACATGGTTAGGATCACCTGTGCCACAGTGCAAAGACAAGAGTGGCATACAGTAAAGACAAAATGAGAACACATATCAAAGGCCCTTAGACTTTCTATGGATTCTTGAAGCAGGATGTACCTTATTGTACTTGAAGGCATTCAAGATGATATTAGATACAAAACATGATCCTCAAGACCACACATTAAAGGGTATTTTAGTTTATTGTTTCCTTCTCTTTATATATATGTATGAGTTGTACACCTGAAATATAAATGTAATTAATTTGAAAATATTTATTTAAGAAAATAAATAAAATAAAGTATAAAAAGAGATTATTTGAATATAGATAGTGGGAATTTTATTTGTTTAATTTAAATATAGATTTGGCCATTAACATCTACAGAATTTTGGAGTAACTGAAATGTACAAAATTATCTTGAAGAATAAAATATGCTCTTCAATTATTTCCTTGATTCTTAGGACATTAATCAAAATAAAAAAAAGCTTTCAAAACACACAATCTCAATAATGTCCTCAAATGAATTCCTACAGAATCCCTGTGCTTCCTATAAAAAATATAGTCTTTGAAATTATCTTTTAATTTATTAACAAGTAATCAAGAGTATATACCTAAGATAAGCTAAACAATAATTTTAGATGATTTGTTTTATTTTTTTAATTTTATTTTTATTATATATGGACATACTTTGTATGTAAACAATGCACATTGGTACCATCCTTTCCCTCATCCCTTCCGCTGTTTTGAAGAGGCCTTCCTCATTGGGGTTGCAGGTAAACCTCATGGGGATTGTGGGTCATGCATGGTGGAGGCAGCATTCAGTTATGGGGAAGAGGCAATGTCTCTGTGCAAAATGTCCCAATTTGTGGGTCTAACAATCTCTCCGCACTCTCTTTCACAAAATTCCCTGAGCCATGTTGGGTGTATTTTAAGTCTACTTCAATGATGGGATCTTGGGAGCCTCTGGATCTCTGCTTTGGTAGGTGTTGAGTGTCCTTAGTGACTATCTCCTTCACCCTTGTGCTGACTGATATCAAAGTAAACCAAGATAGCAGCACTCTTGCTCATTTCACCAATTCCTTTGTGGTTTCAACTGAGGCCAGGGTGGATTGCGCTGGGTTGTTTATCTCCTTAGAAAAAGAGAAGCAGAATCTCCAATGGAGAGTGAAGTCAGCACCAGCTAAATGGGATAACCATTATTAATTTACAGAGAATTTAAATGATGTAGACCCTCTTATAGTCCAAGTTAATGGAGCTGGGTGTGGTGTTGCATGCCTTTAATTCCAGCACTTGGGAGGCATAGATAGGAGGATCACTATGAGTTCGAGAACACCCTGAAATTACATAGTGAAACCCAGGTCGGCCTGAGCTACAATGAGACCTTACCTTGAAAAACCAAAAACAAACAAACAAACAAAAAAAAAAGATTTGTGGGAGCTTGACAGTGGAAAGCAACAGAATCGTTTATCTGGATATGATTCTGAGTTGTCGCCCAGTTCAGATATGGTTTTCTTTCCACTGAGCAGATCTGTTAGCCAATCTAAGGGTAATTGGTTACCCACCATGGCAGTGTGCCACTCTTGAACTGGTGTGAGCATTACGTCAGCAGGTTTTTTGCTTCTGAGTAGCTTACCAGTGCACATAGGATAAGCAGTTCTCATAGGATACAAATATTCTCTTCTTCTCTTTCCCTTCTCACCGTAGCCCTCCCCTTCCTTCCCCTCCCCTCCATTTTTCTCGTTAGTCTGCCTGTGTAATGAAGGCAGCCCGTGTAATGAAGGTATCATTTTGGCATTGTAGGGACTTTCAAAAGAAGCAAAGATAGCATTAGACTGGTGTTCAACTTTGTTAGTAAGCTTAAATGCACTTTATTTTTCAGATCAAATGGCTTTACTTTTACAAATTTTTTTTGAACTGAAGGTTTTATGAGCTCTTGTGACTTACAGAAGTTTCATTATGAATGTGATAGAAGCATTTGCTGGAGGGCAGCCACTGGGGATAAAGATAGAAATGTACTCAACTCTCCTTGATTCACCTCTTTAAAAATGGTTCTGTAACTTATCAAACAGTCTTTTAAAAGCAATTGAGGATATATTTTTTACATTCTTTGCAAGAAGATCAGATTGATCACCACACAGAGGAGAAACAGGACAGAGAGATTCATTGCTAAAGGTAAAAAGGGGACTGACATTATGACCTCTCACTAGACTAGAAGGCATCAAGAAGTAGAAACTGGACAAATGATGCTGAGATAGCTATGGAATATTTATTCAGATTTAGCATAGTCTGCAGTTTACTATCATACACACATATACACAATCTATATCTACATATAATTATACATGGCAATATATAGCATCTATGTTTTATTTGTCGCTCCATATGCATGCCTAGTATTTACTGCCATGTTGTGATCTTGATTAAAATTTATTCTTTATAGAAAAATCTCTCTTTTTTTAAAGCCTGCCTTAATTAGATGAATTATATACTTCTTTCTGTTTATATCCTGGGTTCTCAACTTCCTATATCAATGTCAGAAAATATAGCTTCATTCTTATGAAATTTATATTACATATTAACTCTGTTTCCCAAATTCAAGTTTGCAAATAAGAGACTCTGAATGACCCTATTTGGGAAAAGCTTAATCTATCCTAACAGCTACAGAGTTCTATTTTTGTCAACTTTCTGTTACTCTACCAAAGCACCTTATAGATTTTAGCTATAAAGCACAAACATATATTTTGGTTCACAGTTTTAGTTTCTAGTACACTGTCAGATCAGAGAGAGAAGGAGAGAGGTGGGGAGAGAGGATATAGACAGAGAAAATGGACACACCAGGTCCTCTAGCCACTACAAATGAAGTCCAGCTGTATGTGCCACCCTGTGTATCTGGCTTTACATGGGAACTTGAGAATCAAACCCTGGTAGTTAGGTGTGTAGGCAAGCCCCTGAATTGCTTGTTGAGCTGTCTCTAAAGCCCCAGTTTTATACTTTTGATAGGATTTCTAGGTTGCCTAGGGGTACAATTCATCCACAAAACTACTTACCTCATGGGCAGTAAACAAGAAAGGAAAGAAGTAGGCAGAGACTCTACAATCTTCTTTGAGAGTATAATCAATTATCCAGGGACCTACAATCTAAAAGACTAAATTATCTCTCAGTAGTAATATCATATCTTATGGGTACAAAGCTTCTAACACATAGTCCTTCAGAGGAAATTCAAGATCCAAACCATAGTATGTACTGCTAGGTGTTAGGGCAGTATTGAACCTATGTGCACACACACACACACACACACATACAAAGAGAGAGAGAGGGAGAGAGAGAGAGAGAGAGAGAGAGAGAGAGAGAGAGAGAGACTTGGATAAGCAACAAAGCCTATATGTGCTATGATAGCTAAACACATCTGACCATCAAATATTCCAAGCTTTTGTCAATCTAAATACCGCTCCTATTGTGGGAAGAATGTGTTATAAAATTTTCAACTTCAGAATGAAGATAAGAAGACAAGACATGCAATTATAACATCACAGTTCCAGTATTGACCCAATGGCAGTGTCTCAACCTCTTTTTTAAAAAATCAGTTTAGCTGTACACATCTGTAACACAATAGAGAGCCTGAAGACCTAGTGCCAAACTATGAGTGTGTCTTTTCAACAGTGTTTATACTAAAAGAGTCACTTGCTTTTTTGTTTCTTCCAATGGAAATACATTCCACTCTTTTTTTTTTTTTTCTTTAATGATTACACCTTCTTATGATATTTAAAGTTTTGGCTCATCTCACAGAAACCGGTTTGTTTGCTAAAGTGTGTGCATTTAAGGACAATAAGGGTCCTATAGGCTTTGGATGGGTAAAGATAGAAATGATGGGCTGGAGAGATGGCTTAGTGGTTAAGCGCTTGCCTGTGAAGCCTAAGGACCCCGGTTCAAGGCTCGATTCCCCAGGATCCACGTTAGCCAGATGCACAAGGGGGCGCACGCATCTGGAGTTCCGTTTGCAGTGGCTGGAAGCCCTGGCGCGCCCATTCCCCCTCTCTCTCTGTATCTGCCTCTATCTCTGTGTCTGTCGCTCTCAAATAAATAAATGAAAAATGAAGAAAAAAATTAAAAAAAAATAGAAATGATGCAAAGCATTTTGTTATACACAGCATTCTCCCTTACAATATAGCGTGTCATATCAGCAAATGTCAACAGCAATGAGGTTGGGAAAGCTAATCAAAAATCTCTCATTCAGCTGGGCGTGGTAGCACATGCTTTTAATCCCAGAACTTGGGAGGCATAGGTAGGAGGATGACTGTGAGTTTGAGGCCACCCTGAGACATCAGGACAGCCTGGGATAGAGTGAAACCCTACCTTCAAAAATTAAAAAAAAAAAAAAAAAAAAAAAGGCTGGAGAGATGGCTTAGCTGGTTAAGCGCTTGCCTGTGAATCCTAAGGACCCCAGTTTGAGGTTCGATTCCACAGGAAACACATTAGCCAGATAAAAAAAGGGGCACACAAGCCTGGAGTTCCTTTTCAGTGGCTGAAGGCCCTGGCACGCCAATTTTCTCTCTCTCTCTCTTTCTCTCTCTCTTTCTCTCCCCGTTTTTGTCTCTCTGTCGCTCTCAAATAAAAAAAGAAAATCTTGTTTAGCGGATCCTGAACCATAACAAAATTTGTCATCATCCTGTCTAAAACTCTTGTCTTAGTGCATTCAGTAAACTCAATTTATTGTGGCATGGTCAGAAGTTTTTGTTTCAGGTGTCCTTTAATTTCTGAGTCTTAGCTGTGAATCATAAATGAGGAAAGACAATGAGATCTATCTTTTTGTAGGAAAGAGTGCTTTCTTTCTGTGGGCACATCATACCAAACTTGCTGGCAAGCGCCAACCATTTTAAGTAGGATTTGTTTTCATATACAATGTTGTTATATTGTGTTTAAGGGTGATTTCAATAACCACAGAAGCTATGTGGTTTACTACAATTGCAAGAAACACAAAGGTGACTCCTATTTCTTCCTGAAATACACCAGTGAAGAAGTAATGACATTGGAACAATCATATGTGTCAAAATTCAAATTCAGAAATGTTATTGACTAAATTTCTTACCGTTTTTAGAAGCACTTCTTCAAATGTTTCTAAAACAGGCAGCGAATATAATGCATGCAATACCGACAGAATAACCATATAATTATACAATTAACTTCTTAGTATTTATAGATAGCATATAGTTGGTATAAACCTTAATAAGCACTTTTTTGTTAAGATACCTGTTATACAGAACTAAAGTTGAATAAATTCTGATGATGACCATAATGACAGAAACATCAGAATTTAAAGTAAGCTTTTCACTCACATGTATGAGCTCCTGAAATTTTTTCCTATTGTAGCCTGTGAAAAAAGTGTTAAGATTTTCTCTTGTCTATAATAGCATAGAAAACATTTCAAGGGAACACAGAATAGCCACACATTCCTTCACATTATGATCAGATTGTAAAAACAAAAAGGACAAAATATGCACTAATTATACCAATTAAATATAAATTAAATGATGGGTTGTGTCTGAACCATTTGTTTTCTACTTTGTTCCCTGGCCAGTGGTTAAATAATGCTTAATCTAATGACATCAGATCCACGATTTTAGGCATTAAGAAACTCTATGTCCAAAGATTTCATATCTATAAATGACAAACTTGACCTGCGATTGCTTAAAATTCGTTTTTACATTTTGTCTTGTACTTCCACTTGAGAATCCAATTCTGGAGCTGCATGGTCCAGATGCTACACTTTATTTAACAAAGTATTTTACAGGTTCTTCTTTGCTAAAAGAAAAAAAAAAAGCCAACTTACAGAGAATGAAACTCTTTTTAGCTTCAGATAACTATTTGTCAAATAATGACATTTTCATTAAACAAAATAAACTTTTCCTTAAGTTGCATATCTTTTTTCAACTATGAAATAAAATGAAGTGGTTCTTGTGATACGAGCAAAGATCAAAGGACAAATAGAATGTCTTGTTTAATATTGAATGTCATGTGTTTTCCCCCAAATATATATATATATATTGAACAAGACACAAAGAAATCACATGTTTTCCCCCAAAGAATATATATTCCATGCACTAGTTTGTGTTTCATTTACATAAACAATTTATATTTCACTAGGTTCTACACATTTTGATGATACCAGTGACAAAATTAATGTTAATTATGATAGACAAAGTAGCCAACAAGTGAGAAAATGCACCATGCACATGTTGGTTAACCTATGATTAATCATAGGCAATTACAACATAGGAGATGGCTGTTAATTTTAGATCCAAAGAAAACAAAATATAAGTCAATTATTTATGACTAGTAGAAAAGTATTTTCTCTTGCCATAGAACCTAATTTTTATTTTCTTACCAACAAAAATTCAGAACTATAAGCCCTCTCATTTTTCTGGCCCTATAATAATCAGCACATATTTTCTTAATTTCTGACAGAAATTATAAGTGAGTAGATGGAACGGAACTATGATGATGGAATTGGAAGAGAACAAATATCTTTTTTTTCATTTGCTTTGTTTTTTGGTTTTTTGAGGTAGGGTTTCCAGGCTGACCTGGAATTCACTCTGTAGAGTCTCAGAGTGGCCTTGAACTAACAGCAATCCACCTATCTCGGCCTCCCAAATGCTGGGATTAAAGGTGTGCACCACCACGCCTAGCTCTGGAAAAGAACAAATTTCTATTTTTACTATGCATGATCACTGTGTTAACACAACTCAGTACAGTTAAACTATAAAATATTTGAATAATGGCAGGGATAACACTGAAGGAGTAAGTAGATGTTCTGTTGTATTTTTTTTCAAGAGATATTTTACAAAAACAATGAAGAAATAGAAGCAAGTAGAAAGACAGGAATGCCATATGTTGTTATTCAGTAAAACAAAAAATAGCATGAGATCTCAAAATAATTATAGAAAACCAGAATCTTAAAGAAGATAATAGCTTAGTAGAACATGCCAAGGTCACATCAGAGGGAAATGTATAATTCAACAGAAAAAAATCATACTAATTTCACATTTTATGATCTATCTAAACACATATACATGGATTAATTACAAATTTAAGTATGTTGCAAAGTTTTTCTTAAGAGATTTAATGACATTTAATAAATTTTAAGTTTTAAACAATGCACAAAATGATTAAATAGATATTTTAACTGCACGCACTAGTTGAGGGAACAGTAGCTACAAAAGTGTTAGTCTGAATAAAAACAAACAAACAAAAACCTCAAGGATTTATTTTCATAAGACATTATCACAATACATCTTCATCCTTCCTTTGCATTGTATGTTCACTGTTATCTCTCCAACTGTCATCACTACCAGACAGACATATATGCTCTCACAACATAATCTACTATCCTAGTGATTCAGAACCTAGGTTGCCAGATCCCCTGATTTCAGTTTTCAAAAGTCATTTAGATAATTCTGAGGCATGTTAGAGCTAATACACATGGCATCAAAAAACAACTTGGGGGTCTTACTACTTTCAAAATAATTATAAGGACATTTGCTATTAAATATGCCACATTTCACAACTGGCATGCAATTTCATTTTCAATCATGGGCATAATGACCCTCTGAGGTATGAAACTTTGTATATTTTTAGAATATTGAAATCAAGAAGACTTTCCCAATATTGAGGTGCTTTTGAAATGTTTGTGGAGGTAGGAGAAAAAGGGAATATTTTTCATGAGTAACTCCAAAGGTCATAGGCAGGAAGATTCATTTCACAGCCTAAGTAGAACATTACTTTTACTGAGCAGATGGCTTGCAGTAACACAGTGACATAAAGAAAGAATTTTCCACTGAGGTGAATAGGCATTTAGCTAGCATGCTCTCTGGAGCCAAGCAAGGTTAATTTTCTATGCAGATGAGGACAAGGCAGTTAGGTGGAGGAGACACTGAGCCAGTGATGTCCAGACAGTGGTTCTTCATCTTGCCAGCTTAACTGGACAGCATCCCAGGCTCATACCTCTTAATGACTAGCCTCTGGATTCTTTTGTCAATCATTTCCTGAATATCTGTAACTACTATGATGTATTACCATAATTGTTCTATATGGTTAGTCAAAAAATCTTCAAATATTATTAAAATCAAGACATTCCAATTTGCTATATCGTTAAGACATTCACAAACAACATTTTTTTCATCTGCTTAATTACTAAATGTATTCAGTCTTCACATTACATATCTGGCTATTAAACATATACTCATTCTTCCTGAAGAAAGTTATTTTCATAGTATAGGGGAAGAATCTCTCTTTTGAATGAAGTAATGGAAAAGAAGGAAAAAAAATCATTAAAAAAGTATGACTACTCATGCTGCAACATGAAGAAAGATAGATTTTATTAAAGATATTCATATGAATATAGATTGAATAGAAAATCAAATGAAAATAATATTTGAAACTCCAGACTTGAGCTATATTTGCCCTGAACTTGCTAGTGTGAAAGGAATAAAAATTTTGAGTTCACTGAATTTCATTTTCTGAGTGATCCTATGAGCCAGACAATGATTTCTGAATTTTCAAATATAGTCTCTTATTTTTCACTATCATTTCAGGTAGTTATGACCAGTTTATTCAAAGATGAAACTGTGTGCATAAATTTGAAGTACATCATTAAAAGTAATTAAAACAAGATAATTGAGTGCATGTGAATACATATATATATATATATATATATACACACATTGTATGTATTCTCCAAGCTACCTAACTATAAAAGCCATACTCTTTCTGTAAACCACAGTTCTGCAAACTTTTCTGAGGATTAAGTAGTAAGCATATGGGCTTTGTGAAGCTTTTAGTCTCTGTTATAATATTCAACATTGTCATTGTGACTGGTGACCTCTGATAATATCAAAACAAAATGTGAATAAATTTTAAACAAAAACAAGCTGGAGGGATGGCTTAGCAGTTAAGGTATTTGCCTACAAAGGCAAAGGACCCAGGTTCGATTCCCCAGGACCCATGTTATCCATATGCACAATGTCTGGAGTTCATTTGCAGTGGCTGGAGGCCCTGGTGCACCTCTATCTCTCATTTGCTCTCTCTCTCTGTCTTTCTCTCTCTCTCTTTCTCTCTCTTCCTCTTTCTCTGTCAAATAAATAAATAGATAAATAAGTAAAAACTATGTGTGGCTGTGGTAAAATAAAACACCCTTTTCCAAATAGGTATCAGAACTTTGCATCAGTTTCAGAGACATGATACAGAAATTAGGATAGCAGAAGTCTTGAATAAACTCAACTGGTGTCCATGTAGACTTTTAAAATCACGTTATTGAAAGCCGGGCGTGGTGGCGCACGCCTTTAATCCCAGCACTCGGGAGGCAGAGGTAGGAGGATCGCCGTGAGTTCGAGGCCACCCTGAGACTCCATAGTGAATTCCAGGTCAGCCTGGGCTACAGTGAGACCCTACCTCGAAAAAAAAAAAAATCACGTTATTGAACTTTACTCCCAATTTATAAGTGGTCACATCTTCACCTTTCCCATGCTGCCTGCAATTAATGAAATACAACAAAATCATGAGTGCCAAGCAGAACAATCTCATGTGAGCACACCTTTGTGCTGAAAACAACAACAAAAAAAAAAAAAGGAGAGGGAAAATCTTTATAGAACACATTGATATTAAGAATCTCAATAACTTGAAGAAAAAATACAATGGCAAAACAGTTTTAAGCATGAAAGAAGTTGTCTGTAAAAACAAAGTTTTATTTCAAGATTAAAATCATATCAAGGACTGGAGAGATGGCTCAGTAGTTAACACAATTACCTTTCAAACCTAAGAACTCAGGTTCAATTGCCCGGAACCCACATAAGCCAGATGTACAAGGTGGCACATGTGTCTGGAGTTTGTTTGCAGTGGGTGGAGGCTCTGGAGTGCCCATTTTCTCTCTCTAAGTCTACCTCTGTCTCTCTCTCAAATTAATAAGTAAAATATTTAAAAAAATCATATCAAACAGTACAAGCAAGGCTTTGGGGTAAATGAAAAAAAAAATCTTCACCAAAAGAAAAATAAAGACAAATATACAAGGTATTTTGTAGGAGAAACTCTAAGGACAGGACCTATGCTGTTGTACAGTACTTAAGTGTGGTCATAGCAGTGTATCCTGAACTGGGTAAACAGATGGGAGGTTAACATGAAATGAATCATTATATTACCATAGGCCACTTTTTATTCCAAATGTTGAGATCCTAAAGAATGCTTGGTTTACATTATCTGGTGTATGTCTTAAAGGTATTTTTTCCATTACTTATAGAACTGAGATTGAACCTTGTCTCACAATTACTATCGTTTTTATAGCTAATTTGGAAATTGTTCACTACACACATTCATATTTAAACACACACACACTGATTTTTAATAGTCACAGCTACCGCATGGATTGACATGGTCATTTGTATCTTATATTAAATTTAAAGTGTGGGTTTTTTTTTGCATATTGATCTACTGACAAGGCAAGTCTTATTGGTGTATTTTTACAAGCACAATTGTCACATTTTTGTAGTTACCTTCTCATTGCTGTGACAAAACCCTAAATCCAAATCAGCTGATGAAAGGAAAGGGTTTATTTTAGCTTACAGTTTTGAAGGGATGTTTGATAACTGTTGGAAATCACAGCAGAGCAGACTCTGGGTATCACATCTCTGGGTAGAAGCAATCCAAGCCCTGAGCTTGGAGCTGATCTTCCTACTAAGTACCAGTTGTGTGTTTGATCATCTCAGATGCAAGGAGAAGTGAAGCATTACATTTTGAAACTGGATGAAAAATTTAGTCTTCAAGTAAACATTTTTAAAATCATGTTTAAAATATGTGTAAATTAAGTTCTAAGTCATTTAAAATTCCTTCTCCCTACTGAGAAGTTATATTTCTTAGAATATGTAGCTGAGTCTTAGCAGGCATAACTCCTATAAACATTTGGAACTGTTACTTCTTGGGTCTTAGTTATATGCTTGACAACATATTTAGTTTCCCATTTTTATTTACTTATTGGATTCCTTGTATTGACAAGGTCATTCTAACAAATTTATTTATATAAATATTATTTCTGCCAAGTCCTACACTTAGAATAACAGTCTACTTGACAAAGGTAGATCAGATTCCCATAATACATAGAATTTAATATGGCCACACATTGGGTTGCACTGTAGGAAAGTAATTGCCTCTAATGCCATACACTTTCCCCTTCAATAAACAAATAAGATGAAAGATGTTCCTAATCTTAGTGGAAGTATGCCACAAAATAATAAGACCATGAATTTATGTACTAATTATTATACATATTCCATAGCTTCACATACCTTCTTACTGTTATATCAGAAGTTATGGCCATTTGATGCACTGTTTATTGGAGGACATATTGTAGCTGAATTACTTAACAATATGCCCCTTTAAGCCAAGCGAAGTGAATGACACATACTATAGTGGTAAAAGTTGATTTACCATTGTAAAGTATGATGACCCAGCAGTGTTATAGAACACTAGTCGTTATTCCTTTTTCTAATTGCATTTTCAGATCTTTTGTCAGGCAGCTAACTTTGTCCAACTCCATATCCTTTCTAGTCTACATTCTACTACTGTCTACTTCCATGATTTCAAGCTTTTAGCTCACATCTGTAAGTGAAAGACTATGGCATTTGTCTTTCTGTGCAAAGATTACTTTACTTGATATGAACAGCATTGAAGTGTGACTATAATTTGTAACTTATTTAGTATCTTAAAATGAACTAAAATGGGGAAGAGTTGGAAGCTTCCTAGCACATTTAATTGATGAAAGTCTAAGGAGATGGAAATGTGTCACCTGATTTGATCACTACATGTATTATATTATAGCACTACATCCCATAAATATGTACAATAATAACAAAATTATTTTGAATACAAATGAAATAGACAATAAAAAGACATCATCCTTTATCTTGAAGTTTCAGAGTATACCTAAAAAGAGAATCTGTGTAGCAGAAATACAGCATGTGTGATAGATAAGAAACGGTAAGGGATGATGTAACAGGTGAAGAAGTTCTGGGGGAGGAAATTTAATCCAAATTGGTTTTATAATGGGATTGTCAGTCCATTTAGGTAGAAGCATTTATTTGAGAAAATAATGTCAGAGGGTACTGTTCAGACCATTGTATGTAGCTATATGGAAAAATGATAGGTCAAACAGTATTACCATATAGTGTGTGTGCGTGTGTGTGTGTATGTTTTCAAAAGCAGAGTGTATGCTTGCTTTTGATGTGATGTAATTCAGTTCTTAACACCTCAAGAAGTTATTTCAGATTCATGATTTTTCCAGCTCACCAATATTCCTGAACTATTCCTAAATCACCTCAGTATGTCAACATCACTATATTGCTTGTGATGTGACTGTCTGCGGTTATGTTTGGATAGAGCCACAAGATTCTGTGTTGCTCACTGTTAACTAAACCACGTAGAGATGAAAGTGAGTTTATTAATATTAGGTAAACTTACTAGGGATATAGCTTAATGGAAGAGTGCTTTACTAGTATCTACAAGGCCAGAGTTCTTATCCCAGTAACACAGAGACACAGACACACACACACACACACACACACACACACACACTCACACACACGCACTAAAATACTAGTTAAAACCAACCAATTCAAGCTAATACTTTCTATAGAATATCACATTCAGAACTGGGCCAATCAAACCAGGATTATAGTAAGATTCCTGACATTTGTCCTCTTATTGTGAAAAAAAGAAATTGTAAATATAATATGAACACAATATGTACTCATACAGTGAGATACTAAGACTTCAGATCATTCTGAGCATCTATAATCCAAGATTCATGCTACAAATAGATTTTTTTAGGACTTGTAATAGTATGAATATACATTTGTCTTTTAAATTCCATATAGTAGTGGAAAAAAAGTATTTGATCATGATGTACAATATGAGGATTCAACAATGTTACTTCATCTGTTTTAATGAATCCAGGCCTCTTCCACTTCTGCCTTTTCATCCATTTTGCAATTATTGACCTTTTCTTGTTTTCCTCCTTTGTATTCTCAGAATAGTTGCATGAAAGCTTGATTAAAAGAGCTCTACAATTAAAAACATAAATAAATAAAATCTAATAAATAACATCACCCCTACATAAAAAATATAGTGCTCCAACATATACATGCTCATTGGAACCATTGCTATTTTGGTTGAGGTTAAAAAGGAGACTCTAAAGACAAATTCCTAAATTTAGAGCACACTTCTGTCTCCTTTCGACCATTACTTTAAGGACACCTTCATATGTCCAGTGAAAATAATGTCTGTTATATATGTTATATTCATACAGTGGCACTTGCCTATGAAGCCTAAGGACCCTGGTTCGAGGCCCAATTCCCCAGGACCCACGTTAGCCAGATGCACAAGGGGGCATATGCATCTGGAGTTCTTTTGCAGTGGCTAAAGGCCCTGGCGCACCCATTCTATCTCTCTCTCTCTCTCTCTCTCTCTCCCCCTCTTTGCCTAAGTTATTCTCAAATAAATAAATAAATTAACCAAAATAATTTAAAAAAAAGTTTAACAGATGTTGGACAAAATAGATTCTTGACATACCGTACTGTGAACAAGTGCTAGACAGGGACTGCAGAAATAACTCACTTGAAATTATGCCTACTTTGCAAGCATGATGGTCCATTTACAAAAGGATGACCACTAAGTTACTGACCATATGTGTATATATATATATATATATATATATATATATATATATATATATATACACAATGTCTTTATTCAACTTAAAGATCAAGGTAACAATTTGCTAAACCACATCTGTTCTATCTTGATAAGTCAAGTTCAAAATGATTCAACTAAAAGTATGTGCATTTATACATTTTTAAATGAAAATTGAGGATTGGAGAGATTGCTCCATGGTTAAGGTGCTTGTATCCAGAGACTAAGGACTCAGGTTCAATTACCCACTATCCACATAGAGCCAGACGCTCAAAGTGGTTTGTGTATCTGTAGTTCATTTGCAGGCTGGACATCCCAGCATGTCTATTCTCTCTCCCTCTGCTTGTAATTAAATAAAAATATTTATTAAAAACATTAAAGAAAAAGAAAACCAAGGGTAATTATTATTTTTGTCTAATTATTCTAGAATCACAAAACAATATAACCAGCCATTAAAATCCTTGTATAATTTGATATTTATGTGTTTATTTTGGGTGTTTTTTAATTTATGTATGGTAAAATGTCATAATTGATATGTTCACATAATATATTTTAAAAGCCTAATATATATATATATATATGTAAATATATGTACATACATATATGCATATATATAAAATGACTTTAAATAAAATATAGGACAAATTTAATGATGTGATATTTACACATAACTTTAAATTTAAATTAAATACAAATCACATGCATTTATTTTTCATAAAGGCATTTATCTCACAATACATTCACAATGACATACTATGAAAAAGTAAATGAAATAATCACTAATGATCATAATATGTAGAATTTTTAAGATAAGATTTTTTTAAGTTTCTGACAAAATATTTGATATTTAAAATACTTAAACATACTAACCACTTAATAAAGAGACCCATTTTTATAATGCTAATTATATTTAGACATGTATACACATGGACATATTCATAGATTTTAATGTAACATATATTTTTAGTTGTAAAAATGTTTTTCAGTGAGTTTTTGCAAGTGTTGTAGGTTTCTCACCCATTCTGAGTGCATAGATTGGAACACTTATAAGAAATAATCAAGGAGAAATTTGTCATGTCTGGGTTGTGAAATATTCCATTAAGTGAGAATTGTTGAGTTTATAACATCTGAAAGAAAGGATGTGACAAATTAATTAGACTTTTCTCTTCCTAAAACATTTTAACCATGAAAATATTATATAAAATATATGGATTCACTATGACAGTTACACCAGAAATACAGAATCTGCAAACTTTCCAAACATTGTAATGAGATTTCTTTTTCTTTGAATGATAGAAAGCGAGAGAGGTGGTGAGAGTTCCCCTGACTTTGAACAGTGCTAGCATTAAAATTCTGTTTTGCAATGATTACTGTATCAGCACCTGAGTCAAGGTCTCAGATAAAAAAAAAAATCATAGTCTTGAAGAATATTTATTATTATTATTTTTGTATATTTTGCATGAAATGTGAGCCACAATGCTCTATACCCAAGATCTGAAAAAAGTGTCGCTTCTCGTTACTGTTCTCTGTCCTCTAACCTGAAGTGCTGAACTGAAGGTGAGTTAGAATCCCTCTGTCCACTCCAATTCATCAGATGTGCTTGATATTGATAATCACAGTCCCATACTCAGCAACACAGAATATTTTGTTTTTAAGGAGCAAAGATGAGGCTGTGAGAAGCCAGAGCTCATATCAGGGTGTGAAGCATTGTAGCAATCTTCTCTTATTTCTTAGAAAAAATATTGACTGCTGAACCCCCCTAAGGAAACAACACTTGCAGGTTTGAATTTGGATAAATAGTATTGTCAAAAAGAAGAGAAATATTAATAATCTCCACTAAGTAGAATTCAAAAGAAAACATGTATTTGTCCTTATACTCTGCTTCCATAAGGTCAAATTTCTTCAGTTCTAAAAAAATAATAAGAAAAAAATAAAAGAAGCAAAAGTGTTAAAAGCTAAGAAAGGCTCAGGCGAGATAGCTTCTTCCACTTTGCTGCCCATAAATTTTGCTGCCCATGAATTCATGATTAAATATGAACTTTGGGAGAAACAGAAACTTAAAATTGAATTTTAGTTTAAAGTTGAGATTTTACCAAATTATTCTTGGTTAATATATAAGACATCATCAAAGTATAAATAAAGCTAGGCTGCTTTTTCTGTCTATCATTAAGAAATTAAGTAGGAAGACAAGATTTATATAATGTTTCAATATAATTGTAAGACAAATTCTTTCTTAACTTCACCCTCCCCAGTAAAGCCTGCTAGCTAATTTTGCATGCGGAGCTAATCTGATGCCATTTAGACTCTTCTTGATGTTTCCAATATGACAATGAAACAATGAACATTTTTGTCACTCAGTTCCTATGCATTTATCTCAGAAAATTTTTGTGTGAAATTACAGTGCAAACTATATTCTGTTAAAATGTGGAAGATGAAGTAAATTTTAAAATGTAACTATTTTTCCTAATTTTAGAACAACTCTTTTTCTATATTTAATTTCCATCAGGAAATTCCAAATCTCCAGGAATCCTCCAAGCCACAGCATTGGATTTACTGCTCAGACATCTACATCATGGACTGACAATGAACTGAGCACTTTCTCCAGGGCACAAACTACCTCTCTCATACCAAAATCGATATATTTGTTCTGGATAATGAGCATAAGTCATTCTGATCTATCCTTTCTTTTAAAAAGTTATTTAAAAAGGACTTTTGAGAAAAACATGGTCATATTAAAAGTTATGATAAGAACAATAAAAGTTTTTGTTGATAGTTATGAGATGAACTGACTGAAAAAGATAAACTGGAGAGAAAACTTTAAATGTTTGATATTAAATGTTTGATGAAAAACATTGTTACAGAGTGGTTACATGGATTGAAAGGTAAAATTATGTAGATGAAGGTATGAGTAGAGTACGTAGATAAAGATATGAGTAATCTTAAGCAGGTTAAAGACAAAGTACTTAATCAGATTACAGACTTCTTGAGATACAAAATGACTATTAGCCTATGGTTTGCATCAGACTAACAAAGTATGGCCCTGGCTGGTAGCAGGTTGCTATGGTATTCAGGTTGTAAACTTAACTGTAACTAATTGATGTTAATCTGGTCATAATAATGGTCATGGAAGACTAAATTTAGAATACCCAACCAAGTTAACTAGTTTCCTCTATTTGTCAACCTTTCAACTAAATTTTAAGGTTATTATATCTAAAACTCTGCTTAAAAAAACAAATCTCACAGAGGAACTATTTACTCATTGTTTTCCTATTTTATAAGGTAAATAGACCATATTTGAAACATCAAAGAGTATTTATCTGTCACATACTTAAAAAAAAAAACTATTTATTTCATGGTGAACAGTAAAAAAATTCTAAACAAAATTATGTTATAATTTAAGATGTAATTCTTCAATTCCTCCAACATCAGTCTTAATACTTTAGATTTAACTTACGTCATTGCTGAACAAGTTTACCAAAGTACTACAGGTAAAATGATAGAGTTTACTAAGGCTCAAATAATTAATGTTTGTGTCATAAAACTTTTGTGTATGTTAATAGATTAAAAATATTCCTTTTTGGTTCAGCAGTTAAAGGTGCTTACTTGCAAATCCAGATGCACATAGTGGAGCATACATTTGGAAATCGTTTGCCCTCTTTTTCCATCAGACTTGTCTCCTTTTTGCATTAAATCATGCCAATTTAATCCAGTTCTTCTATTATTTGGGTATATTAAATATAACTAAATTAATTCAAAAACTGACATAGATTGGATGGGCATCTTATTTAGCTTTTAAGAGTGCTAATTCTTCTCAAAAATGTATATATTATATAAAGGTATCCCACCTCTGATGAACTTAAAAAAATTATCTAATTTTTCATGTCTTCATATGTAAGCCAAAAATGTTACTATGTAATATAGAGTTCGTGCTTATTTTAAATTCTGTCAACAGATCTTTTGTTTATAGTGTACTCTCTATAGCCTCATGTGCTTCAAATATGAAATGGTTGTCTAAAGTGTATATGAAAAGTACACTTAAAATGAATGTGTGTGTATGATTATGTACATGGCTCACAGCCCTAAGCTAAGCCCTAAGCCCTAAGGCTACAAAATGATTCATGTTCTGAGCACTGCCATTTCACTGTGGGGATGTTTTCCACCAAGCCCACTGTACAAGACAGTAGTTCTACAGAAGCATAGAAATATAAATGTAAAACGGTTACAAATTTCTTATAAGAAGTCCCTGTCTGTTTGTAATGACTTGGCATTTTCTTATCATCATGCTGGAGCCAGGATGCTGGCTAAAACTCTGTAATGTTAAGATGTTTCTTGTCTTGTTCATGCTGGTTTTGCCAACTGATTATCATTGAGGTTATAATCTAAGTCTTACAAAAAGTGACGTATTGTGATTTTGTACTTAGAAAAAACTAAAAAAGCTCCCCATGTCTTAAGAACATCCACTGTATACAAACAATGTTAATAAAGTTTGTCTAAGCTTCATCCAACAGTCATAAATATTTCTTTAGATAAGCCTTAGCATTTTTCAGTGATAAAAGGTACTTATTTAAGAAATTGCTCTGTGTCTTTCATGTTGTGCCTAATGTAACTCAACAATGACGAAATTTTATTTTTTTCTTGAGCAAAGTATAATCATTCTCAGTCAAGGTTTCACTTAATTAATTGACTCATTTCTGGTATTTTAAGTTCATTGCTTATAAAGATTGATACTTAAAACATGTTTCCTGCCCTAAAGAAAATATGATCTTAAATTGCTGTTCTACTTTCAGTTCGGGAAGGGAATTGGTACTTACATTGGTATACAGACTAACCAAAGTTGTTTTCAAACACAGATGCTAAGTTTTTATACTGTCTTATGTTTTTCCTTGCATACAATTCCTAGATTAAATCAATTTCCTTAAAGTTATTGGTAAAATATTTGATAAAAATATTGTTTTTAAGGCTAGTAAAATGTTTTGCCTATACTTATAACTGACAGATACTTAAAAGAATGGGAATGTTTCTATGTCCCAGATATAGCTTACACTGTCACCTGACAACTGAACTTAAATATTAATCATAATGACTTTAAACTGTTGTGTCATTCTCTAACCAGATCTGCTTAGCTAACCAGATTCTAATCTATTTGCTAACCAGATATGTACAGTCTCTCTGAGTGAGTAATAACCATATATAGAAGCCAAAATCAATTGCAAACATTGGAGCTAAAAGTCTAACCAATATTTTGGTTCCTGCTCCCAGGTCAAAAGGTCACAGGAGATAATTTGAACTTCTAGCCCCTGGCAAGTTACCTATCTTCTTGATCAGAGAGGATGTGGAGACACAGAAACAAGTTCCAAGTCAGTATAAATGCAACAGGAGAGTCATATAAGAGGAAAATCAGTCCTCCAGGCTTCCAGAAAGATGGAGGGACACTTGTTCAGCATGGCCTTGACTTATCCTAGCATATGACAATGCTAAAAGTAATAGAGCTCCTAGTACATCCCTAAAAGTATCTCCTAGAGCCATTATTGACCTCCAAAGTATACAGTTAATTCTGGCAACCTACATGGTCTTAATCACCTAATGAAAAAAATATAACTACAATGTAAACAATGATTCGGACTACTAGGTTGCCCCCTGTCTGATGCTGACTTACAATATTAGACTCAAACATTAACTCAAATCTTCTGCATCTGCCTGTCCCTGATTAACTTCATCTACCATAACCTTAGCTCTTCCCACCTGCCTTAGCCAGAATCAGAGCTATTCCTTTGACCCCCCTCCTTCCTTAGCCCTTACCCTATCTCATCCAGAGATAAGTACACTACTGTCCCAATGGACTCTATCAAACTTAAACTCTCTTGTGTTCCTAATCTTCCCCTGATCCTAAAATGCCTCTCTGCCCCCTCTTGCCTCAAGCCCTCCATCATTCACCTCTGATTGCTCATCCTTCCTTTTCACCTGGTGTTTTGATGTCCTAGCTCCTTTATTCTTCCTCCTGTCTTCTCATGGAGTGCAAAGAGCCCATCTCCCTCACCTTCTCTATAACAGATGTCTGCCAGTGACTGCCCTGAAGCCAGGCCATTACAGTGATGGTACAAGAGAAGTCTCTGTTTCATACAGGACCAATTGGTAACAACATGCTTCACTGGCGCTGTCGATCTCACCACTCTGCTACATCTAGCCACCATGAAACTGCCTCCTCATCACCTGCCCTGAAGAGACACCCATCGACCACATTATCCAGCCCACCTCTCCATAGGAACTCATTGCCCTTATGGTCAGCATGCAAAAATTAACCTTCATCTCTTACCATTAACAAAAGTCTGGAATGTTAGGTCACGACAAAATGGAGTCACTGAGGACAGCAGGAGGGCAACAGAGACACAAGGAAGTGGGCCATCTACATTCCACAAGGAATAACCCAGGCAATATGGCTTCCTTGCCTAACAATGCCCCAGGTCTAGGTTTACTGCCCCCTTATCTTGCCCTTTTATCTCTAAGGCCTGGTCACTATTATAGTCTCACACCCTGTGGCTAATGTAAAGAACAAAGGAGTTCTTTCCCTTCCTCACCTTCCTCCAGCTATAGAGCTCTATATAACACACTATCTGTAATCTCAAAGTTGACTTCTCCACTCTTCAGAGTCAGTCCTTGAAGCTCATGTTTTTTTTCCAAATAAAAGCTTCCATCTTTGCCTCAGAGTGGTCTCCATGGTCTTGGTCACTCCTGAACCTTACAAACTCCAGCCTCAAGGCTGAAGGAGGTGTCACTGTGTGTGGATCCTATATCTAGCCCTAAAGTGTCTTTGGCCATGGATCTGATTGCAGCCTAAGGGATGTAGAGTGTTTGAATTCTGCCTGGGGTTACTTCTTATTGTGTTGTAGGTGGTATTTCTCTCTATGTGGACCTGTGAAAAGGGGGAAGCTTCTTCCACTATTGTGGAAGTTCCTCTGGATCTGTAAATTTCAATAAATCCCATTTTCCTCCCATCAACTATCTGATTTGGTGGTTCATCCCAGCAAAATGAACCTGACTGTGACAGAATTGGTACAAGAGAGTGAGTTGTGCTTGCACAATGAACCTGATTATGTGAGTTTTGATTTTTTGGAACTTTTGTTTTGGAGGAATGGGCATAGATTTGGTACATGCAACTGAAGATGCTTTCCAGAGCACTAACCCAAGTTTTAAGGGCTATCCTGATGAGAGTTTGAAAATGCTATGTGCAAAGAGAATTGTAATTGGTGGCTTTGCTTATGAGTGTTCTAAGAGGAATGAAAGATAGAACTTTGTTCGAACTGGGCCACTTGCATACAAACTGGTTGAATTTTGCTGCTCATACCTAAAGAATATAATCAAGGTTAAATTTGTAATGGACTGATGTGCTTGGCTAAAGACATAGAACTGAGAAATTTAAGATTTAAAGTTGGGAAAATTGAAGCAAGTTTAAAATTGCTGGCACTGAGACTGGTTGAGGAAGTTGGTATTGTTAAGGAGCTGTTATCATGATTAAAGATGGCCCAACATTTTACATTGAAACAATGAAAAGTATGCCTGATGAAAGGCTGAATGATATAAGTGCAAACTCTTTTGAAAGGAGTTGACTGAAAGGAAGGAACATGCTCTTCAAGGTCATGATTCATTACTTCCCTGAATTTAAAAGATGGCTATGTCCTGCACACCTGTTGGGCTCTGAAAGGCCCAGGTGTGAGGCCTAGTGGAACTTCCTGAGCCTAGCTAAAGTTTGGTGATCTGCCTCTGGCCAGACGTGACTCAGCAAGACGCCTAATGGCTTCTTGCCTGCTACTTCCGCATGGGATTTAGGATTATCATCTCAATAGTCAGTTTACTATTGGCCCTTACCTTTCCCCACCGTCCTAAAATCCCCACCTTCTTCCCAACATTATATAGCTGTTCATAGCAATAAATTGAGTTCCTGCTTCAACAAGACTCCCGACTCAGTGTGGTTTTTCTCCGGTGGCCAGGAGAGGTCTGAGTCGTCGGACGCTCATCTCCTCCTCAACCCCTCGGGAGGAACCAGCGGGCCTGGTCCTTCCCTCGGCACTACCTGCCCCCGCCGGCGGAGCACGGCATCTGGTGCCTAACGTGCGGCTCTCGAAGCCCGGCATCTGGTGCCCAACGTGGGGCTCTCGGAGCCCGGCATCTGGCGCCCAACGTGGGGCTCGCGGAGTCCGGCAGACTAGTGCCCCCTGAGAGACATTCGTTGAGGAGGTCAATCGGTGTACATATGCGGGTGAGC
The DNA here is from genome assembly GCA_036346955.1 of Dipus sagitta. NCBI lineage: Eukaryota > Metazoa > Chordata > Mammalia > Rodentia > Dipodidae > Dipus > Dipus sagitta. The sequence continues at coordinate 26,915,849 of CM070781.1, read as the reverse complement.
GTACCCCCATAAGTAGTCTTTATATTTAATGCACTAAACTTTGCTTCTATAACCTGTACTTGTTTGTCAACATCTCTTCGTTCCTTTTCTCTTTCCTTTCACTCTCGATTTGCCGGCAAGCTGCATCTGCGACTTTTTATTTCTGAAGGCTTATGCTTCTCTCTCTCTCTCTCTGCTTGGGCTTGTGAAGGCAGGAAAACTTTTTCTGCCATTATGGAACTTCCCCTGGATCTGTAAGCTTCAATAAATATCCCTTCCTCCATAACTGTACCTGGTCTGGAAGTTTATCTCAGCAAACCTAAAGCTGTCTGATACAGACCAAGGAGTGAACTGAGATGAACCTGACCATGTGGATGTTGATTTTTTGGAACCTTTGTTTTGGAGGAATAGGCATGGACTTGGTGCTTACAACTGAAGGTGTCTTCTGGAGTGGTAAGCCAAATTTGATGGACTATTCTAATGAGAGTCTTAAAATGCTAAGTGCAGATAAGATTAAACTTTGAGGCTTGGTTTATGAGCTTTCTAAGAGGAAAAAAAGACTACAGGGGACTTTGTTGGAACTGGGCTATGGGCATAAGGGCTGGCTGCCTCCTGCTGCCCAGGCCCAAAGAGTTTGATCAAGGTTAAATTTGTAATGGACTGATGTACTTGGCTAGAGATATTAGACTGAGAGATTTAAGATTTTTTTTTTGTTTTGTTTTTTTGTTTTGCTTTCTCGAGGTAGGGTTTCATTCTAGCCCAGGCTGACCTGGAATTCCCTATAGAGTCTCAGGGTGGCCTAAAACTCATGGTAATCCTCCTACCTCCGCCTCCCGTGTGCTGGGATTAAAGGCGTGCACCACCACGCCCGGCTGAGATTTAAGATTTTAAGCTGGAAAACCTCAAACAAGTTAAAATTACAGGCACAGAGACTGGCTTTAGATTAGAAATGTTTAACATGTTTGATTTTACAGGTCTCAATACCTTAACTTGGTCAAGACTGTGGGGACCTTTAAAATTGAACTTAGTACAATGTATAATATGTGATGGTTATAAATCTATTGGGAGCCAGGGGTGAAATGCGGTAATTAAAAAAAAAATAGATGGCCCCCCTCCTGGCAGCTTGTGCCTGGCCCTCCCCTACTGGGAGTTGGTGGGCAGTCCACCTCCTGGGAGACTGCCACGTGGCTCCCTTGGACTGATCCAGGTGGGGGCAGGGGAAAAATCCGTCCTCTCATGGTGACTGGGCTCACTGATATATTTCTTTCAGCCGATACCTTTTTGCACGCCTGCTGTGTGTCGGCACATGCCGGGAAAAATCTAAACATACTATTAGTCATATACTTCAATATTTTGCCACTCTCGGGCTGCTTGATCAATTTAAAACAGATAATGGCCCCTGCTTCATAAGCAAGGCTTTTGTAGATTTTCTCCAGACCTGGAAAATCTCACATTCCACAGTCATCCCATACAACCCTCAAGGGCAAGCTATTGTTGACCAAACACTTAAATCACAATTACAAAAACAGAAGGGGGAATCACTACCCCCCCCCCCATGATCAGATAAAGAAAGCATTATTCACCTTAAATATTTCAAATTTTTCTAGAAATGACCCATTGACTGGGGCCTGGAGAGGACCAGACCCACTCCTCACTGCAGGGAGAGGATTTAAATGTGTCTTTCCCTCAAGATAAAAAAATACCCATTTGGCTTTAGGCTTGTACTTTTAATGTCTAACTATCTTTTATACTCACAGCTTTAAAGTAGCTCCTGAAAAAGTTCAAACTGTGCCTCCCTTTGAGATCTTGGGGCTCGATCCTTACCCTAGACGTGGGGCAGATCCTTACCCTAGATACAGTTTCACCTGTTAGACACTCTGTATGATGTGGTTACGTATTTGGGTGAAGAGATACTAAGGTTGAAAGTTAAAACTCGTTTGGAGTGTCATGTAGATTTCCAATAGATTTGTGTTACTTCTAAAAAAATATAGTGACAGTCAACAACGTTGGGAAAATACATTTAAGAGGTATTTGACATAATGATAATATTTCCTTGGATCTGATTCAGTTACAATCAGAGATTTTGTCTTTGCAAAATAATCATCTTACTTTTGAAAACTACTGATGACTTAATATCTGCTTTTAAGTCTGCCTTGCCTGGATGAAATTCTCTCACTTCTTGGACAGCAAGCTTTGCTGCTACAGGTGTTTGTCTTTTGCTCATTCTGTGTCTGCTGCCCATACTCGTTAAATGTCTTTTGAGATCCTTTATGGATATGTGTACAGAAGTACATGGGATACAGCTACAGACCCGACCCCGGTTTCCTGAGACATTATCTTAAAGCCCCTGCAGAGGCTGGTAGTCAAAGACGGGTAAGATTCTCTCGAGTTAGGTCAACCTAAGACAGGGCATGGATGATGGAATTCATGTGCCAATGATGGGTAAGGCCTAAATATCGTAGAGGACAACCTAAGACAGACATAGTCTTTCTGCACTGAGGCCCAGAAGGGCCCAGCTCATAAAAAATAAAAAAAAGGGGGAATTGTCAGAAGCCATTTGGCTGGCCTTGTATCCATAGCTCTGGCCCTTTGGGAGCAAGACTTTAGCACCTACATGTAAGCAAGATTATGTATATTCAGTGTCGGAAGCCATTTGGCTGGCCTTGATAGTCTTTTGTACTGCGAAGTGATTAAAGTACAAAAACTCTTGTAACAAAAAGGAGTTTTTTGATAGAAACTTATGTCTAGGGAGTGTCCCACCCCTGAGGACTGTTCCTAAAATGGTCCTTCACCCTACTAAACTAAGCAATTCCCTCCCTTGTGGAGGATTGCTGGATTTGCCTCCAATCTGGGCCTCTCTGGCTGCTTACAGTACAGTTGCCCATACGACCTTAAAAAATTACTCAGCCACCTTCCCCATCCCCGTCCAGCTTTTCCCAATGTTTCCTCTGGGCATTTGGGCCCTGTCTTCCCCTAGTAATTCCAGTATAGATGTGGGATACATTCATCCTTCCTTCTGTACTTTTAACACAACTGAGCCCAATGCTCAACGCTGCCCACCTTCTGGAATGGTTTATGTTTGTGGAGGCGGGATGGCCTATGACTTTCTGCCCACCAATTGGACGGGCCTTTGTGCCCCAGCCACCTTAATCCCAGATGTAAATATCATCCCTGTAAATGAGGCCCTCCCTATATCAGAGGGAGACCTATCTTCAACAACATCTAGATTCCCTGGCTGAGGTAGTCCCACAAAACAGGAGAGGACTAAACCTACTAACGGCCGAAAAAGGAGGCGTATTGTTTTTACACCAATAAATCAGGAATCGTCCAGGACAAGATTAAGAGGCTCCAGGAAGACTTGGAGAGGAGGCAGCGGGACCTCCAGGACAACCCGCTGCGGACGGGCTTATATGACTTCTTACCCTACCTTCTCCCTGTACTTGGGCCCCTCCCCCTCCTTCTCCTTCTCCTTATCCTCACTGTCGGGCCTTGTGTAATTAATGAGATTACACAATTTATTCACCAACGGCTAGAGGCAATAAAACCTCATCAGGTCAAAATACATTATCACAGGCTGGAAACTCAGGAATTAAGTTCCGCAGATGACCCACTGCCACCTCCTCTGCCCTCCATGTGACCAATGATGGGTAAGATCTCCATAGGGGGACAACCTAAGACAGGCCATGGAGTGGGTTCTCAGCGAGCTAAACACATGGTACCCAGTGACGGGTAAGATCCCCAGAGGGGGACAACCTAAGACAGGGGCCATGATAAATGCTCTGAGCTAAACACCTGGTACCCAATGACGGTTAAGACCCCCAGAGGGGGACAACCTAAGACAGGGGCCATGATGACTAATGCTCTTACAAAAACAAAAGGGGGAGATGTTGGGCTCTGAAAGGCCCAGGTGTGAGGCCTAGTGGAACTTCCTGAGCCTAGCTAAAGTTTGGTGATCTGCCTCTGGCCAGACGTGACTCAGCAAGACGCCTAATGGCTTCTTGCCTGCTACTTCCGCATGGGATTTAGGATTATCATCTCAATAGTCAGTTTACTATTGGCCCTTACCTTTCCCCACCGTCCTAAAATCCCCGCCTTCTTCCCAACATTATATAGGCAACTGTTCATAGCAATAAATTGAGTTCCTGCTTCAACAAGACTCCCGACTCAGTGTGGTTTTTCTCCGGTGGCCAGGAGAGGTCTGAGTCGTCGGATGCTCATCTCCTCCTCAACCCCTCGGGAGGAACCAGCGGGCCTGGTCCTTCCCTCGGCACTACCTGCCCCCGCTGGCGGAGCCCGGCATCTGGCGCCTAACGTGCGGCTCTCGAAGCCCGGCATCTGGTGCCCAACGTGGGGCTCTCGGAGCCCGGCACACACCTGGCATTACTTTCTAAAGGATGAAAAACATATGGAGTGAATTATGCAATTCACATGGGTCCAGGAACCACTGTTGAGATACAGAATATAGGTATGGACTGATGACAATGATAAGCAAGTAGAGCCAATGGAAAATGGACCACGGTTTTCATGGAGACCTGAAGATGTTTTGGTTATACCACTACTGTGTAAGGGCTAGGATGGATCATTTTTGGCATGGAATGGAGTTTACTCTGGCTGTTTAGCACAGCTGAAGGGGCAGAACTGGAAAATCCAAAGACTTGCAGTTACTGGTTATAATACTAGACTTGAATTGCAGCCATTTGAAAATTGTTTGATGGTCATTGAATTTACATAGTTCCATTCTCTCCTTATTATGCCATAAAGCAATTGGAAATGTTTTGATTTTACAGGACCAAGAGCTAAGTGACAATATTAATTCTCAGATGAGACTTGGAACTTTAAAACTATTTTAAGTTGATGAAGACAAGGGGCCCTTGAAGTTGGACTGAATATCATTTACAATGTGAGATGGTTGGTTATGAATCTACTGGGGCCAGGGGTGGAATGTGGTAGTTTGAGTGGCTGCCTTTTGATAGATTCAGGAGTTTATTAAAGATTTAGATCTTCAGCCACCAGGCTGAAAGGAGGTGTCACTGTGGATGGACCCTAAAGTCCAGCCCTAAGGTGTGCTTAGGGGTGGATCTGGAATTCCAGCCTAAAGTATGTAAGGTGTTTGAGCTCTGCCTGGGGTTCCTGGAGTGTACTTGCTTATTGTGTTGTTGGTGGAATATCTGTGTGGACCTGTGAAAGAATGCCAGCTTCTTCCACCATTTTGGAACTCCCCCTGGATCTGTAAGCATCAGTAAATCCCTTCTTGCTCCCATAAACTCAGCTTGGTTTGGAGGTTTATCCTAGCAATGTGAACTTAAATGTGACAAGCCCAAATGTTGGTGTTCACAGGCCTGAAGGGACTACTCATGGCCCCACAAATCCTGCATCATTACTGTGTTTGTATACTTTGGGTTCATATCACGGATTAAGAAGATTGAACATATTTTCAAATTTAAACTGTACTGATTATGATTTCTTTGTAATTTACTCAACCACCATTAAGCATATACAAGAGACAGAATGAGATATTTGTCATGTCTATAACTTTTCAAAACAAATGGGTGAGGATACTAAGTCAAAAAAAAAATGATCCCAAGTGAATTTATGTTATCTTTGATATGTGGTGAAATATATACATACAAAAAAAAAAAAAAAACCAAAACTCCAGAATGTTTACTCAAACATCCCATCCTTATTTCAACATAAAACCAATCAATCATTATCTGCATTTCTCAACTTTACTCAAGTAAGAAAGAAACTGAGAAAGGTGTGAAACATATTTTGCAAGATCCAACAGAGACATCTAGATGACTAACAAGTGATTTTACTCACATGTGTTCTGTTGAAACAGGGAAATGAAAAGCATACTTCTTTAAAAAATTCCAAATTAATATTTATAATAAAACAAATCATTTTCTTCAATTCCAGTGAATTAACAAAAGAATACCAAACTTTTATGAATATTAGGTTGGCAATAAAAATTAAGAAAACATCTTAGCACTGTGGAATTAGTTTCATGTATTCTTATTAAGTATGTGAAATATTTATAATAACAATCTTTTAATGGTTATTTAATTTAAAATGTTGCTGGGTATTATTTCTGTAGTAGGAAGATACATGACAGCCATTATGAATCTATCTCAAAGTTCATATATGTGATTTTTTTCTTCTATTATCAGGTTTTCTTAATTAAATTTGCATTTTATATCAGCTACTTAATTGACTTTAACTTAAAGCCATTTCATTCCAAAGCTCTCAATAACTTTAAGCATGGGCAGTCGGAAATCAAGTAGGGTTTCAACTTGATAGGTTTAACATAGTGTAAATTGAAATATACAATGTGGCCACCTTCTGATGATGTGTGAAGGAACTTACTCATATTATGAAGATGGTAATTATGAGAAAATGATATAAAAGCAAATTCCGCATAGATGAAACATTTAAGAAAAACAGATAGTTTTGTTTTCTATTTAATATTTTTGATTTGTACTGTGATTAATTACTTCATTTTTCACATAATAGATGATTTGTAATTATCACATATGTGTAGTAAGATTTGCACATACATTGGAAAGCACAACCTCATGATATTAATCTTGCCATTGCAATTATTCAGACCTTGGTGTAGCACCAGCTTCTCAAAGGACACATTTTAGAAGGCAGAAATAAAACTGTTTTGCATTAAAAATAAACACAGTTCCAATATGGACTACTTATGACAATTTTGTTTTAATTCATTTATGGTGCAATTAGATATTTTTCTCAGAACCTTGGGACAATCCTAGGAATCTGTGTGACATTTTCTGAATCTATTTACCAGTGTCTGTTCTGGAAAATTATAAATTTCTCTGAAGAGAGAAAGATTCTTCTTTCTTCCATTTATGAAAATTGATTGAAATCACCAGTTTTGACAATTCCCTGGAATAAGATCTATTGTTTCTTCTCTTTGTGACCAATGGCAGAGTAAAATGAAACTAAAATTGTGTTCATTTTTGAGGACTAAGACACTTTCCTTCAGACATGAAGATAGTGTGTAGTATTCTTCTCTCTACCAAGAAATGTAATCAAATTCTATATCTTTTGCTTATGGCTAAATATGGGAATCAAGACTGTGATGTGATTGTCCATAATTTTAATGATTTTATATGTATATATATGAAAGATTTTTGTTTCAGCTATATTTTATAATTTTATACTTTTCTCTTATTTGCTGAATGACCGTGGATAAATAATTCGGTCTATAGCTTGGTTACTATAATGTATAAAAAGAAAAGATAATGAGTTTTGAAAATGTTCTCTTTTACAGTATTGAATGAAAGAGATGGTGAAATGATGTCATCTACATTTATTTTACATTACAGGTCAGTCTTAGTTCTTTCTGAAGGAAGAGTGTGGTTGCTTCAAAGTTATACTCATTACATCTTCAAGAAGACATGAAAAAATTATAACTGGAATAAAATCATTATTCTCCAATTAGATATCAAACAGAGACTCACATTCATGATGTCATAGTAAAAGTATGAGAGAGAGAGAGAGAGAGAGAGAGAGAGCAAGTGAAAGAACATGAATATTAATCTGAAAAAAAGTTACAACAAACCTTGATTTGCAAGAAAGCTTTTGTATAAAACAGAATTGTCTCTTCAGGTAATGAAAAATGAGCTGTGAATATGTAAATATTTTTAAATTATGAAATAATTGTATTTAATTTTAATTAAAATCAAATATTTCATAGTTTGTCATTGCATATTGATCACACAATTCTGTTTCAAAAAGCGAATTTAAAAAGCTGTTCCTTTCCTGACAATCTAATTAATCAGATTGACATACCCTTGTTAAAATATTCAAGATATAATCTTTAGTGGCAATAAGTAAAATATTAAACTCAAAGTTTTACATAATAGTGGACCAAGATGTCCAATTTAAAAAGTCATCCTCACCTTTCATAATTGAAAACAAGGTACGTTTGCAAAGAATCATTTATTAAAACCAAACCACTATTTCAATAAAGAATTAAGATTTGCTACATAGAATGCCCCTTGGGCAGCACTCTGAAATAATGGTGAATTTCTATTCTAACCCACAGTGGAACATTTTAATAACTGTGATAAATTACTCACAGAGGGTTTCTGATTTCACTGTCAGTAGAATCTGAATCAGACAAAAGCTGGCCCTGGGTGATGGATGTAGAGGGTTTTCCTGGTAAACACTTTGCAATGTCAGGACAATAGCAGCTTACAGAACTCTCAGAGGCAAAATTCATGTCCATTTGTCAACTCTCTGCCTGAGGTTAAAAAAAAAAATGTAGGCAGAACACTCATCTTATTTAACAGGTGATATACTCTTTTTCAATTCTATAAACTTTCAAATTGTTACAATGCAAAATTTAAAAGGTATAATGTACAACAATAAAGCACCATAAACTGGTAACATATCATTACATGCATAGCCAAAGTAGTAGAAAGAATTGGAGAGATCAATTATCTTCAACTGAGATGATAGCCTGGGTAATTTTTATTATTTAAAAATATTGTGAGAGCTGACATGATGGCTTAGTGGTTGAGTTGCTTTGCCTGAGAAGCTTAAGGAATCGGGTTCATTTTCCCAGTACCCATGCAAGCCAGATGCATAAGACAGCACATACATCTGGAGTTAATTTATAGTGCCTGGAGGCCCTGGTGTGCCTTCTCTCTCTACCTGCCTCTCTTTCTCTCTCTCTCTCTCTCTCTCAAATAAATACATGAATATTAAAAAAAATTAAATGTATCTTGAGTCCACGTTTTATTATGTCATGAGTGTATTCCTGGCAGATATAAGTCTGTATTACAGATAAGATTTATTTTTTGTGGTAAATTAGAAAATGAATTCATTAGAATATTTTGAAATTATAAAATAAATACCATGTGTTTAAACCAATGAATGCATTAATGTTTATGAAAATTCAAATTTTAGGAATCTGTCTTTTGTACATTTTCTCCAATAATTTATTTGCATCTTATTTTAAATGTTTCTGTGGAAACCCATATATGATTTATGTGTCAACTTTTCTAAGCTACCATCTCCCTCAATATCTGTCCAATATACATTGTACATTGCAGGATTATAATGTTGATATATACAGAACATTTAAAATAGTACCACACATCATATGCACCAGTCTGCACACATATAGACACACAACGTGCACATGTTTGCATACACACACACACCACTTTTCTCAACTATTTTTGTAGATGAAATTTGGGATCACTATAAAGTTCAGAGACATTATGATGAAATAGTTTTACATTTAGAAACAACAGGTTATTATAGGAAAATTCTAGTGCTAGATAAGCAATCCTTCCCTATGAATTGTTTGTCAGGGAGATCCCTGAGGCTATGTAAATAATACATATCAGCACTGATATGTTTTTTTACCCACCAGAAGTAGATTGTAAGACTGTTGTAAAAGGCTACATGGGCGACTGGGGGAAAATGACCAATGTCTGTCGAAGCAACGCATGGTCTAACCTACTTAGCAGCAAAACCAGTTGTGATGCCCACACAAGTGCAGTAGTGGCACACAGCCATGGTGGAGAACCAACTGCTCTCAATTTGGCTAACTGATCCCCTCACTGGTATGGGACCCATAGCTGGAGCTGGGAAACAAGTCAGAACCAGATCCAAACATAAGCCCATTCGCCAATATCAAGCTAACATCAATGATGGGCTACAAGAGGGCCTACACATATTAAATTCTCTATAAAAGAAAAAAAGGGTTATCTCATTTGTCCTGATGCTAACTTACTCTCCCTTGGAGAATCTGCTTCTCTTTTTCAGATAGATGTAGATCCTAAGGAGAGAGCCACCCCATCATACCTCAAAAGGGCCCCGACTGAAACTAAGAAAAATTGGAGAAACAAGCAAGGGGGCTGTTTTCCTGATGAATCAGATACCAGCACAAGGGGGAAGGAGATCAACACAGAGAAAAATCAACTCCTACCAAATCAGAGAGCCAGAGCCTCAGAGGCCCCCAACACCTCATCACTGAAGCAGACCAAAAATGCACCCAACATGGCTCAGGGAAATTTTGCAGAAGAGGGGGCGGAAAGAATGTCAGAGCCACATGTTGGGTCATGACATGCAGAGACATTAAGCTTACCCATAACTGTGGGCTAACTCCACAATGCAGGACCCGTATACCTCAACAAGGAGGGGCCAAGGGGAGGGGTTAGGTCACGGATGAGCCTAATAATGGTACCAAACTGACTGTATTTGCTGAATACAAAACTAACTAATAAAGAAAAAAAAAAAAAAGAAAAAAAAAGGCAGCACTTGCTTCAGTTGCAGGACAGAGAAATCAGTCTGGAACTGAGCTGGACATTTCTTCTCTGTTGGCTAGCTTTGCTAGGACCAGATGGTGCTTTGCAACCTACTGCAGAAGAAACCCAGCAGTATACAATGCATTCTCTATAACCAGATTTCCAGGCAAGAAGTGTACACTGGTGCAAGAGTGCCATTACTGTTGTCGGGGTAACCAACAACTTTCTGATTGAATTTAAGGCCCACTTCACAGAAAGGTATTGTGAACCTGATCTAAACCCTGTGTCTGGGAAGCTCATAGGCCCTAGCAGTTAAGCTATACTGATATTTTGTTAAAGGGACATGTTATGTCCATCAAACTGCCTGCTAAATATTTATATTTAGGACAATAGATTAGTTTAGCTCTCAGCTTCAGACACAGTGCTTCTTTTTGCAGTGGGTGATGGTTACTGCAGAAAATCAAAACTGGTCAGAATGCTGAGAATAAGAGACTTGAGTTCTCTGCCCTGAATGAGATATCTGTATCACCCTTTCCAATGCTCAGAGCACATCAAAGAAGAGGAGAAGAAAAAAATATGTAGCAGCCAGAGGAAGAGGAACAGTGTTGTAGAATGCTATCTTCTAGACATGACATGGCCATTGCCCTCATAAACTCACAGTGGCGTGTTTACCTGCACAAAACTTACATGTATTGTGTTCACTAATATTATTCTATGATTGGTGGAAGGTGCATGGCTTTCTGTCCATCTTTATCAGCTACTGACAGCTAGTTGTTGCCACGGGAGGGCCAGAAAATTTCTGTTGTAGCCACTGATAAGGTCCCCAAATTCCATTAAGTAGTCTCTTCTCCATGCTTAAGGAAACAAACCTAATTATGCTCAGTGGATCAAAAATAAATAAATAATTAGGCTTGAGGAATAGCTCAGAGGTTTAAGGCATTTTCTTTCAAGGCCTGACAGTAGGGGTTGGATTCTCCAGTGCCTACGTAAGCCAGGTGCACAAAGTGGTGCATACACCTGGAATTTGTTTGCAGTGGTTAGAGGCAATGCCATGTCCATTTTCTCTCTGTCTGGCCAGTAAATCAATAAAATACATTTTAACAAATAATAACACCTCACAGAAGATGCTGACTAGTTAGGAAGAAGAAAGGGTTCAATGAAAGTTGAACAAAGTAAGAAAAATGGTAAATATGTCAAAATATATATATTTATAATAATGTCATAAATAAATAACTTCAAAAACAAAAATGATAATAAAAAATAATCTGAGCTAGGTGTGGTGGCACATGTCTTTAGTCCAAGCACTTTGGAGGCAGAGGTGGGAGGATCATTGTTAGTTCTAGCCCACTGTGAGACTACATAGTGAATTCCAGGTCAGCCTGAGTTAGAGTGAGACACTACCTCAAAAACAAACAAACAAACAAACAAACAAAAAAGCAAAGCAAAAAAAAAAAAAAAGAAGGAAAGACAAAGAAAAGAAAGAATCTGACATACATCAATAGATTTCAAAATTATATTGTGTTATTGCTGGTACATAAAGTCAGAGGTTTCCAAACTTGAACACATGTCCATAGAATCATCTGGAAATTTGTTTAAAAGATTGCGATGTGCCATGTCATATTGTTGGGAGCTGGAAGGTTGCATCTTGCACACAATACCATGTTGACTGGGTCTTGTGGGCAGCATGACCAAATATGTCAAGTTATGTGATTTATTTAGACATAATGTACAGGAGACTATCCAAGGAGTAAAGATTTATTGATGCCATGTGGTCACACTTAAGTTTACACTTAATGATTAAACCTTTATGTTTATTTAATTAGTGACAATGGTTGACAGAAAGTGACTGCTGTGATGAGTTTTAAATATTTAATTAGGTTCAGAAGAAGTCCTTTAAAATTTTTATTATCAACTAACTGTGGAATTTGTATATATAATCCCCACTTTCAGTTTCAAATGCTATTAACACTTCCTCTTGGGTTCATAATTTATATTAAAGAAATTATACACATAAAAATTTTAGAAGAGTTTCTAACATGTTGCAAACCCTTAATAACAACTTTTTTTGCACCATTCCATATAAGATACTAAATCATATGCATTTATATAGCACACAATATGCTAAAATTTGAAGATAAATTGCCTTCAGAAATAAAAATTCACAATGAAAAATGAGCCCCAGTGAATCAAATTTAGAAATTCCTCACATGAATATGTGAGGGAATCAGAGGACAAATGTTCATTGAAGTTAATATGTGTATAAGAGGGAGAGGAGCTATAACATGAAAGTCATTTTTTTCTTGGAGGATCTCACTCTATCTGAGGCTGACTCAGACTTCCTCTGTGGACCAGGTGTTAAACAGAGTTGTTATCACAATGAGGTAAAAATAACAGATTTTAAAAAAAATCTATAAAATTATTGACTTGGAGATAGAAAAGTCAAATTAGATTTCTGCCCTTTTGCTTAAGTAGTAAGATACAGGCTGGAGAGACGGCTTAGTGGTTAAGGCACTTGCTTGCAAAGCCAAAGGACTTGGTTCAATTCCCTGGGACCCACATAAACCAGATGCACATGATGGTGTATGCATATCTGGAGTTTGTTTGCAGCAGCTAGAGGCCCTGGTACACTCATTCTCTCTCTCTCTCTCTCTCTCTCTCTCTCTCTCTTTCCCACTTTCTCAAATTGATTTTTCAAATATTTTTAAAAATTAAAACAAATAGAATGAGATACTTTCTGATCCCATCATAATTTTAAAAATGTGACTAGTTACACACATTTTAAAAGCTAAGATTTCAGAATAACTTTGAATAAATATTAGAAACATGAAATTTATACAAGAAAAGGTTGTAATGTTTGATTTTTTGAATGTAATAAATTAGGAAAGTATGCTTTAACTTCACTGATTATTGGCATGGTTCTGCATTAAACAACTAATTTTATTGATTTTTTTAATCTCATTTCTATCATGTCACACAAGAATATTTCTGTCAAAAGATGAGTAAATGAGAAATCTTACTTCTGTGCATCTTTATATTATTGATTAGAAGTGTAAGCAAAGGAACAAAGACATATAAATAAATATACCCACCCTTTAAAGGTCATTTATCAATGCCAGATTGCTATATGTTTCTTGCATGCTTACAACACTCATATATTTTATTCAAAAACAGAAAAAAAAAGCTTAATCCTGTCCCACTTGAGTCCCAACAAAAGAGACAGGCATTCAAAAAATAGCTATTGAAGAGTGAATTTAAAATTCATTTATACCTGATTTCTGTTTCTCCCTTATGATGTGTCCTGAATTGTATGCCTGAGCCTTTACTTTTCAGGGTCAATATCAAATAGTAATATCGATACTTCATGGAGACATTACTATGACAATTAGGCAATATGATAACAGAACTTTTTGTAGGAATGCAAGCCTTTTCAGGGCAGGAAAGTTCATTTAAAATGAAGAAAATAAATAGCACAGGAAGAAGAAAAGAAAGATCAGAAAGAAGAGGAGGACAGAAACTGGGCGTCACAACATTTGTTCACATCACAGAATTAAAAGTCTCAAGCAAGAACATTGGATCTTTCCTGGACATAAAAATTCAGGGAGAAATTATATATATATATGTACATATATATACATATATATGTACATATATGTACATATATATGTGTGTGTTCCTTATTTATTATTATATAGATTAAAGGGGATTAGAATGTTATTATATTCTTATTATATACAGAATAAAGGGGATATGTTGTGGCAACAAACTATTGTGAATTACCCTGTCAGCACAAGTATCACACTAGGGCAGTACATTCATAATAATGGAAATAACATTGTATATGTGTGGGAGGGTGAGAGGATATGAAACTGTATCTTTCAATTCTTTTAGTAATATTTATTTATTTATTTATTTTGCAAATCTGTAGCTGAAACTTAAACAAATGAGGTGCTTTTAATGTCTTTCTGCATTCTGCCTTCTTTTACCAAATGCTCATTAATCTTACAGAAGCTTCTCCTTACACAGGGATTGTGGGTTTTACTTTATTCAGGGTATACTCTTTCCATTTTGACCAGTTGAACATCAATTCTCTAAATGGGCATCTTTCTTTTACAGCTTTCCATACAATAGTTACGTGAAGTCATAATTCATGTGTGTCTACAAGCTTTCGATAACTTTTACCATTTACTTTTATTTCTTCTCCTTACAGGACTTGTTTATCATAACTGTCACATGTATCCAAATATCTGTCAATTTTTCTTTTGTTTTTCTTGTCTTTTAATATTTTTAATGACCTATCAAATCCTTTGACTCTATTTCTACCTTCTTAAAAACTCTGTTTTTTTCTGTTAACTTTAAAAACTAAGTTATTATTTTCAAATACAGAATTTCTATTTGGCTCTAAATCATCATTTATATCTTCTTATTGATAATTACTGTGTAGTAAATTATTACTATTGCAGTTTTAGCTGCTATACTTGTCTTTTTTTTCTTTGTACTCTTTTAAAAACATGTCTTTGAATTTTTATTGAATACTAAGAGACAATGGTTATGAACTTATTTTCCCCTATGTAATTTGTACATTTTTCTATTACTTTAATAAGGCACTTTTTTGTAAAAAAAAAAAAAAAAAAAAAAAAAAAGTGGTCATTTTTCTCTAAACAATTCTTGAGTTTTATTGGCTTTCTTCTCAATGTGACTATTTATGTATGTTTCATTTGTCTCGTTATCTTTTAAATTATTTGCATTGTCAATAATCAATATATTATTTTTTGTTTTTAATATTTTTATTATTTATTTGCAAGCAGAGAGAGAGAAAGAGAGAGAAATAGGCATTCCAAGGCCTCTAGCCATTGCAAATGAACTCCAGATACATGTGCCACTTTCTGCATCTGGCTTTATGTGGGTACTGTGGAGTCAAACACAGGTTTTAAGGCTTACAGGCAAGCACCTTAACCACTATGCTATCTCTCCAGCCGAATATCTCATTTTTCCATGGTAAATGTTCACTACATCAGTTTAGTATTTTTGTTGTTTCTTTTAACTTTATGACCATATCCTAAGATTTCATCACTGTTTTTACTCAGCTTAGATGCCACTTTGTTGTTTGATATATGCCGTATTGAATCACATTTGCCTAGTAATGCATCTGTTAGCTGGTGATCTAATGCATAGGGAACAATAAAAGAAAGAAGAAAGAAAAGTTCTCACTATTTTCCAGTCTATTCTATAAGGTTTTCTGTAGTACTCTGTATCTGGTTTCCCATGTTTATACATGAATCCTTGGCGTCAATTAAGTGTGTGTGGATGACAATCGCATTCTTTCCCTTGTTCTTTCTCACCTTATCATCAAGTTACAAAAGCTTATTCTGAGTTATAGATGCAACCAGTGATTAATAGAGCCATTAGTTCTCTTTCTTCCCCACTCTCAGACTCTATGTCCATCTACAAGGCTGCAGAAGACAGTGCTTTCCACTCTTACTTCAGTCAGCCTTGTTAGCTGGTGTTGAGGATGAAATTAGTTTGTCCCACCCCAGCATAATATTGGCATTTACTTAGCTCTCGGAAAGGAGTTGGGTGTTTTGGGGATCCCTAGGCTGAGCCTTCTGAGGTTATTAATTTTATTACCAGAAGGTCAGTATGTTCCAAGTAACAGACATTTCTAGTAGGAGTATTTGATAATTTTAAAGTATCCAAATAGTTATTTTCATCAATTTTATTTTGTTGCACTTTTATCAAGTATGTTGAAAACTGTTTTGATCAGCCAAGCTTACATGATCCCAACATAAATTTTTAAATTCACATACAAGTAGATTGTTTGGCTGTGCATATCTGTACAATACAATACATGTTTGAGTGATCTCACTAGGAATTGTATTTTAGGAAGAGAGAAACAGTATTTCATGTTTAATGTTTTTGTTGTGTTTTGCCAAAATGATTGTTTAGGTGCAGTGAAAATAGAAAGGAACAAAATGATAATAAGAAGCAAAAATCTAACTAGTAAGCAAAATTAATTATTTGTGTTAAAGAAAGCAGGAGATGATAATGAAGTAACTAAAATCTTTTAAAATATTTATTTTTTATTAAACATGAGACAATCCATGTCATATAGCTGCTCATTGAATTTTTATATCAATAGCAATTTTTGATGTGATAAGTAGTGTTGGAAAAATTGGTCACTAGATTTCCTGCTTTGTAATTATACTCTTACATGGCAAAGGAGAAGAAACCTTGTACATGTAAAACCTTTCATCATCCGGCTTTCGTAAAATCAAAAGGTAACTTATGCTGGCTGCTTCTGACAGAAACAAGTCAGTCCTTCCTATGCAGATCTCAAGATCAGAGACAGGGGAACATTAGAGACACATTCCTTTTGGCCTTGAATACCCAAAGTGCCATGCCATATGGTAGTAGACAATGGGAGGTATCGAAGATTTAATAGTTAAGTCAGAACTACATTCATAAGAAAATGAAATGCAACAAGAACTATGTATCTTTGACTAAGGGTGTGAATATTATATTTGATTACCACCTAGGCTGATAATTTGATTCCAGTTTTCTTCAGAACCTGAACAAGACCATCTGTAACAACTGGATTTTCACTTACAGATAGTGCCAGACAATAATGGCATAATGCCTACCACCAGAAGAGTCATAGTACTTATTTATGCTTATTACTTATTTAGCAAATAATTAAGGGACCAAGATTATATTTTATCTGAACAACTTTAATTACTTTATCCTTCTTTTATGGGGAACTCTTGCTCTTAGTTGAATCAGGCAATTATTAGAGTACCACAGGGGAGATTTTGCTTCTCACACTTCTGGAAGCTGAGAAGCCCAAGATCCAGGTGCTGGCAGATTTCATACCTGTTGAGGATAAACTTCCTGGCTTCTAGATAGTCATATTTTTCTTGATGCATCCTCATACGGCATCAAAGAAAATGAGTTCATTTAAGATATCATTAGATGTATAGTAGTCATACATATGAGTACTCTCCCCTGGAGACATAATCAAAACTTATGTTCCCAGGTCCTAATACTATGACTTCAGGTGTTAGGATTTAACATAAGAGCTATGAGAACACATGCATTTCATTGCATTATATATCCTAAATATTTTTGGTGAACCACATGTCTTCACTCTTGGTTTCCAGTGTCCCATTGGATATAATCACCTTCCCTACAAGGATGACCATATAATATGAGTTGAGACACTTTATAAAGTAATATATAAAACACTAAATGTTTCCAAAAGAAATGTTTGACATTTAAGAGAGAAGTTGTACATTACTAATATAGAACCAAAGGATAGAATATGTAGATTTGAGGAAGTCCTTGTGTTTATCTGCCCCTGAACATAAGCCAGCACTGGAAATGGCTGTTGGGCTATTCAATTCAACAAAACTCCATGTTTGTCCATTAGAACATGCAGAATTTAATTCTACTTCCCACAAGTAAAGGGTCCCTTAGATGTTAAAAAAAATACTGAAGAGTGAAATTGAGAGGAGAGTGAGAGTAATTTGGACTGACATGTGACATAAATGACACATATGAATTAGAGTCTTTCACTGGACATGGAGTTCAAGCTATCTTTCATTAGAGTGGCTGACCAATGAGCCCCATAGATCTTCCTATATTTGTTCCTTCAGCGGTCCATGGCTGAACCTGGCTTTATTTTTTATTTTATTTAATTTTTTGGTGTGTGTATTAGAATTGAACTCAAGTCTTCATGCCTCAAGATTTCATTGATTATTACCCATTGATAGCTGCATTGCTACAGCAGGAGAAGACAGAATTGACAGTTACATATATGTGTTATCATCTCAAATTTATCTTTCTTCAAATTAAAGAGCTTTTCATAAATTGTGGAAAGATAAAAACAGATCTTTGATCACATGGTTAATCATATTTTTAGTTTGCTATTAAGATAGTTTATTTCAGCTCAGCAGGTCACTCAATTCATACTACCTCATGATTAAAACAGTAAAGTCAGCATTGTACATGTCCTTGGGCCTGATAGTTGTAGTTGCTGAATTATATAATATAGCTTGCTGAATGCAAAATTTATGTTGAGAACTATAATGTAATTGATGACAGAGGAGTTTCCAGATTTTTAAAGAACTTATTATTTACTTATTTATTTGTTGGTTTTTCAAGGTAGGGTTTTGCTGTAGTCTAGGCTGACCTGGGATTCACTCTGTAGTGTTAGGGTGGCCTCAGACTCATGATGATCCTCCTACCTTTGCTGAGGTTAGAGGCATGAGCCATTAAGCCCTGCAAGAATAGACATTTTTATCAGTTATTTACTAAATTAAAATTGTACATCATTGCCATAGTCCTAATCACTGCAGGCACAAACCAAAAAAAAAAAATATTTTATGGTTGTGAAGGAAATGTTAAAGGAATATTCAAATGAAAATATGTTTTGATTGATTTCCATAATGAATTCAGTAATTGCTTTTAAGATTATATCAAAAGTTGTAGACTGGATGCAGGCTGGAGATATGGCTTAATAGCTTACTGGTGAAGACTCCTGCCTAAGGTACCATGTTCTACTCTCCAAATTCCGTGTTAGCCAGAAACACAAAGGTGAGGAAAGCACAAAGTTGCACATGCCCACTAGGTGGCAAAAGCATCTGGAGTTCAGTACAGCGGATGAGGTCTGGGCAGTTCTTTCTATGTGTATCTCTCTCTCACTCTCTAAAAAACAACAACAACAACAAAAAGTAACAGTAGGAAGCAATGTTTTGAAACAATGTTCCTTTATATGTATTTTTGCATAAAAATTTCACTCATGGAATTAAAACTCAACTACTGTATAAGATAACTGAAAAAATACATGAGTTCTTTTTGTAAATTAAGTTTAATAATTTCATTAGAAATAGAAAGTTCTTGACAATGAAAATTTCCCTGATGGTCGTCTTCACTTTCAAGATGAATGAAAAATTTAATTAAATAGCTAATTCAAAATGACATGATAGTTTATTTTAGGCCAACTAGCAATTTTCTTGAACATTTATGATGAATTTCTTCAAATTATCAACCTCAATATTCAAAGTTAAAAAAATACAGTAAAAGTTAATTTTATAAACTTGACCTAAAAATCCTAAATTTTCTGAGAACATAGAGAAAGTAGGCTAAGATAGGATTAGCTATATTCTTTTATTTATTTTTATTTATAATTTACTTGATTGTGTGCACAAGCATGTACATGCACCATTTTATTTTTTTATTATTATTATTATTATTATTATTATTTGCATCCAGCTGGGGAATTGAACCCAGGCTGCCTTGCTTTTCAAGCAAGTACCTGTAACCATTGAAAAATTTCCTCAAAAACTATTAGTTTTATGGCAGGCTCATTTTCGCTTATTTTATTTATAGCACAGGGGGTTGAACCCAGCACCTTGCACATACTAGGAAAGCACTCTACCACTGAGATACATTCCTCAGTCTTGTATTTTTAAAGCAAATTTAATTACTTTTAAAATTTACTTACATACAGGTTGGGTATGGGTGTGCCAGGGCTTCTGCTTGCTGCAAATGAACTTTATGCTTCCAGCTTTTCATGCTTCATCCTCATAAAACATTCTGATCTTTTTATTCAATTACTGGCACTAATGGTCCAATAATAAAATGACTATGAAGATGAATATATTTATTTATTTATTGTATATATACATATATATATATATATATATATATATATATATATATATACAATCTTGGAAAAATAAATAAATATTACAGTAGATTCATTCACCAATGTTCTACTTAGGAAAATTTTAGCTTCTAAAACTTACCGTATAAATTTGTATCAAGGAACAGTTGTAAATGAGGAAAAGGAGAAAAATCAAATTATAAGTAAGAATGGCACAGATGAAAGAAGGGATTCTATAACATGAGAGTTTCTGTATAGGAATGATGGGAGGCACCCCTCAAAAGTAGAGTGAAAATAAGGACCACATGGACCCAAGTACAGCCTTGTGTAGCCCACTATGAACTGTTGAAAATAATACCCCTTTACTTCTCTTATTTCCCATTAGCACTAGTTAGTCACCAAATGAAGCTGCACTCAGCTCTTCATAGATCTTCATCAGTGTCTTGTTTCCCTCTTGCCAACCAGTGTTCTCTTTGCTATAACACTCTGCCTGACAAAGAAATGTGATTGGGCCAACCAATTTACATCACACAATGGAAGGACAGAATATTGAAGAAAGCATCAAAGGTTAATTATTTTGTCTTTTTTTACATTGTAGAAAGTTTTTTTTTTTTTTTTTAAGAACAGAAATGAGACTTGTTTGAGGTAGAGAAAACTAAAAAGTTCATTTGGTTCTTTCTATCGATCCTCAAATAATTCTAAAATCTCTTTAGTGACTGGATAGATGGCTCAGTGGGTAAATGTGCTTGCTTGCAAATCCTGATGGACTAGGTTTCATTCTCCAGTACCCACAGAAAGCCAGATGCACAAAATGGCTCATGTATATAAAGTTCCTTTGCAGGAGCAGAAGGTCCTGGACTATAAATATTTTGTCTCTCAGTCTCTCTTTTCTCTCTCTCTCTCAAATAAATGAATATTTAAAAAAATAGGGTGGCCTCCAACTCTCATGATCCTCCTAGTGAGTGCTGGGATTGAAGGTGTATGCCACCACACCTGGCTAGATTTCATTAATTTTGCACTAATGTCTTTTTACTGCCCTAGAACCAAGTCCAGGAAGTTAAAGGGCATGTAGAAAAATAGTCTCTTATCACTCTACAGTTTATAACTTCCATTTGGTGCTTTCTTGTTTTTCAAGACTGTGACATTCATGGTGGTTAATGTTCCAATATTTTCTTTGTTATCCCTAGGTTTAATTTCACATAATATGTTCTCATGCTTATAGTAGGTCCACACATTTTGTTAGTATAATAGACTTGTGTGTGGAATATAATATAAGTAAGTTATGACATTGATATTAATCTTGATTCATTGGTTAGTGTTTTCTTCATTATAATGTCACTTGTTTTCCTTTCCATGAGTATGCCAGGGTCTCTAGCCACTGCAAGCAAACTCAAGATGCATGTATCACCAGTTGCATCTGGCTTCATGTAGGTCCTGGGCAATCAAACCCAGGTCATGAGGCTTTGCAATTAAATGCTTTAAATGCTGAGCCATCTCTCCAGTGCCTGGTTTTCATCTTCTATATATATATATTTTTAATAGTAAGCCACTACAACCTGGGTACTAATAGGAAAGGCAGTGAATGTCATATCATAAAAAGAAAATATTCAGTCATTTATTGACCTATGCTATATTGACCCAAAACATTAATTGATATTTTGGGAAACCTACTTTGAAGCTGCATAAGTATACTTTACTCTGATTAGAGTCTCAGACTTCCAATTCCCTTTGTTTTTTTCTTCATTTGTTATTGGAATATTTCTATGTAAAATTTTTGCTTCAAAATAATTATTGGCATACATATATTTATGAACAATTATTTTTAAAGTGATAATCCAATTAACCACACATTAAAATTTCATAACAACACTGGTTGAAAAGCTCAGGTCATAAATATAGCTAGGGGGCTGAAGTATATGCCTGATCACCTAGAACAATAGTTTGCTTATTTCAGTATTCAATAGGAAGAATGCATTTTGGACTGGTGAAGATGGCTCAGCAGTTAAGGCACTTGCCTGAAAATCCTAACAACATAGGTTTGATTGTCCAGTACCCACCTAAAGCCAAACCCACAAAGTGGCACATGTGTCTGTAATTCATTTACAATGGGTAGAGGACCTGCTGTACCCATTCTCTCTGTGTTTCTCTCTCTCTCTCTCCATATAAATAAATAAATAAATAGAAATAAACAGAAATAATAGAGAATGCTTTTTACATATAAAGTGTATGTTAGCAGACCTATACAATCTATACATTTTGCACTCAGATGTCTTCATTTGAATAACTTTCAAATTATGTAAATACATTAACTTTTGTTTTTTTTTCTAATTATTACTTGTTTTGTGTTTCTGCTTTGCACAGCCAGGGAAGAAGAATTTCTGTGTAATTCCATGTCTTGTAACTCTATTTTATATAAATACTTGGAAAAACTCCGTTATTCACCTTCTCTAATACAACATTATACATGACAATAGATGCATTTGATTTGAACAGTATACCTGGGAAAGCTATTAAATAGCAGTTATTTAGCTATCTTTCATATCCTACCTTTTCATTCCCTATGTAGATGTCTCACTTCATCTTTCAGATTTCAGAAGTAACTTCCATGGCACTCGAATTCTTTATACCTTTTTGGTACTTTTATCATGTCATTCTCTCTACACCATTGTATTACTCACTATTCAAAAAACATTTGCTTATAAATAAATTGTCCTGTTCTTCTAAGCATCAAATCTAGTACAATTTTCCATGAAATGTTTAACTCTGAGCAGTTTAAATGTCTTTTTCTAAGTGTTTGCTTCCTGAGGATAACTGAATTTCATAGAAATGGTTTGAATGATTTTTTTTCTTTTTTTATACTCAATAACTAATATGCAATAATTGCCATACAACATGGTCCTGATTTGGCTAACTGATCCATTCAGTGGAACGGAACCCATAGCTGGAGCTGGGAAACAAGTAAGAACCATATCCAAAAAAAAGAGCCTTTTCTCCATTACCGAGATCCTACCAATTGTGAGCTACAAGAGGGCCTCCACATACTAAATTCCCTCTAAAATAATAATGGCAATCCCATTTATCTGGTGCTGACTTCGAGAATTTGCTTCTCTTTTTCAGATGGATGCAGATGTGAAGAAAGAATCAGCTCATTGTACTTCAACAGGACCCCAGCTGAAACCATAGAGTAAATGAGGAAATGAGCAAGAGCGCTGCTTCCTTGGTGAACTTCATACGAGTACAAAGGTGAAGGAGATGGACACAGAGAACACTCACCTTCTACCAAACCAGATATCCAGAGACACAGAGGCTCCCAAGACCTCAAACTGAAGTAGACCTAAAACGAACCCAACATGGCTCAGGGAAATTCACGGAAGAGGGAGCAGAAAGATTGTTTGAGCCACATGTTGGGACATTATGCACAGAGACATTGCTTCTTACCCATAACTGATGGCTGACCCCACAATGCACGACCCACATTCCCCAACAAAGAGTGTCTCTGAGGAGGGGGGAGGACAGGGAGGAGGCTAACGATGGTACCACCATGGTTGTATACATACTGTGTACATAACTAATAAAAAATAAAAATAAATTTTAAAAAATTGCCATAGATATACAATGCATTTTCCACAGTGAGTCATTGGGTGATTCATACTATTAAAAATTATTTGTATTTTATGCCTTCATGAGTGTTGAAAAGAATTTTCACGTTGTAAGGAAAGCAGACACTTTATACTTTTTAAGTTAGAGCTGATGTCTAGAATATAATTTCCTTAATGTGCTATATTTTCCATGGGAACAAATCATAAGGTCAGATAGGCATTATATTAATATAAGTCTGAAGTGGGCTCCTGTAACATGCCATGTACAGTGAACTTGTATACTATCTACGATATGAAGAAGAGCCCTATCTTTTCAGCTGCTCTGAGCCTTAAAAGAAGTCATTCCCTGTTTTGTCACTTAAGTATTGTAGCAATCATTTTCATGCAAGCTGTTGATTAGGTTAATTAACATGCTGCTTTGTAAAGATAGCTCTGTTTCTGGTGTGCTGGGCTTTCAAATGGCTTCCTAGAGTACTTAGAACAGCAGAAGCACATAACATGTTCATATACTGGGAAAAATAATAGTCCCCAAATATATGTGCATTTTAATATCTGAAATCCAGTAGAGTATATTACAGAAAAGCAATCACATGTGTAGATATAGCTAAGAATGCTAAAATCATCACCCCCTTAAAATAAATACTGGATTATTTGGGGGAGGGGCTCAATGAAATCACGACATCTCTTAAAAATAGACAAGGGAGGTAGCTCACATGTGTCAGAGCCATGTGATGCAGAAGGGCCCACCCACCTGCTGATGGCATTGCAGAAAGAGGAGGACCAGGTGTTAGTTAGTGCACAAAGCCTCTGGAGACTGGCAAATGAAGTGAAATATCCCCTTTGGCAAATCTCAAAAGAAGCCTGCCAACACCAACATCTTGATTTTTGTCCAGAGAGATCCATTTTTTTTTTTTTTACTATTCATGTCTAAAATGGTAAAATAATCATTCATTTTCAGACATTTAGATTGTGCTAATTTACCCTGAAAATGTTTATCCAAAGGAGAAGCTATTTCTCTGCTTCCTGCTATGACACATTCCTGTTATTATTCTCTAAAAAAAAGCATGTAATCTTGTTTAAAATACAGATAGCCTTTTATTAATAATGATTTCTGCTGAATTTTTAGGCATAGATAAATTGTTATGCATACACACATATAGTCATAAGCCCTGACATATATTTGGCAGTTTTGACATTATATGTTTAGAACTGTTATATAAATGGATAAGTTATGTCCAATAAAAGATATTACTAATTGGTTTTCTAGAAACTTTCTATTGGAGATAATGACTAGGAAATATATATATATATATATATCCTGCCCATAAGCTATCTTAAGAAATACATAAAATGTTTCCTATTGCCTGTGCAAACCACGGAGAGTTATTCTTCTTAACTTTGCCTCAAAAGAAAAATAATGTTGTAACTGATCAGTAACTAGCTCATTTTCCTTTCTTGCCAATGGGAGACATTGTAAGAAAAATGTTAAATGTCAATCTGGTTGTGTTTGTTGTGTCAGAGAAACACAACTGCAACTGGTAACTATAGATTCTCTATATCTGTCTCGCTAAAGTAAAAGTACTTGCTTATCACACCTCTTCCACTCAAGCCATAGTTTCCTATACAATTTTTCATGCTGCAGGATGACAGAGGCTGGGGTAGAACACAGGCCACATCTTATACTCCTTCTTTACCTTCCCTGATAAAGCTACACACCTATATGTTTGGTATATTATCTCTCCAAAAGAAAGAAAAGAAAATATGCCTTAAGAAACAGAATAAGATGTAAAAGGCTCAGTTTGCCAGTGCATCAGTATCAGAAGCAAAGTTTTAAGAAATTGTGGTCAGATAGAAAAATTATAACAATTCTACACACTGGGATAAAATGAAAGAAGTGAATAATTTCAAGGTGGCCTTTGGTGATATTAAATTATTTAAAAAATAATTTGTTTGAATATATAAAATGATATGAAGATTCTAGAGTCCTTTTATGTCTAGATTCCATTGACAATCTGATGAGAATTAGGGGAAACTCTGTTTAGGAAACACACCCAAATGCATATACATGAACCGAAAGCCAGATGCCAACCTTGCAGTTGATCAACAGGAGTCCCTGGATTCTCCTTCTATGTATGGACTTCCTAAGTTTTAGTTTCTGAAAATATTAGAATAAAATCATTACTTTAAATGAGTATTAGTTACTAGTTTTATAATTATAAATTTGAAATTGTATATTACATTTAGAAAAAACAATTAAAGATATCACTTTGTAGAACCCTTGGAGTCAGGAATTAACTGATTAGAGTACAAAAATGACTCCAAACTGTTTTACTGATGTTATCACAGGACTTTTTGTTGTTGTTTAGAATTTTCACATATGAAGAAACTGTAATTTGATCATTATCCATCCTATTACCTTGTTTTATCTTCCTACCCCACATGTATTTCACTGAGGTTCCTCTCTCTTTCCAACTACTCTCTCTTCTGTTTTGATGTTTGTCTTTCCCTCGCCCAAAATCCTTATCAAAATCTTGATGGACTCAATACTGTACATGTCTTGTGGAGGCAATGAAAGTCCACAGCCACATTGAGTCATGGATGCAACAATGGTCCCTTCACATCTGGGGGATGGTGTCCCCAAAGTACTCCTTCCTGCCTGCCCTCTGACCCTCACATTCCTTCAGCCTCCTCCTTCAATGTTTACTGAACCATAGATGGAATGACAGATTTGTTTCATTTAGCACAGAGAACTCAATAGCTATTTATTCTCAGAACATGAGTGAGGTTTTAGTCTCCTCAGCATCCAAAGAATTTTAGAAAAAAAAATGAGCTGCTCTGGCCAATGCTCACAGCAACAGCAACAGCAACAACACCACCAATTTATGGAATAAGCATAATGTAAATTTTAGGGGACAATTTGATGAGCACAGCATATAATTTTAGTCAAATGACAGTAGTAGCTTTTCTGTCTGTGGTCTATGACCTTCTCAGCCATAATATTTGTAGCATGAGACAGGGATCAACACTGCAGAAGTGTTGATTATAAACTAAGTCCATGATTGGGAATGTGAAATGTAAGGTACGTTCTGTGGACTTGAATGACAGAAGGGGCTCAACGAGAGTATGATCTTTGTGACATGAGGTAAATGATGTATCTCAGAGGTGCAAATTCACAGCCAGGTTATAAAAATTCTGTAGTAAATTTGAACACCATAGTGAAAGCCTATGTTTTTGATAATAGAAAACATAGTCAAGTAAGGCAAAAACTGGTGACTTGGGAACACAATTCATACATTTGTTAACTGTTATCCAGTACAGATTATGCCACCAGGAAAGACTCCACAACTCTATCCAAAGACTGAATCAGAATGCCGATACAGAATATGGCACAAGATGGTAAGTCAATGGGATGACTTTCTTCTCTGTGTTGTAAGCATTCTGATCTCCAGAAGATCACTTACCTCATTGTTTGGATTGGTGCAATAAGGGGAATATCTGTACCCACCTCTCAACATCATTTAAAGAATGAATAGGATAATGTATACTTAGCACTTATCATGATTCCTTGTCGAAAAGATGGCAGAGGAAAAATATAGATGCCAGAATCATCACCATGAAAGGAGGAGAAAATGGTAAGACATTAGATGAGAGTGTTTGTTTAAATCAATGCTCAGATAATGGGATGGTTCTATTTCAGTTATAGTCATAAATTCTGGATAAGTCCTTCATTTCTTTCACTCTTTTGTCTAATATGTATTTGTAAACTATATTCAACGAAGCAGTGATCTAGGCAATACAATTTATATAGTAAAGTAAATAACGTCCTTGACCTGATTTTAAATATATTCCATCTCAGAAATTAAATACTAATGTGTATGCTGAGATATGTGATGTCACACAGTTAGGAGTGATTTAAAAAATATTTAAAAGGGACTGAGGGATAAAATAATTTTCTACTTAGAAAAGCACAACTGAAAAGAACAACTGGGACATTAGGAGCAGAGATATAAGATGGTCTTACGTATTTCGAAAGGGCTAGTCTGGATATTATTTTGAAAATTTACTATTCGAGTCTTTAAGTAACAACTGATGATAGCTGTTTGCCTTAATGTTATCTTGTTCCTGGCTTGTAATATAACTTTGGCAAAAAATGACAGATTCTGAATATATTGTTAGTCAGAACTAAAATCATTCATCCATACTTAAATATACTATGTGTAAGAGACACTGTGGTATGATGAATGACATTCTTCTACTTAGAAAATGTGATCTTAAGCCCTGTTTTAAATATTTTAAACTAGATGTAAATCTTGAGAATGCACAATACAAAAGTATGTGTTGGGACAAAAGTTATTTAAAGACCATCATTCCATGGTTTGTTCTGCTGTTCTTAGCATGGACCATTTGCAAATTATTCTTGTCTTGTCAGTCAATGCAGAACTTTTTGTAAAATTAAAGTTGTTTTGTTTCAAAGGATTTTTAAAAGTTGGAGTAGAAATGCTGAAGTTTTAAAATCTACAATTGGAAAGACACTAAATGCTGATGGTGGAAGAAAAGTTTAGCACCCAAATGGAAATGTGATGTTCTTTTCCCAAAGCACATGGATATACATAGATTTGCCTGGGACTTCAAGGATTCTGGTCATGTTTCTCAAGTGCACTTGCTTTTCTGCACTCAGAACTTTTCTCATGGTTCTAAGACAAGCATTTGCTAACTCAGTGTCTTCCATGATAATAACTTTGCAGTTTTCCAACTATCATATTTAGCATGAGGTACAATATCTGTGCCCCCAATAATGGCTATGGAAAATGAAATAAATTTTGGAGAAATTATTTATGTATTTTTCAGTTCAACCTTCAAACATTTTTAGAATATATATATGTAGTATTTCAGATTTCAAAAATATGAACAAACTTTTAGTAAAGACTAACCATCTATTTTCACTCACATGATAAAAGGTCATACCAATTAGACATATATTTGTGCATGTATGGATAACTGTAATATATAGCATGATGATAAAGAACATTCCTATTTTATGGCTGCTTTCACATTTTGCATGTTAGAAAACTGAGACCCAAAAATAAATGTTACCACTCTTTTCTCAAAATAATTATGATGACAATTACCTATATATTTGGGTTTGTAAATAAGATTTTATTTCTGTATCAACTTTCTTCCCAGTGGTATCTTAACATTCAAATGTTGTGTTTTTATATTGTTAAGATTATCAAAGGACTACAGAGTGTTCTAAAGAGCATAGGACATCTGAAGCATTCACCAGTCTATTGCACAAAATCAATAATAATGATACCGTTCATGCAATAGGAACACAAATATGAAATCATAAATGTAGTTCTTAGGTTAATACAGATTATGAATATTTTAACTATTTAGGACATTTCAAGTGTAAAAGATCTTTAACATTGCTTAATGTGAAAATGAGCATGAAAGTAGTTCATAAATGTTCCAAGTTACAATTTGAAAGGAAATTTTCAACATTAACATCTCATTTCTATACTGTCTTAATCTCTTTCTGTCAAATAGAGGAATTCAATGATAGTCAGCTAATACTTGTGGTGGTAAATTATTATGTTGTGATAAGAACAAGTTTTAATTGAGAATGAATTTTAGGATTGAAATGTTTCAGGAGGGCTGGAGAGATGGCTTAGCAGTTAAGCACTTGCCTGCGAAGCCTAAGGACCCAAGTTCAAGGCTCGATTCCCCTGTACCCATGTAAGCCAGATGTACAAGGTGGCACATGCATCTGGAGTTTGTTTGCAATGGCTGGAGGCCCTGATGCACCCATTCTCTCTCTCTGTCTCTCTGTCTCTCTGCCTCTTTCTCTCTCTGTTTGTATGACACTCTCAAATAAATAAAAATAAACAAAAGAAAAGAAAACAAAAAAAATAAATGTTTCAGGAAAACAGACACTTTGTCTTTGAGAAATCTTTGTTAAAAAATAGATTATAATGTTGTTTTATATACTGTAGAGCTTTATTTTATTTTTGTCCAACTAATAATAATCTATGACAATAGACACTTTTGGTAGAAATTTAAAAAAATAAATAAATATGAAAACAAAGACACTCAATATCTTCAAAAACAAAAACAACTAAGATCAAGCTGTTCATGGCAGCTCATGTCTATAATAGTAACATTCTGAATGCTCATGCAGAAGGACCACAGGCATTTTGTCACTGAGGACAACCTGAGCTACAGTGAGCTCATGACCCAGTGAGCAACATATGGAGATGCTCTTTTAAAAGAATTTTAAATATAAATAATCCAAAAAATAATAGAGAATCCAATGTCCCTTTAGCACTTAGCATTTTCTCAGCTATTTTACTGTCTCCACTCAGAGAACACCAGCTAAATCACTGGTGGCTCAATTATTTTTAATTCATTAGGATTATAAAGCAATGTTTACAAATTAAACATCTGTGATGGCTAACTTTTTTATGTTAATGGTTAGTCAATATAGCCCAGTTGTTGAGTCAAACAGCCTGCTTGTGACAACAAACATATTGTAGCAAATATGATTGAAATTTAAATAAACAAACATTGATTAAGATCATAGGAAGCAGAAATTGACTAGGCAGTCAGGGTAACAGAACCACAAAAGTGAATGGGATTTTAATTCCTTGACTACAAGCAGGAAAGGTCACTAAGCTTGCAGAAACCTGGATGTTACTTCCTCCAGAAAAGATCTCTAGACTAAGCTTGCCCCCTTTCTAGAGGACAAAAACTCTGATCCTTATCTAAAATTAATAGAAAAGCTTTAAAATTTGGTCTTTTCCCATAGTAACCAGTCAATGTAGTCTTCCTCATGAAGCCATTCTGCCCTAAAATATAACCAGATCTGAATCTCGAGGTGGGCTTCTCAAACACCCTCTTGCCTCTCTGGGCAAGAGCTCTGCCCTCTTTTCTCATGGGGCTTCCCAAACCTTCTCTTGCCTCCCTGAGCAAGAGCTTCGCCTTGCTTGCCACTCTTATGTTCTAGGCTTAGGCCCCATTCTTTTTGTCCTCCTAAAGCTTTAAGCTACACTCATATCTTTCTTAATCGTATGCTGTGGTCCATAGATTGCATTCTTCCAATTCATAGGACATGGATCCAGGAACATTGCAAATTATTGGGCCATTGATGAACAAGGAACTGAAAATGCCAGTACCAAAATCAAATTAATCTTCATAACATTGGAAAAAGTCATCTAACCATAGATGCTTATACACACACATACACAAGATTACCTTTAAAAAAGAAGTAATAAATCCAGCCATTGCAAAAGCATGGATAACTATGGGAGACATTAGCTTAAAGGACACAGAAGAATGAATAATATATAGTGTCTCATGAGAAACTGAAAGTCAAACTCAAGTATAGTCAATAGCAGTTGAAAAACATAGAGGAGGAATAGATGAGAAGGCATTACTTAAAATGTGTAATACATATAAAAAGTTAATAAGGTCTAGGAGTATTCTCTGTGGCATAGTGACTATATAATTAATATTTTACTGTATACTTAAACTTGTTCACATGGCAGATCTTATTTTGTGCTCATATCACTAATTATTATCATCATAAATCAGAAATCCAGGAAAGCCTATTTAACTCATGCATAGATTTATGGCATAAACTATGATGGTGGCTTCTTAGGTGTGCACATATATTCAAACCCATCAGCTTGTATGCATTAATTAGATACTGCTCAGTACATGCCAAATACTTTCTTGAAAATATTAAAGATGAGCTTTTCCTAGTGACACCCACATACAAGTCAAGCAATTTTGGAGGCTGAGTCAAGGGGACTGCAAGTTCAAGGCAAGCTTGGAAAACTTACTGATACAGTGTGTCAAAACAAACAAAAATTGGCATATAGATGAGTGGTAGAGTGCATGAGTAACATGTGTAAGGCCTTACATTCAACCCTCAGTATCACAAAAGGAAAGAAAGAAAGAAAGAAAGAAAGAAAGAAAGAAAGAAAGAAAGAAAGAAAGAGAGTAAGAAAGAAAGAAGAAAGGAAGGAGGAAGGAAAAAGGAAGGAAGGAAGGAAGAAGAAAAGGGAGGCAGGAAGAAGGTAGGAATTAAGAGAAGAATGGCAAAGAAGGAGTATAGGGAAATTAGAGGAGGGAAGGAAGAAGGAAGGAAAGAAGAAAGGAAGGGATGGAGTGAGGGAGGCAGAAAGGGAGTACACATATATTAACATCATAAGACTCAGTGATTTCAGTCTAGATTTTTACACAAGATGAATAAAACCATATTTTTGTAAAGGTGTTTTATGGCAATGTACCTGCAATAGCATCAAACTAGAAACAGACAGGTATCTGTGAACACATTCATGTACGAGCATATTCTAGAAGATTCATATAAAGAATTTCTATTACCTGATAAATTGTAAAGGAAGAACTATTGATGCATTATATAAAATGGTTCCACTTCTTTAATATACACAAGAAATACAAATTATGCTACAGTGACAAAAATATATTGATTGTCTTGTAATGGTGAGGGATGGAAATAGGTAGAGAAAGAAGTGTCTCAAACAGCCGTAGGAAATATTAAAAAGGCTTAAAGTCTATTTTAGTGAAGTCATATGTAAAAATTTATTAATGTATTATTTATATAGGCTAAATATATCAAAATGCAATTATAGCTCAATAAGGCTGTTAAGAATTATGACCGAATTGAATGCATAGGTTATGGATTAAAAATGTTTATAGCAGCTCAATTCATAATACCTAAGAGCCTGAATCAACACAGATGTCCATCACTAGAAGAATGGATAACTAAGATGTGATATATATACACAATGGAATTCTACACAGCAATAAGAAAAAATGACACAATGAAATTTGAAGAAAAATGGTTGAACCTGGAACAGATTATTCTCAGTGAACTTATCCAATCACAGAAAGATAATCACCACATAGTCTCACTCATCTATAACACCTAACCTGAATCTGCCCAAGATGTTGACATACTGAGCAAGCATCTCAAGGACTAAACAATAGGGTGGGTGGGGAGGGAGGAGAAGGCAAGGGAGTGGGTGGGGGACACAAATATAGACCCAAACAGCCATGGTACCATAAAATTCTACATCCCAAAAGGTAGACCAAATGGTTGAACCCTCACCAAGCCCTTAGAGTGAACATCTGAGCCACAAGACACTGGAGAGGGTACGATGAAGACTGACCTTAATTTTCTACAGCTTCTCTCCCTCTCTCCTCTCTAACGCTTTTTATTCCTTCTCTTTGTGGGCACTGACCTATAACTCCCAGTACCTGCATGTGGCTATCATCCACAATGAGCTTTTGTTCAGAGAGACCTACAAGGTTTCCTAAAAGAAAGACAAATTTCTGTCAGAGTACTTGATGACCCACCAAAGGTTAATGGTAAGACCCTACTGCTGAAGACACCTTATGTGGTGGACATGTAAAATGGAATGACATGCAAGAAGCTGGAAGAGAGTCAGTCCCCAGACAATCAGCACATCTAGTGCCAGAAGGTGCTACATGGGCAACTGGGGGAAAATGACCAGTATCTGTCCAAGCAACTCATGGTCTCACCTACTTAGCAGCAAATAACTTGTTGTGATGCCCACACAAGTGCAATAGTGGCACACAGCCATGGTGGGGAACCAACTGCTCTCAATTTGGCTAACTGATCCACTCAGTGGAACAGGACCCATAGCTGGAGCTGGGAAACAAGTCAGAACCATATCCAAACATGAGCCCACTCTCCATTATCAAGCTAACACCAATCATGGGCTACAAGAAGCCCTACACCTATTAAATTCTCTATAAAAAATAAGGGTTATCACATTTGTCTGGTGCTAACTTTACTCTCCATGGGAGAATCTGTTTCTCTTTTTCAGATAGACGCAGATCCCAAGGGGAGAACCACCCCATCAGACCTCAAAAGGGCCCCAGCTAAAACTAAGAATAACTGGAAAAACAAGCAAGGGTGCTGTTTTCTTAGTGAACCTGGTACCACCACAAGGGTGAAGGAGATCAACACAGAGAACAATCAACTCCTACCAAATCAGATATCCAGAGACACAGAGGCTCCCAGGACCTCATCACTGAAGCACACCCAAAATGAACCCAATATGGCTCAGGGAAATTTTGCAGAAAAGGGAGCAGAAAGAATGTCAGAACCACACATTGGCTCATGATATTCAGAGGCATTTCTCATACCCAAAACTGTGGGCTAACTCCACAATGCATGACCCATATACTTCAACAAGAAGGGGCCAAGGGGAGGGGGTAGGTCACGGATGAGCCTAACAATGGTACCGACTTGTGAGTATATTCACTGAGTACAAAACCAATTAATAAAAATAAATAAACAAATAAATAAATAATGAAATACTATTCACTGGTAGATAGCTCCTATGATCTAATGAGAAGTGTGAAGTAATTTGGCCAAAAGAAAATTGAATTGTCCTCCATAGTAAGAGGACATTGAATGTGAAGTTGTCTGAAAAGAGACAATGACAGAAGGCTAAACATCTATTGGTCAAAAAGAAAAAAGGCTGGCAAAGTGTTTTCTAGATATTATATGTCCATTAAGTCTATACTGTCTGATAGTCCATTGTTAAATTTAATTTTTCCTCTTGTAAAGTAGATGTCCGATCCAGACTCCAATGTTTTATTCAAATTCTGTCATCTCACATAAAAACAAATGGAATGACTTTGGTAGGATTTCACTAACTATATTAAAATTTAATTTTAGTAAATTCACACAAGTGATTGGCAAACTATTATTACACTAACATATTGCTGATTTAGTATGTCAACTGTACCCAATATATGTTAGTGTTAAAATCTTTGACTACTTGTAGAGTGTGTAACTTAACTGAACATGATATTGACATGTCTCAAATTTCATGTTTTATTCCTGTATTTTCCCTAAAATCAGCCTATTTATTTTAAGTTTACCATGCAAAATACATTTATCTTATCATTATGACATTATTTAACTGTAAATGAGTAATTCTGTCTAATTATACTCTTAAAAACTCACATAGGAGAGGAATGAAAGGATAGGGCTTCTGTTGCCCAATGCTAGATGAACGTACTCCAGATCATTCCTTGCTATTCACTTCAGGTTTTGACTACTTTTTGCATTGCTTATTGCATCCACTGAATTTTAAATTCTCCTTGCTTATCTCTTGACCAAATTATGTTTCTTTTTAATGTCAGTGAAGCTCACATTACTTAAATTAGTATATTCACAGTTAACATTCACCTCAAATTATCTGGAATATGTGAAATCATCACATCCAAGATTATCTTGAAAATGGATTACAGGCCAATAATAGATTCAAGAACTGTAAATTAACTTCTCTGCATAATTAATTAATCTTTAAAGGTTTGTGCATGATTCCATAATTATTTTGTGATGGGATCTTTCTTTGTATTTATTTCATCAGTTTCTCTCTTTGTGTAGCAGGTGCTAAGATTAGTGTTCATGCTGAGCTGACAAAGTGTTGGGAACCCACATAATACAACATATAAAGCAAATATATTTCTCCAATCACTGTCTATGATTCCATCAATTCATTCAGATGTCATAAGAAGGAACTAGAATAGCTTTTAAAACACATAGAGTAATATGAAAATGAGTTAGAAATAATGAACCTCGTTTTGTATTCACCATTCACAATTATTTTTCAGGTACGTATTAGATATCTACCTCTATTGCTAAGGTAATTCATGTTCCATATTGCCTATAAACTTTTCCTCATTTGTGGGTTCATGTGCCATGATTTATTTGTCCTAAACTTCATTCCAGTTTCAATATTTATTCACACAAATAAAAAAAATATATGGAATAACTTCAAAGATCCATTTTACAATTCCAAGTAGTTTTTATATAATTCATTCTAATTGTTAGTGGAATTCTTACTTTACATTTGACAATATTTCAAGAAAAATATGATATAGAATTATGTTATGAAAAACAGTTGAGTCTTATTTTTATAACTATTGTGTCTAAGATTGTTGATATTTTCAGTACGGGACACATTTTTTGAATTTTATTTTTATCTGCTATGTTTTGGTACCGCATAGGGCGCCCAAGACTTTCCTATAATGCCAACTTGTTTCACAGGGTATTGATATAACAGATACTGGAGAAATTTTAGAGGTGGAATTCGGTGGAAGTTCTTTTAATAACTGAAATAACGTCTTCTAAAATAGTTTTGACCTTTTAATTTTTGAGGTAGAAATGTGAACACTTAGCCTCAAATACATTTCTATCATAATACACAGTCCTCATCAGAAGCAAAAACCAAGAGCCCATTGAATCCTGCACTTGAAACTCTGGAACGATAAACCCTAATAAACTCTTTTCTTGATCAGTAGTATCAGGATGTAAAGTGAACACATCATTTATTATCTTTACATATATAAAAATTACCTCAGAAGACAGTAGATAATATGTAAGTGCAACATGAGATGTATATTTATTTTTCCACATGTACCTCACAGCACACTGTGCATAAAACTGGTCACGTCAATTAATGAAACTAATCATTCACAGAAGTAAACTTAATTTGAACCCTGCAAAAGGACTTGTGATATAATATCCTTTATGGTGGTTCAAGTATTTAAGGCTGAAAAACTAATTTCATAAAATTCATGCTTAAATGCTCTTGCTGAACAACTGCTTTTTCCTAGGCAAGATAATTGTTAAATGGATTCAGTTTTCTTAGCAGTTTCATTTGTTTCCATGTGAAATACATCATCCTGCATACAAATATCTACTACGGGTAAATTACAATGACTTTATCCTGATTTTTTTTTTTTTTCTGTACTACTTACTGGCATTTCACCCAATTTGGCCCTATGATGGCAAATTCTTCAGATCCAAACATTGTATAACCTTTAAAGCTCCAATCATTTCAAGGCAATACATTTCCTGTACAATTGCATTTCAATACTGATGTTATAAAATCATTTCATATTCTGCTCATTCACTATTAAAATGCATGATTCATACGTTATATTGCTAACTTCAACAGAGCCAGGAAACCCATTTGGCCTGGGAATTTCTGAGCTGTTTTCATAAGATAGAAAATCAAAGAACTAGAAACAAAAAGACATAAAAAGGCATAATTGTCAATAGAAATGCAATTTCCAGGTATGACAACACACTACTTTCAGACTCCAAGGGCAGAGTTAATTGAAACGTGGTTTTAGAGAGATCATTTTCATTATTTTTTCATCTTTCATAATGTCTATTTCATGTCTACTTCCTGTTCCATTATAACCAGTCCCAACAATCCGTTCTTTCATCTTTTTTTTTTCTTTTTGAGTAACAGATAGTCAAAAAAGTTCCCCAGCCATCTGGAGCAAGCACTCTAACACAGAGACACTCAAAACAACAGATACCAACAGCTGTATTCTATTGTGCCCGGTTTGGGACTTTTCAAGCTCTTATTTGAATACTCTATCAAATTAAGATTAAAAACTAAACTATTCACTAAGGATGTTTAATAGTTTAAGAAAATGAATTTGAAACTTTGCATATCATAGAATCTAATAAGATATCTCAACCATGTTACAATTAAAAGTGATATTCTTTGTCTTAAGAACATTTTTGAGATTTTATGATTAAAAACGTTTTCAGAATTTTTTTGAGGTGACTTGGGACTTAAAACCTCATTGCTTATTTGTTGAATCTCAACATCTAGTATTTCAGAAAATGGTTTTGGAGGCAGAGTCTCTGAAGATAATTAACATATAGTAAACTTCTAAACATAGGCCATGAACCAATAATGAGTAATGATCTGATAAGAACAGAAAATTTGGCAAAGAGAGAGGCCTAGAACAGAATCTGCTGTTACTACCCTAATAGGAATCAGGCTCACAGATCTCGGACATCTGGCATCTAGGACTGTGTGAACATTAGTTTCTGTGTTTAAGCTACTCAGTTGGTGATTCTTTATTAGGGAAGCTATCACAAACTTGTATAATGATATGTGATGAAAAAGTTGGAAACTGGATAAACTAAAAAAGGAATAGAGTTAAACCTGTGATCAAGAAATAAGACATATCAGTCTTCATAGGGATAAAAAAGAAGACATGAAAAACTGCCCATTTTCCCAAGAAGTAGTAATGTATTTTTTTCCTTAGTGCCAAGGCCAGTTTCGAAAATAGGTATACATCAAGTTTCTTATTAAATTACAAAAGCATGTCATAATAATCACGGTTTACTCAATCAGTATAGCATCAACAAGATATATTTTAAACTGGAAAGAATATTTATACAATGTGTTAGGTGGTTATAGAACGTTTAGAAGCATGAACAAAGAAGCTGTAAAGCCTGAACTGCTAACGTTAAAAAAATGGGAATTTTTAGGAACAATTTAAAACATATGCTGTTTTCCTCAGCTTCTTGCAGTATTGAAGTTTTTGATTAACATAATGATAAAATCCACTCAATACTGTATGGTATTCCCAGAGCTCCCTTTTTCCAGGTTAGTCATTGTTTTCACATGTATTTCTACTTTTTAAAGCTGACATGTCTACTCTCCAAATCATATGAACTTTCTTCTGATCTGTAGAGCTTGGTAAGTAAACCTACATAACCTATTTTCATGAATTTTAACCCATAGTAATGAAAATATCTCAAGTTTATTTATCCAATTGAGCTAGTTTCTTTTAACTTTCCAACTCAATTTTTCATTATGACTGTCAAATGATATGGGGAATGGCCTCGTGCCAAGCCTGCTCCTGATAAGTTTTTGTACCGCCCCCCCCCCCCCCGATGCTCATGATTCCAGCTGAAAGTGAAGAACCCACCAGGATCTCAACATGGGATATCTATTGATTCTGGCAACTCCCAAGCTACCTGTTTCCTTTAATATTTCTGACCTTGTCTCCAATATCAGGACAATGTCTCCATTTTTTTTTGTAATTTGACACACTGAAGAAATAAAAGACATTGGAGTTATGTTTCACACTTCAGATTTAAAGCTCTATATTTCCCCAGGTCTTTGAGGAAACACCCAGCCTGCTACACTCCCAGTTTACCTTTCCTGCTCAATTTATTTACATGGTAGTTATTACCTTGCACATATTAGGTACATCATTTACTTTTTGTTAACTGTTTTTTAACTACAGTGTAATTTTTGATTTAAACAATTTGCGTTCTGTTGTTCATTCCCCACAAATTCTCAATATTTAGGAACAAATTTAGCATGGGATTAAGATACAAATTGTTTAATCAATGACCTTTAGTGACCATAAGGTTGTAATATGTATTACTGTTTTCTAAAAGTCTCTATACAATTTCACTGTTTACTTTGAAGAAGATGCAGTGGTTCCCCAAGATAACTCTTTAGTCAGATGGTCATCAAGTATACTAGTTTCAGTCCAATACACTCAGGCTCTTATTCCAATTCAATCAGTCCACAGCCAAACTTAAAGCAATGCCTTTCATGCTCCTAAGAATATGTCTCCCAATGTTATTTGCACAGTTGCTGTAGAATGCTTTATGGGTAAATAAAAACAAATTAAATTAAATTTAATAGTTGGCCATGAAATATGTGTGTCTTATCCAATCTGTGTTGAAAGTGTTGAAAAAAAATTATGAAAGTAAAAAGTGAGAAGCAGAAGCATCATGGGAAAGCTTGTTGAGCTTAACCCTTAAAATCACATAACCTCTTTCTGGCCAAGATGGCAATGGCCTAGCTATGCTGAAAATCCCAGGGAAAGAAAGGCAAGATATTAAGGGTTCATTGGGGCTTTTAGAGGAGAGAAATCTCCAATAGATTGTCAGTGGGAGGGCACAGAGGCGGGGGAAACAGGGAGTCACGGATCCCCTCACGGGTGGGTAGTCCACCCTCCCCCCAAATAACTGCCATGTACACAGCACCGCCACTGCCAACGTGCGCCGATCGATGCCTGTGAGCAGAAGTTAGATTACTCCACACACTCGTCCACTCACCCACTTACTGATTGAGCCCAGTCCCACAGCAACTGCCACACAAGCTCAGACTGTTTCTCTTGCTTGCACCAGCTCAGGTGCCATCCCCTCCCTGTCTGCCACGCTGGCCTGTCTGCCATTGTCCTGTGGCAGGGCAGCTCAGACTGCTTCCAGGTCCCCATGTTCCCAGTCAGAGTTTGGGCTGCTTCAGTGCTTGGTGCCTCAGTGTCACTCTCAGCTCGAAGGCAGGCAGCTGTGGCACATTACCACTTGAGAATTCAGGCAACCTTGGCGCCCCTGCCAAGCAGTAGATAGGTGGCTTTGGTAAGTGAGAGCCAAAGCCCAGCCTGCTTGGCAACTGCCCCAGGCTGCCTCAGATTCCCATTGTGCTTGAGCCCAGGCTGATACACCCACCTACGTGCCCATACACTGTCATGGGCAGACCACAGCACAAAAGAAATAACATGAAAAATCAAATGCAAAAAATCCAGTTAGATCACCCAGTCCTATAATGAATAAACCTAACCAAAACATAAAAGAACAATTAGGATCAGAACACCAAATTGAAGTTATGAGCAATGCAACCCTGACCAGCCTACTGGTAGAACTAGCAGGAAAGCAACAAAGGACTGATAATCGTGTGGATGCTGCCATCACTAAACTAGAACTAATAGATAAGAAATTGGAAGGAATTCAAAGAGAGTTAAGAGATTTGAGGGAGAGTGAAAAAAAGAAGACCTTAAAAATCAGCTGGCCATGCTAAATGAAGACATAAAGAAATGCAAGGATGAATTCCAAGAATTATCAAGAAAATCAGAAAATAATGTGAAAAGGGAGCTTGACAGAGGGATGGTATTTATACATAGAAAAGTAGTAGAAAATGGAAACTGAATTGAACAAGTCCAAAACTCTCTAGAAGCTCTCAAGAATGGAGTCAGCCAAGTGGAGGATAGAAACTCTGATCTGGAAGACAAGATGGCAGAAACAGTTAGAGAGTTCAAAAATTTCAGTAAGTTCAAAAGCTCCTGTGAACAGAACATGAGGGAATTGTGGGATACACTGAAATATCCTAATATCAGGATCATTGGAATACCAGAAGGAGAAGAAATTCAGACCAACGGCATGGAGAACTTATTTTACAAAATAATTAAAGAAAACTTCCCCAGTCTCTTAAAAGAAAGGCCTGTCATGATACAAGAAGCCAACAGAACTCCAAACAGACTGGGGCAAAGGAGAAACTCTCCAAGACATATTGTCATTAAGACTCTAAACATTGACACCAAACAGAAAATCCTAAAAGCAGCTAAGGAAAAACAGCACCCCACTTACAAAGGTAACCCCATCAGAATTACTTCAGACTTCTCAATGGAAACCCTGAAAGCTAGAAGGGCCTGGAATGAAACACTGCAAAGTCTAAGAACCTATGGCTTCCAACCCAAAATACTCTACCCAGCAAAAGTATCCTTCAGAATAGATGGTGAAAGAAAAACATTCCACGACAAAACTCAGCATTACAATTATATGAACACAAAACCAAACCTACAGAGAGTATTTCAGGAAATTCTCCACAGAGAAGAAACAAATAATCAAACTCAACTGCCTACAAGAAGCAGATCACAACAACCAAACTCAGAATAGGCACAAAAAACTTCAAAGTCCATGAAAACACCAACCCACATTTACCATCACAATATGGCAGGGATCAAATCAAATCTCACATTCATTACCCTAAATATAAACGGCCTTAATTCACCCATCAAGAGACACAAGCTAACAGGATGGATCAAACAATTAGACCCCTCAATCTGTTGCCATCAAGAAACCCACCTCACCACTAAAGACAGACACCTGCTCAGGGTGAAAGGGTGGAAAACAATATTCCAAGCAAATGGGAATAAGAAACAAGCAGGCACAGCAATACTAATGTTAGATAAAAGAGACTTCAAACCAAAAATAATCAAAAAAGACAAAGAAGGCCACTTCCTACTTATCAAGGGAACGATCCATCAAGAGGATATTACAATCATAAATCTGTATGCACCAAACACAGGGGCATCACAGTCCATAAAACAAAACCTACTTGACAAAAGAACAGAAATAACCACCAACACCATCATAGCTGGGGACTTCAATACACCATTGTCAGTAATAGATCATCCAAACAGAAACTCAACAGGGAAGTAAAAGAGCTCAACAAAACCATAGATCACTTAGACCTAAGGGACATCTACAGAACTTTCCATCCCAAATCCATCCACAGACTGAACATTCTTCTCAGCAGCCCATGGAATATTCTCTGAAATAGACCATGTACTGGGTCACAAAGACTGCCTCCACATATTTAGGAAGATTGGCATAATTCCCTGCATGATATCAGATCAAAATGCTATATTGCTAGAAATCAACAAAAAAAGACACACCAAGAATTCCAAGGGCACCTGGAAACTGAACAGCACTTTTAAACAATAAATGGATAGTGGATGAGATAAAAAGTGAAATTGCAAAATTTCTGAAATTGAATGACAATGAGAACACATCATACCAAAACTTATGGGACACAATGAATGTGGTCCTCAGGGGAAAATTCATAGCACTGAATGCCTTCATAAAAAAGACAGAAAGGTCCCAAATCAACAACCTAACCATCCACCTAAAGGCACTGGAAAAACAAGAAAAGTCCAACCCAAAGAGCTCCAGCAGGAAAGAAATAATTAAAATCAGAGCAGAAATCAATGAATTGGAAACCAAGGAAACAATTAAAACAATCGACAAAACAAAGAGGTTGTTCTTTGAAAAAATCACACAAGATTGACAAACCCCTGGCCAATCTGATGAAGCAAAAAAAAGCAGAAGCTTCAAATTAACAAAACTCAAAATGAAAAAGGAGAGATCACAACAGACATAAGTGAAATTGGGAGAATGATCAGGACTTATTTCAAAAACCTCTACTCCACAAATCTGGATAATGTGGAGGAGATGGATAAATTCCTGAATGCATACCATCTCCCAAAGCTAAGCACAGAGCAGATTAGTTGCCTCAGTCAACCCATCACATTCATGCAGATTGAAAAAGTAATAAGAAACCTCCCAAAAAAGAAGAGTCCAGTACCAGATGGCTTCTCAGCTGAATTCTATCAAACCTTCATGGAAGAACTCAAACCAATCTTCCTCAAACTGTGCCACACAATTGGTGAACAGGGAAAGCTACCCAACTCGTTTTATGAAGCTAGCATCACCCTAATTCAAAAACCAGGCAGAGATGCTACAAGCAAAGAAAACTATTAGCCTATTTCCCTGATGAATTTAAATGCAAAGATCCTGAACAAAATCCTCGCAAACTGAGTCCAACTACACCACAAAATCATTATCCACCTTTAGCAAGTGTGATTCATCCGAGGAACACAGGGATGGTTGAACATATGGAAATCTGTCAATGTAATACACCACACAAAGAAGGTTAAACATAAAAACCACATGATCATTTTGATAGATGCAGAAAAGGCCTTTGACAAGATACAACATTACTTCATGATCAAAACATTGGAGAGAATTGGCATGGTTGGTTCATATCTTAACCTAATAAAAGCTATATCCAGAGCTCCTAATTCCCAAATTATACTTAATGGAGAGAGACTGGAGGAATTCCCATTCAGATAAGGAACAGGACAGGGTTGTCCACTCTCACCTCTGCTTTTCAATATAGTATGGAAGTCCTAGCTCAAGCAAGAAGACAGGAGAAGGAAATAAAAGGAATACAATTTGGAAAGGAAGAAGTTAAGTTAGCTCTATTCGCTGAGGACATGATTCTATATGTAAGTGACCCGAGAGACTCCATCCTAAAACTTCTGAAGGTGATTAACTCCGACAGCAAAGTAGCAGGATACAAAATCAATGCAGAAAAATCAGTAGCCTTCCTATATGCAAAGGACAAAGATACAGAGAAAGAAATAAGGGACATAGTCCCATTTTCAATAGCAACAACAACAACAAAAAATACCTAGGAATAACGTTAACCAAGGAAGTGAAAGATCTATACCACGAAAACAAAAAGACACTCAAAAAAGAAATTGAGGAGGACTTGAGAAAATGGAAAGACCTCCTTTGTTCCTGGATAGGCAGAATTAACATTGTGAAGATGACAATCCTACCAAAGGCAATATAGAGATTTAATGCACTTCAAATTAAAATCCCTACAGTGTTCTTCGCAGAGACAGAAAAAATGAACTCAAATTTCATATGGAAAGGCAGAAGGCCTCACATATCCAAACATATCCTCAGGTATTCTGGGAATATAGTATGGTACAACCACTTTGGAAAGCAATATGGAGACTTCTGAAAAAGCTGAGTACAGAGATACCAACAGACCCAGTTATTCCCTTACTGTTCATCTACCCTAAAACCTTCAAACCACAGGCTAGAGAGATTTGCTCAATCATGTTTGTCATGGCTCAATTTGTAATAGGTAAGAGCTGGAATCAACCCAGATGTCCATCACTGGAAGAATGGATAAGTAAGATATGGTATATCTACACAATGGAATTCTATACAGCATTAAGAAAAAATGACAAAATGAAATTTGAGGAAAAATGGTTGAACCTGGAAAAGATCATTCTCAGTGAACTTACCCAATCACAGAAAAAAAAATTGCCACATAGTCTCACTCATCTACAGCACCTAACCTGAATCTACCCAAGATACCTTACATATCCAGGAAGCATCTCCTGCACTAGACACTAGGATGGAAGCGGAGG
This sequence comes from Dipus sagitta, assembly GCA_036346955.1. Classification (NCBI taxonomy): domain Eukaryota; kingdom Metazoa; phylum Chordata; class Mammalia; order Rodentia; family Dipodidae; genus Dipus; species Dipus sagitta. The sequence goes on along the minus strand of CM070781.1, from coordinate 26,871,636 downwards.
GAGGGGAGGGCATGAAAGGGGTGGGAAACACAAATCTAGACCCAAATGGCAATGGTACCATAAAATTCTACTTACTAAAAGACAGACCAAATTGCTGATCTTTCACCAGGCCCTTACAGGGGACACCTTAACCACAAGACACTGGAGAGGGTAGGATCAAGACTAACCTTAATCTTCCACATCTTCCCTCCCTCCCTCTCCCTCTCCCTCTTTCTCTCTCTTCTCTCTAACTCTTGTATATTAGTTTTCTTTTTCCTCCTGTTCTTAGTGGGCACTGACCTGTACCTCCCAGTACCAGCATTGGGCTATCATCCACAATGAGCTTTTGATCAGAGAGGCCTACAAGGTTTCCTAAAAGACAGACAGATTTCTGTCAGAGTACTTGATGACCCACCAAAGGTGAGTGGTAAGACCCTACTGCTGAAGACACCTTATGTGGTTGACATGCAAAATCGAATGGCATGGCTGGAAGTTGGAAGAGAGTCAGTCCTCAGACAGTCAGCACATCTAGTGCCAGAAGGTGCTACATGGGTGACTGGGGGGAAAATGACCAATATCTGTCCAAGTAATTCATGGTCTAACCTACTTAGCAGGAAATACCTTGTTGTGATGCCCACACAAGTGCAATAGTTTCACACAGCCATGGTGGGAAACCAACTGCTCTTAATTTGGCTAACTAATAAAGAAAATATGGAAAAAAAAATAAACTATGAAGAAAAAAATCACAGAATCTCTACGGTGCAACTAAGTGATGAACAACTTTACTGTCAATATGCTTCAGAATGCAAATCCACTGTGAAGTCAATAATGAGTATCCTTTCTTGTCTCCTTATGTACTTTTTTCATGGGAAGGAACAAAATGGATCACCTTTGTAGCCATAGAGTTTCACACCAAGATGTGTACTAATGAATATTAAAGATGATTATTGAGCAGATGAACAAATTAACAATTATAATATATTATCTATTTGCATTAAAAACTCATCGTGACTTTGTAAGTCCTGAGTTGAATTCACTTCTCTAATTGTTGGAAATAATATCTCCTGTGTAAGGCTGGGTGATTTTCAAATGAAAGCTGGTATCCACTTCACACATGTCAATACTTTCTAATACTTTGTGAAATAAAGAAGAGTGACACAGGCACTGGTTTGACATTTACACCTTGGATAAAGAAAGGGAAGGACATTTGAGAAGTTTTCTTTTTTGAATGATTTCTAATGAGTTTTAGACAAATACATTTGGGTGCTTTTAAAATTTTAGGAAATAAAAAATGTAATATTCTTTAAATACAGAGAGGTATTGAATGAGTCCAAAATAATTTTAGCATGAATTTAGACTAAGATGAAATTAAATATTGGTAGAATAAGCACCAAATTCAATATTAGTCGCTGAGAATTATGAAAAAGTGAGGGGAAAAATGCCTTCCTGGAGGCAGTTTTAAGAAGCCAATTCAGGAATTTAACATATATATACAGTGAGAAAATTTATGTTATTATGTTACTGCAAGTCCATAGTAGTAATAATTACTGTGGGCCATAGCACATGTTAGGGTGAAGATATGGGTAAGGGGATACAAAATATAGTTCAAACTTTACCTTGATCTTAAAGTTTAGCAAGTATGTAAGAGGCAACGTTCAAAATATGTTCACCAGGGAAATCCTACATTAACATACTTGCAATAGAAAGAATATTCAATTACCTCTAATATTTATGTAATGCATCTTTTATATGTGGAAATATGGAAGTTTTATCTTCCAAACATTAATGTTCTCTTCCTCTGCTATGTAGATTTTGGCTTTATGTGTTTATAATGGTATTAGCTATATGAATAGGCTGAAAATAATATTCACTCAAAACGATTTATTTTCTAGATATTGAAATATCTCAGTGAATACATATATCCTATGAGGACTTTATATTTCATCAAAACTCACCAAAATGATTATCTAAAGAGCCTTACATTTTATACATCACTTTTTCTATTGTAATGACTCAACTCTTCTATTGACTACATCACAAAATCAGCAATAGATAATATTTAAAAGTTTGAGGGCTGGAGAGATGGCTTAGTGGTTAAGAGCTTGCCTGTGAAGCCTAAGGACCCCTGTTCAATGGTCAGTTCCCCAGGACCCATCTTAGCCTGATGCACAAGGGGGAATACATGTCTGGACTCCATTTGCGGTGGCTGTGGCTGGAGGCCCTGGCACTCCCATTCTCTCTCTCTGTCTGTCTCTTTCTTTTTCTATAACTCTCAAATAAATAAATAAAAATAAACAAACAAAAAAGTTTGAGAATTGCTTTTTCCAAGAGTATATAGCTTCCAAAATATTTTGTGTTTGTCCAAATATGTCCTATTACATGTAAATAGTAAATCTGAATTGTCAAAAAATACTATACAATGTGTCAGGTCAAAAGCCGTAAATTAAAAAAAAAAAAAAAAAGCTGAGGTCATGTGAATTAAGGAGGGATAGTAGAAGGAGAGCAGACAGGAGGATGTCCATCTTTCCATTCAATGAGCAAGCTAAGTAAAGTTTCTCTACAGCAAACGGGGAACGATAGAAGGGAAGAAGGGAAGATGGGATCAAAGAATTTTCAATGTTAAAAACTGTGTGGTTCTTGCGCCTGGAGAGATGGCTTAGTGGTTAAGCGCTTGCCTGTGAAGCCTAAGGATCCTGGTTCGAGGCTCCATTCCCTAGAACCCAGGTTAGCCGGATGCACAAGGGGGCGCATGCATCTGGAGTTCGTTTGTGGTGGCTGGAGGCCCTGGTGTGTCCATTCTCTCCCCCTCTCTCTTTATCTGCCTCTTTCTTTCTCTGTCCGTCACTCTCAAATAAATAAAAATAAGCAATTTTTGAAAGAAAAAAAATTAAAAAAATATAAAACTGTGTGGTTCTTTGTAGATACCAACACACAGTGGATTGTGTTTGCTGTTAGAAAAAAATGTTAATAATTATATAAAGTAATTATTATGTATAATATTAATTCATAATTTTAATAATATAAGTACTTATAGTTGTTGAAAGTAAAAGAAATAACATAAGTAAATATTAAAATAGCTAGACAATGTAATTCTTTAAGAAAAAAAACAAACATTTATGTGGGTATTATTATTGGAAAAATTCCTACTAAGAATACAGTGAATCAGAAGATAAATTTGTGAGGCTAACATATTTAGGATTAAATGTGAATGAAAAAAGAGTAATTTTGTATGTTTGTCCGTTTTTCTTTGTCAAGGTAGATTCTCTAGGCCAGGCTGTAGACCAAGCTGACCTGGAATTCACTAGGTAGTCTCAGGGTGATCTTGAACTCATGGCAATCCTCCTACTTCTTCCTCCCAAGTGCTGGCATTAAAGGTGTGTGCCACCACACCAGGCTAGAAAGAACAATTTTATTCTCATTCTTCTTAAGTGCTTGATCCTTTTGGGAAGATAGCTACACAAAATGGCATAATTTTTTTCCATTCTTTATTTATTCTTCTCTGCAAAATGGCTTTGAATTTGTTCTCTTTAACAGTCTATTTATTGGTTCTTGACTCCTGACTGGCTCTGTGACTTACCCAGGCCAATAGAAAGCAGACCAAGAGAAATTCCAGTTCTGTCACAGGATTCAGGACTCTGGAAATCCACTTGCAATCCAGTGCAGGCTTTCTAGAAATGAATAATGGACACCTAGTGGTTACTTAGGCCAAGCTGAGAGGTCTTCAATCACCACATCTGTGAGTGATGATTTTTAGATGGCTCAGTGGGTTACTTGGCTACTTTTCTCACTGCTGTGACAAAATGCCTGACAAAAGCAACTTGTGAAAGGAAGGTCTGTATGAGGGTTCATTCCAATAAGATGAGGAAGACATGGAGACAGAAGCATGGGGAAGTTGGCTAAGTGGTCTCAAAGGTCATGAAACAGAGATGAATGCTGGATTCAATTCACTTTTATTCAGTTTGACCCATGGAATAATGCCACCCACAGTTAGGTTGTCTCTATTAAACTCTACTGACCCAATCTAGACACTGCCTTGTAGATATGCCCAATAATTGTTTTCTTTATGATTATAGATCCTTTCAAGTTGGCAATCAATATGAACCATGACTCTCCATCATGACACACATTAATACATTTAGCTTTCTGGCTCAGGAAGAAAATCCACTAATTTGAGACCATCCTGTAATATATAGCAAGTTCAGGCAAGTCTGAAACACATAGTGAGCCACTGTCTTCAAATTCCAAGAAAACTCAAGGCTGGGGATATTGGTCATCACTTGCCTAGGGTAGAAAAAGCCCTGAACTTGATCCCTACTTGCACAGAAATAAAACAAAACTAACAAAAAATACACCATTAAGGGCATTATATTAATGATCATTTGGTCATCTATTTAACTTATGACCAAGAAATGTACTAAAGTATATTATCCATCTGTGATTTACACTACATTAAAAAAATTATTATTTATTTATCTGTTAGAGAGAGATAGATAAAAGCATTTTGAATATATGTGAATATATGTTAATATATAGTTAATATATAGTTAACATATATATTATATATATAATATATAGTTATATATATATATATAATATATGTTAACTATATATTATATATATATTATATATAGTTAGTTATGATTATAGAGTCTTGCTGGAGATAATCATTCTAAGATATAAGAATTTAAGGTATTCTCTAGTGTTTTGATTATATCCATAAAGAATAATACCATAGCAGTATTTGTATCATGTCATTTTTTTATGGATGAATAATTTTGGAAGGCTAGCCGAGAATGTCTATTCTGCTTATTTCTTTAAGTCTATAGCCAAAGCTGGAGCATAAGGATGCTGATGTATCGGTAAAGTCTCTCTCTTCCATCTCTCTCTTTCCATATAATCTGAAATGCTTTCCTCTCCCTATAAAGTATATGGGCTTACCAATGTCATGTCAGCCTCAGGATGGTAAAGTTTCTTCCATAACATAGCAACTCCAGGCTCCAAAATCTATACCTAAGCAAGTGATCTCTTTCCATGTTTTGACTGAAATTCACACAGTACACCTCCATGTATGACCTATTGCTTTGACTTGAGGTAATAAATCCAGCCAGAGTGAAGGATTGAAGAGTTATTCCTTACCTATTGAAGAAATGGCAAAGTAACAATATGAAGAAGTACATTTATACAGTCTGCCCTGGAAACATCATTCAATCCAAATGTTATTAATCAAGGTCCCTTGTCCCACAGAGAGGAAGTAGGAAGCACCTTTCCTCAGGGTGATTTGTATGGTACTGATATTTAATATTTTCAATACAGTACTATTTATTCCTTCTTGGACTCTAATTTTATAGTTACTTTTTGATGCTATATAAATGGAAGACAGCTAATCTGTCTCACTTCAGTGATATTGATCTTCTGACACACAGACATTAACCAATGAGTAAGCTGCTCACAGATGTGTGAGTAACTTAGAGCAAAATCATTGCGCACATAGTGAACAGTCAGTTTTGCATTGAAGCAATAAATATTTTAAAAACTATCCCATATTCCAAATGAATTATAAAAATATAATTTCTATCTGATTGGTAGATCATATAGTTGCTTGGTATATGAAAACAATTATTTTTCCCTCACCATGAAAAATATTTAACATAATGCCCTATATTTGGAATTTTAAATCTATGAAAGAACATAACAAATTAAGACAGTATATGTATTATTTATTGTTTATGCTACCAATTATAGAATTTCCCATGAAACAATAAAAATGTAATTTGTCTGTACAATAAATACTTCAAAATGAAATATTCACATTTTTGTTCTGGGATAGAAAATATTGGGGTCACATATGAAAAAATATTGCTAATCCTTAGAAAATTCTTATCGGTACATCTATATATGTAACAATGAAAAATTATAAATAATTAATAGTACTGTCTTTGACTATTACTTCCTATCACTGAATATCAGTGAAATTTCCTATTTTTACCAGAAAAAAATACTGTCATAACAATGAAAATGCCTTCTAGGGAAGACTATTATAAAATGTTACAAACTATTCACAATTACAATACTCAAAATATAAATGTATATATCTAGTCACCTATTCTTCTACATAAACTTGAAAATTTTACCAGAATGAAACCTACGCATTTTCACTCATGCCAATCACCTAGAATTCCCTCTGTCATGTAGTAGGGTGAAGTAGCAGTCAATTTGGGTACTGATGTTGCATCCTTCTTGACCATCTCTGGTAGTTCTACTGTACCTAATGTTCTGATTCGCCAGGCTACAAATAACCATTTATCTCTGAATATTCTACATGCACGCCTAAAGATGGTGCAAGGATGCTGGACCTGTAGATCCTGGAGTAAATTTATCTCAGAAGCATCACTAGCAAGTATGTGGAATCTGGATGGCAATGTTCCTACCATCAAGTCTTTCAGTGGGAATCTTATAGAGACATTCAGTGTGCTTTCAAATAAAATAAATGGATCGACCTCCCAAATAATCTTTCTACATCAAAGTCATGGTCCCAGGTACCATTCTGAAAGAAACATAGTCAGTCTACAATGACATGTTACAGCTCTATAAATTGCCACTGTTCCTTCTTCTGGTGCACCTAGGATGTACCTTAGTATCTTAGTACTTTTATTTTATGTTTTTTTTTGTAATTTTATTTTGGAGACATATGGCCAAACCCAGGTTCCTGCATGTTCTAGGCAAACACTTCCACTGAGGTAAATCTCCAATGCATCTTAGAATTTGTATAATAATAATAATAATAATAATAATAAAAAACAACTTTCAATAGCTAATTATAATAGACATTTTATGAATAATATTTCCTTTACTCTGTTACAATAGAGAGATGTTTAAAAGAAGAATGACATAAATAATTTGAATCTCTTCCCTCCAATTTATTTAGGAAACTGTTATCATTTTGCTTAACTGCCTGGAACATGAATGCAAACACATAATGGAGTGTTTGGGGTCAAGTAAAGGAATTATCAATAGTTGCATACTTAGATTTTATTATGTGTGTCCATTCACCTTTCCCATGTCTTTTTTATTTATCTCATCCTTTTCCCCATCTGTTGATGACAGGGAGCACTCAATTTTCAAGGTCTATGTAAGGATGAAACAGACATAGTTTTCTTCACATAAAACAGATACAAATCTACACTGATATTTTATGTAGTCCAAATAAATCAGATTTAGAAACACAAGTACATACAGTGATTTCATTAATATATTTATTTCAGAAGTTAATTCTTGAAAAGTACTACTTGCTGAACCATAGCCAAATATATACATGCTTAAAATTGGGTCAGTGGAGAAGAAATGCCCAGGGAAGGAGTTTAAGGAAACTAAACACAGATCATGGACTAAGTTTAAGGGAGTTTTATTAACAGAAGATGAGTAGGCAGTGAACCAATTAAAGGAAATTTTAACGAGACTAATTGAGTACATACCTTAACATAACAGTTGTATTTCAAGAAAAAAAAAAAACTTCATTGGGAATTTAGATTAACTCTTCCATAATATCACTGGAATGTTTCCAAATTAGTAGTTTTAGCTTATGTTAATAATTAGCTTCTCTTTACATGTAGGTATCTTCTTACCACTATGAAACAATATTTTTGCTTAAAAGTTAACCAAATGACTTGTCAAAAACCTCAATCCTTCCTTAAAGAATAAAAAATAGAACATATTGGTAAGTTGGAGTATGCTTTTGTGTCTCATGAGCACAAGGTTGCATTTAGTAGGTAACTGGAATGATTACTGTGGCTTAACTCTACTTATTCTGCTGGCCACATAGAGTCATGCACAGAGGCCAACATATAATTCAAACATACACATGAGATTTAGCTACCTCATTCTCCTCCCTTGAAGTAAAATAAAGGTTGACTGTGATATATATATATATATATATATATATATATATATATATATATATATATATATATACTGTTTGTTGGCTAGCAAGAAAAAACAAAGAGCAGAATGGAGATATACAATGGTTGTGATAAGGAATTTTGGAGTTCAGAGAGGGCTTATGAACCCAAATTTTTGCACTGTTCTTTATTTTTCACAAAGAAAAATAAACAGGCTGAGGATATATTATAAACTACTGTGTTTATTAGGGAGAAATTCTGAATTAAGAGATTTATTTTGGAAAAATTAATATCTAGAAAAAAAGCTAAAATAGTTACGCATGCACATGGTGGCCCATGCCGAAAGATCTAGGCAAAACATTAATACATGCCAACCCTGCACCTCTACATAGAAGAGAGCTAAGAGATTAGGAAGTGATGGCCTCAGGACCCAAGGAAAGGCAGCATAGCAAGCAACAACAAAGAAGGGTTAGTAGAATTCAGGGACTTTGGAAATGAAACCACAGGTTTTGAGGAATTATACCTGTGGTAGACCCAGAGTTTGGAGTAATTATAGAGGTGATAAACACATCAGTTACATGAAAATAATAACAAAATGAAAAAGACATCTAGAAACAAAATCCATGTGAAGAACCAACAGAAAAATGTCAAGACAGATAATGAGAGCCTTCTCCTCCCAGAGCAGGTTGGGAGATGGGAGACATATACTCACTACTCAGACAAAAGAAACACAAATCTGTCAGTTCAAAAGAGAGAGAGAGAGAGAGAGAGAGAGAGAGAGAGAGAGAGTGTGTGAAAGAGAAAGAGAGAGAATAATAATCTCATACACCTTTCCCAGCTAGGCTGGGAAAGAGGAAGAACAGACACCAGGAGCCAATGCCACAGGAATATTACCAAGAGACCAGCCATATGTACAACAGGCATTTGTCGTTATTTAGGATTGGTTCCTGTCATCAGACCCTGTATATGTAAGTGGAAGATCTTATTGGTTGGTGGATACCTGGGACTGCCCTAGTGGCGAGCCAAGCCCACCTAGGTAGTGTGTTTGACTGAGAAAACAGTAGGTCTTGCTGCAGTCACTGTGGAGGAGACTAGATCAGACATTGAACTGCGGTTCTGTTTCAGCAAGCTTTTTGGGACTTTTCATAACTGGCTACCAAAACAACAACAACAACAACAAAAACCTTCTATTTCTCCCTCAGTTGTAGGGTGATCATTAGACCAAGTATGAGATGTGGTTACACAATTAAGACATTGTTCTACATCTCAGAAAATCTGTAGGAAAATTATCTTAAGAAAAGAAAAGTGCTGGGCATGATGGTGCATGCCTTTAATCCCAGCACTGAGTAGGCAGAGGTAGGAGGATCTCCATGAGTTCGAGGCCACCCTATGACTACATAGTGAATTCCTGGTTAGTCTGGGATAGAATGAAACCCTACCTTGAAAAAAAAAAAAAAGAAAACCTACAAGTTTTACAGATGTAGACAAGGTAGACAAGATGTGTACAAAATGAACTAGCTGTCCCAGAGATTATGGTATTTTGTGGAAGTTAATTATCAAAATTAATTTAACTCATTGTTGCAGTCAGGTTCACATTGCTGGTAGAATCACCCAACCAAGAGCAGCTTGTGAGATAAAGAAGTTTATTTTTGGGCTGGGAAAATGGCTTAGCAGTTAAGCACGTGCCTGTGAAGCCTAAGGACCCCAGTTCAAGGCTCGACTCCCTAGGTCCCACGTTAGCCAGATGCACAGGGGGCGCATGCATCTGGAGTTCGTTTGCAGTGGCTGGAGGCCCTGGCATGCCCATTCTCTATCTATCTCTATCTGCCTCTTTCTCTGTCTGTCACTCTCAAAATAAATAAATAAATAATTTTAAAAAAAGAAGTTTATTTTGGCTTACAGGCTCGAGAGGAAGCTCCATGATAGCAGGGGAAAATGATGGTATGAGCAGAGAGTGGACATCACCCTCTGGCCAACATAAGGTGGAAAATAGAAACAGGAGAGTGTGCCAAACACTGGCATGGGGAAACTGGCTATAACACCCATAAGCCCGACCCAAACAATTCACTCCCTCCTGGAGGCATTAATTCCCAAATCTCCATCATCTGCTAGCATTCAGACCACCTAAGTTTATGGGGGACACCTGAATGAAGCCACCACACTCATTAATTCTGGTGAAGAAAAGAGTCTAAATAAATCAATGAATCAAATTGTAGACAGAGTCCTACAACAATTTAAGAAACTTTACACTCCATCCTTAAAAGAAAGACGAAACACTGAAGAATTCAAAGACAAACAATAACATGGACTTAGAAATATGAGACTTCTATTTATGTGTTTTACTTCTATTTCTTATTTTTATAATTTATGACAGGCCAACTTTCAACCTTACTTTAATAGAATGCTGTGATGGGAAGTTCTCAATATTGTAAATTGCCTGTTTATTTTACTGATAACATTATTAAACAGTAAGCTGTGTTTGGAAGCATAGTTACTGTCTGTAACTGAGGAAAATAAAAAACCTCAAAGAAGGTTCCATTTAAAATTTATAGAGCATTTTATCAATAACCAGAATTACTCACTCCAGTAAGTATGCTCTCCCAAGTAACTTATTATTAATATGACCTAAGTGGATGATACATAAATATATCAACAAAATAGCATTATAATCTTACTAGAATGAATCTATAACTACTCCTTAAGGAGCCAGTTACACTTTTTTAGTTCCTATTGAAACATAATGTTAAGCAGATAAGGCCTCAATAAATGTATGATGATTGCAATCTGAAGAGTTTGACAGATAACTTATCAAAAGTAGGCATGGGTCAGTAGAGATGCATCAGGAATAAATATGTGAATAAAATGGTACATCACTATGTGAACTTTATATTGTATAGAATAAGTCACAAACTTGGAAATAGTCATTTGGCCTGCCTTTGAGGATGTAGAATTTTATGGTGCCATTGCCATCTGGGTCTAGATTTGATGTGAAAATACTGTATTTTCCATCTAAATCCAGAAATACTAAGAAAAACCTCCATAAAAATTCCAAAGCTCAAAACCCAACCTAAAAAAAAACAGTTCATTTTAATCAATTATTTTATTTATGTTCAATTTTTCCAATGTACTATTTTAAAATGACTCTATGAAGTTCTCACTGTCAATAAGTCAGGCTTAACACAACCTAAAATAGTGATTACTATTGTGCTTCATACTGCTATTATAGTTTACTCAATACAGAAGAATTTCTTATATGCAAAGAAGAGTCAGTAAAAGAAAAGGAAACAATGAAAAAAATAAGGAAAAGTAGGAAAACAGAATATATTACTATATTTTGAAATCCTATGGAGACAAAGATTATGTTCTCCAGTTTCAAACTCTTACTAGTCTATAGCTAAAGGAGGGATTACATACATCACACTCTCCCTAAATTAATAATGCTTATACCATTTAAACTATACTGACTTCACTCCCCATTGGAGTATCTATTCTTCCTTTTCAGAAGTGAGACCTGAGGAAATAAATGACCCCTCGCACTTCAGCCAAACCACAGCTGAATCCACAGAAGAAAGGCGAGACAAGCAAGAGTGCTGCTTCCATGCTGATCCTGATAATCAGCACCAGGTTGTAGCAGACAGACCCTGAGGATACTCAACACACCTACCAAAGTAGAGACCTAGAGGCTCCTAAGAGCTCAACACTGAAGTAGACTTAAAACTCACCCATGATGGCTCAGGGAATTTTGTGGAAGAGGGGGCAGAAAGATTGTAAGAGCCACAGGTTGAGACATCATGCCCAGAGGCATTCCCTCCCCACAAAATAACTGACTACTGCTCCTACAATGCATAAACTACAACCCTATGAGGAATACCTGCAACCCTACTGAGGAGTGTCCTCAACAGAATTGGGACAGGGACAAGGGAATGGAGAGTTCCAACACATGATGTATCTATATGAAACATCTTGTTAATAATGATAATAATAATAAGCATTAAAAATCATTGAAGTAAGATATGACAAAAATTATTATGGAAAAAATTTTCTTTTTTCTTTTTTTTTTTTTTTGGTTTTTTGAGGTAGGGTCTCACTCTAGTTCAGGCTGAACTGGAGGGTGGCCTTGAACTCACAGTGATCCTCCTATCTCTACCTCCCAAGTGCTGGGATTTAAGGTGTGTGCCACCACACCTGGCTTGCTTTCTATTCTGAAAATTGATATGGAAAATGATAAGCATTTATCCTCTGCATTTTCCCTTCAGTGGCAAGCTAAGATAGAAAACATTAAGTATTATTTCCATGAACCTCTTGCCTCTCTCTTTGTCCCTGCTGAGCAAGTCTCCTTTGATGTCAGTAGAGAGGGTCAAGTACAGCAGAGACATGAGACTATGTAGTGAGAAAGAAAAAAAAAAAAACGGACTGAAATGGATTTCTGGATTTCATTAAAGGTTGAATGATTAAATATTGAAATCTTTTATGATACAATCTAGTAAAAAAGTGTTGTCCAAACATTATATTTGATTCAAAGGTCTTTGATGTATGTATTGGGCAAATTAGACGTTTCATTACCTATGTCCTCTGAGATTTGTGTATCTGATTTTCAATTACTCCACCTATGTCACTAAGCATTTACTATATATCTTGTAATGTGCCAGGCATGGGGATAAAAACAATTAAAACCTAGTTGTTGTCTTCATGGAGTCATCAGTCAGTAGATTGCTCTGTCATCCTTTCTTGCTTTTACTCAGGAGAAGCATTTCCTGTCTGCACTGTGTATCTGGGGAAATAGAAATCACTGTTGGATACCTTTACAGCTTCTGGGTGTCTAGCTCTAGCTCTCTGGGTGCCTCTATTTTACTTTCAGTGATTACAAGGAAGCTGGTAGAGACAATCTCTTACCACCAACAGAGGGAGGAGGCAGAAAGAAGTTTCTGGGTGTTACAGTTCTCATTTCTCCATTCTATACTTCACATTCCTCCAACATGGGACACACTATTAAATCTAATTATACTAAATGTCTCCCTGTGGTACCATAACAGGGTGTACATTGAGGGGTGGTCTGAAATTACAAATTGGCCCAGACCAATCTTTTTATAATTAGCATTTATTTTTCATTATGCTCAATGCAAAACAACCTTCACTCTTTGGAAATTATACTGAGTTTTGTCTCAGGCTAACTCCATGCAGCATAATATTTTCTTAGGACAACTGGCATCAGCATCAAGCTGCAACTTTCATCCAGCCTATACACCTTACAGTGAACTGTGTTTTCAGGCTATGAAGTTGGATAGTTTTATCAACACTTTATTTAGTAAATTTAATATGATTTATTTTAGAGAAGCCAGTCATAACATTGTTGCATGTGATATTTTCAGTATTGTTATGAAAATTTTGCAGGCTAGTAAGATTAAAATCACATCCAGGTATTTGCCAAATCATTGCATTTATCACTAAAACATGAATGCCAATCTCAAAAATGGTACAGGTCACAATTAATTCATTACATATTACAAATGTATTTGTGAGTGCATACATATGCAGTCTGCAATCTGGAAAGCCTTTGGAGATGTTCTTTATCTCAGTGAATAATATCTGGCTTTATTGTAAGTAATTCTGAAGTACATAGGACATAGGATTCTTCTGCTAAAAAATCAGAAATTCATAATTTTGTGAATGAAAGATATCATGAAATAAACTAAAAAAACTATGTCAGTATTTACTTTCCATTCACTATTCATTTTTATTTAAGATATCATTTATTTAGAAAATATCTAAAATAATTTGGGCATTTATGCTCAATATATAATCATCCTAGAATAACATAATATAATAATGTAACACAAAGCAAAATTCAGCTCAACTCTTAACATATTTTGTTCTTATGTGTGTAATTAAACTTTTTAAAAACAAACAAAAATGAAAGTATCAACTGATAAAAATACCTAGGCAATTTCTATAAATGTTTTAAAACATATTGGGAGCAAAATATTTTTAAATTTTTTCAAGCTTAATATACAGAATTCTTGAAGGTTCTGTTTTAGTGAATCATTTCTATAATTATTTCAATTATCATTGCATTTATAAACCTAATTAGATAAGTTATGTTTCAAGACATAATTCCCATTTATTAAAGTCCCATATATTAAAACAAAGTACTGTAATACTATAATTTTCTTTAAAATTCTGTCTTTGATACTATACTGTCTCATTTTGTGATCATTTGTTCCCAAACAGCTGTATATACCAAAGCATAGCCAAAGAGAAAGGCTTATGAATCTGTGGTTTACAGAGAACATGTAATGCAAAAGTGAGGAATTTCGTTTTTAAAAAAAATTAGATGAAGATGCAATTATGAATAATGCTCATTACATGTTATGCATGATAAATAGACATGGCAAATGATGATGATTTGATTATTTTTTTTTAAATTCTAGTTTGCTTGGAGTGACTTTGTAATCAAATCACAGCTTCTACAGGGATGTCTGAGAATGGATGAAACATTTAAGGCCACTTATACTTATGATGAAGGTATTGGATTTTGGCTATCCTAATAGTAATATGTATTATGAAAATAAAATTGCTGATTTATACAACTTAAGAGAACAAGTACTAAAATATATAAGTCATATCATCAATAATATATTCACTAAGAACTCATAATAAGATGCATATATTTAAATTTTCTAAATAAAAAAGGAAATATTTTCAAAAATAATTCAAGCTTAATTCCATTTATAAATAAACTCAAATTTAAAGTCAGGAGTCACACTGAATATGTTATTACATTAGATCTCATAGGAATCAATATGGATTAAGCTTTCAGGAGATATCAACATACATTCCTCAAATTAAATATAATGAGTTAAAAAAAACTATATATATATATATATATATATATATATATATATATATATATATGTCATAAACTAGGTTTATATTTTAAATTCCATTTTAATGGTTTTATTTATTTATTTATTTACTTCCAAGAAGAGAGATAATGAGAGAGAATGGGTGTGCTAGAGCCTCTTGTCATTGCAAATGAACACTACATTGAAGTGCCACTTTGTGCATCTGGCTTTGCATGAGTACCTGGAAATCTAACCTGGGTAGTTAGACTCTGAAGGAAAGTTTCTTTAACACTGAGAAATCTCTCCAGCCCCTTAAGTGCCATTTGATTAGGACACAAAAGGTCAATGAATTTGTGCCACCCAAATTTGAATTAACATGTTGAAACTAAAAAGTCCAGCATGTAAAAGACTATTTTACATGTAAAACTATAGATCGCAGGGAACACCTGAACCACAAGACACTGGAGAGGGTAAGATTAAGACTAACCTTAATCTCCTACATCTTCCCTCCCTCATTTCCCCTCTCCCTGTCTCTCTCTCTCTTATCTCTAACTCTTGTATATTAGTTACCTTTTTCCTCATTTTCTTAGTGGGCACTGACCTGTAACTCCCAGATCCAGCATGGGGCTATCATCCACAATGAGCTTTTGATCAGAGAGACCTACAAGGTTTCCTAAAAGACAGATTTCTGTCAGAGTACTTGATGACCCACCAAAGGCTAGTGGTAAGACCCTACTGCTGAAGATACCATATGTGATTGACACGCAAACTAGAATGGCATGGCTGGAAGTTGGAAGAGAGTCAGTCCTCAGACAGTCAGCGCGTCTAGTGCCAGAAGGTGCTACATGGGCGACTGGGGGAAATTGACCAATATCTGTCCAAGCAACGCATGGTCTAACCTACTTAGCAGCAAATAACTTGTTGTGATGCCCACACAAGTGCAGTAGTGGCACACAGCCATGGTGGGGAACCAACTGCTCTCAATATGGCTAACTGATCCCCTCACTGGTATGGGACCCATAGCTGGAGCTGGGAAACAAGTCAGAACCAGATCCAAATGTAAACCCACTCTCCAATATCAAGCTACCATCAATTGTGGGCCACAAGAGGGCCTACACATATTAAACTCTCTATTAAAAAAAAAAAAAAGTAAGGGGTATCTCATTTGTCCTGGTGCTAACTTACTCTCCGTTGGAGAATCTGCTTCTCTTTTTCAGATAGATGTAGATCCTAAGGAGAGAGCCACCCCATCATACCTCAAAAGGGCCCCGGCTGAAACTAAGAAAAATTGGAGAAACAAGCAAGGGGGCTGTTTTCCTGATGAACTGGATACCAGCACAAGGGGGAAGGAGATCAGCACAGAGAAAAATCAACTCCTACCAAATCAGAGAGCCAGAGCCTCAGAGGCCCCCAACACCTCATCACTGAAGCAGACCAAAAATGAAGCCAACATGGCTCAGGGAAATTTTGCGGAAGAGGGGGTGGAAAGAATGTCAGAGTCACATGTTGGGTTATGATATGCAGAGACATTTAGCTTACCCATAACTGTGGGCTAACTCCACAATGCATGACCCGTATACCTCAACAAGGAGGGGCCAAGGGGAGGGGGTAGGTCATGGATGAGCCTAATAATGGTACCAAACTGACTCTATTTGCTGAATACAGAACTGACTAATAAAGAAAAAAAGAAAAAAAAAGAAATAAATATATCTGCCATTCTATTTATAAGAAATAGATGATTTATGATAAATAATAAAATGGTTACAGTTTTTCATGATTAGATAAATTTGAAGCTAAAAATAAATTTCAGAAAATATTGTTTGATAAGTATGACATTAGTATTCCATTAAATGTATGCTGTAACAAAAGATGTGAAGGTCAGAGATATGAAGAACAAAATGGGGAGATATAACAGAGCAATTTTAAATGAGAACAGTGTCATATAACCATGGCATTCATTCCCTAGTCAATTATGAAAACTGACCATGGGAGAAATCCTCTATCATGTAAACTGCTCTGACAATTATTGTCATTATTCTGCATAATTATATTTTCTACCAAAATAGAGAAATTGAATCATTATAAAGGTATTCAAGAGTACTCTTATTAGGCAAAAACTTTATAAAAGAAAAAAAATGTAGAAACATTTTATATGTGTCATGATATTTGTAAAATAAGATTTATTGAAAAATATTTCTTTCTCAAATACATTTACTTTAAAATTTTCTGCACCCAGGGCTGGAGGGATGGCTTAGTGTTTAAGGCACTTGCCTACAATGCCAACGGACCCAGATTCAGTTCCTCAGGACCCACGTTAGCCAGATGTACAAGGGGCCAAACGTGTCTGGAGTTTGTTTGCAGTGGCTGGAAGCACTGGCACACCCATTCTCACTCTCATTCTCTATCTCTCTCTGTCCCTCCCTCTCTCTCTCTAACTTTAATAAATAAATAAAAGTTCTGCACCCAAACCTTGCATATCCATTATGACAATATGACAAAATGATTATTGGTTTATGCAATGGGATTATAATAGAGGCATGAAAAAACTCTGCAATGGGCCCAAATGAGGAGTCTACTTACAAAGGTAACAAAAAAAAAGTACTTCTTTCTTCTTACCCATAAGTCAGCTACATTTTTTCTTTTTAAAGGTCAATCAATGACAGCATGAACTTTTTCTTTTCCAATACAGAAAAGCAGCAATAAATTGCTTCCACTATACATGGTAGGACTGTATACTCTTGGATAAGTTTTAATTCCAGAAATCACAGTAAGTGACCTTCTTTATAATATCACTATTGTTTGTCTAGTTTCAAAGATAGTCTCTGTGACAGTACCTTCAAATGTTCACCATTCTGATATTTTTTTGTCAAGTTGTCAGTCAAACAGGGAATTTACATTAAAGCAGATTTTTCTTCAGGAATTTGATTTAAAAGTTCAAATACAAACCAAAATGACAGAGGTTTTTGTGATATCTAAGTCATGTCACAATGATTTTCCTTTAATTAAGATAGGTAAATAGTTGAGGAAATTGAGTAAAGCAAAAGCATTCTTAATATACTTAAACTTTTCCAAATCCAGATTAGATTTATTAACTTTCCAAAGTGCAAAATCACTCTTCTTATTCCTGAGCCACATTACATATCCTTTCAAGTAGCATGCTGAGAATGCAATTTGTAAGATTGATATTGACCAATCAGTGCTATCTAGAAATACATTGCAAAGGAAATTGCACACTGTCGAGGTCAGGGTTGATAAAGAGTTTAAAAAGGTAATTGAGTTTATTTATTGGCAGATGTATTTTCCTTAAAAGAAAAGAATGTGAGTTGAAACCCCAACTAATCCTGTGTGAGTTAATTTCCCCTAAGGTGAAATTGCTTTAGGGAGATTCTGATCAGGTCCTTTAAAATGAAACCCAGTGCTTGTTAGACGTTTATTGTGCACAAAAATTGTTCATGGAACTTAAGCTTATAAAATAAGTTCTTGAGTCACAAAGCTGAATGGATGAACCTAAAACATTTTAGATCAGGAAGAAGCATAGATCTGAATAATAATATAATATTATTATGTGATTCTTATGCAAAAAGTGAAAAATTGCCAATGAAGAGTGTTAATATATTGAGTATTATACTGAGGTCATTTATTTGCATATGTTGTAGTATCAAACTAAGCAAGATTATCTCTTGATTCCTTCTAAAGTCATACTTTACAACTTATCAAAAAAAGCTACTTTTTCTTTAAAACAATATCAATATAATACTTTTTACAAGGGGACCACAAACAGAAGTAGAAGGTAGAAATGGCTTGAGCTTCTAAGAGAGTTGTACTGGCATTTAAATCATGGTTTATCATTTTGAGTTGTACAAACTTTACCATTATTCAACTTCTCTGAGACTCAGTTTTCTATGCATAATCATGTTTACCTAGTAGTTGTTATGGTAAATAAGGTTATTAAGGAGAATATATATGTTATCAATTATATGCCCTTGTAAGTAAATTTAATTATGGATACTCTAAGTTTAATATCATTAGGCTCAATCACATTAATAATATTAAGAATTTATATCCCTTTAATATTTATTTTGTTTATGGGCTGGAGGGATGGCTTGGCAGTTAAGGCATTTGCCTTCAAAGCCAAAGGACCCAGGTTCGATTTCCCTGGACCCACGTTAGCCAGATGCACAAGGGGGCGCAAACATCTGGAGTTCAGAGGTCCTGCCATGCCCATTCTCTCTCATTCTCTCCCCCACTCTTCTCTGTCAAATAAATCAAAAAAAATTTTTTTTAATTAAAAAAAAATTATTTTGTTTGCTTTTTCATTTTCTACAAAAATTTAATATAAAATACCATCACTGTGAGAACTTCCTTTGTTACCCTATTTAAAATTGTATCCTACTATCTGCTTCTTCATTTTTCTATAAATTGCTTTGATACATGTTAATTACTAAATATGTTAAGTATTTCACTTAAATATTGCAGTTAGTTGCTCTCTTATACTCTACAATGAAACATCAAAAAAGTGATAGTACTTTATTTATACATAGTAAATTTTTAGAATACAGATCAATGTTTGCATGTGGAATTACTCAAAGTTATTTGACAAAATAATAAGTGAGACTTATTGCATGCTAGTTTGGAAGCCAAACTTCTGTGAGTTTGCATTAAACAAAAATTACAAGTCTTACCTGTACCAAGGTAACAGTTAAAATAATAAGCTTTAGTGCTAGAGAGATAGGTTAATGGTTAAGGCACTTGCTTAGGACCCAGGTTTGATTCCCTGGTGCCTACATAAGCCAGATACACAAGGTGGTACATGCATCTGGGGTTCATTTGCAGTGGCCAGAGGCCATTTTCTGTCTAAATATGTCTCTCTCTCACTCTCAACTAAATAAATAAGTAAAAATTTAAATAATAAGTCTTAAGGATGGTTAATAAACATTATGATAGGTTTCAAATCAGTACAGTACAACTCATCAAATGTAACTAAAATAGAAATTTAAAAGGTATACAAAGTTAAAGAATAAGATGCAGGGAGCCACATCTAGTCCCCACCACTAGATGTCGCTGGCACTGCAGGAAACCACATGTAATCCGCTTTTATAAAGATGGTGCTGACCTCGTGGCGTTCAGCTTCTTTACGACAGTGCTTTCGCGCCAACCGTATTCAAGGTACGCGCATGCGCTTGACGCAACCTGTCCTGAGCCTATCCCGTGGCGCCTGGCGGTGACAAGCGGGTGAGCAGCCAATCCGTAGGTGCCTTATTGCCCATCCCCCTATAAAGGTAGCTGCACATCCCGCCCCCGCGTCCTTCTCCTTCCGCTCTCCTGTTAACCAAGAGCTCTCCATTAAAGTGTGATCAAGAAGGATCCTCGTGTGGTGATTGTTCTTTCCCGCTGGTCGGGGGGGCTCGCCGCAAAGTGGTGCCGAAATCCCCGGGACGCTGGGAGCCTTGTGGGCACCAGGTGAAGGACCAAAGGAGGATTCAGAACTCGACACACGGAGAGGAAGGTACCGGTAAGTCATTCTTTCTTTTTTTCTTTTATTTTCTGTGTCTCAGTCATGTCCGTGTCTGAGGGCCTCGCTGTTCTTGCTGTTTTTTGTTTGTTTTGTCTGGGCCTTTCTATTGTTTTGCGTTCGTTTCTATCCTGCCTAGTCTGCTAATAGCCTGGACCGGTTAAACCCGCGGTAGACAACGCGGCTCTGGTCCTTGGAGCCTTGAGTCAGATAAATCCTCAGTAGATAGCGTGGGGCTGGCTGTTAGTTTCATTTCCAGCCTTCCAGCTCGTGATGGGCAATACATCGAGTGCACGGTTTTCTCCCATTGATTTTACTCAGCCTATAAAGGAAGTTTTGAAACAACGTGATCTAAAGGTCTCTAATGCCACTATTAAAAAGATTGTTAAAGACATTGATGCTGCGGCTCCATGGTTTGCGGCGTCCGGAGATCTCTCATTGCCCTCATGGGAAAAGCTGGGTAAAGACCTTGAGGCGGCTAGGGAGGAGGGGCACTTAGGTCGAGGTACCCTCCCTTTCTGGAGGATGATACATTCTTGTTTACGTTCTGGAAGCCACCCGGACCCACTTCAGGAGGGCCGGAGACGGCTCAGGCAACATCAGGATAGTTTGTCAGAATCTGATGCAAGTGGGGATAGCAAACCCAGATTATATGCGGAAGTACAGGAAAAAAGGGCCAGTCAGTTCCCGGGAGGAGTTCCCAATGTGGCCAGTCATTTCAAGGACAAGGTTCCCTGCCATGTAGAGGAGAAGGCACCCCCGTTAGAAGAGAGTAATGAGGGCTCCGGCTGTATGCACAGGAGGGGTGAGGACTTCCCTAGGGCCCCGCCGCAGCAGGGGGCTGTGGGGTTATATCCTTCCCTACAGCCGCTGCGACACCTGAGTATACGAGACGATCACGGCAGTAGTTCTGCTTCTGATCAGGAGGACTCCAGTGGGACAGAGGGACAGGATTTAGAGGAGGCAGCTTTGCTTTGTACTCAGGATACTCAGTTTGTGGGCAGGCGTGTCTGCCCTCCCGCGGTTAGGGGGAGGAGTGCCTTAAAAGAGGAAGTTGGTATTCGAAACCGAGCACCGCCTAGTGCTCTGCCACGCCCTCATGTTCCCCCCCCCATGTCCCAGCCGAGGATCGCAGCCATTTTGTTAAGCCGCGCACGTGGTCCCGCCTGGCCTCCGCTTTCCCGGTTTTTTTGAATAACACTACCAATCAAAGAGGCTGGGAGCCAATCCCCTATACGGAACTTAAAGATTTAGTCCAGGCCTGCAAAGACTTTGGACCCACTGCTGATTATTCACTTATGCTGCTTCGCAGACTCACGCAGCGCAACCTTACTCCTGGTGATTGGTTAGATTTAACCCGGGCTTGCCTAACGAGGGGGCAATATTTGGATTTCAGATCACTGATTTCTGATAAAGCCCAAGAACAAGCTAGGCAGAATATTATGAAAGGGGACTGGGACTGGTCTTCTGATATGCTTCTGGGGACTGGTCCCTTTCTTACAGATCAGCTCGATTTTCATCCAGACGTGTATATCCAAATTAATAATATTCATTATCAGGCATGGAAGGAGCTCCACAATAAGGGAGAGGCCGCAGGACAGTTGACTAAGATTGTTCAGGGCCCTACAGAGTCATTTTCTGATTTCTCAGCTAGAATGTTGGAAGTGGCAGAAAAGACAATTGGCCTTGCTGACCACAACATGCCGTTTATACAACAGCTAATATTTGAACAGGCCACTAAGGAGTGCAAAAAGGCTATACAACCAGTAAGAAAGGGAACATTGGATGACTGGCTCAAAGCCTGTCGAGAGATAGGGGGGCCTCTGTCTAATGCAGGATTAGCAGCAGCGGTCCTAGCTGCCGCTAAGGCTCAACGGACAGGGACTCAAAAGGGCTGTTTCCGATGTGGTCAATTGGGACATTTTAAACGCCAATGTCCTCAAGCGGATAGCCCAGCCCCTGTCCGAGATGCGGGACCGGCACAGCGCCCCCCTGGGACTTGTCCTAGATGTAAGAAGGGAAAACACTGGGCTAATGAATGTAGATCTGTGAGGGATATTAATGGTCTGCCCCTCCCCCCTCTTTCAAGTAATCAGGACCAAAAAAACGGGAGGAAGGGCCCACGTCCCCAGGGCCCACAAATTTATGGGGCAATGCAGACACCTCAGGTCCCGGTGACTGTGGCGCCAGATCCCCCGCTGCCTCAGCCCGGAGAGCAACATCGGGCTCCGCAGGCCTGGACCTCTGTGCCACCTCCAGATTGGTCTTAACTCCGGAAATGGGCGTGCAAATCCTGGACACAGATGTGTCTGGCCCGCTAGCAAGAGATACGGTGGGCCTTCTTTTGGGGCGCTCCTCCTCTACTTTAAAGGGTCTCATAGTCTTCCCCGGTGTTATCGATCCAGATTATACAGGTGTAATTAAAATTCTTTGTCATTCCCCCTATGGGGCAGTGTCAGTGGCCCCTGGGGACCGTATTGCCCAATTGCTGATTTTGCCTTCTAACCATTCTCTATTTC
Organism: Dipus sagitta; assembly: GCA_036346955.1. Classification (NCBI taxonomy): domain Eukaryota; kingdom Metazoa; phylum Chordata; class Mammalia; order Rodentia; family Dipodidae; genus Dipus; species Dipus sagitta. The sequence goes on along the minus strand of CM070781.1, from coordinate 26,848,889 downwards.
CTGCACTAGATAAGGAAAGGGGTGACAAGAGCCTTGGGTCTACCGGTGTGGACTTGACCTGCTTGTCTTTGGAGTTGGATCAAAGACCCCTTCTGCGCCTGACCATAGAAGGAAGAGAATTCTCAGGACTGGTGGACACTGGGGCAGATAAAAGTATAATAAAATTAGATTCTTGGCCAAAAGCCTGGCCCTTGCAGAGATCAGCTCAGATCTTGCAAGGCTTAGGGTTTGCTAAAACACCACATATGAGTACAAAGGAGTTAACATGGACCACTACAGAGGGTCAAAAGGGAAAAATCCAACCTTTTGTGTTGGATGTTCCCATTAATTTATGGGGAAGAGATATTCAGACCCAGATGAATCTCCGTTTGACTAATGAATATTCAGAAGCTAGTAAAAATATGATAAAAATTCAGGGCTTTGTTCCAGGTTCAGGTCTAGGGAAGCACCTTCAAGGGCGACCTCAGCCCATCATCCCGGAGGAGAAGGTGGATCGCTTTGGGTTGGGTTTTTCTTAGGGACCACTGAAAATTCTGCTTCCAATTTTGAACAGGTGCCCATACCCTGGATGACTCATAAGCCAGTGTGGGTTCCTCAGTGGCCCCTCTCACAGGAAAAACTGGAAGCAGCCCAGAGGTTAATTGAGGAACAATTGCAGTTAGGCCACCTGGAGCCCTCTATTTCCCCTTGGAACACACCTATATTTGTGATTAAAAAGTCCTCTGGAAAGTGGCGATTATTACATGATTTGAGGGCTGTCAATGCTCAAATGCAGGTCCTGGGCCCAGTTCAGAGGGGCCTGCCAGCGCTTTCTGCTCTCCCCAGGGAATGGCCAGTGATGGTTTTAGATATTAAAGACTGTTTTTTCTCCATACCCCTTTGCCCTCAGGACAGAGAGCGTTTTGCTTTCACATTACCAGCTGTAAATCATGAGAAGCCTGATGCCCGCTTTCAGTGGCGTGTGTTGCCACAAGGGATGTCCAACAGTCCCACTATGTGCCAGCTTTATGTAGACTCAGTGTTATTTGTAGTAAGACAACAGTTCCCCTCTTTACGTATGATCCACTATATGGATGATATCCTACTCACAGCCCCTACCTTAGATGTTTTGCATGTCTCCTTTCAGGAGGTCGTCAAGGCATTGGAACATAAGGGTCTTTTTATTGCCCCAGAGAAGGTCCAGCAAACGGATTCAGTAAATTTCCTTGGGTCCGTCATTGGCCTTCAGTCTGTGAAACCTCAAAAAATTTGCATCCGTACCTCCCATTTGCATACATTAAATGATTTTCAAAAACTTTTGGGGGACATTAATTGGTTGCGAGGTTTTCTCCATGTCCCCCGTGCAGATTTGTTACCATTGTTTTCCATTTTGGAGGGTGATCCTGAGATTACCTCTCCTCGTGTGCTCACTGAGCCAGCTCGTCAAGCCTTAAGCAAAATAGAAAAGGCCCTTATGAAGGCACAGCTTAAACGCTTTGACCCTTCTAGTCCACTTCTTCTTTGTATTCTAAAAACAAGGGATGTCCCCACGGGAGTGTTATGGCAGGACGGCCCTCTTTTGTGGATTCATGGACATTCCTTGGGAGCTCGTACCCTGCAGTACTTCCCACAGTTGGTTGCCCAACAGGCTTGTTTGGGTTTAAAATTGTGCCTAACTCATTTTGCAAAGTTGCCTGATAAGCTTATCATCCCCTATACTAAGGAACAAGTAGAGACTCTATCCGGTACGGTTGATGAATGGAGCATTCTTATGTGTGCTTTTCCAAATCCTATAGATAACCATTACCCAAAAAGCCCCATTCTGTCCTTCGTGGAAAAAAATTTAGTCTATTTTCCCCGGGTCACATCAAAGGGCCCTTTGCCCTCAGCCCCTGCCATTTTCACTGATGGCTCAAAAACAGGTCGCGGAGCTTATATGGTTCAGGGCTCAGAACCTGTGGTGAAGTTCTATAGGCCTGACTCTCCCCAAATTGTGGAATGCATGATTGTCTTGGAGGTGTTTCAGACTTTTGGTAGTCCCTTTAATTTGTTCACAGACTCACAGTATGTGGCTAATGCAGTTGTTGGACTGGAAATTGCTGCTTCTATTCGTTCTGCTAGTCCTGTCTCAAACATTCTTTCTCAAATTCAATCTCTCATTTGGCAACGCTCCTCCCCCTTCTATGTTACTCATGTTCGTGCTCACTCCTTGTTACCAGGACCTATATCTCAAGCAAATGACTTGGTAGACAAAGCCACGCGCATGACTATGTTAGCCATGAGTAGTCCTAAAGATATGGCCACCGAGTTCCATAGACTGTATCATGTTCCTGCTAACACCTTAAGAAAGACCTTTGCCATTTCTAGGTCCGAGGCACGTGATATTGTTAAGGCTTGTCAATCCTGTGTCACTTTCCTGCCTTCTCCACATGTGGGTGTGAACCCACGGGGCCTAAGACCTGGTGATCTTTGGCAGATGGATGTTACTCATGTCTTGGAATTTGGCAAGCTTAAATACCTGCACGTCTCGGTGGATACTTGCTCAGGAATCATACATGCTTCTCCTCTTGCAGGGGAAAAGGTTACTCATGTAAAAACTCATTGTTTGGAAGCCTGGGCGTCTTGGGGAAAACCGCGACGCCTAAAGACTGACAATGGCCCTGCTTATGCTTCCTCTGGCTTTCGTGCCTTCTGTGCCCAGATGCAGGTTGCCCACACTACTGGCCTACCTTACAACCCACAAGGCCAAGGTATTGTGGAGAGAGCAAATAAAAGTTTAAAAGCTATCCTTTTTAAGCAACGAAGGGGGATAGCGGAGAATGCAACCCCCAAGGAGAGAGTCTCTCTAGCACTCTATACCCTTAATTTTTTAGTTTTGGATGTTCATGATAGGTCTGCAGCAGACAGACATTGTCACCAGGGGACACAAGCACATCCGGAACTGGTCATGTGGAAGGATGTGTTGGATAATAAATGGAAGGGACCGGATCCTGCTTTGGTAAGATCCAGGGGAGCTGTTTGTGTCTTTCCACAGGACCAGGAATCGCCACATTGGGTCCCGGCCCGGCTAGTCAAGACGCTGACATCAACTCCAGAGGAGAGTCCAGGGGACGAGGATGGCCATCCAAGTACGAGTGCCAAAGATCCTGTGGATGCTGATCCTTATGTGCCTGGAGACTAGTAGAGGAGAATTGCGCTGGGGCATCCTGTCTGTTTTCCCCAAGCCCCTGCCCGTTCGCCACACGGCGAGAGGCCTTCCTCGGTTCTTCACTACTCAGCAAGGTCTCAATCTCCCTACGGTTGTTAAAGACCTGACCCTTGCCCCCCTGGGGGAGGCTCGACACTTCGAGGAAAGTGGAAGTCTCTGCTTTACTCTCGCCCGTGAACGTGACTCTTGTATACAACTGGAGATGCAGGCATTTGCTTGGTTTAGGGGGAACAGGAGATGGGGCCCAGAATCTACCTTTCAGAATTCGTCCCACAAAGCTTATAGTTACCCCTTCTCAGAAGAGGTGATATGGCTCAATGGTACCTTTTTTCGTGGCCAGAGAGGTACTGTGACTCTGCCTCAACCACGCCTGGCACCTCACTGTATGGGAACTTATGAAGGGGACCTTTGGCCATGGACGGAATCCCAGTCCAGTACTGTGGGCTGGGCAGATGTGGGACGGACCTTTACTTATTCCCCGAATATGAAAGGGCTTTTTCCTTTACAGTTGTCGTGGAAGGAGGGACCATTTCTACAGGATAGTAATATGAACCCATTTTCAAAGTGGGTTCTGTGTGGGGTTAATGGTAGCTACACAGATATGACACCCTTTGTTTTATTACGGGGGGGGGACAGTTGCCCGTAATAATGTGTCTGGAGTAGTCCATGAGCTACTATTCCTGAGCGAATTCCTTGAATGGAGATTTGGGGGAGTGCTCGGGGGTGTCACCCGGATAGGAGAATACCTAGGAAAAAATGCCTCTTATGCCCCCACCCCGGTGTGTGTCCATCCACCATTCATGTTTGTCCTTAGTAACTTTTCTTTCAGCAATTGTTCTAATGCTTCTTGTTATTTGTCCCAATGTTGGGACGCAACACTCTATCACAGAGCCATGGTACTTAGGGTCCCCCGCTGGGTCCCCGTGCCTGTAGAGGCTCCTAGTACATTGTCTTTGTTCAGGCATAAGAGAGATTTTGGAATTACGGCCGCTGTTATTGCTGCGGTGGCGGCTGCTGCTGCCGCAGCTACAGCCGCTGGTGTAGCCATGGCTTCTTCCGTTCAAACCGCCTCTACCTTAAATACCTTGGCTTCTTCCACAGCTGCCGCCTTAGACACACAATCAAATTTAAATTCCCAACTCAAAGGTGGCATTATGATCCTAAATCAAAGGGTGGACCTAGTTCAGGAGCAAATTGATGTTCTTTGGCAAATCGCTCAGTTGGGATGTGAATGGAAACTTAATGCCTTATGTATCACTAGTGTTCAATATGAAAACTTTACAAGGGCAGCAAATCTGTCAAAGCAACTGTCCTTGTACTTGGCAGGGAATTGGTCCCTAGATTTTGATGCGGAATTGGAAGAACTAAGACAAGCTATTGTTATGATCAATTCCACGCGAGTGGACCTTAGCCTGGCTGAGGGTTTTACCTCTTGGCTTTCTTCTGCCTTTTCCTTCTTCAAGGAGTGGGTAGGGGTAGGGATGTTTGCAGTTTGCTGCCTTGGGGGCTGTGCGCTGTGCCTCTGGTTGATTTGTCGCCTGCAAGCCCAGACCAGGCGGGACAAGGTAGTTATTTCTCAAGCACTTGCCGCTTTGGAGTGTGGGTCCTCCCCCCAGATTTGGCTGTCGGCCCTAAAGAGCACCTAGTTTCCCCTGGCCCTTGCACCCTTAGGGCCTGAAGTGCCCATTGCACAAGGATAGGCAGAGGGTTGGTGTTGGGAACACGACATTCATTGGCGCTCAGGCTGCGAGACAAAGTACTGCACATGAGGTATGCTCTTAGCAGCCTCATGGAGGGCATGTTTGATTGCATATGGGTTGGTACCGACATCCCATCTCTGAGAAAAGGTACCGGACGGGTGAGGCACCAGCCTGGCTGGCCACCTGGCCTGGGGTCTTCACAATGTCCTTTTGTTTATCAGAGATCAAACCTCTACCTTCACCTGCTGCGCTTTATAATAGAAAGGGGGAACTGCAGGGAGCCACATCTAGTCCCCACCACTAGATGTCGCTGGCACTGCAGGAAACCACATGTAATCCGCTTTTATAAAGATGGCGCTGACCTCGTGGCGTTCAGCTTCTTTACGACAGTGCTTTCGCGCCAACCGTATTCAAGGTACGCGCATGCGCTTGACGCAACCTGTCCTGAGCCTATCCCGTGGCGCCTGGCGGTGACAAGCGGGTGAGCAGCCAATCCGTAGGTGCCTTATTGCCCATCCCCCTATAAAGGTAGCTGCACATCCCGCCCCCGCGTCCTTCTCCTTCTGCTCTCCTGTTAACCAAGAGCTCTCCATTAAAGTGTGATCAAGAAGGATCCTCGTGTGGTGATTGTTCTTTCCCGCTGGTCGGGGGGGCTCGCCGCAATAAGATACCTTAGTTAAAAAAAAATAATCATGGACACTTTTCAGTTTTCATACACTTCAATAAAAGAAATTGTTTTTTGGTGACTCTTGTAAAGGCTTTTGAATAGCCACTGATTTTTAAGGTGGAAGGTATAGCAAAGTCAGTTTGATTCTTCTTTAATATTCATTTCCTTGAGCACTGACTTGTCTTCCACAATAATTATGGAAGTCTTTTGTATTAATACTAGGCCAAGAGGACAGGCTGTAGTTAACCTTGAAAGAGCAATCTACTTTATCTCCTTCTTCTGGTCAAGTATTTCATTTAGGATGATTTGAATTCAACAAGGCTGAGGAAGTAGCATGTTTTGACAAAGGTTGCTTAGTTCAGTCTTCCAAGTAAAAAGCATACAGCAGGGTGACACCCGTTTAGTGGCTGTGGCATAACACAGAAATAGAAATAAGAAGGTGTTCTAGTTTGAATGCATGGCCTTGTAGACTGAAGTGTTTTATTACATTTGAGCTTACAACATGAGACCCTAGCAGGCAGATCCCTGCTATGGGGCATGGCACTGGGAGCAATACTGGAGTCTAGCCCTCAGGTGTGTTTGAGGGCATTTCTTCAGTCTAGCCCAGGGGTATGTGGAGAGAAGTTATTCAAAGTTCTGACTGGTAACAGTGCTTGTTGCTGTTGGCTGTTTGATCATGTCTCACTTGGATCCATGAAAGTGAGTCAGTTTCTTCTGCCATTGATCATGTACCTCTGGAATTTGTAAGCCTGAAATAAACCCCTTCATCTGATAAACTGCTTCCCATTGGATGTTTTTCTCAGCAACAAGGAACTGAGCGCAACAGAAAGTATATCTATTCTCACTGCATTATCACAAAATGCAATGGCTGTGAGAAAATATCAAATTACCTAATGGTTTACAGAAAAATACAACTCTGTAGGAAATCTTCCATACTATTCCCAGACAAAAGAATCTGTCTCCATCTATGACCCTCTATTTCAGTGCATAACAAGGACTGAGTTGGCTCTTTGCTATATTTGTTAGTATGCTAGGCTAACCAATGTCTAGAATATACTGATTACAGCTATACAGTAATGAATTTGCCAAATCAAACAAGTTCATCTGTAAAATCAGCCACGGTGGTGAACACCTTTAATCCCAGCACTCAGGACGCAGACGTAGGAAGATCAGTTTGAGTTTGAAGACACCCTGAAACTACATAGTGAATTCCAGGTCACCCTAGGCTAGAGTGAGACCCTGCCTGGAAATAAAGCTCCATCTGTAAAACTGATATTTTTTTCATATTTATAATACATTTCAAAGCTTTAGCTCCTATAACTCTTTGTTCTTTGTTTACTATTTTTTATGAGTAAGAGTAAGGATGGACCATGATTCTTAAATTCAACTAGACATGTTGATGTCTCATCCAAAGCTTTCTTTTATATCCTCTGGGTGAATGTGTGGACTCAGCCCTTCTTATTACTTCTGTGACTTTCCTGTGTAAGCAAAGAAGGTGAGGGAACTGGCTTCTTTGTAAGACTGTCTACGTAGATTCAGAAATCAGTTGTCTTGGTTTGTGTAATCCTTCCTTTCTGGTCATGGTGATATTTCAATGCCTCATTTTTTTTTTCCTTTTCTCACTATCATCATGAATCATTATGTTTGTAGTTAATATATCTATATTTGTCTTCATGTTTGCATGTGTATCAGATTATTTAAAAACTATACATAGAAAAATTCTCACTTTTGTTTGTCTTAAGTATGTTTTTGTGTATATGTGTGATGTGTCTACGTATGTATGTTTGTGTGTGTTAATATAGACATGAGTCTACCATAGTGCTTATGTGGACGTTAGAGGTCAACCTCAGGTGTTGGTTCTTACATTCTGTAGTGTTTATGGCATGGTCTCTTGTTTTTCATTGCAGTTTTTACCAGGTCAGGTGGCATGTGAGCTTCTAAGGATTTTCCTGCCTCTACCTCTCATCTCACTGTAAGTATACTGGGGTTACGGACCTTCCTATTTAATGCACTGGGCTTTGTGTGGGCTCTGAGGATCAGAATTCATGTCTTCATGACTTCACATCTATATCTCCAGCTCATACCACTGCCAGTTAAAATTTGTTTTTAATGTATAACCCATTATAGGAATAATGTGGGCAGAAATCCTGAACAGTAGCACAAATAGGATGCTGTCAAACCAATGCTCTATTATTTTTCAGAGAGTTCTTGAAGAAATTATTTTACCTGCACTTACAATTTTATTTTTTACTAGCTTTTATAGGAATATTTTTTCAGAAAGAATGGCTAGCCAAAGAGATACTTGGGATCCCTATTTAACTATTACTCAGAACTAATTATTAAAAATATCTATACAATTAAAAAGAAAATTTCCACCACAATGAAACAGTTGATAGGAATGAAAAATTCCCTTTTGATGGGAGCATATGAGACTCAGAGACAACAACTTAACCAAATACCCATCTTTTACTTGCTGTGTCTCTTACCTTAGGACTTTAAAATGGCATTCCCTTTTTTTGCAGTGTACTTTTCCTCTTTTGTAGACTTTAATCTCTCTTTCTCATAAACTTTACCCTTAATGTCAACATTATTTCCTCAAAGAATCTTCCATGCCATTTTTAGCTCATCTAAGATTCTCTGCAGACAACATGGTCCATTTTGTTTAGGTGAACTATATCATGAATGTTTTCCCACCCAAAGGATGTAAGCATTAACTCTGCACCTCTTTTTGTCCTTCCATCCCACGGTGGTGCCCACCACACAGTATAACATGCAATAAACATAATCAAATGCCATTGAAGTGAATAATTACTTTCCTAGATGACTTTAAATACCCTTTGTATATAATTATTGTTACATGAATTATTCTGACATAATTATTTTGCATTTATCTTCCTTTTCACTTTCTTACTTGAAGAAACTGTATTTATTACATTTCCTCATGAAGGCTGGTGTGGTTCTGGGTTACAGGTTCCTCATACAACTTTGTAAAACTTCAAGTGCATAGAAATACTTATTTTAATAAATTACTTGTGATAACTATTTGTCAAAATTTTATTAAAGAAATTATAATAGCAGTTTATGCTTCATATAATCTACCACAAATAATAGGATCTCTAACTTTAGATCTTTAATTATTTAAGATTAAGTAGGAACAACTATCTTTTATTAAGGCAGTATAATTAATTTTGCATTGTAGTATGACATAAAATGATATTTTCTTTGAAGTAGAAAGTGAAAGAACAATGAAAAATGAAAAATCACTTCTCTGAGACTTACAGAGTGAAAACTAATTAAAGAATTGGACTTAACAGTGCTGTGTGTACAAAAAAAAAAAAAAAACAATGGACTCACTTCCCTTGCATCTAAGTAATTCAAAGAAATTAGAATCTGTTTTCTGACAAGCAATTTAACAATGGCAAGAAGAGTCACATTTCAAATAATTGTAGGGTCTTCTATTTTGTTATTAGATATTTGAATATGTCTACTGATTTATTTGAGGTAAATGTGTTTACAACATTTGACCGGAATTGTAGGTTGCAAGTGTTCTAAATTATGACTGAAAATGTAGAGGATGTATAGTAAATATATAATTGAAAGAAATTTGTAGAATTTTCTGGTCATTCTGTGTTTTAATCAGCATCTGAACCCAAACAATTTCTTTTTTCTTTAACTTTAGCTATGTATTTTATTTATTATTACATTTTTATTACTTTTAATTTTCTAGAGACTATTTATTATATTATCAGATTGTTTTCCCAGCCATTTCCTTGAGATAGAATTAACATGATGGTGAGGGCTGGAGGGATGACTTAGCAGGTAAGGCATTTGACTGCAAAGCCAAAGGATCCAGGTTTGATTCACCAGGACCCACGTTAGCGAGATGCACAAGGGGTTTGCACATGTCTGGAGTTTGTTTGCAGTGACTGGAGGCCCCAGCATGCCCATTAATTCTCTCTCTCTCTCTCTCTCTCTCTCTATCTATCTCTCTCTCCTTCTCTGTAAAATAAGTAAATAAATAATAAATAAAAAAATTAAAATGATAGTGAAGTGGAATGAGAGATGAATCTGATAGAATGCTTTTATTCTGAAGAGCCCAACTCTGTGTTGTCCCCTACTTTTCCTTCTGTGGAGTACCAATGTGAATGAACTTGCAGTCCCTAAAACCAAAAATTGGGGAAAGATGACAACATTAGCATCTGATTTCTTCAGTTGTATCCTTGAGTCCTCTTAATTCAATAGTCTACAAAAATAAAGTTAACTTCTTCCCTTTAATATTTGCTGTGATCTGAGAAGAAAGTAGGACTTTTATGTACTTAGACTGGCTGACATCTTGAACATGTTATTTTGGAAGTCAAACTTAAAAGGACTCTTTCAACTTCATTACTTTAAGATATCCTAAAATAATGCTCTTCTGTTTTCCTTATTGTTCTCATAATGTACTAGAGCATTCTATGAAAGGAAATAGGAGTTGTGTCTCAGTACATGATTTAAAAGACTTCTATAATCATGCATGTATTGCAGAGATTTGGGGAGTTCCTGTATACTGTTTTTCCTGAGTATATTTACTGACCAACTCAGCCCCTTCAGTGGGGAATGGATAAGCAACTCACTTCACAGAAATGCCACAGACAAAAGAGAGATATTTCTCCCAAAACAAAATAGTTACTGGTAAAATTCACCCCACTTCTTCAATCACAGAGAGAGTTCTATTTCAGATTGTGAAAATACACATTTATATATTCCACATTATGCAGAATATTTGTGTGAGTGATTTCCTGTGGGTAAAGTCCTTTCCAAGAAATACAAATCTTAGCTAGAGGTCACCTTCAGTGATTATTCTGAAACCTCATGTTAAAATCTGTGAAGTTTCATAGAGCTTGTTCATATAATCTTTTTTATTTTATTTTATTTTATTTTTTTGGTTTTTCGAGGTAGGTCTCACTCTAGCTCAGGCTGACCTGGAATTCACTTTGCATTCTCAAGGTGGCCTCAAACTCATGGTGATCCTCCTACCTCTGCCTGTTGAGTGCTGGGGTATTCATATAATCTTAAAAGTAACTATTCACCTTCATTCCTCATGATGTAATAATAACATGCTTATTTCCTCCTGCTGATACCTCAGTATAGTGTATTTCCTTCAGATGAATGTTTCCATCCTACAGAACCTTCCATTGTTACTGTTTCTTTGCTTTTTTTTTTTTTTTTTTTTTTTTTTAGCAAAGATGGAAGCTTTTATTTAGGAAAAACATGAGCTGTCAGGACTAACTCTTAAGAGCAGAACATATTCAGTCAACTTTGAGATTATAGATAGTGGGCTATACAGTTCTTCAGTTGGGGGAAGGTGAGGCAGGATTTTAAATAGCTAAGGTGTGAGACTAGAACAGTGACCAGGTGGAAGATAAGGAGGCAGGAACTTAGACCTGAGTCATTGTTAGGCAAGGAAGGGATAATGGCTGGGTGGTTCCTTGAGGAATGTGGATGATCCACTTCCTTATGTCTCTGTCATCCTGCTGTGACTCCATTTTGTCCTGACCTAACATTCCAGACTTTGTTAATGATAAGAGATGAAGGTTAATATTTTCATGCTGACCATAAGGGCAATGAGTTCTTATGGGAGAGGCTGGATGATTCAGTCAATGGGTCTCTTTTCAGGGCAAGTGATGAGGTGACAGTTTCATGGTGGCTAGAGGTGACAGAGTGATGAGATCAATAGCACCAGTGTAGCATGCTGTTATGACTTGTTTCTGAGTGAAGCAGAGACTTCTCTCACACTATCCCTGTAGTGGGCTGGCTTCAGGGCAGTTGCTGGCAGACAGCTGTTATAGAGAAGGTGAGGGAGATGGGCTCTGTGCACCCTGTGAGAAGACAGAAGGGAGAATAAAGGAGCTTGTTACTCTTGTCAACAGCGATGACATCAAAATGCCGCATTTAAAGGGAGGATGAACATTTGGAGGTGAGAGATAGAGGGCTTGGGGCAAAAGAAGGCAGAGGGACATTTTTGGATCAGGGGAAGAGTAGGAACATAAGAGAGTTTAAGTTTGAGAGTGTCCATTGGGGTGGCAGTGTACTTATCCCTGCATGAGATAGAAGGGCTAAGGAAAGAGGGGGCCAGAGGAATAGCTCTGATTCTGGCTAAAGCAGGTGGGAGGAGCTGGGGTCAGAGTAGGTGAAGTTAATCTGGGACAGGCAGAGACAGAAGACATGAGTTAATGTTAGAGTCTAGTATTGTAACTCAGCATCAGACAGGGGAACCTATTAGTCCAAGTCATTGTTTATATTGTAGTTCTATTTTTCTTACTGGGTGATTAAGATTATATAGTCTTCCAGAATTAACTGTATATTTTGGAGGTCAATCATCGGCACTATAGAAGAGACTTTCAGGGACCTGTGAGGAGTTTTATGACTCTCAGCATTGTCATCTGCTCAGATAAGTCAAGGCCATGCTTACCAAGTGGCCCTTCCTCTTTTGGAAAGCCTGGAGGACTGATTTTCCTCTGATGTGACCTCCTGTTGCAGATACATTGACATGGAATTCATTTCTGGGTTTTCACATCCTCTCTGATCAAGAAGACAGGTAACTTACCAGAGGCTAGAAGTTCAAGTGTTTCATTATCTCCTGTGGCTTTTTGACCTGGGAGCAGGAACCTAATACTGGTTATCCTTTGAACGCAAATGTTTACAATTAATTTTGGCTTTTACATATGGTTATTTGTCGGGAGCCATAAAGCAAAAGCCTCTCCATTTTGCCTGGGCCTGTTCTTAAGTTGACTCATTCGCCAGAAAGCTGGTCCATCCAGCTTGCAGTTAGGAATGTTGGTCACAGAATCTTATCTTTTGCAAAAGGCCAGTTTATGATCAGGATGTCAAGGGTTAAGGCAAGATTAGATAAACACCAGGATACATCTCCTCTAGGTTCCCTAAGATTAGATAAACACCCAGTTACATCTCCTCTTAGTTTCCTAACAATTCCGGCCCTAAATGATGTCAGGCAGCTTACTCCCCACTTTTCTTCCCCTATATAACCACTGTGTAAAAAATAAAATTAGAGACCTTGATCAGACTCTAGACTTGGTCTCCTTCTTGTGTCTGTTTGCCTTCTCCCATTCAGGTTAACTTCCCCTCGGGTCCTTGTTCAACTCCCCGCTGGCTGGGGCAGTTATTAATCACTCAGAGAAACTGTACATATCTGATTAGCAAAACAGATTAGTAAAAAGGGTGCAGAACATATTTGGTACTATTTCTTAGTGAATGTAATAGCTGCTTTCTAATTACTAAGTTTCATACCATCTTTCATCTGCTTCAAAATTACATGGACCGCTCACAAATATATTGTATAGTATTTGAAGGTAGATATTATTTCCTTCCTGCTTCCCTCTCCCCCCCTACAGCCCTCCTTCCCTCCCTTTCTTTCTCCTATCCTTTCTCCTTGCCTTTCTCACTTGCTTTCTTCCATTTTTCATTCATTATTTCTTTCACTCAATTTCTTAATCCCTTTCTTTTTTGACTTTGGATACCATAGTATTTAATATTATTATTAACAAAAAATGTTTTTCCTAGATATTTCCTTATTTGTTAATTGCTGTGCCACATAATATTTAACAAATTTAATTTCATAGGTCAATATAATTATCCAAAGTATCCTAGAATTTCAGTTATGTAATTTAGCTTTAAGTTGGTAAAGGATGGTAGAAGAATCTATAGGCTAATGATTGTATGAAAGAGATATATTATTTACGTGTGTCTAGTCAACTATCAGACAGACAGACAAGTTTAAAAAGTACAATTAAAAAGCCTCCCAGGGCTAAAAGGTCAAAAGCTAAAAGGGCAAACGAATTAATATTAATAGACTATTGGTTGCATTCTTACCCAAAGCATAAAATATCTGAAAGTATACCCATATAATGATTGAATTAAACAATCAGTATAGTAGGCAGGACAATTTCTCTAGATAGACAATTTGTAAAATGTCTACATCAGTGCCATATAAATTTAGGACTAAAATCACTTCTTGAGTGTGGGCTGAAGGACATTTTCTTTTCAAAGAATGGAGTATAAAAGGAGATGCTAAATAAGGGATAATTTGGGTACATATATTGAATTCTAAATCTCTATAGCAGTTCTATAAATATAAAATTCTAAAATATATACAGTTGAAAACTGTCTTTGCTTCTATGTTTCTCATATATACACATACACATCCATATCCATCTCTGTGTTACTTTTCTCATGCTGTGGCAAAATATCTGATAAATCACCTTAAGGAAGGAAGGATTTATGTTGACTCAAGTTCAAAGTCACAGTCTACCATAATGAAGAAGGCATTTTTGCAGAGCATGAGGTAGCTGCTCACATTGTTGCTATATTCAGAAGGAATGGAAGATGGATGCCAGTGCTCAGCTAGGTGTCTCCTTTTAAATCTGTCCGTTACCCCAGTCCAAGTGATATTTCCACCTATAGTGAAGGTGGGTCTTCCCACCACAATTAACTGAATGTAGGAACTTTCTCATGTACAGGCTCAGAGTTTTGTCTTATAGGTGACTCTAGATCCAATCAAGGTAATAGTGCCGAATAAACATCACAAACATCTTGTCAACTTGAAATCCAAACATATGACTTTTAAAACAGAAACTTCCACCCTTTTCTCCCAATTGGCTTATGGCTATCTTATAATGTAAACTGTGTTCAATCCAATATCAAAGTGCCTCATAGTCTTTAGAGGACCAAGCATTGTTAAAAAAAATCCAATGTCTAGACACTTCTGAAAGTCAAAGAAATTGGTTAACTGGGCACTACTGTAAAATTAATGAATAAGCTATGCATTTTCAATATACAGTGGTGCAAAGTCAAGACTGAAATTCAAAAAGGGAACAATCAGCATTTAGAAAGTAAAGAATGGACCAAAGCAAGGCTGAAACTCAGCAGGGCAAATACCAAATCTTGTATCTCCATATGCACTACCTGGAGCCTATGATGAAATATGGTTACCCTTCCACAACCTCTGTTAGTGCAGCACACTTAGTCTGTCTCTTGGGCAGGGAATTTTACTCAGTAGATGCCCCATGTTCTTGGTATCTCCAACACCACTTGTGTCTCTGTTGCAACATAGACTTCACCTCAAGACTTCACAAAGTGGCCCCTAAGACCGCAACCATGCCACACATCACCTAGCCTCAGCGGCTCTCTGAAATTGTTGTGGAAGACTCCTTGACTTCCTCATATTGTATATTTTATGCCTGTAAAATTCATATGATGTTGACAACATTGTCAAGTTCCATTGTAAGGTGGAGATGGAGCCTGGCCTTCTTGGACAACAGTTGTATCAGTCTCTACGTGCTGGCCCTATAGAACTATTTCTATTAGCAGGCTATTTCCGTTCAAACACATGTAGATTTTCATAAGATGGAGTGTTCTATGAGTCAGTTCTTACCCTCAGAGCGTATCAATATGTTTCTCTTTTTTGAAAGTAATTTCTTTAGTAAGTTCAACTGCTTCCTTAGCCACCTTGCCTGAAACTTTAAATTTGTTCCTATCCTCACCAAATGCCAGATATTTTCTTTTTCTTTTTTTTTTTTTGCTCCATTCTTTTTTGTCTATTGTAGTCTTGGATAGAAGCAACAAGCAGTAACCATGATAGCCTGAATGCTATGTTGCCTTAAAATTTCCTCCATCAAATTAGTTTATAACTTTTAAATTTAGCCTCTCTCAACTTCTCACAACATGAACAGCATGCACCTAGATTCTTTGCCAGAATATATCATGAACTTCCTCCTTCTAGTTCACAGAGGATACTGTTTTTCTCTTGAATCTTATGGGTCAGGCCTCAACTGTCCTCATTTCTCTCAGCACTGTGATCTCAGATACTCTCACCAGAATGGTTTGTTAAGCCCTGCTTATAAGAGATGTAGGGTTTTTCAAGCCTAAATGTCTCAATATAAATCACACATTCATGTTTATTACAGCAGAACTCCACTCTTAGTACCAATTTATTTTTTTTAAATATATTTATTTATTTATTTATTTATTTATTTATTTGGCACACGCACATGCACATGCACACACACACAAACACACACACACACACAGAGAGAGAGAGAGAGAGAGAGAGAGAGAGAGAGAGAGAGAGAGAAGAAGAAGAAGAAGAAGAAGAAGAAGAAGAAGAAGAAGAAAAAGAAGAAGAAGAAGAAGAAGCAGCAGAAGCAGCAGCAGCAGCAGAGAGAAAGAGATAATGGGCTCATCAGGGCCTCCAGCCACTACAGACAAACTCCAGACATGTGTGCTCCCTTGTGCATCTGGCTTACATGGGTCTTGGGGAATTGAACTGGGATCCTTAGGTTTTTCAGGCAAATGCCTTAACTGCTAAGCCATTTCCCCAGTCCTCGTAGTACCAATTTCTGAATTACTTGCTTTTCTCATTGCTATGTAAAAATACTTGAAAGGCAACTAAAGGAAGGAAACATTCAGTTTGGATTATAGCTTGAAATTATAGTCTTCCATGATGGTGAAGGCATGATGGTAAACACAAGAAGCAGCTATTGCATTCACAATCAGGACGGAGAAGGAGACAGGTAATGAACATGATGCAGCCCTCACGATTATTCAGTCGGGGATCCCAGCCTATGGGATAGTGCCTCCCTCAGTTAAGATGAATCTTCTCCTTTCCATATCAATTAAAGTAAGCTACACTCACAAGGCATACTGAGAGATTTGTCTTCAGTTGATTCTAAATCCAATCAAGTGAAATTTGATGTTAAATACCACACTATAATGCAAGAATTTTATACTCACACAATGATTTTTTGAGTTATTATCCTTAATTCTTTTTTTTTTTTTCTTTTTGGTTTTTCGAAGTAGGGTTTCACTCTAGCCCAGGCTGACCTGGAATTCACTATGGAGTCTCAGGGTGGCCTCGAACTCACGGCAATCCTCCTACCTCTGCCTCCCAAGTGCTGGGATTAAAGGCGTGTGCCACCACGCCCGGCTTAGTTATTATCCTTAATTCTTATAAACAAACCTCTTTAGGTAGTTGATAAATGAGGGTTTGAAAATTGATGGAAGTAGATATTGCATAAATGCTTACTTACAACCTACAACCATATAGTGTATAATCTTTTTTCCCTAAAACACAAAGCACTGTCAAAATATCAACTTTACAAAAAAAAAATGCATGTATACTTGTATATACATATACCTGTATATTTATATTTTTCATAAATATGCATATAGTATACATATATTATATGTATAACATAATCTTTGACATATCAGGAATATAGTATATCACCATTATTTTTATGAGTAAGCAGTGAAACAGCATGCCCAAACTTGTAACAACACTATAGAAAAGAATTACTTATTTAATTTGCCTTAGCTAACTCCAAAACATATTTTTCCTGTGGTAAATTGCATTCATGGGTAATTTCTTTTATTTATGAATTTAAAGTAATTAAAGTAAATGAAAATTGGTCACAGAGAAAGCTATGGCCAGCATAGAATATTTGCTTAATAAAATGTGTTTGTAATTTTAATTTGTATTTTAATTTGCAATATTTACTGTAGCCCAAGGAGGGGGCAACACATTATTTTAGATGATGCTTTATCTGATAAAATATATTTTCAGGTCTATTGAATTTATTTCAGACATGGTTCACATTTCTCATTGTTATCATAGTCCTTATTTTCTTTTGCTAGAAAAATGGCTTTGAGGATCCACATTACTGTCATTTACTGAGCTATTTTCCTATTTAAATTCAAATTATATTGTCCATAAAAATGAAAGCACATAACAGTAAGCATAAAGATACTAGATTAAGTAATAATAGAGTCTTTACAGAGTATGAAGAGCATTTTTTTCTAAAATAACAATACTTTATCTTATAGAAAATAGATGTCATTAAATAGATAATTTATATAGCATATTGTGTCATAACTAAGAAATTGATTTTAAGAGTAGGGAAAATTGTTAATGCTAAAACTGGGAATTGGGTCATTACAACAATACATGCAATATTTAGAAGCTTCTGCAAGAGGGTGAAATTGAAAACCAGGTAGACTGTTAAAGTATACCCCCCTCTTGAAAAATTTCTATCTTCATTGTTCTCAAGGGCTGATTACAATTAGGAGGGGTTGCTTTCTCCCCTTGCATCTGTCCATTGGTAAGCCAATACCACTTATATTCAAAATATGTTCACCCATGCCCTAGAGGGAGCTATTGGATTATGAAGAGAGAATGTGCTTCCCATGTGTCCCTTGGAAAGCAGATGGAGAAAAGTTTCTATCAAAGTTTTGTACCGTTTTTGTTTGTTTGTTTGTTTTGTTGTTTTTTCGAGGTAATGTCTTGCTCTAGCCCCGGCTGTCCTGGAATTTACCATGCTGTCTCAGGGTGACCTCAAACTCATGGCAATCCTCCTACCTCTGCTTTTCAAGTGCTAAGATTAAAGGCATATGCTACCATGCCTGGCTCATTTTTTTATTAGTTATGTAATGTGTATACAGCCATGTTGGTACCATCATTAGCCTCCTCCCTTTCCTCGCCCCCCCAAAGAGACCCTCCCTGTTGGATATTGTGGGTCATGCATTGTGGGGTTAGCCATCAGTTATGGGGAAGAGGCAATGACTATGCATAATGTCCCAATTTGTGGCTTGAACAGTCTTTCCATCCCCTCTTCCATGAATTTCCCTGAGACATGTTGGCTTCGTTTTAGGTCTACTTCAGTGATAAGGTCTTGGGAACCTCTGTGTCTCTGGATATCTGTTTTGGTAGGAGGTGTGTGTTCTCTGTGTTTATCTCCTTCATGTTTGTGCTGGTGCCAGGTTCACCCAGAGAGCAGCACTCTTGCTCATTTCCCCAATTACTCTATGGTTTCAGCTGGGGCCCTGGTGTGGTTCTGTGTCCCTCTGAAAAAGAGAAGCAAATTCTCCAATGGAGAGTAGTTTTTGTGTTTAAGCTTATTTATGTGGTCAGTTACATTGACAGATTTCTGTATTTTTGAACCACACCTTGTTTCTGGGATAAAGCCTACTTAATCAAGTTGAATAATGCTTTTGATGTGTTGTTGAATTCCACTTGTGAGGATTTTGTTCAAGATCCTTGTGTCTAAGTTTATTAGGGAAATAGCCCTATGGTTTTGTTTTCTTATGGCATCTCTGCCTGGTTTTGGTATTAGGGTGATACAAGCTTCATAGAAGGAGATGGGGAGCTTTCCCTGTTCTCCAGTTATCTGGCACAGTTTGAGAAAAATTGGTTTCATTTCTTCCATAAAGGTCTGATAGAATTCTTTTGTATCATTGTTTATCATATAGAACACATTGACGTAGTTGACATTAGTTTATTGTTCAAATTTGTATTTGGTTTTAGGACATTCTTACCTCTCAATGCAATCATTTGCAGTTCTATAGGTTGTGACTCAAACACAATACTTGAGCAGTAGAGGAAGAGTCTATGTATCTGGCTGTTAATCCATGTAAACCTGTAGAAGATCTACTGAGGTAGGAAAAACACTATTATCTGAAAAAAAAAATTATATAGTCACCTTTCTTGTAGCAGAAAGGTACTGAAGAGATTTGTAATAAAAACAGCAATGATTTAAAAATGAATTTGTATGCATAAAAGGTTTGGAAAAAAATCTTTGATGAATATTAAAGAAAGGAAAGAGGGAGAGGAAGAAAAGACATGATTATGGAGAATAATCCTGGATAAACCTTTCATTATTTGCTTATTGTGAGGTTTATCATAGAAACTTCTCTATTACTCAGATTAAAAAATGACAGACATTCAGCATTGCTCAGCCATATTTCAGTTAATTTTTTTTTTTTTTGCAGGGGGAGGAGAGAATGAAAAGCTGCTAAATTCCGTATCTTAGTGCAAAAAAAGGCCAAGGCGCAAAGATCCACAGGGCGAGATAATACTAAATATGTTTTAATGAAAATGACACATTTAATAATTATTCATCTCAAAGGAACAAGGATTTATTATCAGGTCACCTGCCTCCCTATAACTTTTTTGTTTTGACTTATTTAATAACTATAGTCCCTCAAATCCAATTTTGCATGGATACTTGTAGTCGTGTTTGAGTACCAGTGATAGGTATAGTTTAAATTTAAAGGAATAAGCCTTACCCAGTGAAAAATGTATACTAAACATACATTTATAGTCAATGCTTAAGGCATTTCTTAAATATGATACACAGAAAAAGACTTAAATTTAAACCTCCACCCTTTACCTGTTTTATATTGGATTTTTCCTAAGAAAAATAAAATTTAGGGCTGGAGATAGAGATTAGCATTTAACTCACTTGCCTGCAAAGCCTAAGGACCTAGGTTTGATTCCCCAATACCCATGTAAGCCAGATGCACAAGGTGACACATGCATCTGCAGTTCATTAGCAGTGCTTAGAGGGCCTGAACTGTCCATTCTCTCTCTCTCTTTATCTACCTACCTGCCTCTCTCTCTCCCAAATAAAATAACTCCTACCATATCAGATATCCAGAGACCCAGAGGCCCCCAACACCTCATCACTGAAGCAGACCAAAAATGAACCCAACATGGCTCAGGAAAAATTTTGCAGAAAAGGGTCGGAAAGAATGTCAGAGCCACATATTGGGTCATGATATGCAGAGACATTTCTCCTACCCATAACTGTGGGTTAACTTCACAATGAATGACCCATATACCTCAACAAAGAGGGGGCAGGGAGGGGGTAGAACATGGATAAGCTTAACTATGGTACCAACTTGACTATATTCACTGAGTACAAAACTAATTAATTTAAACATTAATAAATAAAAATAAATAAATAAAAAAGAAAAAATATAATTAAAAAAAGGGCTTGCACAGGAGCATGAGTGAGCAACCATAATTGGAAGGAGAAGTCATCAGATCCTCAGTGGAAGAGCGAGGGAGAAGACACAAGCCATCCATTGGTCACAGAGAGTAATACTCCACAAAATACTCCCCAGACAAAGAGATCTGCACAACATCATCCACACAGACAGTGACAACCAGAGGCAAGTCAGCAGGCAGGCAAGTGAAGTGACAGCAGGCAGACATTTTTTTCTTTTCTTTTCTCTTCTCTTGAAATGTACATGTCCAGGCTTAGGGTATGGACTTGAATGAAGACTAAACATGATGGAATCTCATTTAAGAAATATATCTTTTTGCAAAGACTTCTTGTATTATAGTTCAAGTTGGCCTTAAACTCATAATTTTCTTACCTCAGCCTCCCAAGATTTATAAGAGGCATGTGCCTTTGTATCTAGCTAAGATATATAACACTTATCCTTTGATCACAGAGGGATGACTGAAGTAGAGAGGTGTAACTGAACTTAATGAAACTAGGAGTTGTGGATCAAAGACCATCAATATTCTATATTAATCAATATTTTAGTCAGCACTTATTTCTAATGTATGTTTTCAAATCTATGTTACAATAATCTATAGACTCTCTTGTCAGAAATAAGACACATATATAAAATGTCACAATTTCAAATACTGGACGAATTGCCCCCTGCCACCCACATTCTATTTAGAGAGGAGTTATTTTAGGAAGGATCAGATTTAAACAATATAAGTTATAACAACTATTATGATGCTTTCAGTGTGCTTTTAGACCGATAATGCAGTTACAAAAACATGCATGGCCATGAGTAGTGTCTTATTCTTCACTACTACTACATCCTTGGGAAGTCACTTTGAACTTGGAATAGTTCTCTTTGAAAGTTGAGATAGATGCACATAGTCTTGGAGTACCATCCAGTACCAGTCATATCCAACTGAAGAACCATGTGATTAATGTGGTTGTGTTTCTTTAATCAGGGAAAGACTTTTCCTATAATCACTCTATCCTCCTCTAGTGGCTTAATGTCATGTTTAGCTGATGAGGTTGACTCTTGTATACATTCTTAGAACAATCTATTGGAAAGATAATTATTTTTAAGAAGTTAAGATGTTCACTTCAAAATTTATGAAAAATTACAGCCAGGCACGGTGGCACATGTATTTAGTCCCAACAGTCGGAGGCAGAAGTAGGATCGACATGAGATAGAGAACACTCTAAAATTACATAGTGAATCCTAGGTCAACCTGGGCTAGACTGAGGCCCTACCTTGAAAAAAAAAGAATGAAGAAAGAATAAATAAAATTGAGACAACACCAACTAGACACAAGGACTAAATAACTATTAAGTTTCAATGGTATCTGATAGTATTCAATTAGAGATATATATTTTTTTCCACAAGGAAGAGCAATGTTTATTTTTGTAAGGGGTAAGAATTAATAATTAGCAAATAATTGTGACATAGGAAGGGTGAAAAAGAGAAAAAAGATAATAATCAGATTTTTTTTAATCAGACATTTATTGACATAAACCAAAGAAACTAATTTTAAAACAATTCTTGGTATATGTATACTTCTACTTTTGATTAAAGATGAAAACAAAATTGTATAGTAATGAGATGGATATGCTTTCTTATTTTTTTCACAAAGAATAAAATTTGGTTAAATATTTTATACTTAGGATATTCTTTTTATTAATTACTTTTGTATTCAGCAAATACAGTAAGTTTGGTACTATTATTAGGCACATCCATGACCTACCCCCTCCCCGTGGCCCATCCTTGTTGAGGTATATGGGTCATGCATTGTGAAGTTATCCCACAGTTATGGGTAAGATAAATGTCTCTGCATATCATGACCCAACATGTAGCCTTGACATTCTTTCCACCCCCTCTTCCGCAACTTTCCCTGAGCCATGTTGGGTTCATTTTTGGTCTCCTTCAATGGTGAGGTGTTGGGGGCCTCTGAGGCTCTGGCTCTCTGACTTGGTAGGAGTTGATTTTTCTCTGTGTTGATCTCCTTCCCCCTTGTGCAGGTATCCGGTTCATGAGGAAAACAGAACCCTTGCTTGTTTCGCCAAATTTTCTTAGTTTCAGCCGGGGACCTTTTGAGGTATGATGGGGTGGCAATCTCCTTAGGATCTACATTTATCTGAAAAAGAGAAGCAGATTCTCCAATGGAGAGTAAGTTATCACCAGGACAAATGAGATAACCCTTACTTTTTTTATAGAGAGTTTAATAGGTGTAGGCCCTCTTGTAGCCCATGATTGATAGCATCTTGATATTGGCGAGTGGGCTTATGTTTGTATATGGTTCTGACTTGTTTCCTAGCTCCAGCTATGTGTCCTGTACCACAGAGGGGATCAGTTAGCCAAATCAAGAGCAGTTGGTTCCCCTCCATGGCCATGTGCCACTATTGCACTTGTGTGGGCATCACAACAGATTATTTGCTGCTAAGTAGGTTAGACCATGAGTTGCTTGGAGAGTTATTGGTCACTTTCCCCCAGTCGTCCATGTAGCACCTTCTGGCACTAGATGTGCTGACTGTCTGGGGACTGACTCTCTTCCAACTTCCTGCTATGCCATTCCATTTTACATGTCAACCACATAAGGTGTCTTCAGCAATAGGGTCTAACCACCAACTTTTGGTGGGTCATCAAGTACTCTGACAGAAATCTGTCTGTCTTTAGGAAACCTTGTAGGTCTCTTTGATCCAAAGCTCATTGTGGATGATAGCCCCATGCTGGTACTGGG
This sequence comes from Dipus sagitta, assembly GCA_036346955.1. Classification (NCBI taxonomy): domain Eukaryota; kingdom Metazoa; phylum Chordata; class Mammalia; order Rodentia; family Dipodidae; genus Dipus; species Dipus sagitta. The sequence goes on along the minus strand of CM070781.1, from coordinate 26,825,748 downwards.
AGTTACAGGTCAGTGCCCACCAAGAAAAGGAGGGAAAAGATAACTAATATAGAGGAGTTAGAGAGAAGAGAGAGACAGAGAGGAAAGATGTAGAAGATTAAAGTTAGTCTTGGTACTACCCTCTCCAGTGTCTTGTGGTTCAGGTGTTCCTTGTAAGGGCCTGGTGAAGGTTCAGCCATTATTCTACCTTTTAGGAAGTAGAATTTTATGGTACTATTGTCGTTTGCATCTAGATTTGTGTTTCCCACCCCTTCGATGCCCTCCCCTCCCTCCCAATCCATCCCAGTGTCTAGACCACAAGATGCTTGATGAGTATGTAAGGTATCTTGGGTAGATTCTGGTTAAGTGCTGTAGATGAGTGAGACTATGTGGTGATTTTCTTTCTGTGATTGGGTAACTTCACTGAAAATGATCTATTCCAGGTCCAGCCATTTTTCCTCAACTTTCGATGTGTCATTTTTTCTTACTGCTGTGTAGAATTCCATTGGGTAGATATACCACATCTTAGTTATCCATGCTTCTAGTGATGGACATCTAGGTTTATTCCAGCTCTTAGTTATTACGAATTGAGCCGCTACAAACATGGTTGAGCAAATCTCTCTGGCCTGTGGTTTGAAGGCTTTAGGGTAGATGCCCAATAAGGGAATAACAGGGCCTGTTGCTATCTCTATAGTCAGTTTTTTCAGGAGTCTCCATATTGCTTTCCAAAGTGGTTGTAACATCCGACATTCCCACCAACAGTGGATGAGTGCTCCTACTTGTCCACATCCTCGCCAGCATTTATTTTCATTTGATTTTTTCATGTTTGCTATCCTTATTGGGGTAAGGTGGAATCTCATAGTTGTTTTAATTTGCATTTCTCTGATGTTTAGGGATGATGAAAATTTTCTTAAGTGTGTGTTTGCCATTTGTATTTCTTCCTCTGTGAACTGCCTGTTCAGCTCATTGCTCCATTTTGTGAGTGGGGTGTTTGACTTCTTACTGTTTAGATTTTTGACTTCTTTGTAGATTCTAGAGATTAGGCTTCTATGAGTTGGATAACCCGCAAATATTTTCTCCCATTCTGTGGGTAATCTATTGGCTTTGCTTTTTGTATGCTTGTCTGTAAAGAAAGTTTTCAGCTTCCTGTGATCCCATTGGTTGAGTGACTGTTTAAGATTATGAGCTAGTGGGTTTTTGTTCAGGAAGTCTTTTTCCATTCCTATATCATGGAAAGTACTTCCTAAATTTTCTTCCAGTAGTATTCAGGTTTCTAGTCTTATATTGAGGTCTTTGATCCATTTGGACTTGAGTGTAGTGCATGGTGAAATGTGTGGATCAAGTTTCAGTTTCATGCATATGGTTATCCAGTTTGTACAGCACCATTTGTTGAAGATATTGTCTTTTTTCCATCCTATATTGTTCTGGCCTTTATCGAATATCAAGTAGCTGTAGTTGCTTTACCCAAAGTCTGGGTCCTCAAGTCTATTCCATTTTTCTATACTCCTGCTTTTATGCCAGTACCATGCTGTTTTCATTACTATGGATATGTAATATAGCTTTAGATCAGGTATGGTGATGCTTCCAGAGGTATTTCTTTTGCTGAGGATATGTTTGGATATGCAAGGCCTTCTGCCTTTCCATATGAAATTTGAGATCATTTTTTCTATCTCTGTGAAGAACACTGTAGGGATTTTAATTTTAAGGGCATTAAATCTCTATATTGCCTTTGGTAGGATTTTCATCTTCACAATGTTAATTCTGCCTATCCAGGAGCATGGGAGGTCTTTCCATCTTCTCAAGTCCTCCTCAATTTCTTTTTTGAATGTTTTCATGTTTTCGTTGTATAGATCTTTCACTTCCTTAGTTAACATAATCCAAGGTATTTTTTTGTTGTTGCTATTGAAAATGGGACTATGTCCCTTATTTCTTTCTCTCTATCTTTGTCATTTGCATATAGAAAGGGTACTGATTTTGTGCATTGATTTTGTATCCTGCTACTTTGCTATTGGAGTTAATCACCTTCTGGAGATTTGGGATGGAGTCTCTCAGGTCTCTTACATATATAATCATGTCATCAGTGAATAGGGCTAACTTAACTTCTCCCTTTCCAAATTCTATCCCTTTTATTTCCTTCTCCTGTCTTATTCTTTTCTTATTCTATTCTTGAGAGCTTTTAGAGAGTTTTGGACTTGTTCAATTAAGTTTGCATTTTCTATTACTTTTCTATGTATAATTTCCATCCCTCTGTCAAGCCCCCTTTTCACATCATTTTCTGATTTTCTTGATGATTCTCAGAGTTGATCCTTGCATTTCTTTATGTCTTCATTGAGCATGACCAGCTGATTTTTAAGGTCTTCTATTTTTTCACTCTCCCTCAAATCTCTTAACTCTCTTTGAACTCCTTCCAATTTCTAATCTATTATTTCTAGTTTAATGATGGCAGCATCCACACGATTATCACTCCTTTGTTGCTTCCCTGCAAGTTCTACCAGTAGGTTGGTCAGAGTTGCATTGCCCATATCTTCAATTTGATATTCTGATCCTAATGACTTGTCTATGTTTTTGTTAGATATATTCTTTGTAGGGCTGGGTGATCTAACTGGATTTTCTTGCATTTGATTGTTCATGTTATTTCTTTTTCACTGTTGTCTGTCCATGACAGTGTATGGGCACATGGGTGGGTGAATCAGCGTGGGCTAAAGCACAGTGAGAATCTGAGGCAGCCTTGGTCAGTTGCCAAGCAGCCTGGGCTTTTGCTCTCACTTGCTAAAGCTCCCTATCTACTGCCTGGCAGGGGCGCCAAAGTTGCCTGAATTCTCAAGTGGTATTGTGCCAAAGCTGCATGCATTCGAGCTAGGAGGGACACTGAGGCACCAAACACTGAGCAGCCCAAACTCTGGCTGGGAACACTGGGCCCCAGAAGCAGTCTGTGCTCCCACAGCACCGGACAATGGTGGATGGCCAGTGCGACAGACAAGTAGGGGATGGCACCTGAGCTGGTGCAAGCGAGATACACAGTCTGAGCTTGTGTGGCACTTGCTGTGGGACTGGGCTCGCTGTATGTGCAGCAGCAGGAGCAGTAAGTGAGCGAGTGGGCAGAGCAGTGTAAGCTTCCACATGGTGGGATTGATCTGCGTGCAGCTGTGCTGTAGATATGGGGAGGGGTGGGCTACCCACTCCTGAAGGAATCAAAGATTCCCTGTTATTGCCTGGACTTGCTGAACACGCATTGGCCAGAGCCATAAGTGGGCAAGTGTGCAGAGCAGTCTAACCTTCCACACGCAGGGATCAATTGGCATGTGGCGGCGGCACTGTGGACATGGTGGTTATTTGGGGGGAGGGGTGGGCTACCCACCCGTGAGGGGATCCACAATTCCCTGTCCCCCGCCCCTCTGTGCCCTCACACTGACAATCCATTAGAGATTTCTCTCCCCTAAAAGTCCCAGTGAACCCTTGTCTTTCCTTTCTTTCCCCGGAATTTGCAGGGCAGCTAGGCGGTCGCCATCTTTGCCAGAAGTCTTCAGTATTCAATTATATTTTTAAGATATCTCCAGCAAAAAATAATGTGAAAACCGTTGGAGTCCACACAAGGTCACATGCAGAACAGCATTTAAATTTAGTGGAGAAATATGAAAGAAAAGTGAATATAGGGTACAGGTAACAGATATTCATGGAAGTATCCACATCACTTAGTCTCAAGCTAGGAGTTTCAAAGAGCGAATATTATAGTTTATTTAGTGTTGCATATAGCACAATAAATTCATACAGAAGGATTGTTCAAGGGCTTCCCTCTACATAAATTTCTCTTTCCTCACATTAGTGGAAGTAAGCATTCTTACCTTTGAACCATCACAGACGCATGAAATATCCTTTCCAGGAACACAACTCAGTCTGTTATGTTAGACTTTAGAATATTTTTTTGCTATAACTTGCACTTCAGTCACTGCCAACCTCACTCATCATTCTCTGCAGGGGACCATGAATGTGAGAGTGTGGAAATGTAAATGCCAACCCACAATGTTGAGTTTCTCCTCTGTTGAATGACTGTGTAATCTGAGGTCAATAGACTCACTTTCTGTTAGTACCTTTATATTTCAATTAGATATTTAAAATTCCTCATTTTAGCTGAGATTATTTAGTAAATATTTGTACCTAGAGTTCTTCGTTCAGACCTACCATGTGGGGGAGTTTATAAAGGTTGTTCATATCAAATGATGCAGTACATTTTTGGACAGAACATATCACTGTCCATTTATATCTTGATTTATCTCCCATTTCTTTCAAACTGTCATTATTAGATTCACAAATGAGTGTTTTATACTGCTAAGGGGTATACATCAGCCCAGGAAAGGGGCTTGCCTGATTTAACATGATTAATAACTATATAATAATTTGGCCAATGTAAAAATATTATCTTTTTAGACATTTTGACATTGAAGGGTTATGTTTAGCATCAGAAGTACATTTTAACACACAGCTATTGTGGTTCTAACCAGGCAACATATGGGTGGCATGGAGAAAAGCACTTCATGACAGTTGAATGGCATAATGGCCATGAGCTCATGGAAATTTCATTTCAAAGCAAAGTAAAATAATGAACTTGGTTCTTTCACTTACACCGGGTTATGAGCTTCACAGATTTATTTTGTTTTATTTCTTTATTTGACAGACAAAGAGGGAAAGAGAGAATGGGCATGCCAGGGCCTCCAGCCACTGCAAACAAACTCCAGACATGTGTGCCCCCTTGTGCATCTGGCCAACTTGGGTCCTGGGGAATCAAACCTGGATCCTTTGGCTTTGCAGGCAAATGCCTTAACCATTATGTCATCTCTCCAGCCCTGAGCTTCAGAATTTTGTGGTTTTATCTTAACAGAAAGGCCAAGAAGATGATATCACTGTGTCCTATTTATATGTGAAATTAATTTGCATGTGCACAAATGGAATAAATTTGAAATAAAAAATTGCAATCAGTTTGAAGACATTGTCATAGATTTTTGTAACGAAATGAATGCTATTTGAAATTACAAAATGAACCATAATAATTTATCTTTGCAGTGATTGAGTAACACAACTAAATTATGTAGGCAAAATCTTCTCATAATGGTTTATGTCTAAATGTGACCATAGGACCAAGTTCAAAGAATGTGTGTGATGTAAATAATGCACTATCTCATGAGCTTTGAATGCAAAATCTTCAGCAGTGTGTTTGGTTTTCTTTATAAATGCAGAGTAATAGTCTTTGCAACACTTCTCTAAAATATTAATGCCTGTTTTATGGGTTTTCTTAAGTAATCATAGAGCAAAGACAATACAAAGTTAATATGGTGAGTAGCTCATCCATTCGCTCCTATGAGATACTATTCCCTGCATTACATTTGTTTAATTCTCCAGGGCTAGATTTTTCCAATAATGTGCATGGGTGGTTCCATTATCACCCAACGTAGTTGAACATTAATGAATCATGCAGCATAGGAAGAATAATTTTCCATAGCATTCTGGAGCTCCTAGAATTCATATAATAGTCTTTTGGTAAGTAAAAAAAGAATCTGCCCTAAATAGGCATCCTCTTTTTGACCTAGTGTGCCTGTGTGCATTCATGTGCAAGACACTATTTGGCACATTGGGTGCTTGAAATAGCTTTCCCATCTAATAAATATGAATTCTCACTGAAATGGCATTTTTGAATGTGAATAATTAATAGTGTTATAGCTTACTTTCTCCTTTTCAACTATATTATGTGTACAAGCCAGACAAAGGAAAGTAAGATTAGAGTTCAAGTAGTCAACAAACATTCAGTGCAGAAACTGAATCTGTTTAAGTAAGTGGATGGACTTTTTGATTCTAAGCCCTATACAATGTATAGTGGGATTCCTTGAGAAGATTACTAACATAATTTGGCTTTATTTTTATTTGTATTTCTTCTTTAGTTTTTTGAGTTAGGGTCTCAGTCTAGCACAGGATGACCTGGAATTCACTATGTAGTCTCATGGTGGCCTGGAACTCACAATGATCTTCCTACCTCTGCCTCCCAAGTGCTGAGATTAAAGGCATTTGTCACCACACCTAGCTTGCCTTTATTTTTGAGATAAATTCTCCATAAAATAGACAAACATGTTCTCTGAAGGATAGTGTGACATTTAGTAAGCCAAAGAATGCAGTATGCAAATGTCTGCTACTGTGAGTATTTGCCAGATGCTCGTGATGGTCAGGAATTCTCATTAAAATTTGGAAAAGATTTTGGCACTGAAAATCTATTTACATAACTTTTCTGGTGGGAAATATTTGCTAATTGACCCTCAAAGATTCCCACTTGTTGCTAATCACTCCTTTCTGTGTAAGTCCTTCTTTCCTTTTGAAAGTGGATGTAATGATTAGCTTTTAACCATCAAAATACGGCAGAGGGATGGGCTGTCACTTCTGTGTGTTGGCATTCTCTTGCTCTCTCACTTCAACAGTTTGATGAAGCTGGTTGTCATGGTATGAAATGTCTTAGGGAGGAAACTTAAGGCAGCTTTCAGCCAGTATTCATACCAGCCAATTACTGAGTCATGCAGTCAAAACGCAAGAGATGAATGTTGCCAACAGCCATGTGAGTGAGCTTGGAAAGGAATCCTCCCCTGGGAGAATGAGATGATTGTGGTCTTGGCCAACACTCACTGCAGCCTTGATCAATAGAGAGAAGATACAGCTAAATCATGCCCAGATTACTGACACACATAGTGATGAGGTCATCATTGCCTGCTACTTTTAGCCACTCATTTACAAGATATTGACTCATTATGAAGCAGTGAACAGTGCACAGCCCCTCACCAGCAGGATTTTACATACAATAATATAAGTGTGTGAAAATATAATTATTTTATAATCTTCCCTTTTAGTGAATTGCATTAATGACAAGTTAAAAAAAGAAGACTCTCCTTGGAATATTTGCACAAAACACCAACATTGACCAAGATAACTGTACTGTGCTCTATGACATATGTTGCTGTATAATATAAACTATCAAAATAAAAAAAAGTACTCTCTACTTATGTATTTTCTAAAGTTTACCAAAATCTTGCGTATATAATAACTGAAAAACACATCCTATAAGCCATGTGTTCATATACACTCTTTGTGAAATTGAGAAGAAATCAGCTTTCATATATTTGTTAATTCTTTCATTTTCTAACACTTTTGAAGGCAAAAAATCCATTATCATGTTCCAAGAACACAGGGAATTTGTATTCTTCACAGTTGTGATATCTACTCTTTGTAATACTATGAAAATTTTATTTTCACAGACCCAAGAGTCAAATATGTGAACATGATCAATGTAGAAATACATACAATGCTACAAAATTTATCATAGCCTCTTGAGTACATAACCAGGTATATGCAGAACAAAAAACAATTAAATAAAAAGTTCATAAATGTCACCTGTTACCATTCTCTTACTAGGAAATTTTCATGTTAAGGAATATTATTGATTAAATCAATATATTTTTAAACACAAAGAGATTTAGAATTAATTACTTATTCTGGAATATCTCACTTGCTATTTTGAGACATTCAATATCACTAAAAGATTTTTTGAAGTAAAATAAAATCTAATTGAAATTATATTCTAAATTACTATTTTACATTGGCAGCTTATGTTAAATTAAACACAGTATTAATACAACCATAACATAAGTGAGCTAAGTATATAAAGCAGTGGTTATTTTTCAACTAACAATAGTACAATTATAATTGAAAATAGTATAATAATATTCCTGGAGGTAATTTTTTAAACAGATTATACTTTGTTATTCCCTCTTCCCTGTTCCTGTTTCCCTGGAACACTCCTCTATGGGATTATAGGATTTACTGTAGGGTTGTGAAGGCCTCAGGCAGTCCCACTTGTATTGTTGGGGCATTGTGGTGTGCCTCGGGGCATTGCAAACCACTCTATGGCTCTTGCTCTTACAGTCTTTCCACCCCCTCTTCTACTGTTTCCTGAGCCATGGCAGGCCTGTGGACAGTCTGATTTAGTATTGAGTTCTTTATAGCCTCTGGATTTCCGCTTTGATAGGTTTTGCTTGACTATCATGTCAGCCACCATCACCCTAGAGCAGGTCATCAGACTAACAGTAAGAACAGTGCTCACTGCATCTTCCAATGCAAGTTCTCCTGGGCCCTGGCAGATGTGGAAATCTCATGGTAGGAAGTGGGTTATCTTCTCATCTTTTCAATGGATCTTAATAAACTCTCCTCCATTTTCCCTGCCATTTGTAAAATCAAGCAGATTCTCCAACCAAGATTGAGAGGAGCTTGGGTTAAAGATAGTATGCAAAGTTATTTGAGAGATTTTTGGTGCTCAAGCCTACTCTTCTCCAGAGAGTAGTGGGGGCTTCTATTTAACTTATGAGTGTTCTGATCGTGAGATTCTGACTTGGTTTGGTTTCCAGTAACATGTATGAGTTCTCTCCTACAGAGTAGCCCTCATGTCCAATCAGAGAAGTGTTGGTTACTGGCACAGGCTGTGCATTACTTTTGCCCAAGTGTGTACGTCTTGTCCAACTGATTGATTTTATAGTCTGAAAGGTCACCTCCTTACTCATGCTGTTGTGAATCTTTTCTTGTAATAGCTCCCATACTGTTTTCTAGCACTATGAGGAATAGTCAGGATGGAGCTAGATAGTCTTTTGGTTCCAGCATGGTATTCCAATGTCCTGTGACCACTGCCTGTGATGTCTTCAGCAATAAGGACTTACCTTTATTTTATTTTATTTTTATAATTAACAACTTCCATGATTGTAAACAATATCCCATTGTAATTCCCCCCTCCCCCCACTTTCCCCTTTGAAACTCCACTCTCCATCATATGCCCTCCCCTCTCAATCAGTCTCTCTCTCTCTCTTTTTTTTTTTTTTGATGGTATTATCTTTTCCTCCTATTATGATGGCCTTGTGTAGGTAATGTCAGGCACTGTGAGGTCATGGATGTCTAGGCCATTTTGTATCTGGAGGAGCACATTGTAAGGAGTCCTACCCTTCCTTTGACTCTTACATTCTTTCTGCCACCTCTTCCACAAAGGACCCTGAGCCTTGACAGGAGTGATAGAGATAGTGCAGTGCTGAGCACTCCTCTGTCACTTCTTCTCAGCACCATGATGCCTTCTAAATCATCCCAAGGTCACTGCCATCTGAAAAGAGAAAGTTCTCTAATGAAAAAGTGAGATTAACATTAACATAAGGGTATGGATATTAAGAGAAGTGGTTACTGGGCAGTTTGATAAGCATAGTATATACATTTAGCCTGACAGCAGCAGACATTACAACCCTAGGGCTCATGACTACCTCTTTTGTAGGTTTTCAGTATCAGGGATGTATTCCCTTCCCATGGGGAGGCCCTCCAGTCAAATTACAGGGCAGCTGGTTTCCCCCATAAGAGACATGCCACTATTGCACCTGTTGGTTCATTTGTCCTAGTTGGCCAAATATAAAGCTTGCAGTATCCACTGTGGAATATCTTCTTTTTTTAAAGTTTATTTTTATTTACTTTATTAGAGAGAGAGAGAGAGAAAGAGATCATGCACCAGAGCTTCCAGTCACTGCAAATTAACTCCTGATGCATAAGCCACCATGTACATCTGGCTTATGTGGGATCTTGAGAATTGAACCTAGGTCCTTAGGCTTTGCAGGCAAGCACCTTAACTGCTAAGCAACTTCTTCAGCCCAAGGACTTACCTTTTAGCTCTGGTGGGTAAGCAAATGTTTTGCCAATTCCCTGCATTGTTCTGGGAACCTCCTGGGTCTCCCTGGCTAACAGTTCCCTTTGGAAGGCAAACCACCTTTGGGCCTGGGAATTACCAGCCAGAGTCAGAGGATTTATGAAGGTTAAGCATTTTCCACCTTCAGTAAGGACTGTGCCCTCTCCCCATTTGTTGGGGCTATAGATTGTAGAATATAGTCAGAAATAGGATTTCTATATGACTAATTTGTGTTGTGTTAACTTTTGTATAATTATCTCCCCACCATCCCTACCCCCTATCCCTCAAAGATACCCCCACCCCCAATATTCTGCCCTTCCCTAACTTGTCAAGCAATCCCTCCTCTCCTCTCTCCCTAGTTCTCTCTACTGGTTTCATTCTAGTTTTATGCCCGTAATTCTTGTACTGAATATCATTTGCACTCATCTCTAATTAATCCCATTTAGAAACCACAGGTATAGAGTACGTATGGCTTTTGTCTTCCTGTGCCTGTATGACCTCATTAGCATGTGTAATGGCCATTTGGAGAATTTTCTGATCAAATCTATACCCCGTTTTTGATTGGATGGTTTGATTTTCTTATTGTTTCACATTTTGAGAGTTTCTGTACATTCTAGATCATAGAACTTTGTTGGAGGTTTGGCTGGTGAGGATTTGTTTTTTCTATTTGGCGAGATGACTATTAACTCTATTGGTAGTTTGTCTGTGCAGTACCTTTTTAGTTTCAAGAGGCCCCAGTGTGAGGGTTGATCTAATTACCTATGCTACCGAGGTGTTATTTGGGAAGTCTTTACCTATAACTATATAGTGGTGTGTACTCCCTGTTTTTTCTTTTCATTTTTATGGTTTCAGGACTTATATTGAGGACTTGAATCTACTTAGTGTTGACTTTTGTGCAGAGTGAGAGAAGTGGGACTAGCTTCATTTTTCTACATGGGACTATCCAATTTCTCCAACACCATTTGTTGAAGATGCTGTCTTTCCTTTAGTGTATATTTTGCCCTCTTTGTCAAAGATGATGAAGCGGCATTTGCTTGGATTTAGAAATGGCTCTTCTATTACATTGACCTACATGTCTGTTTTTGTGCCAGTACCATGATGATGTAGTTACTATGACTTGTAGTATATCTAGAAATCAAGTACTGTGAAACCTCCAGATGTGTTTCATTGGTTGAGAATATTTTTGGCTAGCTAAGGCCTTCTGTTCCTTCATATCAATTTTAAGACTATTTCCTTTCTATCTCTGGAAGATAAAAAAAGTAGTCTCAAACATTGCTTGTAATTTTTTATTGGGAATGCATTGAATCTATATAATAGTTTTGGTAGGATGGCCATTTTCACAATATTAATTCTTCCAATTCATTAGCGTGGAAGATCTTTCTATCATCTCATATACTCCTCTATTTCTTTCCTCAGTGTTCTTATATTTTCACTTCAGAGGTTTTTCCCTTCTTTGGGTAATGATGATCCAAGGTATTTTTTTGTTGTTGCTATTGAAAATGGGACTATGTCCCTTATTTCTTTCTCTCTATCTTTGTCATTTGCATATAGAAAGGGTACTGATTTTGTGCATTGATTTTGTATCCTGCTACTTTGCTATTGGAGTTAATCACCTTCTGGAGATTTGGGATGGAGTCTCTCAGGTCTCTTACATATATAATCATGTCATCAGTGAATAGGGCTAACTTAACTTCTCCCTTTCCAAATTCTATCCCTTTTATTTCCTTCTCCTGTCTTATTCTTTTCTTATTCTATTCTTGAGAGCTTCTAGAGAGTTTTGGACTTGTTCAATTAAGTTTGCATTTTCTATTACTTTTCTATGTATAATTTCCATCCCTCTGTCAAGCCCCCTTTTCACATCATTTTCTGATTTTCTTGATGATTCTCAGAGTTGATCCTTGCATTTCTTTATGTCTTCATTGAGCATGACCAGCTGATTTTTAAGGTCTTCTATTTTTTCACTCTCCCTCAAATCTCTTAACTCTCTTTGAACTCCTTCCAATTTCTAATCTATTATTTCTAGTTTAATGATGGCAGCATCCACACGATTATCACTCCTTTGTTGCTTCCCTGCAAGTTCTACCAGTAGGTTGGTCAGAGTTGCATTGCCCATATCTTCAATTTGATATTCTGATCCTAATGACTTGTCTATGTTTTTGTTAGATATATTCTTTGTAGGGCTGGGTGATCTAACTGGATTTTCTTGCATTTGATTGTTCATGTTATTTCTTTTTCACTGTTGTCTGTCCATGACAGTGTATGGGCACATGGGTGGGTGAATCAGCGTGGGCTAAAGCACAGTGAGAATCTGAGGCAGCCTTGGGCAGTTGCCAAGCAGCCTGGGCTTTTGCTCTCACTTGCTAAAGCTCCCTATCTACTGCCTGGCAGGGGCGCCAAAGTTGCCTGAATTCTCAAGTGGTATTGTGCCAAAGCTGCATGCATTCGAGCTAGGAGGGACACTGAGGCACCAAACACTGAGCAGCCCAAACTCTGGCTGGGAACACTGGGCCCCAGAAGCAGTCTGTGCTCCCACAGCACCAGACAATGGTGGATGGCCAGTGCGACAGACAAGTAGGGGATGGCACCTGAGCTGGTGCAAGCGAGATACACAGTCTGAGCTTCTGTGGCACTTGCTGTGGGACTGGGCTCGCTGTACGTGCAGCAGCAGGAGCAGTAAGTGAGCGAGTGGGCAGAGCAGTGTAAGCTTCCACATGGTGGGATTGATCTGCGTGCAGCTGTGCTGTAGATATGGGGAGGGGTGGGCTACCCACTCCTGAAGGAATCAAAGATTCCCTGTTATTGCCTGGACTTGCTGAACGCGCATTGGCCAGAGCCGTAAGTGGGCAAGTGTGCGGAGCAGTCTAACCTTCCACACGCAGGGATCAATTGGCATGTGACGGCGGCACTGTGGACATGGTGGTTATTTGGGGGGAGGGGTGGGCTACCCACCTGTGAGGGGATCCACAATTCCCTGTCCCCCGCCCCTCTGTGCCCTCACACTGACAATCCATTAGAGATTTCTCTCCCCTAAAAGTCCCAGTGAACCCTTGTCTTTCCTTTCTTTCCCCGGAATTTGCAGGGCAGCTAGGCGGTCGCCATCTTTGCCAGAAGTCTTCAGTATTCAATTATATTTTTAAGATATCTCCAGCAAAAAATAATGTGAAAACCATTGGAGTCCACACAAGGTCACATGCAGAACAGCATTTAAATTTAGTGGAGAAATATGGAAGAAAAGTGAATATAGGGTACAGGTAACAGATATTCATGGAAGTATCCAGATCACTTAGTCTCAAGCTAGGAGTTTCAAAGAGCGAATATTATAGTTTATTTAGTGTTGCATATAGCACAATAAATTCATACAGAAGGATTGTTCAAGGGCTTCCCTCTACATAAATTTCTCTTTCCTCACATTAGTGGAAGTAAGCATTCTTACCTTTGAACCATCACAGACGCATGAAATATCCTTTCCAGGAACACAACTCAGTCTGTTATGTTAGACTTTAGAATATTTTTTTGCTATAACTTGCACTTCAGTCACTGCCAACCTCACTCATCATTCTCTGCAGGGGACCATGAATGTGAGAGTGTGGAAATGTAAATACCAACCCACAATGTTGAGTTTCTCCTCTGTTGAATGACTGTGTAATCTGAGGTCAATAGACTCACTTTCTGTTAGTACCTTTATATTTCAATTAGATATTTAAAATTCCTCATTTTAGCTGAGATTATTTAGTAAATATTTGTACCTAGAGTTCTTCGTTCAGACCTACCATGTGGGGGAGTTTATAAAGGTTGTTCATATCAAATGATGCAGTACATTTTTGGACAGAACATATCACTGTCCATTTATATCTTGATTTATCTCCCATTTCTTTCAAACTGTCATTATTAGATTCACAAATGAGTGTTTTATACTGCTAAGGGGTATACATCAGCCCAGGAAAGGGGCTTGCCTGATTTAACATGATTAATAACTATATAATAATTTGGCCAATGTAAAAATATTATCTTTTTAGACATTTTGACATTGAAGGGTTATGTTTAGCATCAGAAGTACATTTTAACACACAGCTATTGTGGTTCTAACCAGGCAACATATGGGTGGCATGGAGAAAAGCACTTCATGACAGTTGAATGGCATAATGGCCATGAGCTCATGGAAATTTCATTTCAAAGCAAAGTAAAATAATGAACTTGGTTCTTTCACTTACACCGGGTTATGAGCTTCACAAATTTATTTTGTTTTATTTCTTTATTTGACAGACAAAGAGGGAAAGAGAGAATGGGCATGCCAGGGCCTCCAGCCACTGCAAACAAACTCCAGACATGTGTGCCCCCTTGTGCATCTGGCCAACTTGGGTCCTGGGGAATCAAACCTGGATCCTTTGGCTTTGCAGGCAAATGCCTTAACCATTATGTCATCTCTCCAGCCCTGAGCTTCAGAATTTTGTGGTTTTATCTTAACAGAAAGGCCAAGAAGATGATATCACTATGTCCTATTTATATGTGAAATTAATTTGCATGTGCACAAATGGAATAAATTTGAAATAAAAAATTGCAATCAGTTTGAAGACATTGTCATAGATTTTTGTAACGAAATGAATGCTATTTGAAATTACAAAATGAACCATAATAATTTATCTTTGCAGTGATTGAGTAACACAACTAAATTATGTAGGCAAAATCTTCTCATAATGGTTTATGTCTAAATGTGACCATAGGACCAAGTTCAAAGAATGTGTGTGATGTAAATAATGCACTATCTCATGAGCTTTGAACGCAAAATCTTCAGCAGTGTGTTTGGTTTTCTTTATAAATGCAGAGTAATAGTCTTTGCAACACTTCTCTAAAATATTAATGCCCGTTTTATGGGTTTTCTTAAGTAATCATAGAGCAAAGACAATACAAAGTTAATATGGTGAGTAGCTCATCCATTCGCTCCTATGAGATACTATTCCCTGCATTACATTTGTTTAATTCTCCAGGGCTAGATTTTTCCAATAATGTGCATGGGTGGTTCCATTATCACCCAACGTAGTTGAACATTAATGAATCATGCAGCATAGGAAGAATAATTTTCCATAGCATTCTGGAGCTCCTAGAATTCATATGATAGTCTTTTGGTAAGTAAAAAAAGAATCTGCCCTAAATAGGCATCCTCTTTTTGACCTAGTGTGCCTATGTGCATTCATGTGCAAGACACTATTTGGCACATTGGGTGCTTGAAATAGCTTTCCCATCTAATAAATATGAATTCTCACTGAAATGGCATTTTTGAATGTGAATAATTAATAGTGTTATAGCTTACTTTCTCCTTTTCAACTATATTATGTGTACAAGCCAGACAAAGGAAAGTAAGATTAGAGTTCAAGTAGTCAACAAACATTCAGTGCAGAAACTGAATCTGTTTAAGTAAGTGGATGGACTTTTTGATTCTAAGCCCTATACAATGTATAGTGGGATTCCTTGAGAAGATTACTAACATAATTTGGCTTTATTTTTATTTGTATTTCTTCTTTAGTTTTTTGAGTTAGGGTCTCAGTCTAGCACAGGATGACCTGGAATTCACTATGTAGTCTCATGGTGGCCTGGAACTCACAATGATCTTCCTACCTCTGCCTCCCAAGTGCTGAGATTAAAGGCATTTGTCACCACACCTAGCTTGCCTTTATTTTTGAGATAAATTCTCCATAAAATAGACAAACATGTTCTCTGAAGGATAGTGTGACATTTAGTAAGCCAAAGAATGCAGTATGCAAATGTCTGCTACTGTGAGTATTTGCCAGATGCTCGTGATGGTCAGGAATTCTCATTAAAATTTGGAAAAGATTTTGGCACTGAAAATCTATTTACATAACTTTTCTGGTGGGAAATATTTGCTAATTGACCCTCAAAGATTCCCACTTGTTGCTAATCACTCCTTTCTGTGTAAGTCCTTCTTTCCTTTTGAAAGTGGATGTAATGATTAGCTTTTAACCATCAAAATACGGCAGAGGGATGGGCTGTCACTTCTGTGTGTTGGCATTCTCTTGCTCTCTCACTTCAACAGTTTGATGAAGCTGGTTGTCATGGTATGAAATGACTTAGGGAGGAAACTTAAGGCAGCTTTCAGCCAGTATTCATACCAGCCAATTACTGAGTCATGCAGTCAAAACCCAAGAGATGAATGTTGCCAACAGCCATGTGAGTGAGCTTGGAAAGGAATCCTCCCCTGGGAGAATGAGATGATTGTGGTCTTGGCCAACACTCACTGCAGCCTTGATCAATAGAGAGAAGATACAGCTAAATCATGCCCAGATTACTGACACACATAGTGATGAGGTCATCATTGCCTGCTACTTTTAGCCACTCATTTACAAGATATTGACTCATTATGAAGCAGTGAACAGTGCACAGCCCCTCACCAGCAGGATTTTACATACAATAATATAAGTGTGTGAAAATATAATTATTTTATAATCTTCCCTTTTAGTGAATTGCATTAATGACAAGTTAAAAAAAGAAGACTCTCCTTGGAATATTTGCACAAAACACCAACATTGACCAAGATAACTGTACTGTGCTCTATGACATATGTTGCTGTATAATATAAACTATCAAAATAAAAAAAGTACTCTCTACTTATGTATTTTCTAAAGTTTACCAAAATCTTGCGTATATAATAACTGAAAAACACATCCTATAAGCCATGTGTTCATATACACTCTTTGTGAAATTGAGAAGAAATCAGCTTTCATATATTTGTTAATTCTTTCATTTTCTAACACTTTTGAAGGCAAAAAATCCATTATCATGTTCCAAGAACACAGGGAATTTGTATTCTTCACAGTTGTGATATCTACTCTTTGTAATACTATGAAAATTTTATTTTCACAGACCCAAGAGTCAAATATGTGAACATGATCAATGTAGAAATACATACAATGCTACAAAATTTATCATAGCCTCTTGAGTACATAACCAGGTATATGCAGAACAAAAAACAATTAAATAAAAAGTTCATAAATGTCACCTGTTACCATTCTCTTACTAGGAAATTTTCATGTTAAGGAATATTATTGATTAAATCAATATATTTTTAAACACAAAGAGATTTAGAATTAATTACTTATTCTGGAATATCTCACTTGCTATTTTGAGACATTCAATATCACTAAAAGATTTTTTGAAGTAAAATAAAATCTAATTGAAATTATATTCTAAATTACTATTTTACATTGGCAGCTTATGTTAAATTAAACACAGTATTAATACAACCATAACATAAGTGAGCTAAGTATATAAAGCAGTGGTTATTTTTCAACTAACAATAGTACAATTATAATTGAAAATAGTATAATAATATTCCTGGAGGTAATTTTTTAAACAGATTATACTTTGTTATTCCCTCTTCCCTGTTCCTGTTTCCCTGGAACACTCCTCTATGGGATTATAGGATTTACTGTAGGGTTGTGAAGTCCTCAGGCAGTCCCACTTGTATTGTTGGGGCATTGTGGTGTGCCTCGGGGCATTGCAAACCACTCTATGGCTCTTGCTCTTACAGTCTTTCCACCCCCTCTTCTACTGTTTCCTGAGCCATGGCAGGCCTGTGGACAGTATGATTTAGTATTGAGTTCTTTATAGCCTCTGGATTTCTGCTTTGATAGGTTTTGCTTGACTATCATGTCAGCCACCATCACCCTAGAGCAGGTCATCAGACTAACAGTAAGAACAGTGCTCACTGCATCTTCCAATGCAAGTTCTCCTGGGCCCTGGCAGATGTGGAAATCTCATGGTAGGAAGTGGGTTATCTTCTCATCTTTTCAATGGATCTTAATAAACTCTCCTCCATTTTCCCTGCCATTTGTAAAATCAAGCAGATTCTCCAACCAAGATTGAGAGGAGCTTGGGTTAAAGATAGTATGCAAAGTTATTTGAGAGATTTTTGGTGCTCAAGCCTACTCTTCTCCAGAGAGTAGTGGGGGCTTCTATTTAACTTATGAGTGTTCTGATCATGAGATTCTGACTTGGTTTGGTTTCCAGTAACATGTATGAGTTCTCTCCTACAGAGTAGCCCTCATGTCCAATCAGAGAAGTGTTGGTTACTGGCACAGGCTGTGCATTACTTTTGCCCAAGTGTGTACGTCTTGTCCAACTGATTGATTTTATAGTCTGAAAGGTCACCTCCTTACTCATGCTGTTGTGAATCTTTTCTTGTAATAGCTCCCATACTGTTTTCTAGCACTATGAGGAATAGTCAGGATGGAGCTAGATAGTCTTTTGGTTCCAGCATGGTATTCCAATGTCCTGTGACCACTGCCTGTGATGTCTTCAGCAATAAGGACTTACCTTTATTTTATTTTATTTTTATAATTAACAACTTCCATGATTGTAAACAATATCCCATTGTAATTCCCCCCTCCCCCCACTTTCCCCTTTGAAACTCCACTCTCCATCATATGCCCTCCCCTCTCAATCAGTCTCTCTCTCTCTCTTTTTTTTTTTTTTGATGGTATTATCTTTTCCTCCTATTATGATGGCCTTGTGTAGGTAATGTCAGGCACTGTGAGGTCATGGATGTCTAGGCCATTTTGTATCTGGAGGAGCACATTGTAAGGAGTCCTACCCTTCCTTTGACTCTTACATTCTTTCTGCCACCTCTTCCACAAAGGACCCTGAGCCTTGACAGGAGTGATAGAGATAGTGCAGTGCTGAGCACTCCTCTGTCACTTCTTCTCAGCACCATGATGCCTTCTAAATCATCCCAAGGTCACTGCCATCTGAAAAGAGAAAGTTCTCTAATGAAAAAGTGAGATTAACATTAACATAAGGGTATGGATATTAAGAGAAGTGGTTACTGGGCAGTTTGATAAGCATAGTATATACATTTAGCCTGACAGCAGCAGACATTACAACCCTAGGGCTCATGACTACCTCTTTTGTAGGTTTTCAGTATCAGGGATGTATTCCCTTCCCATGGGGAGGCCCTCCAGTCAAATTACAGGGCAGCTGGTTTCCCCCATAAGAGACATGCCACTATTGCACCTGTTGGTTCATTTGTCCTAGTTGGCCAAATATAAAGCTTGCAGTATCCACTGTGGAATATCTTCTTTTTTTAAAGTTTATTTTTATTTACTTTATTAGAGAGAGAGAGAGAGAAAGAGATCATGCACCAGAGCTTCCAGTCACTGCAAATTAACTCCTGATGCATAAGCCACCATGTACATCTGGCTTATGTGGGATCTTGAGAATTGAACCTAGGTCCTTAGGCTTTGCAGGCAAGCACCTTAACTGCTAAGCAACTTCTTCAGCCCAAGGACTTACCTTTTAGCTCTGGTGGGTAAGCAAATGTTTTGCCAATTCCCTGCATTGTTCTGGGAACCTCCTGGGTCTCCCTGGCTAACAGTTCCCTTTGGAAGGCAAACCACCTTTGGGCCTGGGAATTACCAGCCAGAGTCAGAGGATTTATGAAGGTTAAGCATTTTCCACCTTCAGTAAGGACTGTGCCCTCTCCCCATTTGTTGGGGCTATAGATTGTAGAATATAGTCAGAAATAGGATTTCTGTATGACTAATTTGTGTTGTGTTAACTTTTGTATAATTATCTCCCCACCATCCCTACCCCCTATCCCTCAAAGATACCCCCACCCCCAATATTCTGCCCTTCCCTAACTTGTCAAGCAATCCCTCCTCTCCTCTCTCCCTAGTTCTCTCTACTGGTTTCATTCTAGTTTTATGCCCATAATTCTTGTACTGAATATCATTTGCACTCATCTCTAATTAATCCCATTTAGAAACCACAGGTATAGAGTACGTATGGCTTTTGTCTTCCTGTGCCTGTATGACCTCATTAGCATGTGTAATGGCCATTTGGAGAATTTTCTGATCAAATCTATACCCCGTTTTTGATTGGATGGTTTGATTTTCTTATTGTTTCACATTTTGAGAGTTTCTGTACATTCTAGATCATAGAACTTTGTTGGAGGTTTGGCTGGTGAGGATTTGTTTTTTCTATTTGGCGAGATGACTATTAACTCTATTGGTAGTTTGTCTGTGCAGTACCTTTTTAGTTTCAAGAGGCCCCAGTGTGAGGGTTGATCTAATTACCTATGCTACCGAGGTGTTATTTGGGAAGTCTTTACCTATAACTATATAGTGGTGTGTACTCCCTGTTTTTTCTTTTCATTTTTATGGTTTCAGGACTTATATTGAGGACTTGAATCTACTTAGTGTTGACTTTTGTGCAGAGTGAGAGAAGTGGGACTAGCTTCATTTTTCTACATGGGACTATCCAATTTCTCCAACACCATTTGTTGAAGATGCTGTCTTTCCTTTAGTGTATATTTTGCCCTCTTTGTCAAAGATGATGAAGCGGCATTTGCTTGGATTTAGAAATGGCTCTTCTATTACATTGACCTACATGTCTGTTTTTGTGCCAGTACCATGATGATGTAGTTACTATGACTTGTAGTATATCTAGAAATCAAGTACTGTGAAACCTCCAGATGTGTTTCATTGGTTGAGAATATTTTTGGCTAGCTAAGGCCTTCTGTTCCTTCATATCAATTTTAAGACTATTTCCTTTCTATCTCTGGAAGATAAAAAAAGTAGTCTCAAACATTGCTTGTAATTTTTTATTGGGAATGCATTGAATCTATATAATAGTTTTGGTAGGATGGCCATTTTCACAATATTAATTCTTCCAATTCATTAGCGTGGAAGATCTTTCTATCATCTCATATACTCCTCTATTTCTTTCCTCAGTGTTCTTATATTTTCACTTCAGAGGTTTTTCCCTTCTTTGGGTAATGATGATCCAATGTATTTAGTTTCTGTGGTTATTGAAAACAGGAAAGCATAGCCTATCTCTTGCTCCATATGTTTATTGTTGGTGTATACAAAGGCTACTTATTTTTGTGTATTCATTTTGTATCCTGCTACTTTACTGAAATAATTATCACTTTTAGATATTCTGGTGGAATCTTTTGGGTCACTTATATATAAAATCATGTCATCTGCAAATAGGGCTATGTTGAGCTCTTCCTTACCAATTTGTATCCTTTTTATTTGTTTCTCTTGTCTTATTACTTGAACTAAAACTTCAAGTACTATGTTGAAAATCAATGGTGAGAGTGGGCACCCTTGTCTTGTTCTGATTTTAATGGCAATGCTTCAAGTTTTGTCCCCATTTATTGTGATTTGGGCCTTAGATGCTTTACAGATGGACTTCATTATGTGAAGATATAGTCCCTCCATACCAAGTCTCTCCATTGTTTTAACCATGAAGGAGTGTTGTATTTTTGCCAGATATTTTTCTGCATGTATTGAAATATTCATGTGATGCTTGTGTTTAAGTTTATTTATGTGGAGAATTATGTTAATTAATTTCCCTATTGACTATGATTTAAATATTTTTAAAGATGTCTCAAGGTTCCCTTATGCTCTGCTTGTACTTTTTAAAAAAATACTTGACAATAGTTTTAAAGTTCTGGTTTAATTCCTCTGTCTTGCCCTTGAGTTCCATGAGTCTGTCTTCCACATACTCTATTCTGTTTGTGAGGCTTTCTTGGAAGCCTTTGAAGAGAGTGATTGTTTTTCTGTTTACTTTTATGTTTTTCTTCAGCATTTCCATCTCTTGCCTGAATTCCATTTTTCATTTTTTGATTTGACCTTTTTGTTGTCTCTTGGAGTTCATTCCTGCTTTTGGACATATCCTCCTTGAGCTTGTTCCATTGGCCCATGAGCTCATTTATTTGTTGGTTCTCAAATGCCTTTAGCCTTCTGCTTGTTCATGGTTTTGTTAAGTTCATTTAAAATACTTGTTATGATTTAATTCTGGGCTTCTATATCTTGGTTTCCTCTAATCTTTCATTGGGGGCTTCCATTGTGGGAGGAGGTAATCTTGGTGGGCTTTCCTTTTCTGTTTTATTTGTTATTTGCTTTGCATTAAAGTCTGCCCATCTTTAGTTCAGTTGTCTCACTGAGGATGCAGCAATGACAGCTCTTATATAGCCTGTGTTGGGTAGCCTCGTCTAAATTGATCAGAGTGGGTTTGGGATTGAAGACTATCCACTGGATTGGGGTGAGTACACTTGAGCCTGGGCAGGGTCTACTTTAAGTGTGGCTCCTCTGGGCAAATCTCAGTAAGACCTTGGGATATCTGACTTTTATAGTGTGTAAATTGGAAGCTTTTCTTCTAGTCTTATTTGCTGCATGGCCTTTTGGAATGGTATCAGCTCCAAGCTTCTCCTGTGTGCTGAGGCCAGTACACAGTTATTCCCTACTTCAGACCTTCTTCAGATAATTTATTTTAGGGTTGGGCTTGGAAGGTGAATGAGAGAAGTAGAAACCAATTTGGTTGAGTGCTTTCAGCTGCCCTTCCACTGGTTTCTTCCCTCCATGACAGCTGCCTAGGGTGGCTCTACATTTGATGCATAACCTCAAATTCATCCCTGCCTCACATTGGTATGTGGCATGGCTCTGCTCCCAGCTTCTCTTGCGCTGGTGTTTCCCTCCAAGTCAGCAGCCCAGGTATGGATCTGCTCTTGGCCCACTACCCTCTGGAGGTAATTTAAAGTGTTCTTTTGAGCCAGTTCTTATGTTCACATATAAGTACTGAGAACTTCCTGTTTTATATTTTAAAAATACAGTATTGTCTAAACTCACTTAATGAATGGCATTGTCAGAAGAGAAAATTTAATTTGAATATATATAATTAACCCATTAATTGATATCATCCTAGTATAATAATTTCCATCTGAAGAATTAATTCCACTGCATTCCTGACCTGAGAGTGGTTATTTCTACCTACATAAAACATGTGTAGCATATAGTAAGAGTGCAAAAGAAACAATGTCATCAAAATTGAATAGGGACTTACTGTAAAGAAGACAAAGAGGTTAAATGCAGGGGGTATAAAGATGGAGAGACAAAAAAAGTGTGGTGTGAGGACACTATGATAAATGTACATTCTGTATGTATATAAAAGTTATCAACAAAGTTAAAAATATAAAATATTTAAAAAGAATGAATTGACTTTTAAATGATTACTGATTTCTAAAATATCTGTCAGGTTGTATTTTTTCAATTACTTTTTTTGTTTGTTTGTTTGTTTTTAATATTTATATTCAATTGTTTTTATTAATTAGTTTTGTACTCAGCAAATACAGTCAATTTGGTAATATTGTTAGGCTCATCCATGTCCTACCCCCTCCCTTGGCCCCTCCTTGTTGAGGTATATGGGTCATGCATTCTGGAGTCAGCCCACAGTTATGGGTAGGATAAATGTCTGCATATCATGACACAACATGTGGCTCTGACATTCTTTCTGCCCCCTCTTCTGCAAAATTTCCCTGAGCCATGTTGGGTTCATTTTTGGTTTGCTTCAGTGATGAGGTGTTGGGGGCCTCTGAGTCTCTGGATCTCTTTTAGAGGGAGGGTCTCACTCTAACTCTCAATGACTTGGAATTCAATATGTAGTTTCCGGCTGGCCTTAAACTCACATTGATCCTCTTACCACAGAATTTAGACAATTCTTTTGGAAAAGAGAATCATTATACTTCAGAAGTTAGCATCTAAGCAGAATTTGTTGTGTTACAATTTATTTCTTTAGGAATTACTCTGACTGTATTATATATTGATTCTGATTTCAAGCAGTTTCATATTCTTGCTACTAGATTTTTTAAAAAGCATATATGTTCATATTGTATCCTGTTACATATTAATGTTAGTCGAATTGGGGCATATAAAAAATTATATACTTTTTGCCTCTAACATGTAAAATTTTCAATCAGTTAAAAATAATAAATCTAAATTTCACATTCTATATATGATGTAAAATACAGTAAGATAAATATTGCTATTTATTCTTTGAACTTATCTACAATCTGATTTAGATACTGAAGATTCAAAAGTTTTAATAAATAGTGAATTAAAGGTATATTTTGAAGTAAAATTTAGAAGAATTATAATACCTAAAGTTAGAATTTAAACACATATTTTGACAGCTTTCTATTACTTTTATCTTAGTGGTATAAATGTGTTTTTTTTTTAAATAGTTAACAAAGTTGTATACTTTCATGCTAAACCTCAACTCTAATGTTTATGTTAGTATTTCTAACTTTTCCTTTATTACTTCTGTCTGATGGAGGGCCACATATTAGTACAATTAAGGTATCATTTGAATTCTCCATGCCATAATTTGATGCATAGTATCCAAACTTAATATGTTTTCCCAGTGGAAAATTAATTCATTGCAGTTTGTCATTTATTAATGTCAGTGGGCAGTAAGCTCTTTACATATGTTAGGGTATTTCCTGATCATGAAAATTAATCCAGCTTCATATAGAAGTTATCTGAAATAATCTCAGTGAAAAAGTAAACTATACCTCAATTCCTGTGTATTAGGACCTAGATTTTCTACTCTTGGTATAAAATATCAGTTTTGTTGTCTCTTTTAAGATTATTCTGACATGTCATTTTCACATAATGCCATATCAGTATTTCCAAACACATTTCTATCTGTCATATCATCCCAACAGTTTCTCTTCTAAGCTTCTAAGAATTGAGGAAATGCAGACATACAAACACACACAGCAGGCAAATGAAATGAGAGATCCTGTTTGAGTAAAGGTAATACATACAAGTAAAATCAAGTCACAGGGGTAATAGACAGAACAGGAATTCTACGAAGACAGAAATCTAGTGAAGGTGTACACATACACTCAGTATATATTATGAGGCTAAGATTTCTACCACTTCTGTATTCTGGAACACAGCATTACAAATATTAAAATGCATTTAGCTTTTCCACAAACACTTAATGTTATTAAATACTTACATTTCTTACTGTAGAAGCATTAAGAAATAATATTGTCAATAAAAACACTGAAAGGAATTACTGCCACTTGACACGAGAAATTCTTTCAATTTACTTCTTTGATAAAATTGTTCTTTATCATTTTAATGCATTCAAATATATTTTATAGCTCAAAATAAATATTTTTATAAAGGCACAATCAAGAATATAAATTAAAGCTAAGATGAAAATATCCTTCTAAAAGTGAAGATTGATGAAGATGACAGCCCATGTGACTGTTATTCAAACATCATACCTTCATAGATATTCGTGGTTGCTTGATTTCAGAACACTAATTCTAACATTTTTAACTTTTGCACATTTTTAAGGGATTTATGTTGTCTTTAGAACTAAACCTAGGTATTTCAGTACTTTACATGTTCCTATGATTTTATTTATTTATTTATTCATTAATTTATTTATTTTGTCATCTTAAGACTGTCATAGAACCACTGTTTCTTCATTGGATATCTTATGGCTATAATGTTTACCAGTTCTCTGAAAATAAAAGCCCTTTGTAGCCTAGACACATTTGATTTAATATTTGTGAACATTTTATAGTCCATAACTCTACCTCCTCTCCTATAACAGGAATTTCTTGCTTATCGTTCATATTTAAGCATACATACATCTTTTTTTTTTCTTTTATTTGTTTATTTATTTGAGAGTGACAGACAGAGAGAGAAAGAGGCAGATAGATAGATAGATAGAGAGAGAGAGAGAGAGAGAGAGAGAGAATGGACACGCCAGGGCCTTAGCTACTGCAAACGCACTCCAGATCTGTGCACCCCCTTGTGCATCTGGCTAACGTGGGTCCTGGGGACTTGAGCCTTGAACCAGGGTCCTTATGATTCACAGGCAAGCGCTTAACTGCTAAGCCATCTTTCCTGCCCGTGTACATACATCTTTTATACACAGTACACAATATCTGAAATGTGCTATATTAGCCCCTGCAATATCATGACAGAGGATTGAGATGGACATCACCTGAAGTTTATTCTGCGTTTTGTTTCCTTAGGATTCTTTTTTTTTTTTTTTTTTGCCTAATTACAATCTTCTGTTAGCAGACATGTGTCTGTTTCTCATGTCGTTAAAATATTTTTATTTACTTGAGAGAAAGAGAGAGAGAGAGAAAGAGGCAGAGTGAGAGATACAGAGAGAATGAGGGAAGGAAAGAATGGGCACATTAGGGCCTATAACTACTGCAAGTGAACTCCACAAGCATGCACCATCTTGAACATCAGGCTTTCATGGGTACTGGGGAATTTAACCTGAGTCCTTAGGCTTCACAGGCAAGTGCCTTAACCTCTCAGCCACTCTCCAGCCCCACTACTTCTTTAATATTAAAGCTTTACATTTTAATAATGTCAAATTTTTGGTTTTAGTTTCATGAGTTTCCACAGTAGAGGACAGACCCTAATCTTGAATTTGAGTTGGAAGTAACATATATTATTATTTTAACAAAAACTTGTCAGTAAATCTTGGCATTTAAATAATAAAAAATCAAAAACTTCAACAAAATTTCAATTATTTTTTTAAAATTTATTTTATTTTCATTTGAACACACACACACGAATATGCTGCAAGCATTCATGTTTGTGTGTGTGTGTGTACAGAACTGTTCATACTTACATCATTTCCCTCTTAAACTTCCTCTTCCCAATTATTCCGTATTCCCCTTATTTTCATGTCCTTTCCTTTTCTTTTTTTTTTTCCTTTTGACCCACTGACTTTCATTAGAAACATTGTATAAGCACAGATGGAGACTTATTAACTGCTTCATGGGCAACTTGCCACTGTCTATACCACGAAGAAGAACATGACTCCCACCTCCCTAGCAGCCATGAACTGTTAGTAACACATTCAAGAGGGGTGAGGCCTCATGGGCTCATTGTTGTGCATACAACCTCAGCTGCTATGAGTTCAGAGTGTGACTCTAGAGCCACTCTTCAACTACAACAGAATGGGAACACAGAGGAATGTGATAAAAGCAGGTTCCTACCCAAAAGTATTTTGGAGAGTTATGGATGAAAGAGATCATCATTTGTATGGTTCACAAAAGAAAGAGAAGTTAGTCTACCTTAAGCCAAATATTATAGATTGGGGAATAGAGAGAGTGGTAGGAGGGAAAAAGCGTCTGTGAGGTTTAGAAATAAAATGGAAACATCAGAATTCCATTTTCTACTTGAGAATCTGGGAAATGACAGTGACGTGGAAATGTTTGTATGGAGATATATGTCATTAGGAGAAATCTGGGAATTGAAGAAGTGAAATGCCCTTCTTTGATCTCCCAAATATACTCAGGCCACTGTAAAGAAATATCTTAAAATCTCCTCATAAGAGGTGCAAACTTGGGGGCTGGGAGATGGCACTACAGTTGAAGGTGTTGGCTTGCAAACCTACTGGTTGAAGTTCAATTCCCCAGCAACTAACATAAAACCTGATGCAAAAAGTGTCACATGCACACAAGTGTGAAAAACACTCTACAGAAAAAGAGGTGCAAATTTACCTGAAATTCTAAGAGAAGTTTCAATGGGATCCCATGACATTGAAGTCAGGATTATGCACATTTTATCATACAAATGGATAAAAAATGTTAATATTCTGAACAACATGACTCTAGGCCTTAACAGTATAAATAGTTGATGTTTTAATTTGCAGTTCATATAAAGAGAGAGCAAGAGAGAGGGTTCAGTTCTAGGTATTGAATCCAAGGTCTCATGCATGCTAGGCAACCACTGAGCTACACCTCCAGCCCTTTTGTAATTTTGTTTTCAGACAATATTTCATTAAGTTTTGCAGGCTAGCTTTGAACTAACTCTGTACTCCAGACAAACTTTGAACTTACCATATATACATGCCTGTGACTCCTCAGTTCTTGGGATTAAAGAGTAGTAGCATCATGACCAGTGGACCATACATTTTTCCCCTGATATCTAAGACTCTAGGTATTGCTAAATCACCATATCATAAAAGCTTTGTTCTTGTGATAGTAGTGGTGAATTTTGTTTGAAAACAATAATGAAAGTGGGAGTAAAAAAGTAAATGAGGGAGAAAGAAGAAACAAAGCTTCAATCAAAAAGAAAATTTCTAGAACAACATAGGTACTCTGCAGGGTTTTTTTTTTTTTTTTTTTTTTTTTTTTTTTTCTTTGTAGGTGACCTACCATCCTGGAATGAAAGGGATGACTATGACTTTGAACATTATTACTTAAATCATTTTTCTTCATCTTTGTAAGTAAACAGAGGTCAAACTGTTGTATATTCTCCATAAATTACTTTTGTATATCTTAATGAAAACTTCAAATGAGGACAATGAATTTAATCTTACTTCCTATAACTGCTCAATATATCCCAAATTATGTAATTTAAGGCTCTCATTCAACCACTGAGGCTTTACCATGTTGTGAATTAGCAGCTGTGTGCATTACTTTGAAGATTTAATGAAATAAAATGTAATTTCAACAAAGTAATTTAATTCTCAAAAAATAAATTAATTATTTTATTCTGTTGTTGACTCAAACAGTATCCTAATAGGTATATTGGGGTTTACAAACTCATGGAAGAACAAATTATTTTCCATACTGAAGAATATATCTTGGGCTGGGTGTGGTTCATACCTTTAATCCCAGCACTAGGGAGGCGGAGGTAAGAGTATTGATGTGAGTTTGAGGCCACCCTGAGACAGCGTAGTGAATTCTAGGTCATCCTGGGCTAGGGTGAGACTACCTCAAAAAAAATACAAATGAACCAGAAAAATGTATATTTAATGAAACTATGGTCTACTGTCAATTTCAGTGGATCCTTAATCACCTAAGATGTAAATCTCTGTCATGTCTTTAGAAAGTTTCAAGATTTTATTAATTCAGTTATGAAGCCCTAGCCTAATTGTGAGGATCACCATGGCTTGTGTACTTGACTGAATAGAACAGAGAAAGCTGGCTAAACATCAGCATTTATCACTCTGCTTTCTGACTGTAGATGCAATGTGACCACATTCTACCTGCTTTTGTTGCTTTTCCCCACATGATGGACTCTATCTTATGATATTGTACATAAAATTAAACTCTTTCTCCCTTTAGATGTTTGTTGTATGATTTTTATAGCCATGAGAAAATATATAATTTGATGATTTTCTCCAAATTCCCTCAAATTATTCTAATTATTCTAAAATAAGACTTCCCTCAAATTATTCCTGGTTATTATTATGAGATATATCAATTACCTAATTTTAAAAATTACTCTTTAAACAATACTACTGTTTCCGTCATTACATGGAATAAAATCAGAGCACCAAGCTGCTATCAATTGTAGATTTCTCATGAAAACTTCCCTAACTTTCCAAAATAGCTCTTGCCATCATCAAAGATCACTGCTCTTCGTTCCCAGAGCTTCCACATATAATGTGATTCTATAACTAATTATAAGTTAATACTATGTTCCTTTCTAGAAGATTTAGCCCAATATTATTTTATTAGCAAAGTCTTTGTCTCTGACCCAGCAATAGCAAATACATGTGTGCACAAAACTAACATTAAAACTTCAACTTAGTATTCAAAGCTAGGCAGATATTTTCCCTATGATACATCTCTCTCACGCTCGCGCTCTCCCTCCTTCTCTCTCTTTCTCTCTCTCTCTCTCCCTCTCTGGTTCTTGTTGGGTGTGCAGATGTATACACCCTGTTCACATATGTGCAGGTATCAGAAGAGGATGCTGAGCATTCATTATCACTCTTCTACCTTACTTCCCTGAGATAAGATTTTTACCTAAGGCTCTCTCACTGATGTGAAGCACACAGTGTTTTAGTTGATGAGAGAGCCTCGTGGATGCTCCTACCTCCACCCCTGCTCCCAGTGATGAGGGTTATAGACATTCAGGGAGACATCTGACATTTTTTTGTCTGCATGCCGAATACTCATTTTTGTTGAATAAAGGCTCTTACCCACCGAAATATTCCCCCATCACTCATTTCTGAAAACCACCTGTGTCATTATTTTGCTCTGTTTTACAATGATTCCCTTCACATGGCAGAAAAAAAAAAATGGAACTGAAAGTCTTGTAGTTCCACCAATATATGGTTATCACCATTTATCCATACTTCCAGTTCAACTATCTTACTCTCCATTTTGAGCTCATTCCTCATGTCACTCGCAAGATCTTATTGAATTTTATGTTAGGCATGCAATTTGCTAATTACTTTGTTGCTTTTTTTTAATTTATATGGAACCAGCTGTGTAATATTCTGGGAACAATATTTTTTTTAAAATGTTTATTTTTATTTGTTTATTTGAGAGTGACAGAGGGAGAGAGAAAGAGGCAGATAGAGAGAGAGAGAGAGAATGGGCGTGCCAGGGCTTCCAGCCACTGCAAACGAACTCCAGACACGTGCGCCCCCTTGTGCATCTGGCTAACGTGGGTCCTGGGGAATCAAGCCTTGAACCGGGGTCCTTAGGCTTCACAGGCAGGCTCTTAACTGCTAAGCCATCTCTCCAGCCCAGTGAACAATATTTTTAAAGGTAACTTAAGACCTAGCCACCACATATAGAGATATTGTAGCCATTAATGTTATTTTATTAAAATTACAATTATTGTTGGCTATATCATAACTAGTATAATACTTAAGGTCAGAGCTATTACATTATTATATATGGTTATAATATTTGATTACTTTAAATAAATCATCTCACATGAGGTCTATTCCTAGATAGTTCAACTGGCTGTATTTCCTTATTTCTGGTAAAGAGGGTTTAGATATGAAAAACCATTTTCCTGTTTCAATGAAGAAGGTTCAGACATTAGTTGGCATGAGCCATTTTGTTTCCATTTCTTTGTGTTCCTAAATCATAGAGTAAGGGCTGGCATCTATAATATCTTCAAAAATATTTTATGGGCTGGAGACCTGGCTTAGTGGTTAAGATGGTTGCCTGCAAAGCCAAACAATCCAGGTTCGATGATTCCCCATGATCCATATAAGCCAGATGCATAAGGTGGTGCATGTGCCTGCAGACTGTTTGCAACTGATGGTGGCCCTGGTATACCCATTCTCCCTTCCTCCCTCTCTCTCTCTCTCTCTTTATCTCAAATAAATAATAAAATATATTGACACTTTTATATAGGTAATAAGTTGTTTAAAGCAGCAGAGCAAAGAATGACAAAAAAAATCCAGTATTTTTAGGTTCATACTGAACCATTTCTCATTTCTCTTGTGGTTCGACTTAGATGTCCCTCACAAACTTATGTGTTTTGAATGCTTGATCCCCAGCTGATGACAATTTAGGAATTGGCATATTCTTGGAGGAGGTGTGTCTTGGAGTGGATTTACAGGTGTTAGAGCCAGTTCCCCCTAGCCAGTGTTTGGCACACTAATCTGCTGCTATCATCCACGTGTTGTTGGCCAGGAGGTGATGTAGAGACTCTGTTCATGCCATGGTTTTTCCTGTCATCATGGAGTTTCCCCTCAAGTCTATAAGCCAAATTAAACCATTTTCTCCCACAAGCTTGTTTTGATCTGGTGCTATGTGTGAACAACGTGATGATAGCTGCCAAAATTTCAATCAGTGATCTATGCATCCTCTCTTGGCTTAAGTTTCTATGATCATAGGTGACCTGGATGTACATAAATGCTAAATTAAAGTTCATCAGCAAAGAATAATGAACAAAATATTAAGTAATATGTATCAAAATATTAGATACTTTTTGTTTATGAATGAAATGAAATGTTCTTACTCATTCAGTACCTCAAAATCTGTGACAGTTTACATGCAAAGTATTCCCATAGCCTCAAGTGTTTGTGGGTGAGCCTCATATTCAATCCCCAGCTAGTGGAAAATTGGGAAATAGAGTCAGGCTAGAGGAGCTGTTGTCACTGGATGCTGGACTTTACTTTTATTAGCCAAACAAAACTCAGTTTTTGTTTTTTGTTTTTTGTTTTTTTTTTTTTTTTTTTTTTACTTCTAACCAGGGATGTGAGCAGCCTCCTGCTTATGCCATGGTTTCCACACCTTGATGAAACTTTCTTTGAAAGTGTAAACCTGGAATAAACCTTTTCCTCAATAAGTTACTTCTACTCAGATGTTTTGCTCTAGCAATAAGTAGTTAACTTTTAACCTATCTTAGCTTATTCAACCAGCTCTCCGATATTCAATTAGTATCCTAACCTGAAAATATAATGAAAAATATTTTTAAAATAAGTCAAACATATTCAATTGGGAATGTAGTAGAAATATTTACTAAATAATGTAATGAACAATATTGGATTTGAATTGGATTGCAGGAATATTTTATATGTAAAATTGATGGGAAATTCTATTAATATCTTAATCCTTTCTATGAAGAATAATTCCTTGCTACTATCCAATGATTATGACTATAGCTGTCTGTGTTTGTCAGAGTCTTCAATACATACCAAATCACCTAATACATTAAATTATGTAAAGCAAATGAATTTTTTGGACTCATATTCTTGAAATTTTCATTAGAAGTGAATGACGGCTTAAGGATCTCTGGTGAATAGATCAAGTGGCCATATCAGGGAGCAGGTGGTGGAACAAATGCTCAATTTTTGACCAAGAAAGGCATGCCTCTAATGGCCTAAGGAAACCCCACTAGGCTCCCTCTCCTAAGGCTCCATTACCTTCCAAAAGTGCCACCTGGTTATCAACTATCTAAAATACAGAGAATTTGGAAGATATTTTATTTTGAAACTGTATCATTTCTACTTATATTTATTCTCTCTATTGTAACTCAAAGTGTCCTTCTATTCTTACTGTTTAAGACCATAAGTTCAATATTTCTTTCTGCTTAATTTTTTGAGATACGGTCTCACCATAGCCCAGCCTGACCTGGAATTCACTATGTAGTCTCAGGATGGCCTAGAACTCATGGTGATCCTCTTACCTCTGCCTCCCAAGTGCTCAGATTAAAGGCATGTGCCACCATGTCTGGCCTAGTTCATGATTTTTTTTAAATTTTTTTTGTTCATTTTTATTTATTTATTTGAGAGTGACAGACAGAGAGAGAAAAAGGCAGAGAGAGAGAGAATGGGCATGCCAGGGCCTCCAGCCACTGCAAATGAACTCCAGATGCATGTGCCACCTTGTGCATCTGGCTAACATGGGTCCTGGGGACTCGAGCCTTGAACCAGGGTCCTTAGGCTTCACAGGCAAGCACTTAACTGCTAAGCCATCTCTTCAGCCCAGTTCATGAATTTTAATAAATGTAGCCTATTAACTGACATCTACTACAGTGAATAAACATCTACTCATTTATCATAAAAGCATGACTTACATGTGACAAACTAAAATTCCAAACATAGTCATAGCCTACTACTAATTATGAAATCAGGTGTCTGACTCTATAGACCTCTGTATCCCAATACTTAGCATTTCAGTTTTGTTTTTGCTTCTAAGTTCAGGCTTTGTTGATTGTTTCACATCTTCCAAATGAAGCATTCTTTATTTCAAATATTTGTCTTGGGTTAGATTTTTCAGTCTGGTGGGTGAGCAATACTAAATTTCTCACATTTACTTAGGACTACATAAGGGAGTGAAGACAGTGACATATTTGCCAGCAAACACATAAGCTTCTTCTTAAACAAATTATATGTTGAATTGTGAGGATTAATAAAAAAATCACTAAAATATAATTAAACTGTTGACAGTTTGCTACATAATACCTTGAGTACCTAGTAGCTTCATTGCTTATGTACTAGTAACAATTATCCTATTAATAGCAGCATTTAGGTAAACAATAGCAGCAATAATGGTGCAGCAATGGCCAGGAAATGATACATATTAAGGCTTAAACATGTTCAGAGCTCTTCCCATGTTTTTGTTTATTTACATCAGTTTATATCATAATAGCCCTTGTAGTTATGTGTTACCACCATCCACTTTATGGCTTAAATAGAATTTCATCAATTTGAATACTTGAAGCACTTTAACAAATAATGGTTAAGCATTGTCATTTAATTGAAAAGGCTCTTCAGTCAAGCATAAAAACAGTTGCTTAGAAAAATAGCTTTGCATTACAATGATAAAAAATAGGCATTTAAATATATAAAATTTGAATAGACTGATGAATATTTTCTTTTGTTGCTACATAAAATTAAACAGCCATAGAAATGAGAACATTATGACTAGAAAAAAATGTTACTTATATTAGTAGATACATACTATTTATGTTTATGATTGTGGAACTTATCAAAGTATACTTTATCAGAAATTTATTTTTATGGTTCACTCTTTAGTAAATATGAAAAGATATGTTTATTTTGTAACTTTAAACTTTAAAATTAAAACTAAAACTGGTACCACTTGAGCATGAGTTTTGCCACCCAAATACCTGACTGCTAGAACTCTATCTCTTATTTCTTTAAAGAAGGGCACTTTTTCTTCTTATTTCTCTAAATGAGGGCAAACTTCCTGCCCACAGTCCTTCATTTTGCCAGGGAATTTATGGACCATTAATTCCACACCCTGGATTACATTTCTCTATTTGTCTTTCAACTGTAGTAGCTTTACTAGACCTTAGCCATGGAATATATTTTCCCATATGCAGCTACAGGATTGTCATCATATTTTTGCCTTCCTTCTGAATATATTTGTTACAAGAAATCTCCTCTACCATTGTAGTATACCATGAACTAAGGTGAGTTGAGTTCACAGTCACGAAGATAGGCAGTGGAAATGTGGCATTAGATTTGAACCCAACAACAACAAAAATATTATTTTTAGCAATTCACAGTTATTATTCAAGAAAAGAAAAAAATATATAATATAGATATTAAAGGTAAAAAGGTAATGAAGAGCCACCCTGACTCCATTTTACCAGCAAGAGCAATTTTGATACAATGACTAAGTTAAGTTTCTATTTCTCTAAGTTTCTATGTCTGAGCTGGAGCCACAAACTCTTCCTTGGTTACTGTTCCCAAGATTGTGTATTCATAACGTTCTGGGAAGTAGTTTAACTGTAACGGCTGGTCTACTTTTGTCACAATGCTTGTTTGCCTCTGAAAACTCCCTACCCTGTAATTTCCATGATTTTGCCCCCTATAAAAAGAGTCTGAGAAGCTGACTTGTGGCTGCTCTCCATAGCCCCACCTTAGGGACGCAACCACTGGACCCACCCTGGAATGTCCATTCACTCTCTTTTCCATGAGACTTGTCTCCTTTTTCATTAGATCACAGCAGTTTAGATCAGTTCCACTTTCTTTAGGTATGCTAACTATAGCTGAACTAACTTCAGAAACAGACTTATAGATAGGGTGGACATCTTACGTAGCTTTTAAAAGTGCTAAATTTAAGTCGGGGTGTGGTGGCACATGCCTTTAATCCCAGCACTCAGGAGGCAGAGGTAGGAGCATTGCCATGAATTCAAGACACATAGTTATTTCCAGGTCAGCCTGGGCCAGAGTGAGACCCTACCTCAAAAAACCAGTAATAATAATAATAATAATAATAATAATAAAGTGCTAACTCTCTTCCTAAAAACTATATGTATATAAATATTATATAAAGGTATCCTGATTCTGATGAACTTTAAAAATTGTAAAGTTTTTCACATCTTCATATTTAAGCCAAAAATGTTACTATAGAATATAGATTTTTTGATTATTTTGAATTCTGTTAGCAGATCTTTTGTTCATAGTTTACTCTCTGCAGCCTCATGTGCCTTAAAAATGTGAACTCCACTTTTTGTCAATATCAGACTTTTTCAGATATCAGAATATTGTAATATGGTTTATACAAAGTTCATGATTTTTGGCTACCAATAAGCAAAACTACTGAGCTGAACCATCAATAATAATAGAATATAAAAGAAAATGAAAACTTTTAGATCTTATATTTCATTTGCTTAATATTATGTTTGGCCAGTCCTGTCACTGGAAACAAACAAACACACACAAAAAGAAAACATGAAAATTATCTAAAGATTTTCTTAATGTGTTCTTTCTCTTAAAAAAATTAAAGGCTAGGGTAATTTTTATTTATTTACTTTTTCAAAGTAGAGATCTCAGTATAACTGAGGCTGACTTTGAACTCACTCTGTAGCCCCAGGCTGGCCTGAAATTCATAGTGATCCTACCTCTGCCTCCCGAGTGCTGGGCTTAAAAGCTTGCACCACCACACCTAAAACGCTGTAATTGTAAAATGATCCCTGTCTTTTTCATGCTGGTTTTGCTGGATGATTTGGTCATTGTGACTTTATTCTTAGGAAAACTAAGGAAGTTCCCCATGTCTTAGAGAAACCTACTGTATACAAAAAATGTTAATATTGTTCCTCCAAGCTTATTTCTTTCCCTGTATCTTTGTCATTTGCATATAGAAAGGCTACTGATTTTTGTACATTGATTTTGTATCCTGCTACTTTGCTGAAGGAGTTCATCACCTTTAAGAGTTTTGAGATAGAGGGTCTTGGTTCTCTTATGTGTAGAATCATGTCATCTGTGAATAGAGCTGACTTAACTACTTCCTTTCCAATTTGTATCGCTTTTATTTTGTTATCCTGTATCATTGCTTCAGCTGGGACTTCCATTACTATATTGAAGAGCAGATCTGAGAGTGTACACCCCTGTCTTGTTCCTGATCTCAATGGGAATTCCTTCAGTCTCTCTCCATTAAGTATTATTTGGTGTTTAGGAGCTTTGTATATAGCCTTTAATATGTTGAGATATAAACCATCGATGCCAATTCTCTCCAATG
Source organism: Dipus sagitta (assembly GCA_036346955.1). Taxonomy (NCBI): domain Eukaryota; kingdom Metazoa; phylum Chordata; class Mammalia; order Rodentia; family Dipodidae; genus Dipus; species Dipus sagitta. The sequence continues at coordinate 26,789,497 of CM070781.1, read as the reverse complement.
TTTTGATCATGAAGTGATGTTGAATTTTATCAAAGGTCTTTTCTGCATCTATTGAAATAATCATGTGGTTTTTGTGTTTAATCTTATTTATGTGGTGTATTACATTGTCATATTTCTATATTTTGAACCACCCCTGCATTCCTGGGATGAAGCCCACTTGATCAAGGTGTATAATGTTTTTGATGTGTTGTTGGATTCGGTTTGCAAGGAATTTGTTCAGGATCTTTGCATCTAAGTTCATCGAGGAAATAGGCCTGTAGTTTTCTTTTCTTGTGGATTCTCTGCCTGGTTTTGGTATTAGGGTGATAATAGCTTCATAGAAGGACTTGGGGAGCTTTCCCTCTTCTCTTATTGTGTGGTACAGTTTGAGAAATACTGGTTTTAATTCTTCCATGAAGGTTTGATAGAATTCAGCTGAGAACCCATCTGATCCTCTACTCTTCTTTTTGGGGATGTGTTTTATTACCTTTCCATCTTTATGGGTGTGATATGTTTGTTTCAGAGATTAATCTGTTGTGAGTTTAGCTTTAGCGTGTGGTATGTGTCCAGGAATTCATCCATTTTCTCCATATTATCCAGTTTTGTGGAGTAGAGGTTTTTAAAAGAAGTCCTGGTGATTCTCCAAATCTCACTTATGTCTGCCGTGATCTTTCCTGTTTCATTTCTAACTTTGTTAATTTGAAGCATCTATTTTTTTTTTCACTTCATCATATTGGCCAGGGGTTTGTCAATCTTGTTTATTTTTTCAAAGAACCAGCTCTTGTTTTCTTAATCAATTTTCTTAATTGTTTTCTTAGTTTCCAATTCATTAATTTCTCCTGTGATCTTAATTATTTCTTTCTATCTGGAGCGTCATCCATTTTGCTCTTCCAGCGCCTTTAGGTGAGTGGTTAGGTTATTTATTTGGGATCTCTCTGTCTTTGTTATGAAGGCACTTATTGCTTTGAATTTTCCTCTGAGGACCACCTTCATTGTGTCCCGTAAGTTTTGGTACGATATGTTCTCATTCATTTCTAGAAATTTTTCAATTCCATTTTTTATTTTGTCCACTGCTCATTTATTGTTTAAAAGTGTGCTCTTCGGTTCCAGCAGAAGATGGGATTCTTGGTGTATCTTTTGTTATTAATTTCTAGCAATACAGCATTGTGATCTGACATCATGCAGGAAATTCAGTTGAACTTCCTAAATATATGGAGACAGCCTTTGTGACTCAGTATATTATCTGTTTTATAGAAGGTTCCATGGGTTGCTGAGAAGAATGTGTAGTCTGTGGATTTGGGGTGGAATGTTCTGTGGATGTCTTTGATCTAATTGTTCTATGGTTTTGCTGCAGTCTCTCACTTCCCTGTTGATTTTCTGTTTGCATGATCTATTTATTGCTTATAATGGAGTATTGAAGTCCCCAACTATGATGGTGTTGGTGGTTATTTCTGTTTTATTGTCAAGTAGGTTTTGTTTTATGAATTGTGATGCCCCTGTGTTTGGTGCATAAAAATTTATAATTGTGATGTCCTCTTGATGGATCATTCCCTTGATAAGTAGGAAGTGGGCCTTATTTAACTTTTTTGATTACTTTTGGTTTGAAGTCTATTTGATCCAATATCAGTATCGCTACACCTGCTTGTTTCTTATTGCCGTTTGCTTGGAATATAATTTTCCACCCTTTCACCCTGAGGTGGTGTCTGTCTTTGGTGGTGAGATGGGTTTCTTGAAGACCATAGATTGAGGGATCTAATTTTCTGATACACACTGTTAGCTTGTGCCTCTTTATGGGTGAAGTAAGGTCATTAGTATTCAGGATAATGACTGTGAGCTTTGATTTGATCCCTGCCATATTGTGTTGGTTTATATGGTTTGGTGTTTCCATAGACTTTGAAGATTTTTCTGTCTTCTCTGACTTTGGTTACTGTGATCTGCTTCTTGTAGGCACTTGAGGTTGATTATTTAATTCTTCTGTATGGAGAATTTCCTTAAGTACTCTCTGAAGGTTTGGTTTTGTGTTCATATAGTTGTAAAGCTGAATGAAACCTCCACATGGTTGACTCTATTCTTGAGAGCTTCTGTAGAGTTTTGGGCTTGTACAATTTGGTTTGCGTTTTCTACTGCTTTTCTGTGTTTAGTTTTCATCCCTCTATCAAGTTGCCTTTTCACATCATTTTCTGGTTTTCTTGATGCTTCTTGGAATTCATCCTTGCATTTCTTTATGTCTTCATTGAGATTACCCAGCTGAATTTGAGGTCCTATTTTTGTTTTTGCTCTCCTTCATATTCTTTAACTGTCTTTGGATCCCTTACATTTTCTTATCTATTAGGTCTAGTGTAGTGTACAAAGCTTTCATATGATTATCAGCCCTTTGTTGCTTTTATGCAAGTTCTGCTATTTGCTTGCTCAGGTTTGCATTGCTTATAACTTCATTTTGGTGTTCTGATCCTAATGTCTCTTCAATTTTTTTTTTTTTTTTTTTTTTTTTTTTTTTTTTTTTTTTTTGTTTATCGAGGTAGGGTCTCACTCAAGTCCAGGCTGACCTGAAACTCCCTATGTATTATCAGGGTGGCATCAAAATCACTGTGATCCTCCTACCTCTGCCTCCCAAGTGCTGGGATTAAAGGCATGCACCACCACACCCAGCTCTTCCATGTTTTGATTAGAGACCTCCATTGTAGGACTGGGTGGTCTTATTGGATTTACTTTCATTTGCTTTCTCATGTTATTCCTTTTGGCTGTGCTCTGCCCATCACAGTTTAGGTGTGGGGAGAGCGGGACTGTTGTCACGAGGGGTGGGAGGATATGGACTGCGGTTGCAAGGGGGTTGGGGAGCAAGGCAGCTTTCACGTGGGGTGGGGAGAATGGAGTGATCACCCATGCATGGCAGCACAGGCGGAGTTACGCTGGCCTGGCTCCCCTTGCCTGCAGTTAGTGAAGGAGGAAGCTGCAGTTGGGACTATGACTAGGACGGCTGCTTGAGATGATTGGGGGACTGGTGGGCTACCAAGAGCATGGGAATCAGCCAATTCCCTTTTGTAGCCCTCTGCACCCTCCCACTGGAGGTCTATTAGAGTCTGCTCCCCTCTAGAAGGACCCATTGAATCCTTAATGTCTTGCCTTTACTTCCCTGGGAGGTGTGACATGGTTAGGCATATGCCACCTTGACTGGAAACCCAATTATGGAATTTGAAATAAATAAAACTGCAGCATCTTGTCACATTCAACAAATTTCTGTTCCTAAGTGTGCCATATTCTGCTAATTTCTGGCCTTTAAAACATTTCATTAGTTCAAATCCTCCTAGGTAATCTTCCTTTGATAAGCACATTGCCAATTCTATTGAATCTGAAGAATTTCTTTTCACATGTAACATAGCATAACCACATGTAGATGTGTTGGTATAAGGACAAGGCCAGGTCAGAATTTTACCTACTATAAGGTGTATAATGAAATGTTACATGACCTTCTATATAACCAGTCAAGTCACCTTCTGAAACATTTCATTGGTTAAAACTGAGTCACTTTTGTCTTGCCAGGTTCAAAAGAAGATAATATTTAGCTTAATATTGTGCTAAAGAATTTGCAGAAATATTTCAAAATTACTTCTTTATTCTTCAAACCTATTCATTTTACCTACATAATTTTGAATAGATCCTATATATCTAGACTTACAATTCCTGACATATATATAATTATAATCTAAAAGATCTGCATAGACCCTCACACACACACAGTAAAGGTCTTCTTCCAAACGTAGCATCAGGAGACATTACCAGAAGGTGACACATGAAAAACTAAGTGGAGTTTAGTATGTGAAAGAGAAGGGGTAACTAGAAAGAATAGACAAAGTTAAGAGGATGTGCACTGTCCTGAACTAGAGGCAAACTACAGTGCCTTTGGAGACATAAAATAGTAGAATGGAACAACAAATTCCCAAATTAGTTCAACAAACTTATACATTGTGTTGCAGTCAGATTCACTTTGCTGGTAGAAATCACCCAACCAAGAGCAGCTTGTGGGATAAAAGAGGTTTTATAGGCTTGAGGGGGAAGCTCCATGACGGCAGGGGAAAATGATAGCATAATCACCCCCTGGCCAACATATAGTTGACCATAGAAACAAGACAGTGTGCCAAACACCAGCATGGGAAAACTGGCTATAACACTCATAAGCCTACCCCCAACAATATACTACCTCCAGGATGCCTTAATTCCCAAATCTCCATCATTTGGGTACCTAGCATTCAGAACAGCTAAGTTTATGGGGGACAACTGAATCAAACCACCACACATTGTTACATGTAAAAGCAATATTTTTTGATATAATTAGGGATCTTTGCCATTTGACACTGTATTGATCAAATAGAGTAAAAAAAGTCTGGATGGGTCTAACATACTGAAAGACTTCCCAACCCAGATATTTAGCTGGTTCAATGCATCATAAGAAATGTGTAGGCGAGTGGAAGGAAATAAACTTGAAAATGTCAGTAAAGATTGACCCCCTAAAAGACTTCACTTTGAAAAGTCCAGCTTCCAGGGAAGACAAGGCATGTTAAGCCATATAAAGTAATGAGAACCCAACAAAGAGAAATGTTAGGAAAAATGAAATTTTATAAGAAAAAAAGATTATAATCACAGTGTGAATTTTGAGATGATGATTGGAAGTCTGAACAGGTGACACAAGACTCACAGGCAGAAATGAGCTGTTAGTGATTCCTTCACCCAGTAACAAGGGAATAAACCCTGATACTATCACAATCTTGAATGAGTCTCTAGTCCCAGTGTTGCAGCAGTCTTCAGAGCTTGTGTGGGGAGAATGCTGTGATCTGTCAATAGCTTCTCTGAGTATCAGCATTGGCCAGTGGAACAGGCTTCCTTGGGCATCAGCATCTGCATCTTGCCCACAGAATACCTGATCATTCTAGGTCTTGGCAGTCCCAGTTTCCTCTGGCTTCTTACTGTGAGAATCCACATTCTGACAGATTATTTTGTACTACTTTCCACCATCATTAGGTGGCTACATCATGAGGTTCTCCATCACTGTTCTTCCAGCCAGACATACATTTCTACAATGTGTCTACATCATCAGTGTAATAACTGATCACAAGATACACACTTCATCATGTTTAAACATTTTCAAATATTTTAAAATGCACCTTTCTGTGAAGTGTCCTTATGTCCAATTCTGAAGCAGCACTCTTAATCTCTGCATGGGTAATGGCCAATGGTACTTCATCAGTTTTAACTCCTGCATCCTCACATTTCATCTAAATTTCATTGCACAAGCACATATACTTTTAGATTTTACATTTGTTAAAGTGGTGATTTTCCATTGCCACTTCCCGGACACATCATCAAAGTCGAGGGAAAGGACTCTTAAAACACAGCAGGAATTTTTTCAAGATAAGTTATAATTACATTGATTTATAATAAAAAGTGTAAACTAAAATGGTTCTTTATAAGTAAATGAAATTTGAAGTTATGTTCCATATCTACTCAGATCTTCTCCCACCTTGAAACATATATGGGCATACTCACTACTCAATAAAATCCTGGATGTTCTTGTGGGATGAGCAAATATTCATGATTTTTTCTAGTAACACATGCCATGAGTTAGGGCAGATTTTCCTGGTTACGTATCTTGTCTGTTTCTATGCAACAACAACTTGATGTGAGGCTTTGAGGTTAGATAAACATTAAAAATTGTATTCTTTAAAATCATACTTGTTTCCAAGATGTTCTTGAAGCATTTTCCCAAACTTAATTACAAGCATTCTTTATTCCAGTTTTTCAGAAACTACTTGAGATTATTTTATTTTACTCATAACTGAAATCTAACCTATCATAAATGACTACCAACATGTCCATAAAAATTAATCAGTACCTGCTTTGATCTTACCACTCATTCACTTCCCCCCTGAAAAGTACTAAGGCCAATCATCTCTCATCTTCACAAGGATACCATCTTTTTGGGACCACACTTCCTTCCAAATCTGTAACTTTCAATTTTGCCCTCTACCTTCCTTTCCCCATTAAGCAGTCAGTGTGATGATAGAGAAATAGAATTTGGGAATTCAGCACTGTGGTCTCCCTTCTCACAACACTCAAATTACCTACCCTCTCATTCAGAGAAAAATTAATATGATGGTCAGATGCCTAGCAGGCTCTCTGCCCCTGCACATGCTCATGGTTTTCTTTCTCATTCAAACTAACCACACCTTCCTTCAAATCACCTGATTTTCTGCCCTTGGTCCTCCTCTTCCTGATGTTCCTACAATCCACATGTCTGTTCTCTAAGCTCAGGATCTCACCTGTCATTTCCCTTAATGTCAGGTATCTAAATTAATGTTGTCACATAAAAAATCCATTTTAAATAGAGTATTATATTATTTGTTTGTTAGTAGTCTGTTTTGCCAACATTCAGGTTTGTATCTGGTGTAAGTTGCTGGCTTTACTTGTCCTCCATGATACAAAATGGAGAACTTCTCAACTTCCATTAGTGGCTAGGATGATGTTTTCATAATAAACTTCATTTTATGTATTTATATCTGTATATACCTCTATACTTATAGTATCTATGCCAGCTATATCTATATCTATATATTTATATACTTTTGAGTTTTTTCCTCAGACAACTGTGACTACTGGGGACAAATATTCATAAGTAGATATTTATTGAGAAGTGGTGCTGAGAACATGATTGGGAATTTAGAAGAATAAAAGAAGAGATATATTCTTAAAAAAGTGTCATCTTGAGTAGGCTGAGTCTGTGGAAAATTATTAGGAAAACCATTCACTTCCTATAACAAACAGAATTTTACCACAGAAGGGAAGACAATACTTCACATTTGATCATCTTTTTATGTTATGGATTTGTCTTTTCCTAATATTTTCCTAATATTTTCTTCTTATAGATAGTATTCATTTAGTTGTGCAAAGAAAAAAAGAGAACTCAGTGTAGTCTTGCAGCAGGAAAATTTGGATCACACTTAGAATAGGTAATACTCATAGTCAGAAGAAATTTGATAATGTATATAATACAGGGTTATTATTTCACCACATATCACATATTGCCATATTACACCATCCTCATTTCTTCTGACAGAAATCATTTTTTATCATTCTTTTTGCAGTAACAGAAATACCACAGAAGAAAAGATTTCATTGTTTAACTTCACTATTCTGAATCTCTGGTATATACTTGTTAAAGTTCCCAAAGTTACTTTTTATTTGAATGAAAATAAAAAAAAGACAGCACCTACATTTATAGATTCCTCAACATGATCTCTACTCAGTCAACAAAAGTTTATGTTGGACAGTATTAGGAGATGTGTTGTACAGTGAATCGCTCCACACATCAGGGTTATGTATACTGAAATTGTATTTTGGCACTGACTTGATTGAGTGTCGCCCCCTTCCCCCACATGCACTCTGCTGAAGGCACACAGAGCAGTCCTGATCAGGCTTCAGGTTTATGAACAGAAAGATTGTTGTGAAGTTTTATGCATTTAGTACAAGAATTTTACAATTTCTTGATTCCTCCTTGTGAAAATGTCTGTGTACAAAGAGAGCTAGTAGAATTCAGTATTATATACACTAAAGTATGTATGGGGATGGACATTAATATAAAATCTAAGAAGGTGATAAAGTATCTCTGTTTATTTGAAAGAAACCAATGTCCTCTCTAATTCCCCTTTGACCTGTGGCATGTAAGGGAAGCATGTTGTGAGTACAGCATGTAGAAGAAGGGTGAGGGAGGTACCACTGAGGCAGAGAAGGTGGATTCATCTAGTCTGTCCCCTAATAAGTCCGTCATTGCAGAAGCAGACTGTGGTGTTCTTTAAATTATTAATGCAGATTTCTTACAATATAATTATACCAATCCTCAGTATAGAGACTTGATATTCAGTTTTCCCATGTTCCAATCATGGTGTGAAACGATTACCATTGTTGAGCAGGAAATGGAACAGTCCTAAAAATACTAGCTCTCATCCAGTTCATTTATTCACTATCTTCAGGCACAATTGCACACAGAAAGAAAAATAAATCAAACCTTAAAGATGAAAAAAAGATTTTTGTGGATTTTACAGATGTATTTTACGGATTTCTTTTAAGATTCTTTGATGAATAGAACTAAACTGCAATATGATAAACAGTGGTTACAGATAACAGATGTTTGGTAGCTTTTATTTTTATTATAAATGAATAGCTATAAGAAAAATGCTAAAAATGAGGCAAATATGTTTATTCCATTCATTTGTTGATTACTAATTTTTATTAGCTTACCAAGAATTAGGTTTGATTAGGGCAGTTTCATATATTTCTTTGTTTCTTTTCCTCTTTCTTTCTCCTTCACCACTTTTGTGCCATTCCCCTAATTTATCCTCCTTTCTGCTGAGGTTATTGTCAAAGTAATCCTGAAATCTAAGAGACAAATTTAGTTCAACTCCATTCCCTTCAACTATATAATAAAATTATACAATTGCTCATTCTATTGTCTTGTCTTGTTTATCTAGAAATTCTAAATTGTAATTGATTATTTCATTTGATATTTCAATCCAAAAGTTTTCATTGCAAAATTTTAATCTAAAATTTAAAGGAAATAATCTGAATGTGAAAAAATTGAATATTTAGTCTTTGAAAATATATTTCTATCTTCTAAAATTCATCTTATCTTGTGAAAGCTAAGTGTGGGAGACAGAAGTTTCCTTCCAACTCCATAAAAGTACAGCCTGTTCCATCATCTCTTTAATCTGAGCAGGACTGATGACCAGGAATGGTCCATCATATAATGGCAAAAAGGATAGCAAACAATCTTAAAACTCAAGGCCAGAGAGGCTTTGTAAAAGGATTTCCTTTGACAGGACTCTGAAACTGCCTTTCAACCAATGCAGTAGGCTGTGTTGCAAGAGAATGAGAAAGTGACGTACTTACAAGGCTTCCATAGGAGACAACCATGATATGACCAGCCCCAGGCAACCTTCCAACTGCTTGTAGCTGCATGAATGTCCCCACTAACATGAACCATTAATAGCACCAGGTGAAGCAATCTTGCTGAATCTCTATCAGCAGACTCATAAGATTCATGAATGGGGTGGTAAGCAACATCTCTTATATGTCTGACAGACACACACAATGGGATTGAAATGTACTGTGAGTTTGTTGGGTTTTCTTTTCATGATTGATTTACTTTATAGTGCATAGTTGACCTTAAGACAAGGCTTAGCAAAGTTCACCTAGTCATATGAAACTTAGCAAAGGCTACTCTCCCAATAATGTTAGACATAATTGGAAACATGCGAGGGTTTACACCCAGAGAAAGATCTTTATGGGAGCAGCACAAGAAGTGGTGTGTCAAAATAAGAAAAACCTAGAGTGTCTTCTAGGAATTTAGGCTTTCTAATCAACACCTACAGAGATAAGAGAGAATTTAATTTTGCAGCCTTTCTAGGGTGACTTCTGCCACCATCCTGAAATAGCTTGGCTATAGATTATTTGAAGATGAGCTTACAGTTAAGGGAACAACCATCCAGTACTATGATTTACCAGTAAGAGAGCTCAGTAGAGATGAAATATATTGGATTTATGCATATTGTAAAATGAGAATATTGTATCATTTTCAGCTAAATGTTTAGCAGCTTGTTGCACAGAAATAGAAGACATCTGAAATTATTTTAAACTGCTCAGTTTTGTTGATGTTGTATTTTATTTTGAAAAGGAAAACAGATATACTCAGGGTAGATACAGTAAGATTGTATTAGTTGTATGGACCAGTGTGGAGTTCGGTAGATTAGATCTACATATGTGATGTAGGAGTATATTACAACTTATATAAAAATGCTGTTTAATGTAGCCATGCAGTTGTAATCCCCTTTCTTACTCTTTCAGGAAGCACATATACTGCTCTTTAAGAGTATGCATTTTTTCCTCAATCATAACCAAGGCACAAATAGTTAACACAATTATTTCTAATTAACAAATGAAAAGTTTTGTATACTTATGCTTTCCCCCCCCCCCTTAGTAATAGTAAGGATTACTATTAAGTAATCATAGTAATACTCATTGTGGCACAAACTCTCACATAAAATGATTCAAGTCTCACTAGGGCACAGGTGAAAACACAAAGGAATTGGTGAGCTAAACAAGAGCGCTGCTTCCATAGCAAACCTGATGACTTGAGCCAGGGTACTGGAGACAGACACTGAGGATACTCAAATGGACCAAAACAGAAATCCAGAAGCTGCTGAGAGCTCAAAAACAAAGAAGTCATAAAGCACACTCACCACAGGCTCATGGAATTTTGTGGAATAGGTGAAAGAAAGAATGTAAGAGCCACAGGGTAAGAAAGAATATCCAGAGGCCTTGCACCCCACCCACAACAACGGACTGCTGCTCTAACAACTCATAACTCCATAGTGCAGGAGTGGGAGCCTGGAAGAGGGGAATGGTGGTACCAACTAACATTTTATGTATCATACAAAGCTTTAACCTAATTAAAAAATAAATTCAATTCACACATTGTAAATCACTCGACCAAGGACAGCTTTTGGGAGGAAAGGCTTCATTTTGGTTTATAGACTGGAAGGGAAATTCCATGATGGCAGGAAAAATGATTGCATGAGTAGAGGTTGGACATCACCTCCGGGTCAGCATCAGGGGGATAATGACAGAACAGTAGCAGAAGTGTTTTCCCAACACTGGCAAGGTGAAGCTGGATATAACACCCATAAAACCTTCCCCCAGCAATATATCCTGTACAGGAAGCTCCAATTCTCCAATAGCCACCAGCTGGGGACCTAGAATTAAGAACACATAAGTTTATGGGAGACACTTGAATCAATCCACCACACAGGCCCACTTTAAAACATCTGTTTTGATGTTCAGCTGTCTTAAACTTGTTGAATCATTTTGTAGTGTTTGTTTCTTGTCTCATACCTGTTTTGAGTATGTAAATGTTAACTGGAACATTCTGGAAAAATAGCAAGTTTTCTGTTGTGACATCATCCAGTCCTGCTTTGCTTCCTTCTCCTCAAGTTTCTTCTGTCGCATTCATTCTCAGATTCAGCAACCAAGAATCTAGATATCAATTTGGCAGGCTGTGTGCTTGGTGCTGTGGACACAACAAGGGGCAAGATATGGCATCTGTCCTCACTCACACTGCAGTGCGGGTAGGAAAAGAGGGAGGCAAAGAGCTAGTTACAGCATAGTGACAGATGCTACATCAATGACCAGGGTAAAGGTGTAAGCAGGAGACAAAAGTCAGTACTTCGAAATTAGAACATGTGACTGAGAAAAAATGTCAGCTGTCAGCCAGGTGAAGAATTTGAACAAGTTCCAGTTTACAAAGTGTGATAAATAAATGAAGGCATAATCAGGATTGTGAGATGCACCTTACAGTGGATAGTGAAATATGTAAGGATGAAATGAAAACAATTGTCATCCTAAAGAATATAGACCTCTCCCGGAGAGCACAAGGGAAATACACAAGTGCCCTGTGTAATGGATGGTAAGCTCATAAATAATTGAGTTAACATTTTTTTCACCATTTATATTGAGAATTTTAATGGAAGAACATACTGCAATTTGATCACGATCCCCTCCTATTAACCATCTCTTGCCCACCCTCCATTTCTATCCTGTTGAACCCAGTGCTGTTTCCAACTAGTTCATTTTCTATTTTGATGTCTTTTCCATTGCGACCTCCCTATAACAAATCTATCCCACAATGTTGCTGGATTTAACATGGTGCAGGTCTTGGAAAAGTAATGCCATCCAATGTGAGGTCATGAATGTACCATTCATAACACGACTGGAGGAGAAGAGCATAAGTCCTCCCCACCCTACGGCACCTACTTTCCTTTTGCCTCCTGCTCTGCCACGTTCCCTGAGCCATAAGAGTGGGCATAACACACATGCTCATTTGTTCCATATAAATTCTGTCTTCTTTACTAGCAAGTACCCTTATAATTTGTTTCTTAGAATGAACAGAATATCATTATTATACAAAAATTCCACTGATTATGAAAAAAATCACTTTCTTGACCTGTCTCCTAATTTTATTGTTAGCCCCTCCCGAGCTGTGTTGGTTTTAGAAGATCAGGTATCATATAATAAGTGTTAATAAATCTTAGTGGAAATACTACATTTTTTTCATTAAAACACCAAGATTTACTGACTTTTATATTCCTGATATTTTTATTTGTTTTCTCTCACACATTAAAACATATCTTCTACCACAGGCACTTTGGTGTTTATGGTATAGTTACTATTATAAAATTGTTACAGAAAAGGAAATTATGAGTGTGCAGTTCAATCACTGATTTTTGTTGTTGTTGTTGTTGAAAGAAAATATTCTATATGTGGAAAGCGAAATACATTCATCCCTTTAAATGAACATTACTTGCTCCTCCTTTCTCCCCATAGATAATTCTTGCTCTGAAAAAAATGTAATCCACTTTGAATTACACATAAATAAGTTTACGGAATGATTTTTTTGGTAATTTTGCCCATGTTGACTTATGTGCTATGTTGTTGCTTGTCCATCTATGTGGCCTGTTTTTTAAAGAGTTCCTTTTCTCTCTCTGCTTTCTTACTCCATGTGGCTGAAAATTGTCTGTTCAATGTCATTTAATGTGCTCTCCAGTCATTTCTCAGTCCACAACTCCTCCTTCTAGAAAAATTTCCCTGCACATACTTAAAACATCCAGTCAGCTTCTATTGCTTTGTGTAACTAACATCAGAATGTGTACCCCTTTATTTTAAAATTTTAATTTAATTTTATGGCTTTTTTATTATGAAGTAGAAACTTTGTATGAACACATCGCATGTTGGTAACACTGTTTCCCTCTCCCTGCCCCCATTCCTTTTACTTTTTTCCACACACATCTTTTTCACTAGAATAAAAATGTCGTGAAGGTAGGTAATTTTCTGATTTTTATGAATTCTCAACCTATCTCTAGATAATCTTTACACTCTCTGATACCACTGAGAGTAGTGCCCAGTTGAAAAAAGAAAGTTGAATGTCATTTCATTTGAAAATGTCTCCATTTCATCCTTTACAGGAATGTTCCCCATCACAGATCGCACCTGAAGGCATCAACTATCAGGCTAGTAAGTGCTTCTTAGTCTGAGGAGGCTGGTTATAGAACTCAGAGGACCAGAAATACAGGAACACAATAGCAGTTAGTAGTGATTATGCAGCATGAGTATGAGAATATTGAAAGGATTAATTGTGAACAGAAAGTGGTGGGGACTTATGGAACTCCTGTTGAGAAAAACTCTGTCAGATACAATGAATAATACAGTTGCTTATCTATGATTTGGATAACAAATCCCACTGAGAAGAAGAATAAGGGACATGAAAAGAACTTGAAGGAACTGGATGGGCCAAAATGCCATAAAACTGTCACCACGTGACACTATAATATTATACCATTATAATATTCAGGGTGTGTGTGCATGTGTGTGTAACATGTATTTAGCTTGGTTTGTAACATGTCTATACCATTTAATACAAAGTAGCATTGATATTGCTTTAAAATTAGACCATCAAATTTGAGTGTAATAAGTAATTTGATAGTTAAGGGTAAAACATTCTTTATTTAATTTTTATTTGAATAAAATGGCAAGAAGAGAAAGCCCATAGCTTAGCAGTGTATGAGTCATATCTATGACACCTGACAGGGCTCAGGGAACATTGAAGAGGTAGTCATGGAAAGAAAATGAGTGCTACTCTCCCTGCTAGCCAGACAACCTTCTGTATGGAGATGGTGGTACTCATTGAGGAGACTTAGAATTGATCAAAGTAGAAAATAGAGGCTATGGAGACCGCAGCACTGAAGACTTCTCTCACACAATCCAAAGTTCAGGGTATGTGTAGGAAGAGGGTCTGAAAAAGTATAAGAGCCACAGGGTGCCATTCTAAAACTGTTAGCATTATTCTCCCCACAGGGTCCAACTGCTGCATTTGTGATAACAGCACATTGGTTACCAATAACTCCACAAGACTACCATAGTTCTGAGCCCACCAACATTGTGACATGGAGGATAGAAAACAAAAGGAAGGAAATAGCAAATACAGGAAATATTGTCATGAAAGAAGATGGTTCTTGTGGGTGATGGGCAGAGAGCGTGGCAAAAAAAGGGAGGGGGAAGGACACATAATCAAATTTCTATATTTTCATATACTATTTGTTTTCAAAACAAACTGTATTAGTCAGGGTTCTCTAGAGGAACAGAACCAATAATGAATTGTATTAAAAGGGAATTTATTGGATTACCTTACGACAGTCCAATAATAGCAGATTACAGGCCTGAAAGTCAAGGAACCTGGCAGCTTCTCAGTCCATGAGGTTGGATGCCTCAGCAGTCCCAGTCCAGCACTGAAGGTCTGGAGGTGTCCTGAAGAGATGCTGCTCTTCAGTCCATGCTGGTCTTCAGTCCACACTGGAAAGCAGCAGGCAGCACTGGCAGCCAGGTGCAAGGGGAAGATAATACTTTTCTTCCCACAGCTTCTTTTGAAAAAACCTCCCCTCCGACAGGGGCCACCCACTCTGGAGGATGGGCTCACCCTAGGGAAAGGATTCCTCCTTTAGTTAATCCTTACTGGAAACAACCTCAAAACAACCTCAGAGACCCATTTATGAGGAATGTCTGTGGATTCCTAATCAGATCTAGTTGACACAAACTTAACCATCACAAATCCACCCCTTGTCAACTTGACACAGAACCATATCTCTTTACATCATACTTAATTTCAAAATGAAGACAATACAAGGTCATAACTCCACCTAACATGATATAACTATCCCTCATACAAACGGAAATGCACAGTATTTCCCCACTCCCCACACAAAGCAAGGTTCCATAATGAATCCTCAGTCTATAATATAAGTCAAATATAAATTCAACAATGTCTAACTCATGATATGATCTTAATGAATATTAATTACCTAATACAGAAATAATGGAAGAACAAAAGCATCTTAATACTGGTATGGATATGTACAAACGTTCTTAACAAGGTAAGACAGGAACACTCATGGCAATTACAGTCCACATTTTTGTAACTGGTCATGTGGCCTTATTTGGTATTTGTAACTTCCTTCTTCTAGTACCCATTCTGTATTTACTTGACCTTCAGCAAGTACCTCAGCAGGTCTGTGTTTTTTACCTGGAAGAGTGACCCATACCTTCATTCCTGAAAGATCTGGGCCATTTATCACACTACCTCTATTGGTTTGTTGAAATTTTCCATTGACTTTGATAAGAGGGCATGGTAACACCAAGAGACATCCTGAAGAGTCTCCTGCACTCCAGACATATTCTTCCTCACCTCCATTGTGGAGGAACAGTTCAATTTTCCCCTGGTATTTTAGATCAGTCACCCCTGCTAAGCACTGTAACTCCTTTCTCAGCCTGTTCACTCAAGGGCATCATGATCCCAAAGTTTCTAGTGGGTAGAACATTCCAATTCAATGGAATGTTCTTTGTGCCTTCTGGCAAAAGCACACCCCACTTCTGTTACCAACTTCTGTAGCAGACAGCTTCAGTTTCACTGAGATGAACTTCCAGACCAGGCACAGGTCTGGACTAAGGGATATTTCTTGAAGCTTACATTTCCAAGGGAAGTTCCATAATGGCAGAAGAACCTGGCGTGCTTTCACAGGACCAAGCACAGACTGAGAATCACAAGCCTAAAAGTCAAAAGCCAAAGAGCAAAGCACACTTCAGGAACACCAGCTAGTCACATTTTGCATATCTTTAGACTGAAATCTAAAACCCACCAACACACCTTAAGTTCCACCCAGTGACACCTCCTCCAGCCAGGTGGCTACAGATGCAAACTACAAACTAATAAAACACTGAATATACTGGGGCCCATCTATTCAAACTACCCAACAAATAAGCTTTTTATTTTGTTGTTGTTTTGTTTTGTTTTTTGATTTTTGATTTTTGAGTTAGGGTCTCAATCTAGCTCAGGCTGACCTGGACTCTGTAATCTCAGGGAGGCCTTGAACTCACTGTGATCCTCTCCTACCTCTGCCTCCTGAGCATTGGGATTAAAGGTGTGCACCGCCAAACCTGGCAACAAGCATCCTTTATATCTTACACATAACTACACAATGAAAGCATCTCTGATGGGATCAGTTAGCAATGAGACATGGAAAAGAATGTCATCAACACAGCAGCGACAACTCAGGCTAGACTCTTGGCAAATTGAAGGTCATGACAGATAGAAAATAAGGAGTCTATTTGTGAGAACATGATGCCTCTGGAAATAGACATTCTGCAATCACATACATGAGCAATCTATACTCTTCTAAACTGAAACAGGACCTGGAAAGATGGCTAAGCAGATAAAGGCCCTTGCTTCAAAAGCCCAATAGCCTAGGTTCTATTCCCTGGTACCCAAGTAAGTCCAGAAACACAAAGTGGTATAGGCATCTGTACTTTTCTTATGGTGTGAGAGGCCCTGGTGTGCCCATTAATCCTCTCTCTGTGTGTCTCTCTGTGTCTCAAATAAATAAATAAATAAATACATAAAATATTAAAAAAAAACTTAATTTTTCATGCATATGATGGGGGATTCTCTATTTCTTGGAATATCATGCTCTCACCAAATGAAAATTCATAAACAAATCACTAATCTTCTAAGTAAGAAATTCATAAACAAAAAGTGTAAGAATGGGTTAAAATTTCCTTCTTGAAAGAGACTATAATTGCTTGGCTGATTTCAATATAATTTGTCAATAGACAGCCATCATTTTCAAAGATTAATCTCAGAGGAAAAAAAAAAGACTTGTTTGTAAACTTACTAATTAAGTCTGCTTCCCTGCTGGTTAAACAGATTCTTGTCAGCTTTGATATACATCTTTTAAAATCTATGAAATGAAAATAAAATGGTCACTAAGGAGGGTAACAAGCTTCTTTTCATGCATTTCTTCAATCTTTTCTTTGTCACAAGATACCAATAATGGAGGGTTTACTCTTTTATATATCTCTATCACTGAGTGAATGAAGAGCCTGCAACTTGAACAATGATAAATGAGAACACTAATAAGATGAAACTTCCTCATTTAGGATATTTTATGTTGCAATATATTTGTATTTTTTTAACTTTATTTTTTTTTATTAGAAAACAGAGAATTAGATTTCATTAGGGTGTTCTTAAACAGGTTTTATTTTTTCTTCCTGCTTTCCCCTCCCACTTCATGTCATCCTCCACTCCCACTAACTTAGTCTCTGTTCTGTTTTTATACTATCTCTTCCCGTTTTTCTTTCCAACCTCTCATCATCTCTTGTTCCTTTCTCATGATCTCCTATCTCTAGTCATAGCCCATACTGAGTCTTCCTTATTTCCATATATTAAAGATAGGATCCCTATATGAGTGGGTCTCCCTCTCTCTCTCTCTCTCTCTCTCTCTCTCTCTCCATATATATATGTGTGTGTGTGTGTGTGTGTGTGTGTGTGTGTGTGTGTGTGTGTTTTCCTGGCTGTGAAGATGACCTCGATGATTAGGAGAGTTTGGTGCATAGTCCTGAGGAAGGGTGTTTTGGAACCAGAACTCACATAAACAGTTTTTTTGTGGTCAGATACATCTATAACAACAGTTTGTTGGAACCAGAGCCTGGAAAATCAGTGGAGCTTGCTGACATGCTGCAGCTCTGGATTGGAGAGACCCCCATCTCAAGGAAAGACACACATTAGCAATAAATGGACACACCACATTTCCTTCCCTCTGGCTTCCATACATATGTATAGATGACCACTTTACATTATCAGTTTACAAATAAGATGATGACTTTGGGAGCATAAAGAGAGAATCCTCCTGGCCAGGAGAAGGTAAGCTTTCATAAAGTAGAGTGTTTATTAGTCAAGGAATTTCAGTTGACCTGTAGGAGTTTAAAGTCACCAACGCACTGCATGAGGAGTGTCAGTCCCACAGCCATAAGGAAACAGATGTTTCCTCAAGTGTGGGTGACCAGAAAAGCTAATTCTTTCTCTCATTTGGGAGTCTATAGACCATGTCCCCTTCATTGCAGCCTTCTGAAAATATGAGCCCAGAACTCAGTTGAGTAATTCCCATTCTGCTTCCTCATAAATTGGTAAACAACTGGATATGTTGTTTTGGGTTACTAATTCTACTGGAAGCTGGTATGGACTCTATGGAATCGCTGTACTTGTGGAGGTAGTTTCCTCAAATGTAAGATACAGGAATGTGTTGGCACTGAGAACAATGCTAACCTGCTTTAGAGTTGCATTCTATATCACTACATGAATCTTCTCAACCTTCTTGCTTGCTTCCTGTCCCACATTGATGCCTGTTGGGCATGCAGTGAGTAACATAAAATGAAAACATTTTCTTTACTATCTTTAAATATAAGGTAAAATAGCCCTCTTGTTTGACAGCAACAATGACAAAAATGAAAAATGTCTCATTAAAAAGGAAAATCTGAACACAGGTTAATGCTCTGTTGGAGGTGAATTCTAATTCACAAAGACATACATTGTTAGTAGGCCACCATTCCTTGCAGAAATATACCAGATATGTTTGTAGCAGTCTGCTTCACATTGCTGGTAGAAGTCACACAACCAAGAGCAGCCTGTGGAGAAAAAAAAAAAAGTTTATTTTTGTTTATAGGCTCAAGGGGAAGCTCCATGATGGCAAGGAAAATGATGGAATGAGCAGAGGGTGGACATCACCCGCTGCCCAACGTCAGATGGACAACAGGAACAGGAGAGTGTGCCAAACACTGGCAAGGGGAAACTGGCTATAATAACCATAAGCCCACCCTCAATAATACACTGCCTCCAAGAGGTGTTAATTACCAAATCTCCATCAGCTGGGAACCTAGCATTCACAACACCTAAGTTTATACTGTACACCTGAATCAGACCAATGCAATGTTCAATGGGATATTTACCATTTTTCAAATAGTCATCTGAAAATCATAAGCTATCATAAAACATATTTCTAATTAGAGGGAAAATTCCAGGTTAACTCATGTTCTTCTGTAGAAACTAAGACTGTAGGTTAAATGTGGCAGGGCTCCCTGGGGAAGAGCAGGGGACATAAAGGCATAGGTGATCAGTCTGACAGTAGCATTTGCAGCCTGTTAATGCACAATGAAAATGTGTCACATTCTCCATTTGGTCAACATGTGACTTTGATATCTAAAACTGTAATTTCTTATAGGGTACAAGAACATCATAATATTTTAATTATATTAGTTTTATTCTAAAACAAGATAACATTTTCTGAAGAATGGGTTTGATAGAGAATCAAATTAAAATGCATTCAGTTAATGTTTAGATATTAAAATATAATCTATTATGAAAATAATATTCTCCACATGGAAATTTTGTATATGTATTTGTAATCAAATCAAATAAAAGACATGTACCTTGTTCATATTCCCATTTTCTTCTGCCATAAATTTAGACATACTGAGACATCCAAGTATTTTGTCAAAGAAATATTATATTTAGGATACAATAGTTTAAAATAATAAACTTCAGACATAGGTGTAAATGGCATGTATAGTTTTAGAACAAGATGAAGTCATGATGACTATTACACTGTGAGGAAAATATTAAAGAATACAACTTTAGGTTGGAGGATGGTGGAGCAGAGTAAGTATAGGGTTGACAGGTGAGAAAGATGTATTCCAGAAATAGAAGACAACATAGTTCAGCAATGAGCATATTTCTATCTATAACACTGAACTTGATTGCACTATGTATAGCACTTAAGCAGGACTGATCTGGACTTGGTTGATTATGCAGAGACATAACAAAAAATCAGGAAAATCTTGGACTATCATAGGTGATGGTAAAATTTAAGGTACTTGGCTTGATACCCCAGTCAGTCAAGAAATCTACTTCATTCTCATGGGAATGAGTACTATGGGAAAATATTATATAAGGAAGAGAAACATACTCATGAGATATTTGTTTAAGCTCTGATGTAAAGCAGTAGACAAAATGGATTGAGTCAAACCTCCTGGAGCATAATTCAAGCTCATCAATTATCTTGCTTTCTCAAATAACTTACAACTCTGTTCTTTATGTAAATTATTTTGTGAAAGAACATAATTGCTATATTATATGTTGGGATTAGGGTAAATAAAGCATTACAAATTGACTTAGCACATCATAAGGTCTCAACCATTGTGTATTCTTTTGGTTTATCCCAAATAGTCAAGATATCCAATAAACATACAGATGTTTTGTTGTTTGTTTTGTTTTAATTGTTGACTTGTTTATCTTACACTTTTTTCTAGTTTGATCTCTCTAATTTATTAACATTATGAGGAGAAACAAAGACTACATAAAAAAACATCATTCAAACATTCTCCCTCATAGTCAATATTTAGCATTTTCTAAGGAATTTCTTAAATCTATGAAACTAGTTTCTCTCTTTTTCTTCCACTCTAGCACATGTACTTACACTAGAACCTGTGGATGTAAGGCACAATTCTACCATCGCTGCCTTTGGAAGGAAAATAAGTCATTGCTTTAATACCTATGATCCAGAAACTGATCTCTAAACATTGATTTCTGAATTAAAAATCAGTCTGTATGAGAAATATGCAGTGATCTGCCTGGATTTAAGCTCCAGTTTTACCATATGAACCAAATATTTCCTTTTCTGTGTCTAAAATTGTGAGTACTGCTCTATGACAAATATCATTTTGATTAAACACCCACTCACATTTGTCAAGGTTCTGTGAAGTGAAGATTTCAGATTCTAAGGGGACTCTTATCCTCCAATTACTTTGTTCAGAACATTTGGTGTTTTGATTTCTGGGAAAGTTTGCTTGCCTGCAGGATGAATGAGTCTTGCCAAGTAATGTGATGATTAGTACCAACAATAATAATTGAGCCATCATGCAAGGGGAACATTTAAATAGGACGGACTCTCAGTCCTTGCCTTATTTGAAAATCTTCTATGGAAACTAAGGAGCCATAGCAGCTGTGAAACCGAAACTTTGCTTTATTATTAGAATTTTCAAGAAAACAGAATCTCAGGATAGCAATCTTAGTTTCTTTTTATTTTTTAATTATGTAAGGAAATTCAAGTTATGGTTGTGAACATGCCCATTTAAAATGAGGCACTAAGTCCAAAACAGCTAAGAAGTCTTTTGTAAAATATCTCTTGAATTAAGGTTAATACCAAGGTGAATAACACATATTTGTCTTGTTGATATGTTTGTACCTGGTTATTATTTTAAAATTTTGCTAACACACTTGAAAACTGAAGGACTGCTTTTGTTTTTGCAAGTCAACAGTAATTTATTCTTTGTGACCACCCAAATTGTTAGGTTCTCAATTCCACCATGTACTTAAATGAAATATCATTTCACTATTGAGAACATATTTCTTCCAAAAATACATTTACAAAGGGAAACAGTATATTCATTTAGTTATTGATTGCTTCAACAGACACAAACTTGCTAATATTCTAAAACATTATATAATTTGCAGACATGAAAACAAAGGTAACTCTTTTTAAATTTCACACATCATTAGAATACACAACTTTTTAATTTTAATATATCAGGAATGATTTTAATTAAATTGATGCTTTGGGCTGGATAAATGGCTTAGTAGTTAAGGCACCAGTGAAGCCTAAGGACCCAGGCTTGACTCCCCAGTACCCATCTTATTAGCCAGATGCACAAAATACATGTACCTTGAGTTCATTGGCAGAGGCTAGAGGCCCTGGCATGCCCATTCTCTCTCTCTCTCTTTTTCTTTCTCTCTCTTCCTCTCTTACTTTCTCTGTCTTTCAAAAATAAATAAATTAATTAAATATTTTAAATATTAATTAATATTAATATAATTATAGAAGGAAGGCACAAAGTACAATAGTGATATATGATAGAAACTTGTGTTATACTCTTGAAAGTTACCAAAGCATCTTTAAGGAAACGATACTGGTGTAATTTTCAGTTAGGATCAGAGGAAGCTATCTATGTGGTAAGTATAGAATGCTTTAAAAGGTTTCATGGGAATAGCATGGTCATGTCAAGGAGTGGTTGTCTACACACACATTTATACACACACCAAAAAAGAAAATTACATGAAAACCCTCATCACAGTGGTAATAAAATAACTTTTCTGTCAAATTAGCAGCCCTCAGTGATACCTCTTTGTGTGGATTAAACAGGGATTTGTATCCCCAGAAACTAAGCCCCATCCTGTTATTTGTGTCTTTGTGACGGAATTATAATTAAACAATGCAGTTATATTTTTCTATATGGTATTTTTGAAAGAGAATATAAATTCTGATATTAGCACTTTAACATTAACTAAACAGACATTCTCTAGAAATCTTCTGAAAGCAGTCCATTTATACTTCAGGGCATGTTTCACAAATTTACAAGATGGGAATTCAAATGCCTTTAGGAATGTTTACTGTGGCCCATCAACAGTCTAATATTTGAAGTAAACATTTAACAAGAAATCATAAACAAACTGCATAATAATGAAAAAGAATTACAAAGAGAAAGACAGATAATTCTCTATCTCAAAACTTTCATTAAAGTTATAGTACTTCAGACAGTACATTTAAAAAAGAACAGACCAATCAATAAAGTGGAATAGTCTGGTAATAAGTACACACAACTATAATAAATTGATCCTTGATAAAGAAGCAAACAAAATACAATGTTGAAAAGTCTTTTCAACCCATGGTGCAAATACAACTTGACATATACAAACAAAAAACTTAAAAGCACAAACCTTACATATTTCACAAAAGCCAAATCCAAACGAGCATAGAACTAATTGCAAAATCATAAAATTCTTACAGAAAACAGGACAATTACAAATGATTTTGTATTTTATGATGACTTAATACACCATCAATGGCCTTGGTAGATATGCTAGCCTTCAAATATTCTTATTGTCGAAGACACTGTGGAGAAGTGAATCAACAAGACACAGACTGGGAGAAAATGTTTGCAGAAGACATATAGAGTGAAGGACTTTTATTCAAAAACATATAATGGCTTCCCAAAATTCAGAAATAAGGAAATAAGCTAGGTAAAACAGTAGAGAAAACCTTAAGATGATCTCATTAGAGAAGATATACAAATGGCAACTATGCATATGAAAAGAAGTGGCATGTTACCTGGCGCTAGAAATTATAGGATAAAAATCACTGATAACGCTAGCTAAATTCCTATTGAATATCTCAAATCCAAAACACTGAGACCACTAAATGAGAGTGAGGATATGGATTACTGTGAATTGTTTTTGAATGCTGAAGGGTATGCGACATTTTTGTGAAGGTAGTTAAGCAGCTTCTTACAAAATATTATTTTACCGTGAGATCCATCAATCATACTCATGGGTATTTTTCAAATGGGGTAAAACATATGTTCAATCAAACCTACATATGATGTTTATAACAAGTAAATACCTCAATCTGGCATCCTAACTGTCAAAACTTAAATCAATCAAGATGTAAGTCAGTAGGTGCCCCATCCCCATCCTTTTTATTTGTATATTGTATGCATATGTTAAGATCATCAGTTATCTGGGCTTTCTTATCATTTCATCTGGCATATTTCACTTCTTATAAATGTCATAGCACTGCATACAACAATTTGGATAAAATGCTATGATTTTTTTAAATTTCCTCTCCATATCACAATTGACTCATCCCTAAATGCAACCTTTAGGATATCAACCACAAAAGCAGACTTGGTTGTGTTTTAGTTTGAAATAGTAGTAAAGTAATTTTAAAACTCTCATTAGACTATAATTGGGTTGGGTTTTGGACTATAATTCCTTTTTTTTTTTCTTTCTTTTTTTTTTTTTTTTTACAGTCAGGGCTTTATGTAGTCCTCATAGGCCTTGAACTCAGTAGTAGCAGATTTCTGATCTTCCTGTCTGTACCTCCTGGGAGCTGAAATTGTGAGTATGCCCTACCATGCACAATTTTATGAGGTGTTAGAGATGGAACTCAGGGCTGTTTACATGCAGGGTAATGACTCTTATGACGTAGATGCAGTCACAGCTATTACCTATTATTTGAATGTATACTCTGTCATGTATATATATATATATAGTACTCATATTTACAAGCATGTATATATATATATATATATATGGTACTCGTATTTACAAGCAAAATGCATTTCAATGATTAATAAAAATTACAATAAAAATAAAAAATTGGAATGAAGGATCAAAGGCCTAAGATCAAACATTAAGTCACCACATAAGAATTTAAGTGACAGAAAAAGCCAAAGAAAATGTTTTTCTAAAATAGTAAACTGTTGTTTTAGTGTCTTCTGTTATGTTAAATATTGACCAATATAGAATTTCCTATGATGGAGGACAAAATGAAGAATTGTTTCTACTTAAAGAGGAATAAACTGAAAAGCCTTAACAAATTTGACTATTATAAGCATTAAATCTATGGTTGCATCATAGTGTTTTCAATTCAGTTATAAATGTACACATGTCAATTAAATATCAACCTTACATATAAATAGCATTGCTTTAATAAGCAGGGCAGTATAACACCATGATTTTCAAATAAATGTGAACTGAAAATGAAAACTATAAATCTGACTTTTGTGACTGTCTAGTCAAGGATATGAAATATTATTTTTTATAAGCTAGCTTTTTATAAAGGATAGAAATTTTGTTCTAATATTAAGACCAATGTTATTATCATGTATTCACATCTTGACTTGCTATTTCAATGACCATCTGTGCTACAGCAGATTCCAATAGGAAGAAATTCACAAGTATTTTCTGAACACCTTCAAGCTGAAATAATGGTATTCTGTTTGGCAATGACAGAATAGAGCAACAGGGAGAGTTTAAAATCCCTTTTGTGTTTTCTCATGTGATTTATTTTTTATTTTTTATTTTTTTGCTCATTTTTATTTATTTATTTGAGAGCGACAGACAGAGAGAAAGGGGCAGATAGAGAGTGAGAGAGAGAATGGGCGCGCCAGGGCTTCCAGCCGCTGCAAACGGAACTCCAGATGCGAGCGCCCCCCTGTGCATCTGGCTAACATGGGTCCTGGGGAATTGAGCCTCCAACCCGGGTCCTTAGGCTTCACAGGCAAGTGCTTAACCGCTAAGCCATCTCTCCAGCCCTCTCATGTGATTTTGAAAGATTTGAGATAGTTGAGAATCTTCAATGTCCACATAGTCATGCCATCACAATGAGGTCTTGTTTCATATACTCTACATATGCCATCTGAAGCATTTTTTTTAAGAGAAAAAGCTAGTTTGTGTCTAAATTTTAAAGTAACATAATCTGTAGCTCCATAACCTCCATAATCATTTTATTGTTATCGTTTTGAAAATAAAGTAAAGCTATAATTTTCTCATAGTATTTGCAAAGTTATCAGATCAATAAATATAGTTTTTTCATTTTCAGAAATTAATCTCAAAATTTCTCTTTTATATCATAGAGTTCTCAAGGACTATGTTGTTGCATATGCAAAAGTGTGGTCTTGTGGGGAATACTGACTAAAAGGAGAGCACTTTGAAAAATTCACCCGTATGTAAAACTTGTGCTCGAATTCTTGCTTCCTCTGCATGTCTCAAAGTTTATAGGAACCAATACATTACGAAACAGTCCTTTTGGGATACAAGTAAATCCTCTAGCTCAGCACAACCCAGTGAAAATTCTGGACTGTTAGATATATGCAATCCTTTTGTTCTTTCTTCTCAGCAGTTATCCCTACTGATATAGTCAGTGTTTCATCTCAGTATGAAATAGCATCAGATAACACTCTGCTCTGAAAAGTAGATAAAATGAGGACTCTGAAATGAGAATGAATTAGAAATGTCCCCACAGTAGCAACCAGGAGTTAGAAACATGAAACTGACAAATGTACTGCAGAGTGGGTTTACAGAGAGTTCTCAACTCCAACTTCCTATTCTTCATGGGAATTATTAGTCATGGAAAGTGTCAGACAGCAAATGTTAAAGCTGGCCATGACAGATTTATGATTTGAAGCAAAACGAACTGTCTAGTAGACATGCATTTTATGACAGCCTTTATATATAAAAACAAATAAGCAGGGCATTTTCTGCAGTGGTGTGAAAAGTTTCTGTTTCACTGGGAAGGTGGATGTGCAAGGGAGTCTTAACTCTGTTCAATTGTCTGTGATCAGGATGGGAATTACAAAAGGATATTAACATATCAAATGCATAGGAGGAAAGTTGTAAGAAGATTTTATAATATAAGAAACATTTGCTATTTAACATTTATGTTACAATGTATTTTCCTAGTGAATATACATTTTGGATCTTATTACTTTTAATATAGCATCTCCTCTTAAATGTGACTTAATTACTTTGTAACACTTTAGAATAAGGAAAGTGTAACTGGATACCAACAAGATTTTATGCATGAATACCTGTTGTATGGATGTTTTTATTTTCTTCTTGAAAACACCATTTTTATTCAATCCTGACTATTTTGACATTTTGAGAGGATATAAACATTTATATTTTTATCCTGTATCCAAGGTGTTAATATAAAGTCCTTATATGTAACACAATATTTTCTAAATATAATTCACTTTAATTTATTGTGAATTGACATTTTTTCCATCCATGCAAATGTGTCATATTCTATATCAATTAACCAATTCAGAGATCTCTTTTTTCTGTGGTGAGGAGAGGACTTAAGTCTTTATTAGTGATGATTAAGCATTCTTCAATTGAACTGCACCCCCAGCTCCAAAAGTCTTTTACTGATCTCCACTCTAAATGCAAACAACTTCTGAGCCATCTCTCCAGCCCCCAATTCTAAATCAGATGCTTTCTTGAACACATATAGTCACACGTAGAGTTTTGACCTTCACTAGACTATTTTTGTCTTTGATTACACAAAACTTAAGCTACAATTGAAATTAGATATAGGAAG
Organism: Dipus sagitta; assembly: GCA_036346955.1. Taxonomy (NCBI): domain Eukaryota; kingdom Metazoa; phylum Chordata; class Mammalia; order Rodentia; family Dipodidae; genus Dipus; species Dipus sagitta. Next base: position 26,762,600 of record CM070781.1, on the reverse strand, counting down.
TTTCATGATAAAAGAAATGGGAATTGTGAAACTATTATATTAGTAGGTTAATGTTGCATAAGTGAGGAAAAGCTTTCTATATAACATAAATTTATGCTGACATATGAAGGATATATGAGAAATTTTCAAGGTATGGTGAATGAGGCAATTGCATGAAGATCTCCAGGATCAAGTTTTATTCAAAGATATAAACAGAATAACAAATGATATATGCTGCATTAAGATGTTAATATTCAGGTCTAGCGAGAGTGTTCAGTGGGTAAGAACACTTTTGCAAGCAAGAAGGCCCGAGATGGCCTGGAATTGCCTGACTTGAATTCCCCAACAACTATATAAACATCTAGGCATGGAAAACACACACACACACCAGTATCCAAGCTCCCGTGGAGAGTGGAGAAGAGTGAATCACAGGGCCCACAAAACTGCAGCCCTGTTGTTCAGAGAGATTTAGTCTCAAGTAAACACACAGATAAGCAATAGAGGTAGAGCAATCAATGATCTGTTCTTATCTCTGTTCATGCACAACACATGTCCACATACATGTGCCAACATAAGCTGTCTCTTCTCCCACCACAAATATGGAAATGTCACACTGCTCTACACATAGTCTACAAAAAGGTGTATTATATAGTGTCATATTTTAGAAATAGTAAACCAAGGAAGTTGCATCATGTATATCATTATATAATCATCATTTATTTAGCAACTGTATCAGGAGCCTTGCCACATTTTTATTTATGATGTTTACTTTTGCTTCCTCTAAGCATCATAAAAATAAATGTTTTCTTCACTTTATAGAAGAGCCCCATCAACATTAAAATCCCATTTTTCCCAAAGGCAGAGATGAGTAACTGTCCAACTCAGATGTTCAAACCAAACCCCTCACTTTCTTTGTGCTCATGGCAAGTAAAGAAACATTAAATCCAAGGATCTCAGAGTTCTACAATGTTAACTAACTTCATATAGCTTCATATTTTCTGAAGTCACATGGATATTTGTGTCCAAACATGACCACGTAACTTTGTCATCATGAGATTTTCTCCTATGGTTTATTTGGTCAAAATTAAAGAGAAATATGTTTTGACCATTACATATTGTTTAAGAACTATATTCTGAATATTTTTCTATTATCTAGTGTACAGTGGAAAAAGCTGGCAAAAAATAAAATATTTAAATCTGATACATAAATAAATTATATTATCCATGCCAGTGGATATGACCACAATTTTTACATATATTTTGTCAGAATATGGCCCTGCTATATTAGGTGTAAATATATAAAGCTAATATTGTTATGAAATAGCATACTTCTGACAGCAACTATTTACATTAATAAAATATTTTAAGATCAGAAGCAGAAATCTAAGAGGTTGAAAATTATTCATGAAAGATGTCTAGATTCTGACAAAATCTGGTAGAGTACTTATTTGTTCTTGTCTGATGAAATACAAGTTATCACTAATTTAAAGTGACTATTTAATGAAGTCAGGTTGAGCACTTGGGGTAAATAATTAAAATTATAAATAAGCATGTACACATTGGCTGTCTATTATTTAAAGAGCCTTTACTAATTACTGCATGTGTTTAATTGTTACACATTGTTCTTCTAAAGCTCTATGAGGGACTACAGATTAGAGAATGTAAATTTCTATAGATTACAGTGTAGAGCCCACTAGAGTCTCAAAATGACTTAGAAATTTCAGTTAGATTTAAATTATAAATAAATATAAAGGCATAATGGATATTATATTATGGAGCATCCTGGGGAATTCTAATTATATTTGTATCATTTGTATGTGTGTGACAGACTTTAAATCTCCTAATTTGTTCAAAATTAGCACATATTTGATAATGAATACTTTCTGCCTTTTGGTGGGGACATTAAATGCAAAGCCAAACTTCAACCTGCAATATCTACTGCAGAGTCTAAAAACCTTATCATGATTTAACTGTTTCCAATATTTCTACTTCCTCATCCAAACATAGCATTTCTACAGGTTGCAGACAGACACATAAAGGTTAACAAGGAGATAGGATTATTACATTACAACTGTTACAAAGAGAGTATGGAGAAAAGAGTGAACACTTGTCTGTAGAATTCTTATACATTTTGTCCATTTCTTTCAAAAAAAAAATGATTCTCTTTCTTCTTTTCTCCCTCTCCCACATGCACACTCACATTTCACTGACATGTTATATTTGATGAATAAATGTGTCCTTGAGAAGACCTAAGGGGTACTCATGATTTGTTGTTTGTACAGCAGGAAATGCATTGCACGTTTTACTTTAAGTAAGAAATTAAAAATACTTGTGGGGGGCTGGAGGAATGGCTTAGAGGTTAAGGCATTTGCCTGCAAAGCCAAAGGACCCAGGTTCAATCCCCCAGGACTCACATTATCCAGGTGCACGGGGGGGTCACATACATCTGGAGTTCGTTTGCAGTGGCTGGAGGCCCTGGAGTGCCCATTCTCTCTTTCTTTCTCTTCTCTCTCTCTTTCACTCTCTCTCTCTCTGTCTCCCACTTTCTTTGACAAATAAATAAAAGTAAAGTATTAAAAAATACTTGAGGGGCTGGAGAGATGGCTTATCAGTTAAGGTACTTGCCTGAAAAGCCAAAGGACCTAGGTTCAATTCCCCTGTAGCCACATGAAGACAGACACACAAGGTGGTGCATGCATCTGGAGTTAATTTGTAGTGGCTGGAGGCTATGGCACACCCATTTTCTCTCTCTCTTTCTGCTTCTCTCTCTCATAAGTAAATAACTAAATAAAATATATATGATTGACACTTAGATAATAAAACATTATTCAAGGGATATTTAACAAGAATTTATTGAAACATGTCCAAATTGTGAGTGTGTGTGTGTGTGTGTGTGTGTGTATGTGCATCTGTGCATGTGTATAGTCTCATTTAGAATGTGGAACATTTCTGGATGCAGGGTGTTACTGGGGGTGAATCTAGAGGGTTGTTTAGCCTGGATCCCCTTCCTGATCTACCTTTCGATTTCTTCCCTGCTGATACAAAAATCTGATGCCATATCATTCCTCTTTCTATGCTCTCCCCACCATGATAAACTCTTTTTTCTGAGTGCAAGTCAAATTCAACACTTTTTCTTCCATAACTTGTTCCTGGTCAGATACAATGTTATATTTTAAAGGAAGTGATTGATAAAGAAATCTGGTACCTAGACATGGGAGTATTGCTGTGATTAACATGATCATGCGGGTCTTAAACATTTAGGTAGTTGTTTCTGGGAGGTATGTGAGAAGATTTGGAACTTTGAATAATAATTTTAAAAGCATATAATGCTATAAGCAGGGCTATTTTGGTGGACATTTGGAAGGTCAGAAGACTGATGGTGGGGTCTGGGCTCATAAGGAAAAGATATATATTCAAGTCAAAACAACAAATATATAAAGACTTAGCTGGGCTTGAGTGGGTCTGGTGGTGTACTCCCAGCACTTGGGAGGTAGAGGTAGGAGGATCTCCATGAGTTCAAGGCCACACTGAGACTAAAGAGTGATTTTCAGGTGAGCCTGAGCTAGAGTAAGACCCTACCTTGAAAAACAAACAAAAAAAAGAGAGAGAGAGTGAGAGAGAGAGAGAGTGAGAGAATTAGTTGGGCTTTGTTGAACACACCTTTAATCTCAGCACACTGGTCGCAGAGGTAGGATAATATTCATGAGATTGAGGCCACCATGATATTACATAGTGAATTCCAGGTCAGTCTGGGCTAGAGAAAGACCCTATCTTGAAAAAAAAAAAAAAACTAGAAAGAATTATTCATGTTACATGGCAGTAAGAAATTCAGTGTTTTATTAATAATATTATTTATTTTCATCATCTAAATTTGAAAATATTATGGTGTGTATATGTACTTTTTTGAACATTTTATTTATTTGTGTGTATGAGAGAGAGAGAGTGGAAGAGATAGAGGGGAAGAAATCAAACCTAGGTGAGCCAGCATCTCCTGGTGCTTCAAATGAATTCCAGATTCATGCACCATATTTGCATCTGGTATTACAAGGGTATTGGAGAATTGAACCCATGTTAATAAGCTTTGCAAGCAAGCAGCTTTACCTGTTATACCATTTCCCCAGGCATATCGCAATGAAAAGTCAATTTTTTAGGGAAAATATGTATATATACTATTAATACTGCTATGTAGCAAAAGAGGGATGATATCTATAAAATTGAGTAATAATTTCATTATAGCTTTATTATTGTTGGTACATAATCCATATGAGTAGTCATTAATTGACTACTTAGAAAGTTCAACTCTAGAGGCCCATGAAGTGGTGGCAACAGTAGCAGAGACCAAGCAAGGGGATTTTTCAACCATATCAGCCTCCTTGCAAAGTCAAGAAATATGAAGGAAAGACAACTGAGATCAAATAAGGAGCTATTGAAAGGGATACAGATGAAAGTGTGTCAGCAAGTCCAGGAGTCTGTACTTTCCCAGCAACCATCAGAACTGCTGAACCTCAGGCATTTAGCCCCCAGTGGCACCACAACCAGCACAGCTGATCAGAACTCCAGCTCCACAGCACAACACAGAGGGATTAAGGTGGGCACTCATCATTCGTGAGATGAAAAGCCATCCCAAAAAGTAATGTGGGTGACTGACAAAATTAAATCAGGTATACAGGCCTGCACTGGAAGTGCTAATCTCTCTTTCCATGTCAGGGCAGGTTCTGGGTTACATGTTCATGGTTGGATTTACCATTTTCAAATAAGTGGTATTTTGGGGTAGAAGATTGCTGACTTTGATGCTTTCAGATTTATAGGGAGTTTGTCTTTTGCTTCTGTCATTATTGGGGGCAGGGTCTGATCCAGATCCAGGTTGACCTGGGACCCAATTCAGAACAGAAATCTCTACCTCCCAGCTGACAAGACTAAGGGTATAGAACAATATAAATGTTTAGGGATTTTGGCATTATAAGAATATTTGTTTGATTTAATCCCCACAATTGTATACTCTGTGCTGATTTTTATTGAAAGTGTTTATTTCTCAGTAGGAGTTTGGAATTTCCTAGTAAATTGCTCCACCCAGTCCACTAGAATACTTGCTTAGCAAGCAAGCTCAACACCTAGGATTACTCCTGTGGCTATATTGGGGTACAAGAACTACAGCTGGAACTTTAAATTATATCCTGAAAGTACATAAAGGTGGGTAGCTACATCTAAGAACACTTCAGATGAGTAGAAAACCCAAGCATCAAATCAATTCAGGATGCAAAAGTTGCTACATTATAATACTAGAAACACAAAGAATCAAGAAAACACATTCCCACCAAAAATCGTAAATCCATCAGAAATGATCATCAATGTGACTGTTTTATGTGAAATGCCTGACAAAGATTAAAAAAAAAAAGTTTGTATCTATAATCCAAAAAATCAAAGAAGAAAACAAAAGAATTAAAGAAGAAAACAAACTCCTGAAAGGTAACACAAGAAACAAGCTTAATGAAATAAGGCAGTCATTATAAGAGAAGAGTAAGGCAATTGAAATATGGAAGAAAAACCAGGCTGAAATTTTAGCTTTGAAGAAAACAGTCAGTCAAATAAAAAAACTCTGGGGAAAGTCACACCAGTAGAATGGATGAAGGAGAGAACAGATTATTTAAACTAGAAGACCAGGTGGCAAACCTAATACAGTCCAACAAAGAAAAAGACAAGCTAATAGCAAGGTATGAATGGGAATTTCAAGATATCCAGGACACTATGAAAAGATCAAACATAAGAATTTAGGGTATAGTGGAAGGAGAAGAATTTCAATCCAGAGATTTAGTAGGCTTTTTTTTTTTTTTTTTTTTTTTTGGTTTTCCAAGGTGGGGTCTCACTTTAGCCCAGGCTGACCTGGAATTCACTATGGAGTCTCAGGGTGGCCTCGAACTCACAGCAATCCTCCTACCTCTGCTGCCTAAGTGCTGGGATTAAAGGCGTGTGCCACCATGCCAGGCTTTTAGTAGGCATTTTTAACAAAATCATAGAAGAAAAATTTCCCAAATGGGAAAAAAAATACCAGTGTGGATACAAGAAGCTTTTACACACCAAACAGACAAAACCTGGAAAGAACCTCTCTTTGTCATGTTGTAATTAAACTAGTAAATTTGCAAAAGAAAGAAAATATATTGAAAGCAGTTAGAGAGAAGAAGCAAGTCACCCATGAAGGCAAGCCCATCAGAATAACAGCAGATTACTCAACACAAATGTTAAAATCCAGAAGGGCTTGGAATAAGTATTCCAAGTTCTGAAAAATAACAACTGGCAACCAAGATTATTTTATCTTACAAAGCTATCTATCCAAATTGATGGAGAAATACGGACATTCCACAAAAAAAAAAAAAAAAAAAAAAAACAGACTAAAGGAATTTATGACAGCTAAACAGCTCTACATAAGATATTTGAAGGAATTCTTCATACTGAAGAGAAAGAAAAACACACACAGGAAGAAAGAGAAAAAAAAAAAGAAAATACACTCAAGTAACAGTTAGAATAAGCAAATAAAGGGAAAACAGGAACCATGACAAAATAAGGATAATGACAAGAATAAATACATACCTTTCAATAATAACTGTTAATATCAATGCCCCAACCAAAAGACACAGGTTTTCAGACTGGATTGAAAGGTAGGATCCTGCCATTTATTGCATCCAGCAAACTCATCTCTCAATAAAAGACAAACACTGTCTTAGGGTGAAAGGATGGAAAATGGTATTTCAAACATATGGGCCTAGGAAACAAGCAGGGGTTGCTATGTTAATATCTGACAGGACAGACATCAAACCAACATTAGTGAGGAAAGGTTAAGAAGGTCATTTTATCCTGATTAAAGGAACACTTCAACATGAGGACATTACAATCCTAAATATATATGATCTAATATGGGGGCTCCCAATTTCATTAAACAAACACTATTAAACTTTAGGTCACTGATAGCACCAAACACAATTGTAGTGGATGACTTCCATACCCACTTTGATCAATTGGCAGGTCATCCTGGCAGAGAATAAACAGAGAGACTTCAGAATTAAATGATGTCATGGAACAAATGGACCTAACATATCTACAGAACATTCTAAATACTGCAGAATATACTTTTTTCCCCCCTCAGGAGCACATGGAATATTCTCTAAAATAGATCATATATTAGGACAAAAAGCAAATCTCCACAAATATAGGAAAATTAAAATATTCCCTTGTACTCTGTCTGACCACACTGGGATGAAACTGCAAATCATCAGCAAGGAAAACTACAGAGCATACAGGTATTCCTGGAGATTAATCAGTATGAATCTGTCATTGAAGAAATCAAAGTGGAAATCAATAAATGCACAGAACCAAATGGTGATGAGAATACAACATACCAAAACCTTTGGGACACAATAAAGGCAGTTCTAAGAGGGAACTTTATAGCTCTAAGTGCCTATATTAAGAAATTGGAGAGTTCACAAGGAAACAATTTAATGCTTCACCTTACAGCCTTGGAAAAAGAAGAACAAAGCCAACCAAAAATCAGTAAACAGGAAGAAATAATAAAGATTACAGCAGAAGTTGATAAAATGGAAGCTAAAGAAATCTAAACATTCAATGAGCCAAAGATTAGGTTTTTTGAAAGGAAAAACAAGATTGATAAAGCCTTAGCAAATCTAAGAAAGAGAGAAGATACAAAAATTATTAAAATTAGCGATGAAAAAGGCACCATTACAACCATTACAACAGATACCAAAGAAATTCAGAAAATGAAAGGACATACTTTATGAATATATATGCTTCAAAGTTTGGAAATCTGAAAGAAATGTATGATTTCCTTAACTCATATGACTTACCAAGAGTAAGTCAAAATGAAATAAATCATTTAAGTAGACCTATAACAAGTACGGAGATCCAAGCAGTTATAAACAAACCTCCCAGCTAAAAAAGCCCAGGCCCAAATGGATTCACTGATGAGTTTTAGCAGACCTTCATGGAAGAACTAACACCACTGCTTCTCAAACTTTTGCTTTAAACAGAAAAGGAAAGAATTCTGCTGATCTCATTTTATGAAGCCAGCATCACCCTGATACCAAAACTAGACAAAGACAGACTTAAAAAGGAACTTGCAGACCAACCTTCCCCTTGAACATAGATGCAAAAATGCTGAACAAAATATTGGCAAACAGAATACAAGGATATATCAGAAAGATTATTCACCCTGACCAAGTTGGCTTTATTGCAGGGAAGGTTCAACATATGATAATCGATAGATGTAATACATCATAAAAAATGGTCCGAAGGGGCTGGAGAGATGGCTTAGTGGTTAAGCACTTGCCTGTGAAGCCTAAGGACCCCGGTTCGAGGCTCGACTCCCCAGGACCCACGTTAGCCAGATGCACAAGGGGGCACATGCTTCTGGAGTTCGTTTGCAGTGGCTGGAGGCCCTGGCACGCCCATTCTCTCTCCCTCTCTCTATCTGCCTCTTTCTCTCTCTGTCTGTTACTCTCAAATAAATAAATAAAAATAACAAAAAAGAAAATGGTCCGAAGGACAGAAATCACATGACTATCTCAATAAATGCTGAAAAGGCATCTGAAAAATTCCAACATCCCTTCATGGTAAAAGTATTACAGAAACTGGGAATAGAGGGAACACATCTCAACATAATAAAAGCTATTTATGACAAACCTGCAGCCAACATAATATTAAATGGAGAAAAACCTGAAGCTTTTCCACTAAATTCAGGGACAAGACAAAGGTATTCGCTTGCCTCCTTTTATATAATATAGTACTGGAAGTCTTAGGTAAAGCAATAAGGCAAGAAACACCCATAAAATGGATAAAAATTGACTTCTAGGTAAGATGACAGCTTAGGAGCCATGCCAAACCAGCCTAGGGAGGGATTTAAGCAAAACCCCAGGAAAATACACCCTTCTTCTGAAAGTGAAGGAGTATAGGTTATTCTTAGACACAGTGGAGAAGCCAGAAAAACCAAGACCCACCAGAAAGGAGGAAAACGTCCAGAGTACCATTCAGGTGATGGCGGCTGCAAGCTGTGCACCTGAATGGGACAGTCCCAACAGGCGCACCAAGTGGCATCAGCAGCAGCAGCGACCAAGCAACAGATTTTTCAACTCCACCAGCCTGCTTGCAAAGTTAAGTAATCTGAACGAAAGACAGCTGAGATCAACAAAAGAGCTACTGAAAGTACAAGCAACTCCAGCAGTCCGAACTCTCACATCCCGCACAATCAGAACTGCAAACCTCCAGCAGTCAGCCCCCAGCGGCAGCTCAGCCAGCAGAGCAGATCAGAGGTACAGCTGTGCAGTACAACACGGAGGGATTGAGGCGGGCATTCAGCATTGGTGAGATTAGAAGCTACTCCAAGAGTAATGAAGCTGACTGAAAAAACCAAACCAAAGCAAAACAAACAAACAAAAGTGGCTACACAGTCCTTAAGAGCTAATCTCACTTTCCTTGTCAGGGCAGGTTATGGGGTATATATTCGTATATATTCTTGGTTAGCTTTACCATTTTCAAATAACCTATATTAAAGGGTTGAATTTTATTGCCTTGGTGCTTTCATATATATAAGGCCTTTGTTTTTGCTGCTCTTATTATTGGGGGCAGGTTCTTCAAATTGGGAAAGAAATGCCAACGCACATACAAGAAGCTTTTAGAACACCAAACAGACAAAATCTGGAAAGAACGTCTCCTCACCATGTTATAATTAAACTACAAAACACATAAAACAAGGAAAATGTATTGAAAGCGTTAGAGAGAAGAAACAAGTCACCTACAAAGGCAAGCCCAACATAATAACTGCAGATTACTCAATATAAACTTTAAAAGCCATAAGGGCTTGGAATGATGTATTCCAAGTTCTGAAAGGTAACAAGTATCAACCAAGATTACTTTATCCTGCAAAGCTATCTATCCAAATAGATGGAGAAATACGGACATTCCACAACAAAAACAGGCTAAAGGAATTTATGACAACTAAATGGCTCTACAGAAAATACATGAAGGAATTCTTAATGCTGAAGAGAAAGCAAAACACACGCAGGAGGAATTAGGAAAAAATAAACCACACTCAAATAATATTTAAACACTACAAAATAAGAAAAATGGTGAGAATTAATGTGCACCTTTCAATAATAACTCTTAATATTAATGGCCTCAATGCACCATCCAAAATACACAGGCTTCCAGACTGGATTAAAAGGCAGGATCCTGCCATTTGTTGCTTCCAGGAAATTCATCTCTTATTAAAAGATAGGCAACGTCTTAGGGTGAATGAATGGAAAATGGTATTTCAAGCAAACAAGCCTAGGAAACAAGCAGGGGTTGCTATCCTAATAAAAGCTATTCATGGTGAAAAACTTGAAGCTTTCCCAGTATATTCAGGAACAAAACAAGGATGTCTATTTCCCCCACTTTTTGTTAATTTTTTTAATTTTTTTATTAATTAGTTTTGTATTCAGCAAATGCAGTCAGTTTGGTACCATTATTAGGCTCATCTGTGACCTACCCCCTCCCCTTGGCCCCTCCTTGTTGAGGTATACGGGTCATGCATTGCGGAGTTAGTCCAGAGTTAAGGGTATGATGAATGTCTGTGCATATCATGACACAATATGTGGCTCTGACATTCTTTCCACCCCCTCTTCCACAAAACTTCCCTGAGCAATGTTGGGTTCATTTTTGGTCTGCTTCAGTGATGAGGTGTTGGGAGCCTCTGGGTCTCTGGATCTCCTACACCTTGTGCTGGTACCCAGTTCATCAGAAAAACAGCACCCTTGCTCATTTCACCAATTTTCCTTAGTTTCAGCTGGGGCCCTTTTGAGGTATGATGGGGTGCTCTCTCCTTAGGATCTACATCTATCTGAAAAAGAGAAGCAGTTTCTCCAACGGAGAGTAAGTTAGCCCCAGGACAAATGAGATAACCCTCACTTTTTTAATAAAGAATTTAATAGGTGTAGGCCCTCTTGTAGCCCATGATTGATGGTAGCTTGTTAATGGAGAGTTGGCTTGTGTTTGGATATGGTTCTGACTTGTTTCCCTGCTCCAGCTATGGGTCCCATACCACTGAGGGGATCAGTTAGCCAAATCAAGAGCAGTTGGATACAAACCATGGCTGTGTGCCACTATTTCACTTGTGTGGACATCACAACAGGTTATTTGCTGCTAAGTAGGTTAGACCATGAGTTGCTTGGACAGATATTGGTCATTTTCCCCCAGTCACCCATGTAGCACCTTCTGGCACTAGACATGTTGACTGTCTGGGGACTGACTCTCTTCCAACTTCCAGCCATGCCATTCCATTTTATGTGTCAACCACATAAGGTGTCTCCAGCAGTAGGGTCTTGCCACTAACCTTTGGTGGGTCATCAAGTGCTGGTCAAACTGGATAACCATATGCAAGAAACTGAAACTTGATCCACACATTTCGCCATGCACTACACTCAGTCCAAATGGATCAAAGACCTCAATATAAGACCAGAAACTCGACTACTACTGGAAGAAGCCATGTTTGTAGCAGCTCAATTCGCAATATAGGAAGTACTTCCCATGATATAGGAATGGAAAAAGACTTCCTGAACAAAACCCCAGTACCTCACGATCTTAAACAGTCACTCAACCAATGGGATCACATGAAGCTGAAGAGTTTCTTAACAGACAAGCACACAATAAGCAAAGCCAATAGATTACCCACAGAATGGGAGAAAATATTTGCTGGTTATCCAACTAACAGAGGCCTAATCTCTGGAATCTACAAAGAACTGAAAAATCTAATCAGTAGAAGTCAAACACCCCACTCACAAAATGGGGCAAGGAGCTGAACAGGTAGTTCACAGAGGAAGAAATGCAAATGGCAAACACACACTTAAGAAAATGTTCATCATCCCTAGTCATCATGGAAATGCAAATTAAAACAACTATGAGATTCCACTTTACCCCAGTAAGAATAGCAAACATCAAAAAATCAAATGAAAATAAATGCTGGCGAGGATGTAGAGAAGTAAGAACACTCATCCACTGTTGGTGGGAATGTAAGATGGTACAACCAGTTTGGAGAGCAATATGGAGACTCCTGAAAAAACTGACTATAGAGATACCAACAGACCCCATTATTCCCTTACTGGTCATCTACCCTAAAACCTTCAAACCACAGGCCAGAGAGATTTGCTCAGCCATGTTTGTAGCAGATCAATTCATAATAGCTAAGAGCTGGAATCATCCCAGATGTCCATCACTAGAAGAATGGATAACTAAGATGTGCTATATCTACACAATGGAATTCTATACAGCATTAAGAAAAAAATGACACAATGAAATTTGAGGAAAAATGGTTGAACTTGGAACAGATCATTCTCAGTGAACCTACCCAATCACAGAAAAAAAAAGTGCCACATAGTCTCACTCATCCACAGCACCTAACCAGAATCTACCCAAGACACCTTACAAACACAGCAAGCATCTCATGGACTAGACAATAGGATGGGTGGGGAGGGAGGGGAGGCAACAGAGGGGTGCGAAACAAAAATCTAGACCCAAAAAGCAATGGTACCATAAAATTCTACTTCCTAAAAGGTAGTCCAAATGGCTGAACCTTCACCAGGGCCTTACAGGGAACACCTGAACTACAAGACGCTGGAGAGGGTATGATGAAGACTTACCTTAATCTTCTACAGCTTCCTTCCCTCTCTCTCTTTCTCTCTCTCCTTCTCTTCTCTCTAACTCTTGTATATTAGTTATCTTTTTCCTCCTTTTCTTAGTGGGCACTGACCTGTAACTCCCAGTACCAGCATGCGGCTATCATCCACAATGAGCTTTTGATCAGAGAGACCTACAAGGTTTCCTAAAAGACAGACAGATTTCTGACTAAGTACTGCTCCCACTTTTATTTAATATTGTACTAGAAGTTTTATCTATAGCAATAAGGCAAGAGACATAAAAGGGATGCAGTTTGGAAAGGAAGAGATCAAACTTTCTCCATTAGCAGATATGTTGATATATATAAAATACCCTAAAAACTGTACCCACAAACTCTTAGAGCTGATAAACTCTTTTAGCAACATAGCAGGATACAAAATGAGAACACATAAATCAGTAGCTTTCCTATGTACTAACAACAAATAAGTGGAGAATAAAATCAGGGAATCTCAGCCATTCACAATTTCCTCATAAAAAAATAAATAAATTACCTTGGAATAAACTTAACTAAGGAAGTGAAGGAGCTCTACAATGAGAACATTAAAACACTCAAGTGAGAAATTGCAGAAGATACAAGGAAATGGAAAGATATTCCATGTTCTTGGATTGGAAGAATCAATATTATGAAAATGTCAATCTTACCAACAGCAATCTACACATTTAATGCAATCTCCATTAACATTCCAATGGCAATCTTCACAGGAATAGAAAAAAAAAATCCAAAATTTCATTTGGAAGTACAAAAAACCTCAAATAGCCAAAACAATTTTGAGCAACAAAAATAAGACTGGTGGTATCAGCATACCCAATTTTAAGCTATATTTCAATGCCATAGAAACAAAACCAGCATGGTATTGGCACAAAGACAGACATGTACATCAATGGAACAGAATAGAGGTCTCAGTTGTAAATCCAGGCAGCTACAGCCCTCTGATTTTAGACAAAAATGCCAAGAAATATTCATTGAGAAAAGACAGCCTCTTCAACAATTGGTGCTGGTAAAACTGGATATCCATATATAGAAAGATGAAAATAGATCCTTGTCTTTCTCCCTGCATAAGAATCAAATCCAAGTAGATCAGGGACCTTAAAAACTCTGAAATTGTGGGAGGAAAAGGTAGGGGAAACCCTTCAACATAGTGTCATAAGTAATTACTTCCTGAATATAACCCCATTGCTCAGAATATAAAACCACTAATCAACTACTGGGATCTCATGAAATTACAAAGCTTTTGTGTAGCAAAAGGCACTCTGAGTAGAGCAAAGAGACAGCTTATGGAATGGGAGAAAATCTTTGCCAGTTACACATCTGACATAGCATTAATATCCAGAATATACGAAGAACTCAAAAAGCAGAACAATAAGAAATCAAAAATCCCAATCCAAAAATGGGCTATGGAACTATATAGAGAGTTCTCACCAGAACAGAAGGCATATAAACACCTAAAAAAGTGTTCTACACAATTAACCATCACGGAAATGCAAATTCAAACTACCGTGGGATTTCATTTCTCTCCTGTCAGAATGGCTACCATCAAGAAAACAAATGACAATAAAGTTTGGTGAGGTCATTGTAAAAGAGGAACCTTTCTGCACTGTTGGTGGGAATGCAATCTGGTGTAGCCATTGTGGAAATCAGTGTGGATCTTCTTGAGACAGTTAAAAATAGATTTCACTTATGATCTAGCTGTAGCACTTCTAAGCATATATCATAATGACTCTTCTCACTACCTTAGAGATACTTGCACAACCAAGTTTATTGCTGCTTTATTCAAAATAGCTAGGAAGTGGAACCATCCACAGATGAATGGATAATAAAGTTGTGGTATATCTACACAATTGAGTTCTATTCAGTGGTAAGAAAAATTAAACTATAAAATTTGTAGGGAAATGGATGGATCTGGATAGGATTATACTAAGTGAGGTAACCCAGGCCCAGAAAGCCAAACGTCACATGTTCTTTCTTATATATGGATCCTAGCTACAAATGTATAGACTTGTGTGTAATCTGGAACCAAAAATCAGTAGCAAAGGCCCATAAGCTAGAAAAAGGCTATAAGGGAGAGAGGAGAGGGAAGGTATTAAGAGTATGGCTATATATATATATATATATATAAACAGATTACAGGGAGGGGAAAGGCCTGAGCAAGGTCAGGGGAAGAGGTTGTATAAAAGAAAGATGGGGGATGGGGTCAACCAAAATTCAAGATATTCTGAATAAGACATATGAAATTCTACTTTTTTAAATAATGGGACATCCAGAAGCCACAGATTGTTAGTAGAAAATTTTCAGTCCCTGGAATGGGGTACCTCCCAGTGAGTCAGTGGCCAGGGAGCCAATGCTGCCTCCAAAACATTACAGGCTATTGCCACGGCCCTTGGTTTCCCTTGAGAAAGAGATGGTTTTAACGATAGCAATAAGGCAAGAGACACTCATAAAAGGGATACATATTGGAAAGGAAAAGATAAAATTATCATTATTTGCAGATGATATGATTCTATGCATAAGGGACCCTAAAGACTCTACCAGCAAGCTGTTAGTACTGACAAACACTTTTATCAACATAGCAGAATACAAAATAAATACACAGAAATCAGTTGCTTTCCTATATACTAACAACAAACATGCAGAAGATGAAATCAGAGAATCTCCCCATTCATAATTTCCTCAAAAAAATAAAAAATAAATAAAGTACTTTGGAATAAACTAAACCAAAGAACTGAAGGATTTCTACAATGGTAACTTTAAAACACTCAAGCAAGAAATTGAAATAGACACAAAGAAATGCAAACGCATCGTATGTGCTTGAATTGGCAAACTCAATATTCTGAAAATGTCAATCTTAACAAAAGCAATGTACATATTTAATGCAATCCTCATGAAAATTACAATGGCATTCTTCACAGGAATAGAAAAACATCCTAAAATTCATCTGGAACTGCAAGAAACCTCAAATAACCAAAACAATTTTGAGCAACAAAAATAAGTCTGGTGGTATCACCATACCTGATTTTAAGCTATATTACAAAGCCATAGTAACAAAGCAACATGCTATTAGCACAAATACAAATGTGTGGATCAATGGAACAGAATAGAGGACCCACATGTTAACTGAGGCAGCTACAGCCATCTGATTTTTGAAAAAAATGCCAAAAATATTTACTGGAGAAAAGGCAGCCTCTTCAACAAGTGGTGCTGGGAAAACTGGATATCTATATGTAGAAAGGTGAAAATAGATCCTTGTCTTTCTCCATCCACAAGAATCAAATTCAAGTAGATCAGGGTTCTTAATATCACACCTGAAACTCTGAAATTGCTAGAGGAAAAGGTAGGGGAAACCCTTCACCATATTGGCATAAGTAATGACTTTCTGAATATAAACCCTATTGCTCAGCAAATAAAACCACAAATCAACCACTGTGATCTTATGAAATTACAAAGCTTTTGCAGAGCAAAGGACACTGTGAGTAGAGCAAAGAGACAGCTTACAGAATGGGAGAAAATCTTTTCCATCTATGCATATGACAGAGGATTAATATCCAGAATATACAAAGAACTCAAAAAGCAGAACAATAAGAAATCAAACAACCCAATTAAAAAATGGGCTATGGAACTAAATAGAGAGTTCTCATCAGAAGAAATACAGATGACATATCAACATCTAAAAAAGGGCTCTACACCTTAGCCATCAGAGAAATGCAAATTAAAACTATTTTGAGATTTTATCTCTCTCCTGTCATAATGGCTACCATGAAGAAAACAAATGACAATAAATGTTGGTGAGGATGGGGCAAAAAGGGAAGCTTTCTTTACTGTTTGTGGGAATGTAATCTGGTACAGTCATTGTGGAAATCAGTGTGGAAGTTCTTGAGACAGCTAAAAATAGATTTACCATATGACATAGCTCTCCTAGGCATACATTGTAATGACTCATCTCACTACCTTGGAGATACTTGAACAACCATATTTGTTGTTGCTGTATTCACATTAGCTAGGAAATGGAACCAGCCTAGATGTCCCTCCACAGGTGAATGGGAAATAAAGATGTGGTACATTTTTACAGTAGAGAACTATTCAGCGGTAAAGAAAAATGAAATTAAGAAATTTACTTGAAAATGGTTGGATTTGGAAAGGATTATACTAAGTGAGGTAACCCTGACCCAGAAAGCCAAGGATCTCATGCTCTCTCTCTCATATAGTACATAGACTTGTCTGGGACCTGGAACCCAATATTGGTAGTAGAGGCCAGTAAGTTAGGAAAAGGCTATAAATAAGGGAGGAGAGGAAAGTCTTAAGGGTATGGTAATATATATTGCTGGGGGGACCCAAAACTGGACCCAAACAGCAAAGACACCATAAAATTCTACATCCTAAAAGACAGACTAAATGGTTGAACCTCCAGCATGACCCTAGAGGGAACACCTAAATCACAAGGCCCTGGAGAGGGTACAATGAAGACTGACCTCAATCTTCTCCTGTTTCTTTTCTTTTTCTTCTCTCTGATTCCCTGTTCTCTCTCTTCTCTTTATCTCTTTTATATTACTTAACAGTTTCTTCTTTCTCCTCTGGGCACTGACCTATAACTCCCAGTACCAGCATGTGGTTATCATCCACAGTGAGCTCTTGATCAGAGAGAAGTACAAGACATCCCAAAAGAAGAAAGATTTCTACCAGTGTACTTTATGACCCATCAAAGGTTAGTGGTAAGACCCTACTGCTGAAGACACCATATGTTGTTGGCACATAACATAGAGTGACATGGCTGGAAGCTGGAAGAGAGTCAGTCTCCAGAGAGTTAGGGGGCTAGTGCCAGAAGGTGCTACATGAGTGACTGGGAGAAAATGACCAATATCTCTCCAAGAAACTCATGATCTAAAGTACTCAGCAGAAAACAACCTGATGTGATGCTCACACAAGTGCAATAGTGGCACACAGCCATGGTGGGAAACCAACTGCTCTTGATT
Organism: Dipus sagitta; assembly: GCA_036346955.1. Taxonomy (NCBI): domain Eukaryota; kingdom Metazoa; phylum Chordata; class Mammalia; order Rodentia; family Dipodidae; genus Dipus; species Dipus sagitta. The sequence goes on along the minus strand of CM070781.1, from coordinate 26,744,942 downwards.
TGGCTAACTGATCTGCTCAGTGGAACAGAACCCATAGCTGGAGCTGAGAAACAAGTCAGAATGATACCCAAAAATGAGTCTATTCTTAATTATCAAGCTCCCACCAATCATGGGCTTTGGGGCCTACACCTATTAAATTCTCTCTAAAAAAGCATGGTTATCCTATTTATCCTGCACTAACTTTACTCTCCATCAGAGACTTTGCTTCTCTTTTTCAGATAGATGCATATCCTAAGGAGAGAACCACTACATCCTTCCTTAAAAGGCCCCAGCTGAAACTAAGAATAAGTGGGGAAACAAGCAAGAGTGCTGTTTTCTTGGTGAACTTGGTACCAGTACAAGGGTGAAGGAGATCGACACAGAGAACAATCAACTCCTACCAAACCAGATATCCAGAGACACAGAGGCTCCCAAGTCCTCATCACAGAAGCAGACCTAAAATGAACCCAACATGACTCAGGGAAATTTGAGGAGGAAGGGGAAGAAAGAATGTTAGAGCCACACATTGGGTCTTGATACACAGAGACATTGCCTCCTACCCATAACTGATGGCTAATCCCACAATGCACGACCCATATTCCCCAACTAGGAGGGTCACTGCAGACTGGGGGAAGACAGGGAGGAGGCTAACAATGGTATCAACTTGACTGTATTCACTGAGTACTAACTAATAAAAAAAAATGACTCAAAGAATTAATGACATCAAGTGATACGGAGTCAATTCAGGAGTTCATGGTTAGGAATTATATCTTTATTACTCTATTACTATGATTGGTATTTTTATTTTCTTGAATTATCAACAATGAGCAGAATTCATACTTCATGGTAACTGTATTGAAGTTGTGAGATTGTGACCATTGATTGCTATAGATGAAAGGAAAAGAGTGTAGCCTGTAACATTTTTACAGCATTTGGGGAAAATTACTTCATTATCTTCAATTCTGAATAGAATAAAAGATAAATCTGTATAAGAGTTTAAGGAGGAGACTGTCAACTTTTAGGAAAGCCTAAAACCCAATAAACTAGCAAATCACATGTGATGCATTGATGCATACAATTTAAGTACTTTTCTATATGTTTCAAAACAAATGTAACCTACCTCATGGAGCTGAAGTAATTTATTTTTTTATTTTATTTTTTATTTTTTTCATTTTTTTGATTTTTTGAGGTAGGGTCTCACTCTAGCCCAGGCTGACCTGGAATTCACTATGGAGTCTCAGGGTGGCCTTGAACTCACAGCAATCCTCCTACCTCTGCCTCCTGAGTGCTGGGATTAAAGGTGTGTGCCACCACGCCCGGCTGAGCTGAAGTAATTTAATTTAGCAATATGCTAGTGATATAAGTCCTCGACCAGTCTGCCCTTTCACCAGGCTAATGGACATGAACTAATTTTATTTCGGTGAGTATTGCTAATTTTAATGAAACACCAAGTCCAAAGTTCTATGAGAAACTTTTCTACTTCTGACATGAGAAGAAGAAAACTAGGGAGCATATTTTTATTAAAAAATAGGCCAATATGTTAAGGATTGAGTTTTAAATTAAGAGATTAGAGGTGGAACATAAGAAGTACAGATGGGCTTAGCAAAGGCACCATTTTGAATGCACCAAGTAAGATGATTATAATGAAAATAATAGAATTTTGTAGTGTCTGCCTTTATTTTTGTAGGTTTATTCTTTCCTATTTTCTTCTTAAATTAAATAAAAGACAGAATTTTGCTTTCATCCACTAAGAAGCTCGTTAATGATTATAATTTAGATGCTAGCGTAGGGCAACAGCTATTTATACAAATTATTACCCTGAGCACCTGCTCCAATTTTTCATGTATTATGCTAACAGTGTTTTTTATCTTAATTAAAAATGTTAATTAGTGGTGATAGAAACAGCAAAAGAAGCACTGGTAACATATGCACAAAAAAATTTAAAAATGTGCACAACTTTTCTTCAAAATGATGAACTAAGCATGAAAGAAACTAAAACAATTACTAAGACTTGCAATTTTTCAAACAAACCTGAAGATGCTTTCTGAGCAACAGAATAGGGTAACATATGATTGTTTTCTGCTTTTACAGATTTTGCTTATGGCTAATTATTATACATTTATGACACTTGAATACTGCTTGCTCTATTTTATTGTTTTACATTTGGAGTCTGTATTAATTACTCTTCATGTGGCACAATAATCAAGTGCATGACAAGAAGTAACTTAAGGATGGAAAGAATTATTTCTGTTCATTGAATGAGGGTTCAGTGCATTATAGTGGGGCAGGCAAAGCAGATGCATGAAGCTGTGTGCTAATATCTAGTAGGATAATGAAACACAGAGAGGATCTAGCAGGATAATGAAACACAGAGAGGCCAGACAGTGAGCATAATGATAACATCAAGACTTACCTCTAAATGGCCATTTTTCTAGAGACACTACATATCTTAAATGTTCTACTACCTTCAAAAATTTACCAACAGCTGAAGGGCAAGGGTTCAAACTATTACAAAATCCTTACAATCCTTTCCAGTATGGTTTATATTTTTATTTCTATTTAACATAGAAAATTAAGCCAAAATAAGTTTGTAACTGTCTTAAAGTTATTTTACACATATCCACCCATAAAATGTTTGGATTGAAGAAATTGAAAATTGATAACTACAGGATTTGTCGTATTTGTGCTCATATTGTCAGGAAAGAATTCAGAAGCAGAGAAACATCTTGAATTTCAATATAGTGCATAGAGGAGGCATATTTATAAGAGACAAAAGTAATTTTCATTCTTTACATACCCTTCAAATATCTGAAGACACCTCTTCTTCATTCATCTGTGTTTTCTGCTTTCTAGCTTCTTCTTCATCACACTAAAGCATGGAAATAAACCAATTTACTAAAAGATACAGGAGATGAATTTGAATATTTTTTTGTTTAGATAGTGTCTAACTTTCATCTAATTGCTATATTTTGAAATGGACCAAATTAAGTAATCATTTTGTCTTTCCTTAAGAGAGTTTGAAATTTCTTCTATTAACAATTTTAACATCAAAGAATTAATATGTTAATGAAGCATTATTCTTTCAAAATTTTTATTTTTTTGCAGCCATTTAAGAGGAAATACATGTCAAAATCAGTAAGCTCTAAATGAACTGAACATATGAGTAAATTAATAAGTTATGAATAAGTTAATAAGTTGCTTAGTCATAAATTGTCCACTTCATGGAAATAGGGTAAATAATTGAAAGCACATGGAATCTCACAGCATCAGGGCTCTAGGTTCCTATTGTTTTGTGACTGATTTTGCTTGTGCATAGCTTTCTTCAATGTTTATTCAATATTAAATATTAAAAACTTCCAGAGAGTTTTGTCAAGAACCTGATTCAGTGTGATCACATTGAATTATCCTTATCCACACAGATAGGACTGGCAAATAATTTTTTACATTTTATTCTGTTTCCTTCTTTCTGTACCCAAAAAGCTCATGAAATGTTTTTGGTCATGTGAAAGTCCACAAGAGTAGAATCTCAGCCTATTACTTCCTCTGCTATTTTCAGTTGATAGAGCAATGGCTGGCTCCAGACAGGATGCTTTTGTAAAATGACAGAAAAGTCAATAATTATTGATAAAGAAATGAAAATTGACTAATATTTCAATTAGTTGGATTCATTCTTTTTTTAAACCACACACAAAATCAATTACAAATTAAATACAAGTCACAAGGATCTTAAAATTCCTTATTTATGCTTAATTTTCTTTAAATACTAGCATTAAGACTGATTCACATACCTCATACCTATCATTGGTAAACTTGAAGTTAAGTATAATGATAGATATCAGAATAAGTGATTGAGAATAATGATGTGACCAAAAGGAAAAAAAAAAAGCAGGAAAAAGAACTTAAAAATCTTCAGTCATGGGTCCTAATTCAGAAACAGCCAATTTTATGTGTGCCAGTGTGTGTGTGTGTGTGTGTGTGTGTGTGTGTGTGGTATGCATTGTGGGGCATGGCTGAGATAAACTTGATCATGTTATTCATAGGCCTCTGGAAGTGGTTTTCAGGAGAGATGTTGGAGTGACAGATATCCTAGAATGCTATAAGCAGAACTCAATGGGTCATTCTGAAGGGAGTGTGGAATGCCAATATGCTGATAGAGAGAGAGAGATGGTAAAAACAGTACCTTGCAGAATTAGAAGGTAACAAAGAATATTTGCATAGGAATTGTACTAAGGCAATATTTGTGACAACATGCAAAGAATCTGCCTATATACTACCTGTGTCCTAAAAACATGAATCAGGCTGCATTTAGAAGTAATGGGCCAGTTGATTCTATCATCCATATGATCCTAGGTTTGCAGTCACCAACGTTGCAAAAGTCATTGAGTCATGGAAGCTTGTGCCAAGTTCTCCAAATACTACTGCTGCTGAACAATGCATGTACTATCAGATTCTCAGCAAGGAAACCCTGAGAGAACATTATGTGAATTTGTAAAGGTGAAGTCTAAGTTGCAATGGATACCCTAGGATGTTGGAAATCTCAGGTCACTTTGATTAACCTGGGAAGATCTGTAAATCTGAGGCTGGTCCAAGAAAGACACTATGTATACTATAGGTGGGAGAACTTGGAGAGTGGTATATTCAAAGCTGTGGGGACACAAATCCTGCTACCCTATACATTAGATTCTAGACAAGGAACCACAGAGTTTGGTGTTTGACCTGGTGTGCTTAGATCTTGAATTGTTCTGGTCTTTCCTAGATATATACTCATTACAGTTTGTTTGTTGTTTTGAGATGGAGATATTTATTGTTTATTTTGGGTCTTTGCATATTTTGCATATGCAATATATATATATATATATATATATATATATATGATTTCACAGAAGCTCCCAGTTTAGAACTTGCCCAAAGAGTCTTCATATTTGTACAGTCTTGGGACTGTCCAGACTTTGAGGACTCTTTAGGACAAACAAAATGCTGTTTGCTTTATGAAATGATGCTGAGTATTTGTGGAACAGGCATGGAAGGTTGTGGTGAAACTGAATGTGAAGTTGACCAGGGAAAACATGATGCTTGATCTGCATGGCTAGCTTGAGTATATTAGAATTAACCAGGACTCACACTTCCTTGTACATCTGAGGGATGTTCTAGAGAGGGTTATCAAAAACAAAGAAGGTTCACCTTGAATGTGATGTGGCACGATGCCAGGGTTTGGACTGCATAAAAAAGGATGCAAGAAAGAAATCGGAGGAGTATCAACATTCAACTCTGCTTCCAATGGATACCATGTGACCAGGTACTTCCTGCCACGCTGCTATGTTGGACTGAAAATCTTAAACGATGAGCCAAAATAAGTACTTTGAAGAGGTGCAACTTGCTTCTGCAAGCCACTACCTTATAGCAATGGAAAAAGTAAATAATACTCAAGATGAATTATAAGGAATTTCCTACCTTTTTTTTGAATCAGAATCTTGCTATATACTCCAAGCTGACCTCAGTCTTACAATCCATCTGCTTTAATCTCCCCAAGTATTTGGATTACAGATAGGTACCATGGCACAAAGCCTATTTTCTATTTTTCTTCCTATCACATGATGACAGAGTAACAGGACTAGACACACACGCACACACACACACACACACAAAAAAAAAAAAAAAAAAAAAACGAAATCTGCTTTTGATAGATGGCAGGAAATACTTGAGAGACTCAAGACCCATCATAATGACAAGAAAAGAAATCTGACTGCCATGCCTGATAAGAGTCATCTCTATCACATCTGCATGTTCCAGGAAACATTACAGAGGAGGTGGAAGATGCAATATGAGTCTTGCTCTCATTTCTAGCCTGAGATCCTCCTCTAGGAAGATGGTGGTTGACACTGAGGATGCTCAAAACTCATTAAAACAGAAAATCAGAGGCTGCTGAGTGTTCAACACCGAAAGAGACTAATAACATGCCCTCCAAGGCTTAGGAAATATTGAAACAGTGAAAGAATGTAAGATCCAAAGGATGGGAAAGTGTTCTCTGAGGCATTTTTTCCCTTACAGTGGATAACTAGTGTATTCATGACAGCATAGTGAATACAAAAACCCCACTGAAGAGCACCCTCAGTAGAATGGAGGCAGGGGAGAGGAACCATAAATGTATAAACCAATGGGAATATGAGCAATTTACAATACATTCCTATACTAAAGTTATCAATACCTGGAGACTACATAGTGAATTTCAGGTCAGCCTGGACTAGAGTGAGACCCTACCTTGAAAAATTTAAAAAAAAATTAAAAATAAAATGACAATATATAATATGAGTGTAAATGGTGCACAAAAGGATTTAATCTACCTGCAGTTATGTATAGTCTCACAAAAATAGTAGGAAATCTTATGTTGTCTTTGAAAGAATTGTATATCCAAAGGCACATAGCTACATGATATTTGTAATATACAAATAAATTACATACCAAATAGAATATTACAGTACATAAAATGGACTTGTATATTCAAATATTTAATATTAATATATTATATTTACATATTTGTAGAAAAATATAAAATTAAACTTTGTTTATATTTTCTTATAATGTTACATAGCAAATATTTAAATAAATTAAATATAACTCTGCCATATCCTATGCTTTTCTTCCCTCAGTTTCTCTCCAAGTGCCTATGTCAATGGTGTACTCTGTGAGACTGCATATAACCGACATAATTCTAGCTCTTATGTATTACACCATGGTGTTGTCCATCACGTTTTATCTATCTACTCTCCAGATGATGGACAATCAAATTCCTTCACACTCCTTTTCTTGGCAAAGAATGCTTCACTGTAAATAACCTTGGACATATCCACATATGGAGTTTTCTAGAATGACTGCCAATCCTCAAAATCTTACCTTCCACAAACACTGACCACTTCCCAGCCCTTTGATTACTTCCAGTCCAATAGACAATGCCCCATCTTATTGTTATTCTAATTTGTTTTCCTGTGCTTATAGCCATTTTGAATACGTTCATGTATTCATTAGTTTTGCTGATTTCCTATGTAATCTAAGACTTCTTCTTTGCTTTTTATATACTTCCTTCTAGTTTCTTTTGTCTTGTTTATTTATAGTGAAATGGGAATTTTTACATTATTTGCCAATATGTGTATACGCCAATTCACAAATAAATTTAGGCTATCCAAGAGTCTTGTCTTAGGAATTTAAAGAATTAAAATCCATAGACAATAGGGTAAGACAAAAAGAGACTTTATTAAATTGAGAAGAAAAGGAGTAAAAATCTATAGTGATTTCCTAACATATGGAAGGCAGAATGGGGTAGAGAGCCCATATGAATAGGAGTTCCACTTACCAGATAGGAGACCTTTGAAGTTCAAGAGAGGTGAAAATCCAAAGAGGCCTGCCCACCTGGTAAGGATCTACTGAGAATCATTTGTTGTGGAATTTATACTCAGCCCAAGGTGAACCTAAGAGAGCACTGACTGATCTGGGCTCAGGGGCTGGCTCAGGAGCAGGTCAGTATTACTGAGTGGGGGCAAAGGAGGGGAGGGAGCTGATTGCATAGGCTGGATCAGATGGTGAACCTTCCTTGTGCTGAAATAGGCAGGCATGGTGTGCACTCCTTGGTCTTTTTGACCTCTCTCCTAACTCGCTACTTAAAATTAAAGCTACCCATCTAGCACTCCCTCAAGGTGTTTGTGCTTATTCTAGATAGAAATCTTTCTCATATTTAGATAGAATATCATTTTGGGGAAAAATGGCTGGCAAGGATTCTGGGGATTACTTTATCTAGTTCCCTAGACCTAGACTATTTTTTTTTCTCTATTATATGTCTTTTAACATTTAATTTGTACATTCTTCAATAAAGACTAAATTTTGATACAATCCCATAAGTCATTTTGGGTCATTTGGGTCTTTAAGAAATGCTTCAAAATCCAGGTTGGCAAGGTATTTATTGTATTATTTATACAGTCTTTATTCCAACTAAAATGTATTTTATGTGTAATGATAGAAGTTGCCCACAACATTCCTTATTTATTTGAATGACCTAAGTGTCAATTTTAGTTTTTTAAACGAAAAACTAATTTAAGGCAGATGCCTTCTTCTTTAATTGCTTTTTTATCATTCTCCACATAAAAGTTGCAAATGTCCCTGCATTTGCTATGTTTTTTGTTTTATTTTCTTTTTTCGTTGTCTGTTTATTTATTACATATTTAGTATGGATACATCATGTGTTGATACCATCCTTTCCCTCATCCCTGCATCCATTTGGCTGGGTACCCTCCACAGTGGGATTTCTCGTATTCCCCATGGAGTTGGGGTTATGCATTGTGGGAGCATCAGTCAGGGGAAAGTCAATGTCACTTGGCATAGTGTCTCAATTTGAGTCTCTTACAATCTTTCCACTCTCTCTTCTTCAAACTTCCCTGATCCCTGGTGTGGTGGTTTGGATAGAATAGATGGTCCCCCAATATATTCCGCTGTTTGTTTGTAGTTTGCATCTGCATCCACCTGGCTGGAGTCAGTGCCATTGTGTGGATCTTAAGGTGTGGTGTGGTGGGTTTCAGATTTCAATCTAAAGATATGCAAAGTGTGCCTAGCTGGAGTTCCTGAAGTGTGCTGTGGCTTTTGACTTTTAGGCTTGTGCTTCTCTCTCTCTGCTTGGGCCTGTGAAAGCAGGCCAGTTTCTTCTGTTTTTATGGAACTTCCCCTGGATCTGTAAGCTTCAGTAAATCCCTTCCTCTATAACTGTGCCTGGTATGGAAGTTCATCTCAGTGAACCTGAAGCTGTCTGATACAGAATTTGGTACCGAGGAGTGGGGTGAGATGTACCTGGCCATGTGGGCGTTGATCTTTTGGAACCTTTGTTTTGGAGGAATAGGCATGGACTTGGTGCTTGCAACTGAAGATGTCTTCTGGAGTGGTAAGCCAAGTTTTATGGACTATTCTGATGAGAGTCTGAGAATGCTAAGTGCAGACAGCATTGAACTTCGCGGCTTGGCTTATGAGCTTTCTAAGGGGAAGGAAAGACTGCAGAGGACTTTGTTGGAACTGGGCTACTGGCATAAGGGCTGGCTGCGCCCTGCTGCCCAGGCCCAGAGAGCTTGATCAAGGTTAAATTTGTAATGGACTGATGTGCTTGGCTGAAGATATTGGACTGAGAGATTTAAGATTTTAAGCTGGAAAACCTCAAGCAAGTTAAAATTACAGGCACTGAGACTGGTTTTAGGTTACTGAATCTGCTATTGTCAAACACATTAGCAATCTTAAAGGAATATGGTCCAGTTGCTTTACTATGGAAAGGATGCCTGAGGAAAGACTATCATAGAAATGCAAACACTTTTAGAAAGAGTTGACGGGAGAAGAAACCTGCTTTTCAAGGTTATGATTTGTTTCGTCCCTGAACTAAGAATATGGCTGTGTCCTGAACAACTGGTATTGGTTTCAGAAGCATGAAAAATGTATGGAGTGACCATGAATTGCACATGCTTCCAGGAGCTGCCACTGAGATGCTGCATGAGGCAGGGCATGATGCCCTGATAGGCTGAAAGAGCCTTTGGAAGATGGACCGTGGTTTGCATGAAGACCTCAAGATGTTTTGTATATAACAGGACCATGCAAGGGCTGTCATAGAACGCATTGTTGGCCTGGGATGGAAGTGTTCCCCGGCTGCTCTGCCCAGCTGGAGGGGCGGAATTGGAAAGTCTGGAGACTGTTAGTCTCTGTATATATTGAACTTGAACTGCAGAAGTTTGATGTTTGTTTGATGGTGGTTGAGTTTGCATTGTTTTAGTATCTCCTTGCTATGCATTATACCAGTTGAAAATGTTTACTCTGTGCCTTTATATGTTAGAAGTGTTTAACTTGTTTGATTTTACAGGTCTTAATATCTTAAATTGGTCAAGACTGTGGGGACCTTTGAAATTGAACTGAGTACAATTTACAATGTGTGATGGTTATAAATCTATTGGGGGCCAGGGGTGGATTATGGTGGTTTGAATAGAATAGATGGCCCCCAATATATTCAGTTGTTTGTTTGTAGTTTGCATCTGCAGCCACCTGGCTGGAGTCAGTGCCATTGTGTGGATCTTAAGGTGTGGTGTGGTGGGTTTCAGATTTCAATCTAAAGATATGCAAAGTGTGCCTAGCTGGAGTTCCTGAAGTGTGCTGTGGCTTTTGACTTTTAGGCTTGTGCTTCTCTCTCTCTCTGCTTGGGCCTGTGAAGGCAGGCCAGTTTCTTCTGCCATTATGGAACTTCCCCTGGATCTGTAAGCTTCAATAAATCCCTTCCTCCATAACTGTGCCTGGTCTGGAAGTTCATCTCAGCGAACCTGAAGCTGTCTGATACACCTGGTGACTGTGTTTTAATTCTACTGTAGTTGAAAGTTCTCAGGAGCCTCTCTGTCTCTGTTTTGGTGGGTGTTGACTATCCTTAGCATCTGTCTCCTTCACCCTAACAATGATTGTCGGGCTCTCCATGGAAGCTACATTCTTGCTCATCTCCCATATTTTTCTATGGTTTTAGCTGGGCATTGGCTGAACTACAATGAGTAGTTTATCTCCTGCTGTCTCACTACCATCCGGAAAAGAAAAAAAATAGATTCTTCAACAGAGAATGTAGTCAATGCTGGTTAAATGGGATAGGCAATTATTAATTTAGGGAGAATTTGATGGATGTAGCCCCTCTTTATCCAATGACTAGTGGGAACTTGACATGGGAGAGCATAATCTTTGTCTTCTTAGGACTCCAGCCTGGTTTCAACATCCAGATATGGCTTCTTTTCCATCAAATGAGTCTCTTGGCCAATCAGAAGGCTATTTGTTACTAACCAAGGCTGTGTCCCAATATTGCTCTTGTACATCTTCCAGGGTGTTTGCTTCTGAGTAGCTTTGACCCTGTTTGCTTGGACCATTGTTGGCCACTATCTCCCTGTAGCTCATGTTGTACATTTCAGTACTAGATGGGCTAACTGCCTGGGGTTTGGCTCTCTTCCAGATCCCAACCAGTTCTCTCCATGACCTGTGTTGGCAGCACAATGTGTCTTCATGAGTAGGGTGTTCCATTTATCTCAGGCAGGTGATCAAGAGTTTGACAAAAGCCTGTCTTTGTCTTTTTGGGGAAATCTCATAGGTTTTTCTGAACAACAGTTCAGTGTGAATAGCAACTGCTTGGTCATAGTGGGAGTTACAGGTGAGATTAAAAAAAAAAAAAAAAAAAAGGATAGGCTTCATCCCACCCACTCCAGAGAACTTCTTTTCAGGTGTCTATCTTCAATGATAAAGGTTTCTATGACACCAGTTCATATTGGGTTTAGTTTTGTGTTTTTTTTTCTCCAAGTTCTCTTCTGCTCACCCCAAACCCTTCAATCCTTATTGTCCAGGCATTGAATTGCATATCAGGTATGTCAGAAACTCCAGATGATCCTGATTAGGAATCACAGATGAGTGAGATCATACAGTGATTGTCTGTCTCTGACTGTGTAAGTTTGCTGAGTATGATCTGTTCCAAGTCCATTCATTTTTATAAAAATTTCATCATGTCAGTTTTTCTTACTGTTGAGTAGCATTCCATTGTGTAAAAGTGCCACATCTTCATTGTCCATTCATATAATACTGGGCACCTGGGTTGATTCTAGTTCATAGCTATCATGAGCTGAGAAGCTATAAACATGGTTGAGCAAATATTACTGTAGTGAAGCATGAAGCATTTAGGGTAAGTGCTCAGAAAGGTAAACACTGAATCTCTTGGCAGCTCTATATTCATCCTTTTTAGGAATTTGCATATTAATTTCCATAGTTGATATACAAATTTACATTCCCACCAATGGTTCCTCTTTCTCCACATCCTCGCCAACATTTGTTGTTGTTTGATTTTTTAATGATTGCCATCCTTACTGGAGTAAGGTGGAATCTCAAGTTTGTTTTAATTTGGGTTTCCCTAATGGTTAGGGATGTTGAACATTTTCTTAAGTGTGTGTTAGCCATATGTATTTCTTCCTCTGAGAACTCCCTACTCAGTTCTCTGCCCCATTTGTTAAGTGAGGTATTGATTTTTATTTATTTATTTATTTTTTTTTTTTTGAGGTAGCATCTCACTATAGTCCAGGCTGATTTGGAATTCACTATGTAATCTTAGGGTGGCCTGGAACTCACAGTGATTCTCCTACCTCTGCCTTCCAAGTTCTGGGATTAAAGGTGTGAACCACCATGCCTGGCCTTTTGATTAGTTTTTTTTTTTTTTTTTTTTTTTTGAGTTCTTTATTGATTCTAGATGTTAGGCCTCAATCAATGATATAGCTATAGCTAGAGAACGTTTTATCCCATTCTGTGGGTAATCTGTTGGTTCTGATTACAGTATGTTTGTCTGTGCAGAAACTTTTTAGCTTTATGAGATCTCATAGTTTGAGTGACTGTTTAATTTCCTGGGATACTGGGATTCTGTTCAGGAAGACTTTCCCTACTCTTATATTGTGAAGAGTTCCTCCTATTTTTTTTCTTCCTGTAGGGGAAGAGTTTTAGGTGTTTTTTTTCTCTCTCTCTCTCTCTCTCTCTCTCTCTCTCTCTCTCTCTTTTCTAGGTGTTTTCTAACTTTTTTTAAAAAATCAGTTTTGTAATCAGTATATACAGTCAAGTTGATACAAGCATTAGCCTCCTCCTTGTCTTTGCCCCTCAACAGGGACCCTCCTTGTTCTGGAATGTGGGTCATGCATTGTGGGGTAAGCTATAAGTTATTAGTAGGAGGCAATGTCTCTGTGTATCATGACCCAATATGTGGCTCTGACATTCTTTCCACCCCTCTTCTGCAAATTTCCATGAGCCATGTCGGGTTCATTTTAGGTCTGCTTCAGTGATGAGGTCTTGGGAGCCTCTGTGTCTCTGGATATCTGGTTTGATAGTTGAGTGTTGTCTGTGTCTATCTCCTTCACACTCGTGCTGGTACAAGGTTCAACAAGAAAGCAGCACTCTTACTCATTTCCCCACTTATTCTTAGTTTCAGCTGGGACCCTTTTGAGGTGTGATGGGCTGGTTCTTTTTTTAGATTCTGTATCCATCTGAAAAAGAGAAGCAAATTCTCCAATGGAGAGTGAAATTAGTGCCAGATAAATAGGATAACTTTTGTTTCTTAGAGAGAATTTAATAGGTGTAGGTGTCTTATAGTCTGCGATTGGTGGGAGCTTGGTAATGGAGAGTGGGCTTGTTTTGCATATGGTTCTGAATTGATTCCCAGCTCCAGTTTTGGGATTAGTTCCACTGAGCAGATCAGTTAGCCAAACCAAGAGCCAGTCATTTCCCACCATGGCTTTGCACCACTATTACACTTGTGTGAACATGACATCAGGCTGTTTGCTGCTGAGTAGTTTACACCGTGAGTTGATTGGACAGATGTTGGTCATTTTCCCCAGTTGCTCATGTAGTACTTTCTGGCATTAGATGAGGTAATTGTCTGGGAACTATCTTCCAGCTTCCAGCATTGTCACTCCATGTTCTGTACCAACAGAATATGGTGTCTTCAGCAGTAGGATCTTACCACTAACATTTTGTCAATGATCAAGTACTTTGACAGAAAACTGTCTTCTTTTGGGAAACCTAGTAGGTCTCTTTGATCAAGAGCTCACTGTGTATGATGGCCACATGCCGGTACTGAGAGTTAGAGGTCAGCGCCCAAGAAAAGAAGGAAGAAAAAGATAAGTAATATAAAAGAGATAAAGAGAAGATAGAGAAGAGGGAGGGAGGGAGGAAGAGAGAGAGAGAGAGAGAGAGAGAACCAGAAACAGGAAACGATTAAGGTCAGTCTTCATCATATCCTCCCCAGGGTCTTGTGACTCAAGTGTTTCCTCTAAGGGCCTGGTGAAGGTTCAATCATTTAGTCTGTCTTTTAGGATGTAGAATTTGATGTTACCATTGCCATTTGGGTACAGTTTTGGGTCCCCCAGCCCCACTCTTACCCTCTCACTCTCCACTCACCCTACTGTCCAATCCTTAAGATGCTTGTTAGGTATGTCAGCACCTCAGGTAGATTCATGTTAAGAGCCATAGATGAGTGAGACTATGTGTCAATTACCTTTCTGTGATTGTGTTAGTTCACTGAGAATGATCTGTTCCAGGTTCAAACATTTTTTTTTTTTAACAAATATCATTGTGTCATTTTTCCTTACTGCTGCGTAGAATTCCTTTGAGTAGATATACCAGATCTTAAGTTATCCATGTGTCTAATGGTGGACATCTGGGTTGACTCCAGCTCTTAGCTACTATGAATTGAGCAGCTATAAACATAGTTGAGTAAATCTCTCTGAACTGAGGCGTGGAGCTTTTAGGATAAATGCCCAGCAAGGGAATAACTGGGTCTGTTGGTAACTGTACAGTCAACTTTTGTAGGAGTCTCCATATTGCTTTCCAAAGTGGCTGTGCCATCTTACGTTCCCACCAACAGTTGATGAGTGTTCCTAGTTCTCCACATCCTCACCAGAATTTATTTTCATTTGATTTTTTGATGTTTGCTATCCTTAATGGGGTAAGGTGGAATCACTTTGTTGTTTTAATTTGCATTTCCCTGTTGGTTAGCGATGATGAACATTTTATTAAGTGTGTATTTGCCATTGGTATTTCTTCCTCTGAGAATTGCCCATCCAGTTCTTTGCCCCATTTTGTGAGTGAGTTGTTAGGCCTCTGTCAATTGGATATTTAGCAAATATTTTCTCCCGTTCTGTGGGTAATATATTGGCTCTTCTTATTGTATGTTTTTTTGTGAAGAATCTTTTCAGCTTCATGTGATTCCATTGGTTGAGTGATTGTTTAAGATCCTGCACTACTGGGGTTTGGTTTAGGAAGTCTTTTCCCATTCCTATATCATGGAAAGTTCCTCCTATTTTTTTCTTCCAGTAGTAACTGAGTTTCCAGGCTTATATTGAGGTCTTTCATCAATTTGGACTTGATTGTTGTGCATGGTCAGATGTGTGGATCAAGTTTTAATTTCTTGCATATGGTTATCCAGTTTGTCCAGCACCATTTGTTGAAGATGCTCTCTTTTTTCCAGCCTATATATTTAGGGACTTTGTCAAATATCAAGTAACTATATTTACTTGATCCAAAGTCAGGGTCCTTGATTCTATTCTATTGGTCTATACTACTGTTTTTATGTCAGTACCATTATTTATTTATTTTTTTACTGTGGCTTGGTAATATAGCTTTAGATCAGGTATGGTGGTGCCTCCAGAGGTATTTCTTTTGCTGAGGATATGCTTGGATATCTGAGGCCTTCTGCCTTTCTATATAAATTTGGAGATGATTTTTTCTCTCTCTTTGAAGAACAATGTTGGTATTTTTGATTGGTATTACATTAAATCTGTATATTGCCTTTGGTAGGATTGCTATTTTCACATTGTTAATACTGCCTATCCTGGAGCTGGGCAGGTCCTTTCATTTTCTCACATCCTTCTCAATTTTGTTTTTGGTTGTTTTTAAGTTTTTATTGTGCAGATCTTTCACTTCCATGGTTACTGTTATTCCATGGTATTTTATTGTTTTGTTGCTATTGAAAATGGTACAATGTCACTTATTTGTTTCTATCTTTGTCATTTGCAAATAGAAAGACTACCGATTTTTGTGCATTGAGTTTGTGTCCTGGTGCTTTGCTGAAGGATTTAATCACTGTTAAGAATTTTGAGATGTAGGCTCTGGGGTCTCCTATGTATTGAATCATGTCATCTGTGCATAGAGCTAACTTAATTTCTTCCATTCCAATTTGTGTATTTTAAAATTTTTTTGTTGTTAATTTTTATTTATTTATTTGAAAGTAACAGAGAGAGAAAGAGGGAGAGAGAGAGAGAGAGAGAGGGAGAGAGAGAGAGAGAGAATAGGCACACCAGGGCTTCCAGCCACTGCAAATGAACTCCAGATGCGTTCACCCCCTTGTGCATCTGGCTAATGTGGGTCCTGGGGAATCGAGACTCGAACCAGGGTCCTTAGGCTTCACAGGCAAGCGCTTAACTGCTAAGCCATCTCTTCAGCCTAATTTGTGTATTTTTTAATACTTTCTCCTGTTTTATTGCTTGATCTAGGACTTCCAGTATTGTACTGAAGAGTAGAGGTAAATGTGGACATCCCTGTCTTATTCCTGATCTCAACGGGGATTCCTTCAGTCTCTCTGCATTAAATATTATTTGGGCTTTAGGAGCTTTATATATAGTCTTTATTATGTTGAGCTATAAACCAACCATGCCAATTCTCTCCAATGTTTTGATCATGAAATTATTTGTATTTTGTCAAAGGCCTTTTCTGCATCTTTTGAATTGATCATATGCTTTTTGTGTTTAAGATTATTAATGTGGTGTATTACATTGACAGATTTCTGTATATTATACCACCCCTGCATTCCTGGCATGAAGCCTACTTGATCAAGTTGGATAATGCTTTTGATGTGTTGCTGGATTTGGTTTGCAAGGATTTTGTTCATGACTTTTTCATCTAAGTCCATTAGTGAAATAGGCCTATAGTTCTCTTTTATTGTGTCATCTCAACCAGGTTTTGGTATTAGAGTGATACTAGCTTCATAAAAGGCATTAGGGAGGTTTCTCCTTTGCTGATTGTGTGGCACAGTTTGAAAAATATTGGTTTCAGTTCTTCCATGAAG
Organism: Dipus sagitta; assembly: GCA_036346955.1. Classification (NCBI taxonomy): domain Eukaryota; kingdom Metazoa; phylum Chordata; class Mammalia; order Rodentia; family Dipodidae; genus Dipus; species Dipus sagitta. The sequence continues at coordinate 26,728,336 of CM070781.1, read as the reverse complement.
TTTTGATAGAATTCAGATGAGAAGCCATCTAGTCCTGGACTCTTCTTCTTTTTTTTTTTTTATTTTTTGTTTTTTGTAGTCAGGGTATACATTCAAGTTGGAACCATTGTTCGCCTCCTCCCTGTCCTCTCCCCTCCATAGGGACCCTCCTTGTTGGGGTATATGGGTCATGCATTGTGGGGTTAGCCTTTAGTTACAGGTAGGAGGAAATATCTCTCTGTGTCATGACCCAACGTGTGGCTCTGACATTCTTTCCACCCCCTTTTCTGCAAATTTGGGTTCATATTAGGTCTGTTTCTCTGTTGAAATCTTGGGTGCCTCTGTGTCTCTGGATATCTGATTTGGTAGGGGTTGATTGTTCTCTGTGTCTATCTCCTTCATCATTGTGCTGTTTCCCGGTTGAACAAGAAAACAGCATTCTTGCATGTTTCCCCAATTATTCTTAGTTTCAGCTTGGGCCCTTTTGAGGTATGATGGGATGATTCTCTCCTTAGGATCTGCATCTATCTGAAAAAGAGAAGTGGATTCTCCAACAGAGAGAAAAGTTAGCATCAAATAGATGTATTAACCATTGTTTTTTAGAGATAGTATAGTGGAGAGCAGGTTCATTTTTGGATATGATTCTGACTTGTTTCCCAGCTCCAGCTATGGATTCTGTTCCACTGAGCAGATCAGTTAGCCAAGTTGAGAACAGTTAGTTTCCCACCATGGCTATGTCCCTCTATTACACTTGTTTGAGCATCAGGTCAGGTTATTTGCTGCTAAGTAAGTTAGACCATGCATTGCTTGGGCAGATATTGGTGTTTATCCCCCAGTCATTCATGTAGCAACTTCTGGTACTAGATGTGCTAACTGTCTGGGGACTGACCCTCTTACAGCTTTCAGCCATATCGCTCTATGCTATATACCAACAGTGTATGGTGTCTTCAGCAGTAGGGTCTTACCACTAACCTATGGTGCATCCTCAAGCACTCTGACATAAATATGTCTTCTTTTGGGAAACTTTGTAGGTCTCTGTGATCAAAAGCTCATTGTGGATGATTACTGCCTGCTGATACCGGGAGTTATAGGTCAGTGGCCAAGAAGAGAAGGAAGAACCAGATAAGTGATATAAAAGAGATAGAGAGATAGAGAGATGAGAAAGAAGAGGGAGGGTGGGAGAGGGAAAGAGATAAAGAGAGAGAGAGAGAAGCAGAAATAGGAGCAGATGATGAACAATTTTTGTTGTACACTCTCCAGGGCCTTATGAATCTAGTGTTCCCTCTAAAGGCCTGGTGGAGGTTCATCCATTTGGTCTGTATATTAGGATGTAGAGTTTTATGGTACCATTGCCTTTTGGGTCCAGTTTTGTGTCCCCCACCCCCTCCCTTGCCCTGCCCTCCCTCCCCAACCTCCCTATTGTCCAGTCCTCAAAATGCTTGGTATGTATGTCAGCGACTTGGGTAGATTCAGGTTAATAGCTGTAGATGAGTGAAACTATGTGGCAATTATCTTTCTGTGATTGGGTGAGTTCACTGAGAATAAGCTGGCCCAGGCTCAACCATTTTTCTTCAAATTTCGTTGTGACATTTTTGCTTATTGCTGTGTAGAATTCCATTGTGCAGATATACCACATCTTAGTTTTCCATTCGTCTAGTGACAGACATCTGGGTAGATTCCAGCTCTTGACTATTATGAATTGAGCAGCTATAAACATGGTTGAGCAAATCTGTCTCAGCTGAGGTGTGGAGCTTTTAGGGTATATGCCCAGTAAGGGAATAACTGGGTCTGTTGGTAACTTTAAATTCAGTTTTTTTTTTTTTTTTTTTTTTTTTTTTTTTTGTGAACCTCCATATTGCTTTCCAAAGTGGTTGTACCATCTTTACATTCCCACCAACAGTGGATGAGTCAAGTCACTACAGATACTTGATATTTGACAAAGGTCCTAACAATGTAGGCTGACAAAAAGACAGAATCTTCAACAAATGGTGCTGGACAAACTGGATATCCATATGCAAGAAACTGAAGCTTGATCCACACATATCTCCATGCAAAACAATCAAGTACAAATTGATCAAAGACCTCAACATAACACCAGAAACTCAGCTACTACTGGAAGAAAAGTTAGGAGGAACATTCTATGATCTAGGAATGGTAAAAGACTTCCTGAACAAATACCCAGTAGCACAGGATCTTAAACAATCACTCAACCAATGGGATCTTACGAAGCTGAAAAGTTTCTTCATAGACAAACATACAATAAGCAGAGCCAATAGATTACCCACAGAAAAAATATTTGCTGGCTATCCAACTTACAGAGGCCTAATCTCTAGAATCTACAAAGAACTCAAAAACCTAAAGAATAAAGAGTCAAACATGCCACTCACAAAATGGGGCAGAGAGCTGGACAGGCAGTTCACAGAGGAAGAAATACAAATGGCAAACACACACCTAAGGAAATGTTCATCATCTCTAATCATCAGGGAAAAGCAAATTAAAACTACCATGAAGTTGCACCTTACCCAAGTAAGGATAGCAAACACCAAAAAATCCAATGAAAATAAATGTTGGCAAGGATGTGGAGAAATAGGAACCTTCATCCACTGTTTGTGGGAATGGACTCTTCTTTTGGGGGAGGTTTTTGATTAACTTTTCAATCTTGATGGGTGTGATAGGTTTATTTAGGAGATTAATCTGCTCTGAGTTTCACTTTGGTATGTGTTACATGTCCAGGAATTCATACATTTCATCTGTATTATCTAGTTTTGTGGAGTAGAGGTTTTTGAAATAAGTCCTGATGATTCTCCCAATTTCAGTTATGTCTGTTGTGATCTCTCCTTTTTCTTTTCTAATTATGTTAACTTGAAGCATCTCTTTTTTTCACTTGATCAAATTGGCCAGGGGTGTGCCAATCTTGTTTATGTTTTCAAAGAGCCAGCTCTTTTTTTCATCAATTTTCTTAATTGTTATTTTAATTTCCAATTCATGAATTTCTGCTCAGATCTTAATTATTTCTTTTCATCTTTAGCTTTTTGGGTTGGAATCTTCTTGATTTTCCAGTGCTTTTAGGTGGATGGTTAGGTTTTTGATTTGGAATCTCTCTCTCTTTCTTATGAAGGCATTTAGTGGTGTGAATTTTCCTGTGAGTTGTGCCTTCATTGTTTCTCATAAGTTTTGATACGATGTGTTTTCATTGGCATTCATTTCTAGAAATTTTGCAATTCCATTTTTTATTTTGTCCACTACCCATTTATTGTTTAAAAGAGTGCTGTTCAGTTTCCAGTAGCTGATGGGATTCTTGGTGCATCTTTTGTTGTTAATTTCTACCAATACAACATTGTGATCTGATATCATGCAGGAAATTATGTTGATCTTTCTAAATATATGGAGGCAGGCTTTGTGACTCAGTATATGATCTATTTTAGAGAAGGTTCCATGGGCTGCTGAGAACAATGTGTAATCTGTGGATTTGGGGTGGAATGTTCTGTAGATGTCCATTAGGTCTTATTGTTCTATGGTTTTGTTGAGATCTCTCACTTCCCTGTTGATTTTCCATTTGGATGATCTATGTATTGCTTATCATGGAATATTGAAGTCCCCCAATGTTATAGTGTTGGTGGTTATTTCTGTTTTATTGTCAAGTAGGTTTTGTTTTATTAATTGTGGTGCCCCTGTGTTTGATGCATAAACATCTATGATTGTGATAATCTCTTTATGGATCATTCCCTTGAAAAGTAGGAAGTGGCCTTCTTTGTCTTTTTTTATTATTAGTTTTGGTTTGGTGTCTATTTTATCTGATATTAGTATCACTATGCCTGCTTGTTCTTAGTCCCGATTGCTTGAAATATCATTTCCCACCCTTTCACCCTGAGGGGGTGTCTGTCTTTTGTGTTGAGGCAGGTTTTGAAGACAACAGATTGAGGTGTTTAATTTTCTGATCCCCCCTGTTAGCTTGTAACTCTTCATGAGTGAAATAAGGCCATTAATATTTAGGGTACTGACTGTGATTTTTTATTTGATCCCTGCAATATTGTGTTGGTTTATGTGGTTTGGTGTTTTCATGGACTTTGAAGATTTTGTACCTTCTCTGAATTTGGTTATTGTGATCTGCTTTTTTGTAGGCACTTGAGGTTGATTATTTGATTCTTCTGTGTGGAGAATTTCCTGAAATACTCTGTGTAGGATGGGTTTTGTGTACATATAGTTGTAAAGCTATGTTTTGTCATGAGAAGTTTTTCTTTCACCATCTATTTTAAGGGATACTTTTGCTTGGTAGAGTAGTTTGGGTTGGAATAAATATCTTCTTAGACTTTTCAGTGTTCCATTACAGGCCCTTCTGGCTTTCAGGGCTTCCATTAAGAAGTCTGAAGTAATTCTGATGGGGTTACCTTTAAATGTATTGTGTTGTTTTTTCCTAGCTGCTTTTAGGATTTTCATTTTGGTCAATGTTTAAAGTCTTAATGGAAACATGTCTTGGAGAGTTTCTCCTCTAGCCCAGACTGTTTGGAGTTCTGTTAGCTTCTTGTAACTTAATAGGCTTTCTTTTGAGATAGTGGGGAAGTTTTCATGGATAATTTTGTTGAATGCCTTTGGTCTGAAATTTATCCCCTTCTGGTATTCCAATGATCTAAATGTTAGGATATTTAAGGGTATCCCACAATTCCCCCATGTTCTGTTTACAGAATTTTTTCAACTTATTGAAACTGTTGCCCTCTCGAACAGTTTCTTATGTTTTGTCTTCAAGTTCTGAGTTTCTATCCTCCACATGGCTGACTATGTTCTTGAGAGCTTCTATAGAGCTTTCAGCTTGTTCAATTTGGTTTGCATTTTCTAGTACTTTTCTAGGAGTAGTTTCCATCCCTCTGTCAAGTTCCCTTTCAACATCACTTTCTGATTTTCTTGATGCTTCTTTGAATTCATCCATGCATTTCTTTATGTTGTCATTGAGCCTAGCCAGCTGATTATTGAGGTCCTCTTTTATTTCACTATTCTTCATATACTTTAGCTTTTAGGACCCCTTCCATTTTCTTATCTATTAGGTCTAGCCTAGCTTGGAAAGCATTCATACATTTATCAGCCCTTTGTTGCTTTTCTGCAAGTTCTGTTCTTTTTTGGCCAGGGTTACATAGCTTATAGGTCCATATTGGGGTTCTGATCTTAATGTCTCTTCTATGTTTTGATTAGAGACATCCATTGTAGGATTGGGTGATCTTGTTGGCTTCACTTGCATTTGATTTTTCATGTTATTCCTTCTGCACTGTGTTCTGCCCATCACAATGTAGGGGTAATGAGAGCAGGACTGAGGTTTTAGGGGTGGAGAGTGCAGGATTGAGGTTACAAGGGGTGGGAGGAGCAGGACTGATATCATGGGGAGACCAGGACTGAGGTTTCAAGGGGTGGGGGGAGTTGGACTGAGGTCAAGGGGGGTGGGGGAATGGGACTGAGGTTGTGAGGGGTGGGGGGGAGGCGGACTGAGTTTGCATGTGCTCGGTCACTAGGGTGGGGGTAGTGTGATGGCTTTTGTGTGGGATGGAGAGTGTGCTGGTCACCTGTGTGCACAGGCACAGGTGGAGCTAAGCTGGTCTGCGTCCCTTTGCCTGTAGTTAGTCCAAGAGAAACTTGTAGCTGGGCCTATGGCTAGGAAAGCTGCTTGAGGGGATTGGGAGACTGGTGTGCTACCCAAGACCATGGGAATCTGCATTTCCCTTTTTTTCACCTCTCTGCCCTCCCACTTGAGGTCTATTAGAGTCTGCTCCCCTCTAAAACACCCAATGAAACTTAATGTCTTGCCTTTCCTTCCCTGGGAGGAGTGGCACAGTTAGATGGATGCCATCTTGACTGGAAGTTCCAAGCTTTAGGTTTTATATTGAGATCTTTAATCCATTCAGACTTGATTTTTGTGTATAGAGAGATGAGTGGGTCTAGTTTCATTTTTCTACTTATGGTTATCCAGTTTGTCCAGCACCATTTGTTGAAGATGCTGTTTTTCTCCAGTCTACATTGTTGGGACTTCTGTCAAAGGTCATTTAGCTGTAGTGTCTTGACCCAATGTCAGGGTCTTCAATTCTGTTATATTGTTATATATGTAGATTTTTGTCAGTACCATGTGCTTATTGTTAATATGGCTTTGTAATATAGTTTTAGATCATGACACCACCAGAGATGTAACTTTTGCTACAATAAGTTTGGATATCTAAGGGCTGCTGCCATTCCATATGAATTTTGAGATCCTTCTGTTCTATCTCTGTGAAGGATGATGCTGGATGTTTTATTGGTAGTGCATTAAATCTGCATATTACTTTTGGTAGAATTATTTTCACAATATTACCTATCTAGGAACATGGGAGGATTTTACAACTTCTCAAGTCCTCCTTAATTTATTTGTTAACTGTTTTCATCACATCCTTGATCAGTCTTATTCCAAGTTATTTATGTATTTTGTTCTTGCTATTGAAAATTAGAAAGCCTTTCCAATTTCTTTCTCTGTATATTTGTCCTTTGCATATAGAAAAGCTACTGATTTTTGTGTGTTAATTTTGTATCCTGACACTTTACTGAAGGAATTAATCACCTTTAGAAGTTTTGAGATGGAGACTTTTGGATCACTTATGTATAGGATCATGTTATCTCCAAATAGGTCTAACTTGACTTCTTCCTTTCTAATTTGTATGCCTTTAATTTTTCTTATGTCTTATTCCTTGTGATAGGACATCCAGTACTATGTTGAAGAACACTGGTGACAGGGGGAAGTCCTGTCTTGTTCAATGGGATATCAATGGGAACACCTTGAGTCTTTTTCTATTAACATTATTGGGACTTTAGGTGCTTTATATATAATCTTTATTGTGTTGAGGTATAAATCCGCCATGCTTATACTCTCCAGCATTTTGATCATGAACTTGTATTGCACTTTGTCAAAGGCCTTCTTTGCATCAATTGATATGATCTTGTGGTTCTTGGGATTAAGTTTATTTATGTGGTGTTTCATGGTACCTGGTTTCTATATGTTGAACCATTCCTGCATCATGGAATGAAATCTACTTGATCAAGGTGGATAATGCTTTTGATGTGTTGTTAAGTTCAGTTTTTGAGGATCTTGTCCAAAATCTTTGCATCTAAATCAATCAGGAATATAGGCTTTTAGTTTTATTGTTGTCTCTTTCTGATTTTGGCTTTAGGGTGTTGCTAGCTTCATGAAAAGAGCTAGTGAGCATTCCTTCTCCCTAATTATACAAAAAAATTTGAGAAAAAGTAGTTTCAGTTTTTCAATGAAATTTTGATATAATTTATCTGACAAACCATCCAGTCCTGTACTTTTCTGTTTTGGAAGGTTTTTGATTACAATTTCAGTCACAGTGGGTGTGTTAGGTTTGTTTAGTAGATTAATATGCTCTGAGTTCAGTTTTTTAGGTGGCATTTGTCTAGAAACTCATCCATTTCTTCCAGATTTTCCTATTTTGTGGAGTCAGGGTTTTAGAAGTAAGTCCTGATGATTCTTCCAATTTTATTTGTCTGTGGTGACCTCTTCTTTTTCATGTCTGATTTTGTTAATTTGAGACATCTCTCTCTCTCTCTCTCTCTCTTTTTTTTCTTGGTCAAATAGGCCATGGGTTTATCAATCATATTTCGTTTTCTCAAAGAGCCAGGTCTTTGTTTCATCAATTTTCTCAATTGTTTTCTTAGTTTCCAATTCATTAATATCTGGTCTGATCTTGATTATTTCTTTGTGCCTGGATCTCTTTGGCTTGGATTCTTCTTCTTTTTCATAATGCCTTTAGGTGGTGGTTAGGTTACTAATTTAGGATCTCTCTGTCTTTGTTATGGAGGCATTTAGTGCTACTGTTTGGGGCTTTTTTTTATGGGGTCTAGTGTAAGGAGGAAAGAGTTATAAGGGAGCACAGGTTGGGTGATTGTCTCTTTAGATTTGATGGACCTCCACTGTCTAATATTTTCTCTCTGCACATATCTTTCCAATAATGCATTTGATTTTACTAATATGTATGCTTAATTTGCATAGGATGGAGTAGTGAATAAAAGATTGTTCACTGAAAGTTTACTCAGGTGACATAAATGGCCTTATTGTATATGCATCCAATACTAGTCTACGTCAGTTCAGCTCAACTACCGTGGTTGCAGGATTTGTTGTTCTTGCACATGTTTCAATGGAAACAGAAGGGTATCAGGAGTCCCTATGGACTATTTCTATTGTTTAATGCAAGTGTATGCACAGCTTGTTGGAGGTTGATGTCTTTGTGAGAAAAGGGGTGGAAGCATCCCCACTTACTAACCTATTCTCCATGATTGTCTGTCTCAGAGAGAACATATACAAAAATATAATTTTTGCATATGTATGTGAATGTTGACTGTGCCCGTGTGTGCCCGTGTGTGTGCAAGTAGAGGATTCAGATCTATGCCATGTATCTTCTTCAAACATTCAAACATAAAGGTAAAATATCAACTAATGTCCAAAAAGAGAAGGCAAGCCAGTAAGTAAGTTAGAAAGATGTTAGCTAACACCATGTTTTTTAGAGTACATGATGGATTTGTCCTAACTGAAAAACAGACTATTGGACTGAGGAGATGACTCAATGGAAAAGTAGCTTAATTTGTAAAGAATGCTGGTCTGGGTTGATCCCCAGTACCCATGTAAAACCTACATGCGTAATGTGGTGTATGCATCTTGAGTTCATTTGCAGTAGTAAGAGGCCCTGGCACATCCATACTCCCAACCCCATCTCTCCTCTTCTCTCCCAAAAAAATAATTATTTTTACAAACCATGAAAAAAAATAATTGAAAGAAGTTAAGTATAAGTAAGTTGTAAAGTCTTCTGTTTTCACTGTTTTGTGACAGACATCACACAATCAGTCACATTTCTGAAAAAAAAGTCTCCTAGCTTCAGGAATCGCAGTCAGAAAACATCATCCATTTATTAACTTTTTCAGTATCTGACTCACAAGCACAAACTCTGTCTGTGATTACATCTTTCCCACATAAGCTCATGGCTTAAGGGAAGAAGGGCTCATACATCTCATTAAATAAAGGGGGAAAATAACAGTGTACACTACCCCTCTAGTCTTTTTGTGAGTAGATGATATATATATTGTGTGTGTATACATATGTACATATATGCTTTCATATCATGCATTTGTATCATGCACAGTTCCTTTCTGGTGTTTTCAAAGAAAAATAACTTTCCTTCAGAAACACCTTACACAACAGCATTTTGTCTCAGCCTCTGGATTGAGGAAACTAACTAGCATTTTAATTGGATAATAGAAGGTAGAGGACAACAGTGTTTCTAGAGGATTACCATGATAACCCTGGCTAGAAAGAATGCAAGCAGTCATGTACTGGATATCTACTTGTCTGATATGTCCTCAATGGAAAAAAGTTAATTCAACCTGATAATCTGTATTTGTTAAATAAAAATTTAGAACAGATGACATAATATTCAAAAAGTGTTCTGCTTTTGGTTAGAGTTTTCATTATACTATGAAATATAGCTTGCACTCATTTAATTTCTTTAGATATATGCTGCGTCTCCTGTTGTTTGCTTTAATTCCAAAATAGCTTGATTTCCCTTATTCTACACTCTGAGAAATATTTGACATTAACATACCCTGTTGGCATTAACTTTCCTTTTATTGATGAAAGAAGATATGGTTTTATATAGTGTTTGCCATTTTATATATTTTCTTTTTTATTTTTTTAAACATTTTTATCTGTTTATTTGAGAGAAAGGAAGAGAGAGAAATAGGAAGATAGAGATAATGAGAATGGGCACACCAGGACCTCCAGCCACTGCAAACAAATTCCAGATGCACATCACATCTTGTGCATCTGGCTTACTTTGGCTCTGGGGAATTGAACGTGGGCCCTTTGGCTTTGTGGGCAAATACCTAGACCACTAAACTACCTTTCCAGCTCCCATTATTTTCCTGTATGAATAAGTGATAAATTACTATTATTTTCTTGTATAATTTAACTATATTTTATAATTTCATACTTTTTATCCAAGCATATTAAATCTCATTAGAAATAATACATTTCTTACACTCCATATCCTTTTGGAAGCCTGGTAACAAAAGTAAACTGCTCTGAAATAGATTCAGATACCTGAAATGTTTTTAGGACCTTACTTTATGAAAAGTAGAAGCAATGTGCTACAGAAGTTCCTTTGGGAATTACAAAGCTTCCAGAAAAAAAAAAAATCTATCTCTAAATCTCAAAAGGGATGTGGAAGTATGAACTCACAGCAGAGGAGGACTTGAAGGGGCAACCTCCATGTTAAATTCTTTGGTCATTTCAGCAAATTTTGTGTCATTATCAAGTCAGGGCGTGAGATTTCCCAGAATTGTTACTAGGTCCAAGGCTCAAGGATTATTGCAGAAGCCAGGATGGGAAGAACATAAGTGACAGACAGTAGGGAGAAATGCTTTGGGACATCATCTTCCCACTTTTGGTCTTTCACTTCCTGACTCCACAGCAGCTGCTATTGCCTCCATAATGCAGTGCTGAACATATAAGAACATTGTAATTAGAGGAAAAGGCGATAACATCAAAACAAAAGAGACTAATTGGAAGGAGAAGGTTTGATGGAGGGTGGATTGAAGAGCAGGAGATGAAGGTGGGGAAGGCAATTATCATGGTTTATTTTCTTTACTTATGGCTGCTGTCAATAAAAAAATTAAAAAATAAAATAAAAACATCATATGTCACATTCTGTAAGAGGAAGCACAGAGTTCAGATGAAAGTACATAGTGCCAGCCATAATTATGTTTGTCTTGTTGACAAGGACTTTGGTACATATCAATGACAATGTTCTGGAAACATGTTCCATCAAATTCTGGGAGCATGAACAAAGACAGAAATGCATGAACAAATTCATTCTAGATCCATTTGAATAAAGTAATGAAGGGCTTAAAGTGTAATATCAAGAAAGGGTAGCACTTAGTAAATAGAAGACATTGAACTTAATATGTCTATTTATGGGTACTCTTGACAGGCCTCCTAGGACCCTATTAATCAGATCCTGATATGGCAAGTTTAAAGCAAAGATCAGTTCACTCACTGCATTTTAGTTACTCAGCAGCATAAGAACATTTCTACACAATAGGAATCTTCATGAATAGCTTATTTTCTCTTTTTAAAAATAATATTTTATTTATTTATTACTTTATTTATTTGAGAAAGAGACAGAGAGAGAGAGAGAGAATGGGGACACCAGAGCCTCTAGCCCCTGCAAATGAGCTCCAGGCACATGTGCCACCTTGTGCATCTGGTTTTACATGGATACTGGGAAATTGAACCAGGGTCCTTAGGCTTTCTAGGCAAGTGCCTTAATAGCTGAGCCATCTCTCCAGCCCTATTTTCTCATTTTTGAAGTGTTTGTTCATTAATCTGTTAAGATCTTTGTAATAGTAGATGGTTACTAGTACCCAATACAGCTATCCTGGAAGGTCAAGTTACTATAGTGAATGTACGACAGATTAAGCTGGATTCAACAGTACATTTTATGTAGAGCACTAAATATTCCTTACCACCCAATTGCTCTGAATTTACCTAAAAAAAGGAAGAGAGGGAGGAAGGAAGGAAGGAAGGAAGGAAGGAAGGAAGGAAGGAAGGAAGGAAGAAGGAAGGAAAAAATTTCCAAAGGGGATATGTGTTTGATTAATAGCAAAATTCAAGTGAGTTGTGACAGAAAGAGAGAGAGAGAGAGAGAGAGAGAGGACAATATTAATCTGTCATCCAGAGTGTTTACAATACTTCTTAAAGAATAATAACCTCTTGCCAGATAAATTTGCTTTTATGATTCAATAAAGACTCATTTTAAACATCTACCTGATAAGCTTTCATGAATATTTGAAGTCATAGATATTTCTTTCTCTGAAAATTCTATGTGGCACTGTAACATTATTAAGTAGATCACTTGTTTTCAAAAGAAGTTCATTCTGTCAATGATCATAAAAATGTCCTCCTACCCTTACTCCCTTACAATGTGTAAAATATACATAACCCTACAGAAATCTTCTTTCTCATTAATTAGGAAATAAATTAAAAAAAGAAATTTTACTTCCTCTTATGTGTGCAAAAATGGGCCTTGAGTAGATATATCTGCCTTCAAGAAACTCAGTATCAAGCTAGGCATGGTGGTTCATGCCTCTAGGTAAGGAAGATAACTCTGAGTTTGAGGCCATCCTAAGGCTGCAGAATGAAATTCAGGTCAGCCTGGGATAGAATACAGCAAGAACCTACCTAAAAAAATAAAATAAAATTACATATATATATATATATATAGTTAAAAAGAAAGAAAAGAAAAAGAAACTGGGTAGAAAGTAAGGAACATAGTATACATAGTATATCTAGCAATTACTGACAGGCCCTGCAAAAAGTGGCCTATAAACCTAGGGTTCCTTTACAATGCTAGAGGCCCTGTCATGCCCATTCTCTGTCTGTCTCTCTCTTCTCTCTCTCTCTCTCTCTTGCTATCTCTGCTTGAAATAAATAAATCAATAAAAAAAATTAATAGGGGGCTGGAACAATTGCTCACTAGTTAAGACACTTGTAATGGCCCAAGTTTGATTCCCCAATATCCACATAAAGCCTGATGCAAAAGTGTTACATGCATCTGGAGTTTATTTACAGTGGTTGGAAGTGCTGCTGCACCCATTTTCATTCATGTTTTTCCTCTGCCTTTCTCTCTCTCTCTTCCTCACTCATTACAAATAAACAAATAAAATATTAAAAGAGAAAACATTTCATTTGAGTCTGATTCATCCATAGTCATAGAGTCAGTAAGTTTTCTGTCATTTTTTAGTGAAGGATAAATTATTTGAGACACAAAGGTTTTTATTATTATTATTATAGACCCCAATATATTCTTTGTTATTTAAAAATTCTTATCTCCTATCTACACCATCATGTAAACCCTGAATAACCAAAAGCATGCAAGACATTAAAATACGCCAGGGCATGGTGGCGCACGCCTTTAATCCCAGCACTCGGGAGGCAGAGGTAGGAGTATCACTGTAAGTTCAAGGCCACCCTGAGACTCCATAGTGAATTCCAGGTCAGCCTGGGCTAGAGTGAGACCCTACCTCGAAAAACCAAAAAAAAAAAAAAAAAAAGACATTAAAATATAATTGTTCTCTTTCTGACATTTTGTTTTATTTTATTTTATATTTTGTTTAAAGACTATGATCTTTGGTCTTGGTTTGAGACGTTGAAACATCATGGAAATTGGTAGGGACAGGCTCCCAAGATGGAGTCACCATGATCAGCAGAATGGTGACAGAGGCATGGGGAAGAGGACTATCCATATTCTTCCAGCAACCACCTGGTCATTATCCCTTCCTTGCCTAACAATGCCCCAGGTCATGGTTTCCTGCTCCCTTATCTCTTAAGTCACCTGGTTACTGTTCTGGTGTCACCTCCTAGCTATTTTAAATGGTTAATGTAATGATCTCCTCTAAAAGAACTTTTCTATTCAACTTAACAAATGAGTTTTTTTTTTTTTTCTCTTCCTCAGCTTCCCCCAACTGAACAAGCCCTGTAAGGCCCACTACCTGAAAACTCACGCTGGTTGTGCTTGTCCCTGGTGAGTCAGCCCTGGCAGCTCATGCTTTTCCCTAATAAAAGCTTTCCTCTTTGCCTCAGAGTGTTTTGTGTGGTCTTAGTCACTCCCAAGACTTACAGAAATTATTCTGAAAATCTAAATCTAGTTGTAACAACTGAGGTTCCTCAGAGCAGGTATGTGGCATGTTCTCTATGCCTCTTACTTATCATGGGATGAACAAACAGAATGAATACTAACAGCATAGGTGCTATGAATCAAAAAGAGAGAGAAAGAGAGAGAGAGAGGGAGAGAAAGAAACACCCTGCTTGACTCTGTAGTGGGATGCCCTGGTTTCTGGACTAAATAGGTATGTAGAGATTTGTTGTAAAATACATTATGTTCTTATTATTTGTAAAATAACCTTGTAAAAGGGACATAAATTAACATTTTCACATAAAAGTTTCTATATATTTAAATATGATTACTCAACACAACACAGCTGTAAGCCTAGACATATTGACTGAATGACTCAAACTAACAAAATACCACTACTGGGCAGAATGTACATAAACCTGATAAACTTAAAGCAGGAAGAAGAAAAAATAATCCTTTTTTGATACATTACTTTTCTATTTATGGAGCTCAATATTGAATCCAGAGGTATTTATATTCATTGCTGAGGTATATATTTTACTTTCATTTTCATATTATTATTGTGTTTCATAAATAAATTTTATGACTTGGAGTAAAATTCATGAATATGAGAATAACAATGTTTTTTCTCTTCATATTATGTGATTTCATAATTTCTATAAACATTAAATGTTATAATATCATTAATAAAGTTACTATTCATGAAAAAATATATAAATTACTTTTCATCTGCATCTAGGTAAGGAAGGAGAGTAGAGGGAATCACAGGTAGTTGAGTGTATAGGATTGCCTCCCCAGATTTAAAATTTAAGACTGCCTTTTATAACTCAATTTATTGACAGATTTCTAATCTCAAAAATCCTGTTAGATTCTTCATCATATAATCCAACTTAGTACTTAAACTTAGTACTTTAACCATATGAACAGCATGCCTTTATACCTATGTACCCATGATACAGACAGCTCTACTGAGGTTTAAAAGGACTGAAATAGATGAAGGTATTTTTGCCCAGAAGTGTCAGAACTGAGATTTGTGTTCTGCTTGACATTAAGAATTAGTTTCTGATCACCAAATTGCTGCTTTCCCAAACACATTCTCTTATGGATTTGGAAAAATACAGGGTTAAGTGTTATCAAATGTGGAGTTGTGATATTATGTACTACGTGTTACATCTACCGCTGATGAGGATGCAGAATGGAAAAGGAAAAGAAAGTACATATAAATTTTACTTGAAACTCACAATCACTCTTTTAGGAAAATCTGACTCAAATACAGGTGTGAGAGCTTGCAGTGCTGTTTGATGAAGCTGAGTTCTTCGTCAAGAGGGCTGAGGGACTGGATAACCGCAGGCCACTTGGAACAGTGTCTGAACAGGTGCAGCTGCAAATCGCCTGAAGAGGAGGAAGATTCATTTCAGAAGTTCTTTGCTAACTCTGAATGCAAGTCTTTTCCAACACTGATTTTGTAATTCAAACTTCTTGTGCTGTTTTAGTTTGCCATAGGCAGAAACACTAAGAATGGCTCAGTGTAAAAGTTAGTACTTGAACTGGAGTCATTTCATTTGCTTACCAACCGTTTTGGATAAGATCTTAGAATGATTGGGCCAAGTTTCATCAATGGCTTACTTGCTTCTCCTGTGCCCTTGTAATCTTCCTGGAGTTATTTGGCTCTTTAATATAACAGGACCAGTGTCTAAAAGTCAATTAAAGTTGTCAATGTCTTCCTCACTTTCAAACAAGTATAAATGACTAGGTCAAGCTATTATTCTGAGTCAGGAAATTTGAGTCCTTGTAAAGTCACCAAAATGTTGGCTCCTGAAAAAAAAATAAAGCTTCTCTGATGTCAGAGATACTCTCTGACTCCTAGAGTCTTAAAATAGGATATTATCCATCTTATTTCCTGCTCATGATTTTGCCAGTGATAAGGATTCATCCAAACTGATTGGACACTGCAGGCAATAAGAAGAAGGAAAGAGGAAAAAAAAATCTGTCAAAAACTTTCTATCTCACAGCATGGTTCAAGCATTCCACAAAGTGAAACTTTTTGGCAGGCTTAAAAACAATATAATGGGGAAAGATATGGATGCTCTATTCAATTTAAGACATGTTCTTTAAAAAAATGTATTGCAGCGAAATTTCATACTTAATAATTATGACTAGCCAGAAAGAATTGCATATGTTGCAAGACTTTCTACTCTCATCACAATTGTCAATGTTAAAATGATGTGACAGGCTGATCGCAGATATATGTGGTTGTGTGTGCAAGTGCGTGCACACTCACACACACACACACACACATACACACACACACAAACTGGACATACAAGAATTTAAAATGTCCTAAATTATTAGAAAGATAAAAATGGATTGGATTAAATAAAAATAAACAAAAAAAAATAAAAAGGGGGGGCTGAAGAGATGTCTTAGTGGTTAAGTGCTTGCCTATGAAGCCTAAAGACTCTAGTCCGAGGCTCAATTCCACAGGTCCCACGTAAGCCAGATACACAAGGGGGCACATTCATCAGGAGTTTATGTGCAGTGGCTGGAGCCCCTGGCATGCCCATTTTCTGTCTATCTGCCTCTTTCTCTGTCTATCCCTATCAAATACATAAAAATAAACAAAAAATTGAAAAAAATGGATTGGATTTGCAACTTTATCTTCTTAGAAATTATTTCACCCAGGCCAGGTATCTGAAGATCAATGAATTTTCCA
Source organism: Dipus sagitta (assembly GCA_036346955.1). Classification (NCBI taxonomy): domain Eukaryota; kingdom Metazoa; phylum Chordata; class Mammalia; order Rodentia; family Dipodidae; genus Dipus; species Dipus sagitta. The sequence continues at coordinate 26,711,935 of CM070781.1, read as the reverse complement.
CATTTACCAATTAAAAATAAATTAATGAAAATAAATGTTAAAAATCAAATTTCTTTCACATAACCATATTAGACCTCAGGGATGGCTCAGAAGATAAGAGCACCTACCACATTAGGATCAGGGCATGAGAGGGCCCAAGTTTGATTCCCAGCAGTTACATAAAAAGCTGTGTCTGCTCACACATGCGTATAACATTAGTCCTGTGGGAAGCCAAGACAGGAGAATTACTGCAGCTCACTAGTCAGCCAGGCTGATCAAAAAAGTCAGTTTTGGGGCTGGAGAGATGGCTTAGAGGTTAAGGCACTTGTGTATGAAGCCCAAGGACCCAGGTTTGATTTTCCAGTACCCACATAAGCCAAATCCACAAGTTGACACATTCCAATTTTTTGTTTCAGTGGCTGGAGGCCTTGGTGCACCCATTCTTCCTATCTGCTTTTTCTACTTGATATCCTTCTCTCTCCATAAATAAATAAATAAATAAATAAATAAATAAATAAATAGATAGATAAATCAAAACTTATGGGACACAATGAAGGCGGTCCTCAGGGGAAAATTCATATCACTCAATGCCTTCGTAAAAAAGACAGAAAGGTCCCAAATCAATCACCTAACCATCCACCTAAAGGCACTGGAAAAACAAGAAAAATCCAACCCAAAGAGCTCCAGAAGGAAAGAAATAATTAAAATCAGAGCAGAAATCAATGAATTGGAAACCAAGGAAACAATTAAGACAATTGACAAAACAAAGAGCTGGTTCTTTGAAAAAATAAACAAGATTGACAAACCCCTGGCCAATCTGATCAAGAAAAAAAAGGTGAAGCTTCAAATTAACAAAATTCAAAATGAAAAAGGAGAGATCACAACAGACATAACTGAAATTGGGAGAATCATCAGGACTTATTTCAAAAACCTCTACTCCACAAAACTGGATAATGTGGAGGAGATGGATAAATTCTTGGACGTATACCATCTACCAAAGCTAAACACAGAGCAGATTAATCACCTCAATCAACCCATCACACTCATGGAGATTGAAAAAGTAATAAAAAACCTCCCAAAAAAGAAGAGCCCGGGACCAGATGGCTTCTCAGCTGAATTCTATCAAACCATCATGGAAGAACTCAAACCAATCTTCCTCAAACTGTGCCACACAATTGATGAACAGGGAAAGCTACCCAACTCCCTTTATGAAGCTAGCATCACCCTAACTCCAAAACCAGGCAGAGATGCCACAAGAAAAGAAAACTACCGGCCTATTTCCCTGATGAATTTAGATGCAAAGATCCTAAACAAAATCCTTGCAAACTGAATCCAACAACACATCAAAACCATTACCCACCTTGACCAAGTGGGATTCATTCCAGGAACACAGGGGTGGTTCAACATACGGAAATCTGTCAATGCAATACACCACATAAACAAGGTTAAACATAAAAACCACATGATCATTTCGATAGATGCAGAAAAGGCCTTTGACAAGATTCAACACCACTTCATGTTCAAAACATTGGAGAGAGTTGGCATGGTTGGTTCATATCTTAACCTAATAAAGGCAATATACGAAGCTCCGAAGGCCCAAATAATACTTAATGGAGAGAGACTGGAGGAATTCCCATTAAGATCAGGAACAAGACAGGGTTGTCCACTCTCACCTCTGCTTTTCAATATAGTTCTGGAAGTCCTAGCTCAAGCAATAAGACAGGAGAAGGAAATAAAAGGGATACAATTTGGAAAGGAGGAAGTTAAGTTAGCTTTATTCGCTGATGACATGATTATATATGTAAGAGACCCGAGAGACTCCATCCCAAAACTCCTGAAGGTGATTAACTCCTATAGCAAAGTAGCAGGATACAACATCAATGCACAAAAATCAGTAGCCTTCCTTTATGCAAAGGACAAAGATACAGAAAAAGAAATAAGGGACATAGTCCCATTTTCAATTGCGACAAAAAAAATAAAATACCTTGGAATAACGTTAACCAAGGAAGTGAAAGATCTATACAATGAAAACATAAAAACACTCAAAAAAGAAATTGAGGCGGACTTGAGAAAATGGAAAGACCTCCCATGTTCCTGGATAGGTAGAATTAACATTGTGAAGATGACAATCCTACCAAAGGCAATTTACAGATTTAATGCAATACCAATTAAAATCCCCACAGTGTTCTTCACAGAGATAGAAAAAATGGTCTCAAATTTCATATGGAAAGGCAGAAGGCCTCGCATTTCCAAACATATCCTCAGCAAAAGAAATACCTCTGGAGGCATCACCATACCTGATCTAAAGCTATATTACAAAGCCATAGTAATAAAAACAGCATGGTACTGGCATAAAAACAGGACTATAGATCAATGGAATAGACTTGAGGACCCGGACTTTGGGTCAAGCAACTATAGCTACTTGGTATTTGACAAAGGCCCTAACAATATAGGCTGGAAAAAAGACAGCATCTTCAACAAATGGTGCTGGTCAAACTGGATAACCATATGCAGGAAACTAAAACTTGACCCACACATTTCACCATGCACTACACTCAAGTCCAAATGGATCAAAGATCTCAATATAAGACCAGAAACTCGAATACTACTGGAAGAAAATTTAGGAAGTACATTCCATGATATAGGAATGGAAAAAGACTTCCTGAACAAAACCCCAGTAGCTCATGAACTTAAATCATCACTCAACCAATGGGACCACATGAAGCTGAGGAGTTTCTTTACAGACAAGCATACAATTAGCAAAGCCAATAGATTACCCACAGAATGGGAGAAAATATTTGTGGGTTATCCAACTGATAGAGGACTAATCTCTAGAATCTACAAAGAACTCAAAAATCTAAACAGTAAGAAGTCAAACACCCCACTCACAAGATGGGGCAAAGAGCTGAACAGGCAGTTCACAGAGGAAGAAATAGAAATGGCAAACATACACTTAAGAAAATGTTCAGCATCCCTAATCATCAGAGAAATGCAAATTAAAACAACTATGAGATTCCACCTTACCCGATAAATAAAATGTTTTCAAAAGGTAGTTTTAGGTTCAGTAATTGACTGACTCAAAGAAGCAATATGTATGAGCACTAAAGTTGGTTTATCTCATTTTTTACTCATGCATCCACATGCAGGTGCACAAACTTGCATACATTATACATACTTATACACATGACACAAGGCACATACTACTGCCCACATAGATACAGAAATGGAAGAAATCATTGTATGTCAGCAGAAAAAGATGTCTGTACATCTGTCCAAATATGTTGTGAAATGGCTTACTTTGTCCACAAAATCCACCAATAAAATATTCTCCTGTTTCTGTTTCTCTCTGTGTGTCTCTCTCTTTCTCTCCCTCTCCTCTCTATCTCTTTGATGTTACTTATCCTTTTCTTCCTTCTCTTCTTGGGTGCTGACCTGTAACTCACAGTACCAGCATGTGGCTATGATCCACAATGAGCTCTTGATCAGAGAGACCTACCTACAATGTTTCCCAAAGGAAAACTGATTTCTGTCAGAGTACATTATGACCCACTAAAGATTAGTGGTAGGATGCTACTGCTGAAGACACCATATGCTGTTGGCACATAACATGGATGGACTGGAAGGTGGAAGAGATTCAGTACCCAGACAGTTAGCTACTCTAGTGCCAGAAGGTGCTACATGAGTGACTAGGGGAAAATGACCAATATCTTTCCAAGCAACTCATGATCTAAGCTACTTAGCAGCAAACAACCTGATGTGATACTCACACAAGTGCAATAGTGGCACACAGCCATGATGGGAAACCAATTGCTCTTGATTTAGCTAACTGATCTGCTCAGTGTAATGGAACCCATAGCTAGACCTGGGAAACAAGTCAGAATCATATCCAAAAAATGAGCCCACTCTCTATTATAAAGCTCCCACAAATCATGGGTTACAAGAGAGCCTACACCTATTAAATTCTCTCTCTCTCTAAAAAAAAAAAAAAAAAAAAATGGTTATCCCATTTCTATGATGCTAACTTCACTCTCCATTGGGGAATTTGCTTCTCTTTTTCAGATATACACAGATCCTAAGGAGAGAACCAGCCCATCACACCTCAAAAGGGCCCCAGTTGAAACTAAGTGTAATTGGGGAAATAAGCAAGAGTGCTGCTTTCTTGGTGAACAAGGTACCAGCACAAGGGTGAAGGAGACAGGCACAAAACACATTCAACTTCTACCAAACCAGATGTCCAGACACACAGAGGCTCCCAAGACCTCATCACTGAAGCAGACCTAAAATGAACCCAACATGGCTCAGGAAATTTTGAGGAAGAGGGGGCAGAAAGAATGTCAGAGCCACACATTGAGTCATGATACAAAGAGACATTGCCTCCTACACATAGCTGATGGCTAATCCTATAATACACAACCTATATTCCCCATTGAGGAGGGTCCCTGTGGAGGGGGGAGGAGAGCAAGGAGATTAACAATGGTACAAACTTGACTGTATACACTGAGTACAAAACTAGTAAAAAAAAAAACTCACAATTTTCCTTCTATGTCAGATTATTGGCATCTTTTCATATCTATAGTTCTAATATCTTTAAAAAAATTAAATGAATCAGTGAGTCCTACAGGATCACACAGGTGAGGCATCTTAACATGCTACAGAATCATGCTTTGTCAGTCAGATTAAAGTGCATGTTAAGGACCTTTAACCTTAATGTCAGACAGAATTTAAACTTAATAGTGAGGATAAGTGGAAACTGATTTTCAAAAGACACTGTCAATCCCATGAACTGCTGCTTCTTTAAAGCTTTTACTTCTTCATAAGCTGCTGCATCGCTTTTCAGTTAAACTACTGCTCTTTAACGTCCTGATGCTATACTGTAACAAGGAATCACTACCCCCATTTTCATGAGCAGATCAGTGTGGAAGTACAATGAATCTGAGTTTGTTCTTGTTGGAATTCTTTGAGCATCTTCAACTTGCATACCCACCTCTTCCCTCAAACTCAGAGTTTTTGTCCATTGTGTATTTTTTCTAAAATAAACACTCTATCCCTCTCTCCTTTCCTCTTTGATCTCTATACTGTTCTCATTTCTCTCCCTCACTTTACTTCTCCTTTCTCCTCTCCTTCTTTGCAACTCTCACTCCTCTTCTGAGAGCTTCTGCTAATACACATGGGACCACTTGATAATGACAAATGAGATTTGTTTTTAACGTCATTCTAAGCTTTTCCTTATTCTTTAGAGCTTTTACTCCTCCAACATGATTATTTCAATTATCACCTCAAATTTGCTAATTCTTTCCTCTGCAAGAGCTAATTTATTGTTGGACCTCTCTAGAGAATGTTTTTCTTCAATTGTTGTGCTCATCAGCTCCCGAATTTCTCTGTGAATTCCTTGGGATGTCTGTCTCATCCTTGTAATCATTGTGTGGTGCAGGGATCTTTGCTCCGGCTATGGTTGTGCACCTGTTTTTTCTCTGAGCTCATGGAATGCTGATGATGCTCACTTGAAATTCTTTGTCAAGCAATCTATAGATCCTTTGCATTGGCATTTTTGAGATTTATATTTTGTTTCCTTTCTTTGGTCATGTTTCTTGTTTAATACCTTGCAATGGTTCGCTGGGATTTGAGGAAAAATAGCCAGTTCTTATATTTAAGTCCTGGCTTCTTGAAGCAGCAGACTTTTTTTGCCATTCAGCCTAGCTACAGGATTTATTACCTCTCAAATTTTTGCTGATATTTCTCTCACACCATGATCTTTGTTAGCAGACCCATAACTCTAATGTGTAGAGGTGTTTTCTTGTTTTTAAAGGCATCAAATGCTAGCCTCAGTCCTCTCTGAGCACTGAGACAGGTAAGATAGAAACAGACCCTCAGGCAGCCCCAGAAAATACAGAACACTTCACAAGAGGTATTACACACTTCCATGCAGAGATAGTCGCCCCCACATAGATCTTTTACTCATATTTCTGTATGTGTGGAAAAGGGGTAGGAGCGGACAGACCAAATACTGATAATAGTCCTTTCCACTTGGCTGTGGACTCTGTGTGTTTTCACAATAACCCAGATACTGGAGTAGTTTTCCTCATTTAATCCCTCACATTGACAATATGGTGTCTCTGTGGAAGTAAGGAGTCTACCACCTTGTTGATACCCTGCCCGAACAAACATCTTTTTAACAATATGTTGATTTAGTGTTAGGCCAACTACTGCTACACAGTATAAATATATAAATATTTCCCTTGAATTTATATATTTAATCTACATCCACTGGAATGTATTGAAACAATATATGTTCCCAGTTATCTAAATTATCATCAAGAAATTTGAAAAACTTTGCAAAATTAATTAGAAATAATTCATTAGTTTTGAAAATAGGATGGTTCCTCTAAATTACAATAATCAGAGAGCTGTTCATTGTGAAACCAGTAAGTAAATAAGACTTTTAAATATATGTGCATCACAGAAATGAATAGGTAGGCAGTCCATGTGCATAAAAATGTGGGTGCAGAGATAGTAAATTTATGTTTACTAGGAAATGATTCATACACCTTCCATAAACTAAGTTATACAATACTATACTCACATGAGACAAAAAAAAAAAAAACACAAACATTTACAAACATTAGCCTTTGATCTTAGACAAGTATTATTGGATTTAGTTATTTAGTAATTTTCTTGTCTCTAAATGGTGTTGTGCAAGATTAATAGCCAAAGCCATATGGTCATGAAAATTTTATTGATAATATTTTCAGGATACAAAAGACTTAGAACTGAAGCTGGAATTACTCATTACTAACATAATGTCAAAATTGAATTGCTACATTTAAAAAGATGGTTTGTGAGTGTTGTGGTATTTGTGTATATTCCTGTTTATCTGTGTGTACATCTGTGTGCATAATCATAGTGTAGACCAGAGGTATACATCATGTGAATTCACCAATTACTCTCTTCCTTATTTTTAAATATTTATTTTTATTTATTTATTTGAAAGGAGAAAGAGAGATAGACACAGAGAGAGGTAGAGAAGAGAGACAGAGAGGAGAGAATGGGCACACCAGGCCTGTAGCCACTGCAAACAAACTCCAGATGCATGTGTCTCTTGTGCATCTGGCTTATGTGGGTCCAGGGGAATTAAACCTGGGTCTTTTGACTTTGCAGGAAAATGGTTAAAGAGCTAATGCATCTCTCTAGCCCTCTTTCTTATTTTTAGACTCATGTTTTCACAGTGACCCCCAAATTCCCTGATTCAGATAGAATACCTAGCTAGTGAGCCCCTCAAAGATTCTCCTTTCTCCATCTCGTTGTTGCCAGGAGTGCAGGCATGCATCATCATGCCCAAATTCTTACTCAGGAACTGGGGGTATGAACTCAGTTCTTCATGCTTGTGTGGTAAATACTTTACCAACTCTGTTATCTTTTGAGATCTCTAAAAGGATATTTTCCCCATCAAGAAATAAAGTGCAAACTGCATATTGTACTGTGAGCTATATGAGAAAACATACTATTTCTGGCTTGCATTTTTGGTTTTAGTAAAACTCTGTAGGAGGGATGGCTCAAGAGGTAAAGTGTTTGCTGCACAGACAGGAAGAGCTGAATTTATATCACTAACACCCAAATCAAAAGCCTCGCATGGTGGCAAAAGCCTTTACTCTCTGCAATAGGGGGACAGAGACAGAGAAGCTCTTGGGCTCACTGGTTAGCTGGTATAGCTGAATCAGTGAGCTACAGGTTCAGTGGAGACTCTGTCTCAAAGAATAATGTGGAAATCAGTAGAAGAAAAGAACAAATGTTGACCTCGTACTCCACACACAAGCACATTCAGGTGCACATGCATCCTCAGATAGACATGCATCCATACACACATTAACATGCATACACACATGCACCCACAGAGACACAAGTGCACACAAAAACTATAAGGGAACTTATATACAAGCCTTATATTTGTAAAGCAATTGCATTATTGGCATTATGACCCTTTGAACAAACAGGTATAGTTGTTCATTATTTTATTAATTATGCTGAAATAATTCAAATTTATTGACCATTCCATTGAAATAATTATTTACTAGAACCACTGTCAAGGACAGACAAAACCTTGCACAGAGTGTCAGGAAAATGAGAGGTATGATTAAATTTTAATTATCCATAACTTGTCCTTGCAAAAATACATTTTTTTCTCACTAAAAATTAGTAGAAATTTTCAAGTTAAAAGCTCTTACAATGTCTCTTTGAACTGTTCTTTCTCCTTTACACCTACAACTTTATTTTCTGAGCTTTTTAAAACCAAAATTTCCAAGTAAAAATCTTGAATATCTATTAGAGAAATAGTATATTATAGCAATCGTTTCAAGTTCCATCCACTGTTTCATAAGGGGTATAGTAAAAGTGGTTGCACCAATGAGGTTTTAATTTGTACTTATAATCAAAGCAGATCAAAGGCCATGTTGGGTCATAGTTCAGCTATTTTTAGAATTACAAGAATGCAGAGTTCTATCTTGCTCTTTATTTTTCTCTACTGCTGTTGGAAATTTCAACACAATAGTAAAATATCAATAATGCATAATTATTGGGAGAATTCACATAAAATTGATATGCTGTTTCAGAATATTTTATTAAATATGAGTTTCTATTTGCCTGTATTAATTCCAAAAACACAAGTTGTACTAGAATTTTTGAAGTATTTTCATGTCATTTTATATTTTTCTGTTTTCTCCTTTGTTAAAACTTTTATTTTTTTTCCAGTTCTTGCAAGGCAGGGTCTCACACTTGCCCAGGCTAACTTGGAACTCACTATGTATTCTCAGGATGGCCTCAAATTCATATAATTTCACCTACCTCTGCCTCCCAAGTGCTGGGATTAAAGGCATGTACCACCACGCTCAGCCAGTCACCACATTTTTTCATACTTATAGTATGATTATAATTCAGACACCAATGTATAACATACTCAAAAGGCATCTTAGGATCTTTTCCTGAAAACTTCCAGAGTATCATCTGAAGACTTAAGTATATGAGGCTCTGAGGACCAATCAGAACTATAAAAGTAAGGCAAAGGATGGTAATGACTATTTGCACAAACTAATTAGTTCCTAGAAAACTGAAAAGTATCAATGGATATTTATGGCCATGCCTTCATTTTGTATGTTTCAGCTATCAAATCCACTAATGAATTCCTATCATGTGAAGAGTGAAATGAAATATCTGTATGTTGTTAGAATTGTTAATTCTGTTGAGATTCAGTGAATAAGAAACATTTTTAGGGCTGGAGGGATAGCTTAGAGGTTAAGGTGTTTTCCAGAGAAGCCAAAGGACTCAGGTTCAATTCCCCAGGACCCACATTAGCCAGATGCACAAGGGGGGGGGCACGTATCTGGAGTTCGTTTGCAGTGGCTGGAGGCCCTGGCACACCCATTTTCTATCTCTCTCTTTCTCTCCCTCTTTCTCAGTCAAATAAATAAATAATTATTTAAAGAAGAAAAATTTTTAGACATTAAGATTTTCTGCTTATTTAATAATATTCATGCTTAAAATATTTCTGAAATATACAGAATTTAAAATTCAAATATTTATTTTAAATTTTAATGACTTTCATTTCTGTATATTTCACTAAATTATTTGTTACTAAAACTGTTATTATCATATTTACTATATGATATAAATTTATTAAAAAAATATATTTCATGGGCTGGAAGGGCACGCACATATCTGTAGTTCATTCACGGAGGCTGAAGGCCCTTGACATGCCCATTCTCTTTCTCTCTCTGCCTCTCTTTCACAATAAACATATAAGTATTCAAAAATATGTTAGCTATTCAAAGCTAAATGTTTTATCCAACAGATAAGTAAAGTAACTTGATGTTTTATTATTTTTAAAGATATTCTTAACAACTTCCTTCAGGCTTTACTTATGACTGAGATTTACACAAACTCAGAAAGAACTAAGGGTGTTACTAACCACAAGGAAAAAAACTGGATTTTGGTTAGTTGAATTCCCTAAATGTGTGGATGTTCTTAAAGGTGAGGTCATCAAGGTTTCAGGGTTAAGGGCTAAAAGTTCAATTATAAGAACAATGTCTCTTTGTATTTAGAAATTACTAATGATGCTGAGTGACAGAAAGTGAGGCACCCTTAATGTACATAGTCCATTCTGTAGCTCCCACAAGACCTTCTACATCATGGGAGATTACATGCATTTTCCCTGCTCCTAATATGCAGATAACATGCCAGCTCTCTATTTATGTGTGCAATACAGGACTTCAACCTCTGGTCTCATGCTTTACCAGAAAATCGAACTGCTTGTATCCATATCTTCAGAAAATCTGAATGAGGGTAGAATCAAATATGCTGCAACAATCATAACATAACATGTATTTGTAAGTAAACTGAATAAGGACCCCTGAATTAAACACCTTACTTACAGCCTTCTACAAGCATGGCCACTTTTCCCAAGAACAGATCAACAAAAATCAAAAAGTCCAGGGCTTAATCATAAAATTGTTATTAAAGAATCAAGTATAATTATGGGCATCAATACTTTATATTCCCAAATGAGTAACACTAATATTTATTTTTTTCGATATATAAGTAACTGAAAGTAGTTACTGAGAATGAAAACAGGAAATGCCAAATTGATTTTGTCTATTTTTATTGACTTGTTTTCTGTTCTCTCTCATTATTCCAGTTTTGTTGATTCTTATTGCTATCTACATTCCCTATTTATACATACCTCAAGGACATTCATTTATATTGTTATTAAAAATCAAATATATTCAGGAGTAGAATGTTATAAATATTCCATCAATCATGCTTGTAATGCCAACCTTCATGTCTCCTCTCAGTGTACAAGCTTAAAGCAAATCTTGCTATGAAATTTATTATTATTATTTATCATTTTTTAACTAGAAATAATCCAGGAGACATGATTGGAACCCAAGCAATCAAAAAGACAACAATATTATTGTTAAATTTTCAATATACCCAACTGTGTTCAATGTTATCAAACTAAAGGTTTATATTTAATTTCCTTAATTATCCAATATGATCTCCTGAAAATTATATTTTGGGAACTAGGATGAATCCATGCTACAAAAATTACACAGTGTTTTATCAATACCTATGTAGGCTCTCTTTTACCCTATAGGTGACTCACCTTTCTTTCTTTTCCTTGAGGTTTTCAGGTTTAATGAATTTAGTTGGATCATTTGTCCTACAGAGCTTAGTACATTTTGGATATTATAAATTGCTTTTGCACAATGCCACTCAACGTGTTTTTCTGTCTGTCACCTTTCTATAAAATAGTAGCATGATTTAAAAACTTCATTCAGTTCAGATGAATTACACATTAGAGAAAAGAGAAGATATAATGATCACAGCAAAGTTTGTACTCTGTCAGGAAGGGGCACAATGACATGTTATCAACTACCATGAGCCTTTCCTGAATTCATTATTATTTCTGTTTTTTTTTGTTGTTGTTGTTAGTTATGTATATAGTATGTATACAGCCATGCTGGTACCATTGTTAGCCTTCTCCCTGACGTCCCCCCATGAGGATTGTGGGTGTTGCATTGTGGGGGTGGCCATCAGTTATGGGGGGTGAGGCAATGTCTCTGTGCATAAATGACCCAACTTATGGCTCTAACAATCTTTCTGCTCCCTCTTCCAAGAATTTCCCTGAGCCATGTTGGGTTCATTTTAGGTCTATTTCAGTGATGAGGTCTGGGGAGTCTGTGTCTGTGGATATCTGATTTGGTAGGAGATGAATGTACTCTGTCTATTTCTGTAGAGCTATGTAAAGATGCATTTGAATGTTGCATAGTAATATGCATATTTCCTTTAAAATTATAAATAGAGCAAAATACCATGAAAAATGTCAATGAAAATCTCCCAACTACATTTTCCTTTATCTTTTCCACTAATATTAGTTGGGTAATTTTATATTATACCTCTAATTTTCCCCTAGTGATTTTTAGTTGGCACAAAAATATATAAACTTATGGGATACAGTGTTAACTTTTAATACATATATTCCTTAAACTGTAGTCAAATCAGTATTAGTATATCTACTAGTCCAGTATTTTAATGTTTTCTGTGTTGAAGCACTCAAAATGCCCTCTTCTACCTACTTATAAATGCATGATGCAAGGGTTGAAGAGATGGCTTTCCAGCCTGTCATCCAACTTTGAACTTCTTCAGAAACAATGTAACATAAGAGGCAAGATGGCACATGTATCTGTAATCCCAATTCACCTATCGAGTGGCCAAAAGGCAGAGGCCCTGTCTCAGAAAGAGGGTGGAAGGAAAGGAGAGGGAAAATACTTGGAGGCTGTCCTCTGACCTTCACATATGTGTAATGATCTGCACTCACCCATCATGTATATATATCCAAATATACATATCCAAATATACACAAGTGTATACACTTACAAATAAATAAATAAATAGTTTAACATTAAATAAATTTACAATGAGATGTTAATTTCTGTGGCCAATGTAGTTTACAGTGGAATCCTAGTAGTTTTCTTCCTAACTAACTGTAACATTTTACACAGCCGTAACTTAACTGGTTGCTTCCTCTCCCCTCTCAGGCTACTGGCCACTAGTATTTCTTCATGTAGCTCTTTCAGATCAGTGGTTTTAGATTCACCATATGACTGACTTCACCCTATCCAGTGTGAATGGGTTTGATGTTTGCCATTTTCCAGTATAAACTTTTAGGCAACCAAATGTATGCTACCTTCCCTGCCTATTACCACCCCTGAATAGGTCTATAAAAGAATTGACCTAGGCATGGTGGTACAGATCTGCAATCCTGGCATTTGAGAGGATAAGACAGTATAGTAATAAGAGTTCAGGCCAGCCTATTCCTCATGGAGAGGCCTAGACTCAAAATTTAAAGTAAAAAAGGAAACTAACAAAATACAAATATTTATTAACTCACTAACAAAAGTCAAGAGGTTATGGAAAAACGGCAAAGATAACAGCTCTTGCATATCAGGATTTCTTGTCACTCAAGTGCTCTTACAGAGTCACATACTTTCTCTGCTGGGTTTTCACCTGTTCTTGCATAGAAACTTCAAGTATGATACTCAAATGCAACACCCACAAAGTTCTCCATTTACAAGTACTTCTAACAAAGAGAAGATGTTTCTACAGACAGCTTCAGCAGACTTCCTCTCATATTCTGTGACCCACAAAAAATTCCTTTTCTACTGTTAAGGTAGCAAACACCAAAAAGGGACTGATGTTGATAAATCACATTTTTTTTAAAAAATCTTGACAAGCCACAGTGTTGAATAAGAATCTGTTAGACTGGAGATCTTCCTCCTAGACATAAAAGGATTAATAACTTAAAAATTTTGTCCCAGGGATCTGTTATTTGTACAGTTTTCTTTTGTGAATAAATATGAAAGATCATTCTAGATGGATATACAAAACCAGTGTTATATTATAAGTATATACTCACAATAATGTTTTTAATTTTTGACAATATATTTTGTGTCCAGAACCCAATGGGTATAGATGCATCTATATTTTTGACAAAATTTAAGTATTGAATGGTTTAAAGTATAATAAAAATCCCTCTACAAAATGTTTGCATCACTGTATTCATTCAGCTATGATATGAAATTATCTTTCTCCTCCAGTTTTCAAAAGTGAAATATAATACATGATATCTTTGTCAATTTAAAAAATTAATAAAAATTCTTTGCTATTGATCCAACTTGTACAACTTGTATGTCTCTAAGCACAGATAGGTTTAATCATGTCCTTATATGTTAGTAAGGAATTTCATTTATTTTGTATTCAGATATAATTCTATATGGGGTGATTCATATGCTCATATTTTACAGTAGGTTTTCTGGTGGCCTACTTTGAAGGAAAAGCACAAAATGCATATGGAAAATAAATATAAACTGATGTACATTTTTATACAGGGGAAACAATCTCATGACTTACATTATTAGACTAAAAAGTGCTTCACAGAAAACAGTGAGGAATCTGCTACAAGCTTCAGGAGAGATACATAAAATAATAAGAACTAAAACTTAGAAATTAATTATAGTTTAAGGGGGGTGATGTCTCCGTAGATAAAGCACTTGTAGTTCAAGTCAGAATACTCTAGTCTGATGCTCCAAACTGCATGTAAAAAGCCTTAATCCTGAGGCATGGTCCACACCATAGAGACTGAGTGTTGCCTTCATGACCGACCATTGACTACTGATAATCCACTGTGGAGAGTCCTCAGAGGAATGGAGACAGGGGCAGAGAGAGAGAGAACATAATAATATAAACTGATGAGAAAACGAACAACCACAATAGGTTAAAATGTGTAATTTTTTAAAATCCAGAATCCTAGCAGGCTGATGCTGGAAAGAAGATGGAAAATAGAGACAGAACAATTTTCTAGATGTTCCTGTTGAGTGCAGGAGAGGACAGCAGAGTGAGAATCCAGAGAAACACTACAGCAAATGAGGTGGAAAGACAAAGATCATCGTGAAATTTGTCCTCTGACCTCCACATACACATGGTGACTCACATACTTACATTTACTCATTTTTTCTCTCTCCCTCCCTCCCTTCCTTTCTCTCTCTCTCTCTCTCTCTCTATCACACACACACACACACACACACACACACACACACACACACACAGTGGTGGCTTGATTCAGGTGTCCCCCATAAATTTAGGTGTTCTGAATGCTAGGTTCCCAGCTGATGGAGATTTGGGGATTAATGCCTCCTGGAAGCCATATATTGTTGGGAGTGGGCTTATGAGTTTTATAGCCAGTGTCCCTTGCCAGTGTTTGGCATATTCTCCTACTGCTATTGTCTACCTGATGTTTTCCAGGGGGTGATGTCCACCCTCTGCTCATGTCATCATTTTCCCCTGCCATCATGGAGCCTCCCTTCAAGTCTGTAAGCCAAAATAAACCCTTTTTCCCATAAGCTGCTCTTGGTCAGGTGATTTCTGCCAGTAATGTGAACCTGACTGCAACACACACACACTTATGTCCACACATATACAGCATAATAACAAACAAATAAATAACAACTATAAAAATAATAGAAAAATCTTATGGTTAAATATTAAATATGGAGCAGTTACCTCTTGAATTATGGAAAAGTTAGGGCATTTACATTGAAAGAAAAAGTTTTATTTAGACATTTAAATTATATACAAAATAGCATGAAGTATAAATATACTTAATATTCTGTTTATCTACAGTGAATCACTAAGTTTAAAAATCAACTTAATAAGCCCTAAAAGGACAGATTGATCAAAATAGTGATGTTCTTCAGCAACACACAATTAGATGCTAAGTCTTGTGTTGTAACAGCATTGTACTGACCTTTTTGATCTTTTGTCCTCCATCGTGACCTTCTGTCAGCTTTCATAAACCACTGCTTTCTCACCTCCACAGATCTATTCCGTGAGTTATGCTTGCTTTGGCCTCTAATGCTTTGTCTTCTCTGCACTATTTATTACCATTGAACTTTTCTAAGTACAAATTCTCAGAAAACCTCTTTTCCAGAGATCATGGCAGCATCCTTTTTACAAATTCAAAGGACACTACTTCTTAATCTACAAAATTTGCAGCATACTTTCATATCTTTTACGAAATACTTGCCTTGTTTTCATTAATTTGCCACTCATCCAGAATTGTTTACTGTCTTTCTGGGATGTCCTGACCTTTGTTCCCTGTACTCACTAGGTGCTCCAGAGGCTAATATAACTTGGGTCCTCATGAAAACATTGAGAGCGCTGGTCCTCCTCTCTGTCATATCCTGTTTCACAGAATACCTTTCAGACTCCCAAAGAAGGTTTTGTCATACTTCACATTCATGAATATCACCACTTTCTGAGGCTATTTCTAAACAAACTGACCTCAACCTAACTGACACAGAGGGATGAAACTCAAGGTGGCCTGAAAGCAAAGCAGAAATAGGAATAATAATTCACTCTTCACTCTTTCTGTTTTTTTTTCTTTTTTTTTCTTTTTCTTTCTTTCTTTTTTTTTTTTTTTTTTTTTTTTTTGCTTCTGTTTGTATCTAATGTGGGGTATCTAATGTGTATGGCCTGGGTTATGGGTGTGGGTGGTATGGTGTATGCATGGGCATGTGCTTAATTGTGGCACCCCATGGGCTTCTCTGAAGCAGGGTGTGCTTGCCTATGGTGGCCTGAGAAGAACTTCGATGTCCCACTTCTTACCTATGGTTTTAAGCCTGAGTCTCTTCGTGACTCCTGAGCTTGCCATTCTTGTTCACATGTTCCAGTGATTCTCTGGTCTCTGACTACCTGCAGGAGAGGGGCTTCAGGCCTTGTGACCATGCCCACCCGTCTAGGTGAATGTGGATCTTGGAGATTTGAAGTCAGGCACTTTCATGCCCCCACCCCCAGGTCCTCATGTTTGTGCATGAAGCGTGCTTACCACTGATCAATATCTCCAGCCCAGGAACAATTCTGACATGGGTATTGGGATAATTACTTTCTAGATAATTCACTCAGTTCTCATTTATCTAGATGGAAGATTGTAGCAAAAGAACAACATATTTTTAAGCTACAGAGCTAATAAGAATGGTACATTTGGGGAAAATAATAAATATATTAGATCTATAAATAATATGGCTGGGAATACTGCAAAGAAATGACCTAAGTATGAGCTGAGGGGAAGGTTGTGAAGCTGCACTGAACAGACAGAAATTGAAGCTGTTATTGACATGATTAAAATTTTAAATTAGAATGTTATCTTGGTTGTTCCTTTCTGTTCTGCTTAGAGAGTTTCCAGGAGTATTGACATACTAATTCAGAGACAACCTTGCCCTGAAACTGCCATCGGCAATATCATTAAAAGTCTTGCTTCCAACATTTCTATTTCTTGTTTAATTTGGATCTGTATTGCCACATATCACCCTACTCCCATGTATATTACACTCTATCGTCAAGGTAGGGGCATTTCTGTGTAAGTTTTGTTTTAATCTTTCACATAATATTTCCACTGTCTAAGATTTCATATATTGCATACTAAAGAGTATACACTAAATATAATGAGCTTTATACAATGTATTAATTTATTTGAATTATAGTACAAAGTTCAAAAAGTTTAATTTTTTAAACATTATCCAAAATAATTATCTTAAAATTAATGGTACAGGAGTAAGTAATAAAGAAATAGGATGACTGAGTATAGCTGTATTGAAAGAATCACATCTGTTAACAAAAATAAGACAATTTTGTCAGTTCCTAATATTTTACAAACCATATATGTGTGTATATATATATATATATACACTTATATACATATATATGTATATGTTTATGTATATGTATATTTCATACTGATTTTATATTTGGGGGTCCAAGTTCTCAACTTACATTCACAATTTTGGAGTGGGGACTGAATTTCCTCAAAAAACTTGATAACTGTCTCTCATACAGGTTTACCTTTTGTTGAGCACTAAAGAGCCTATAAGTTACTCAAACCTACCAGCTTAACCAGCCAATGACAAATTTCTTTCAACTTCTCTTTATAAAGCAAAACAACAAAGACATGGTCTTCATTTGACTTGCATAATGTTATAATCATTCCTTAAGATGTTTAAATTTGGGCTGGAGAGATAGCTTAATAGTTAGGCACTTGCCTGAGAAACCTACGGACTCAGGTTTGGTTTCCCCGAACCCACATAAGCAGATGCCCAAGGTGGTGCCTGAGTTTGGAGTTCATTTACAGTGGGCAGAGGCCCTGGTATGTCCATTCTCTAAAAGATGCATAAGTTTATATGTAGTGATTAACGTGCATGTTGCCTAGAAAGCCCCTCCCACTATAAGTATGTATATCTCCTGTTAAGAGTATACATTTACATATTATTTCAAAATGTAATTATGGTTATGTGTTAAGACTGATGTGTCGACTTCCGGTCAAGATGGCGGCATAGGAACCACGCCTAAGCAGCCTAGGGGAGAAAAAGCCAAAGAAAAACCAGCAAAATACACAAGGGAGGTGTATAAGAGATTAAAACAGCAGCGGAGAAGTAGGAGATATCCAGAGCCCACACGGGCAGGCCGAAGCAGCTCCGGCAGCGGCAGCTCGGGACCCGGTAGCGGCAGCTCGGGTTCCGGCAGCGGCAGCTCGGGACCCGGTAGCGGCGACTTGGGCTCCGGCAGCGGCACCTCGGGACCCGGTAGCGGCGATTCAGACTCTGGCAGCGGCAGCGGCAGCACGGGCACCGGCAGCTGCATCACGGGCTCCGGCAGTGGCGACTCGGGATCCAACAGCGGCGGCTCAGACCCCTGCAGCGGAAGCGGCGGTGGAAGCCGGAAGCGGCGGTGGAAGCCGTGACTCCAGCCCCAAAAACACCATCAGCTGCTCCGGTACCGGCCACAGCGGCTTCAGGGCAGCGAATCCAGCAGCGGAAGCTCCAGCGGCTTCAGCGGCAGAGGCGGATCCCGCAGCGGCAGCACCAGCGGATCAGAGGCGGAGGACCCAGCAGCGGCAGCTCCAGCGGATCAGCGGGGGCAGACCCAGCAGCGGCATCTCCAGTGGCGGATCCAGCAGCAGTGGTCCCAGCAGCGGCAGCTCCAGCGGCAGCAGCGGGGATCCAGCATCAGGGGCGCCAATCTACAGGGCCACAGTTGCCAGGCTTGGTTTGCCCCACAGGAAAAGCCAGTACCCAGTTCCAGAAAGCAGAACAGTGGCCCAACATCCCAGCCAGCAACTTGACTGAGACCAAAAGCATCCAAAGAGGTAACTGGGATTGAACCAGGGAAGGGTCTCACCTGGTCACAAGCTGACTTGGATCCCTCAACAGACCAGAAATCTTAACTTCTTTGTTGATAGAGGATCTGGTTTTTATAATACCTAATCTTGCATAAATGCTCGGTGCTGTTCTTGACTGAATGTGTATAGGGTTTAGTTAAATTTTAGAATATACCTGTATTTTATTCCACTCAACCTATTTGAATACCCCCATAGCAGGCAAACTTAACCCCTAGGACCACGTGTCTAGATACTCTGAGAGTGGTAAGAGCCACACCTAACATCTTAATCTCCTACATAGAAGATATACAATATCAGATCAATAGATACAGCAAAGGATACCCAGCTAACTGGAAAATCTAAGCAGTAACTTAATCCAAGATGCAAAAATATATACATTATAACACAAGAAACACCAAAAACCAAGGCAATATAAATCCACCAAAAAGCATCAATGCTTCAGAAATGGCCTCTAGTGAAAACGAGTTAGAGAAAATGCCTGAGAAAGATTTCAAAAGAATGATTGTAAATATGTTCAATGAACTCAAAGAAGAAATCAAAGGAATCAGAGAAGATACAGGACACCAATTTAACGAAATAAAGAAATCAATACAAGACATAAATAAGGAAATAGAAATAATGAAGAAAAACCAGTCAGAATTACTAGCAATGAAGAACACAGTTAATGAAATAAAAAACTCTGTAGAAAATCTCACCAGTAGAATGGATGAAGGAGAGGACAGAATATCTAAGCTAGAAGACCAGGTGGCAGATCTAATACAATCCAACAAAGAGAAAGACAAACTAATAGAAAAGTATGAATGGGAATTTCAAGATATTCGGGACACTATGAAAAGATCAAATATAAGAATTCAGGGTATAGTAGAAGGAGAAGAATTTCAAACCAAAGGTATAGTAGGCATCTTCAACAAAATCATAGAAGAAAACTTCCCCCAAATTGGGAAAGAGGTGCCAATGCAGATACAGGAAGCATTTAGAACACCAGCCAGACAAAACCTGGAAAGAACCTCTCCTCGCCATATTATAATCAAACTACCAAACACACAATCCAAAGAAAAAATATTGAAAGCAGTTAGAGAGAAAAATCAAGTTACCTACAAAGGCAAGCCCATCAGGATCACAGCAGATTACTCAACACAAACTTTCAAAGCCAGAAGGGCTTGGAGTGAAGTATTCCAAACTCTGAAAGATAACAACTGTCAACCAAGACTACTTTATCCTGCAAAACTATCCATTCAAATAGATGGAGAAATAAGGACATTCCATGACAAAAGCAGGCTAAAGGAGTATTTGAAGACAAAACCAGCTCTACACAAAATACTTGAAAGAATCCTCCATGCCGAAGAGAAAGAAAAACACACATATAAGGAACCTGGAAAACAGCAAACAACACTCAAATACTAGTTAATATAAGAGAGCAAAGGTAGAACCAGAACCACAAAAAAAAAAAAAAAAAATGGCAAGCATAAATACACATCTTTCAATAATATCTCTTAATATCAATGGCCTCAATGCTCCAACCAAAAGACATAGATTTGCAGACTGGGTTAAAAAGCAGGACCCTACAATTTGTTGTCTCCAAGAAACTCACCTTTCTACAAAGGATGGACATTATCTTAGGGTGAAAGGTTGGAAAACGGTGTTTCAAGCAAATGGACCCAGAAAGCAAGCAGGGGTTGCTATTCTAATATCTGACAAGGCAGACTTCACTCCAACATTAGTCAAGAAAGATAAGGAAGGTCACTTTATATTGATTAAGGGCACACTCCAACAGGAGGACATTACAATCCTAAACATATATGCACCTAACATGGGGGCTCCCAAATTCATCAAACAAACACTGTTAGAACTAAGGTCACAGATAACACCAAACACAGTGGTAGTTGGTGACTTTAACACCCCACTCTCATCAATTGACAGGTCATCCCGGGAAAAAATAAACAGAGAGGCATCTGGACTAAACGAGGCCATAGAAGGAATGGACCTAACAGACATATACAGGACATTTCATCCAAATGCTGCAGAATATACATTCTTTTCAGCAGCACATGGATCATTCTCTAAAATAGACCATATATTAGGACACAAAGCAAATCTTAACAAATTCAGGAAAATTGAAATAATTCCTTGCATTCTATCTGACCACAATGGAATCAAACTACAAATCAATAGCAAGAAAGGATATAGAGCATACACAAAATCATGGAAACTAAACAATACATTACTAAATGATGAATGGGTCAATGAAGACATCAAGAAGGAAATCAAAAAATTTATAGAGTCAAACAATAATGAGAACACAACATACCAAAATCTCTGGGACACAATGAAGGCAGTTCTAAGAGGTAAATTTATAGCTTTAAGTGCCTATATTAAGAAATTAGAAAGGTCACAAATAAATGACCTAATGCTTCACCTTAAAGCCTTGGAAAAAGAAGAACAAGGCAAACCAAAAATCAGTAGACGGGAAGAAATAATAAAGATTAGGGCAGAAATTAATGAAATAGAAACCAAAAAAACAATACAAAGAATTAATGAAACAAAGAGCTGGTTCTTTGAAAGGATAAACAAGATTGATAAACCCTTAGCAAATCTGACCAAAAGAAAGAGAGAAGAGACACAAATTAATAAAATTAGAGATGAAAAAGGTAACATCACGACAGATGCCAGAGAAATTCAAAAAATCATAGGGACATATTATAAAAACATATACTCCACAAAGTATGAAAATCTGAAAGAAATGGATGATTTCCTTGATTTATATGACCTACCTAAATTAAATCAAGATGAGATTAATCACTTAAATAGACCTATAACAAGCATGGAGATCCTAACAGTTATCAAAAATCTCCCAACTAAAAAAAGCCCAGGCCCAGATGGATTCACTGCTGAATTATACCAGACCTTCAGGGAAGAGCTAACACCATTGCTTCTTAAGCTTTTCCATGAAATAGAAAAAGAAGGAATTCTACCAAACTCCTTCTATGAAGCCAGCATCACTCTGATACCAAAACCAGGCAAAGATAGAACAAAAAAGGAAAATTACAGACCAATCTCCCTCATGAACATAGATGCAAAAATTCTCAACAAAATATTGGCAAACAGAATACAAGAATACATTAGAAAGATCATTCACTCTGACCAAGTAGGCTTTATCCCAGAGATGCAGGGATGGTTCAACATACACAAATCTATAAATGTTATACATTATATAAATGGGTTGAAGGACAAAAATCACATGATCATCTCATTAGATGCAGAGAAAGCATTCGACAAAATCCAACATCCCTTCATGATAAAAGTCCTACAGAGACTGGGAATAGAAGGAACATATCTCAATATAATAAAGGCTATTTATGATAAGCCTACAGCCAACATATTACTAAATGGGGAAAAACTGGATGCTTTTCCACTAAAATCAGGAACAAGACAAGGGTGTCCACTGTCCCCACTTTTATTTAATATAGTTCTGGAAGTCTTAGCCATAGCAATAAGGCAAGAGACATGCATAAAAGGGATACAAATCGGAAAGGAAGAGGTCAAGTTATCATTATTTGCAGATGACATGATTCTATATATAAAGGACCCTAAAGACTCTACTAGCAAACTGTTAGAGCTGATAAAAACCTACAGTCATGTAGCAGGATACAAAATAAATACACAGAAATCAGTAGCCTTCATATATGCTAACAACAAACACACAGAGGATGAGATCAGAGAATCACTCCCATTCACAATTGCATCAAAAAAAATAAAGTACCTTGGAATAAACCTTACTAAGGAAGTAAAGAATCTATACAATGAGAACTTTAAAACACTCAAGCGAGAAATTGCAGAAGACACTAGGAAGTGGAAAAACATCCCTTGTTCCTGGATTGGAAGAATCAATATTGTGAAAATGGCAATCTTACCAAAAGCAATCTACACATTTAACGCAATCCCCATCAAAATTCCAAAGGCATTCTTCACGGAAATAGAAAAAACAATCCAAAAATTCATTTGGAATCACAAAAAACCTCGAATATCTAAAATAATACTGAGCAACAAAAATAAGGCTGGTGGTATCACCATACCTGATTTTAACCTATACTACAGAGCCATAGTAACAAAAACAGCATGGTACTGGCACAAAAGCAGACTCGTAGATCAATGGAACAGAATAGAGGACCCAAATGTAACCCCATGTAGTTATAGCCACCTGATATTTGATAAAAATGCCAAAAATATTCATTGGAGAAAAGACAGCCTCTTCAGCAAATGGTGTTGGGAAAACTGGATATATATCTGTAGAAGGATGAAAATAGATTCTTCTCTTTCTCCGTGCACAAGAATTAAGTCCAAATGGATTAAGGACCTTAACATCAGACCTGAAACTCTGAAACTGCTAGAGGAAAAAGTAGGGGAAACCCTTCAACATATTGGTCTTGGCAAAGACTTTCTGAATACAACCCCAATTGCTCAGGCAATAAAACCACAGATTAACCACTGGGACCTCATGAAAATATAAAGATTTTGCACTGCAAAGGACACGGTGAAGAAAGCAAAGAGGCAACCTACAGAATGGGAAAAAATCTTCACCAGCTATATATCTGATAAAGGATTAATATCTAAGATATACAAAGAACTCAAGAAGTTAAATAATAAGGAATCAAACAAACCAATCAAAAAATGGGAAATGGAGCTAAATAGAGAATTCTCAAAGGAAGAAATACGAATGGCATATACGCATCTAAAAAAATGTTCTACATCCCTAGTCATCAGGGAAATGCAGATTAAGACTACATTGAGATTCCATCTCACTCCTGTCAGATTGGCTACCATCATGAAAACAAATGATCATAAATGTTGGCGGGGATGTGGAAAAAGAGGAACCCTTCTACATTGTTGGTGGGAATGCAATCTGGTCCAGCCATTGTGGAAATCAGTGTGGAGGTTCCTAAAACAGCTAAAGATTGATCTACCATATGACCCAGCTATAGCTCTCCTAGGCATATATCCTAAGGACTCATCTCATTACCTTAGAGATACTTGCTCAACCATGTTTATTGCTGCTCAATTTATAATAGCTGGGAAATGGAACCAGCCTAGATGTCCCTCAACTGATGAGTGGATAATGAAGATATGGCACATTTATACAATGGAGTTTTACTCAGCAGTAAAGAAAAATGAAGTTATGAAATTTGCAGAAAAGTGGATGGATCTGGAAAGAATTATACTAAGTGAGGTAACCCAGGCCCAGAAAGCCAAGCGCCACATGTTCTCCCTCATATGTGGATCTTAGCTAGAGATGATTGGGCTTCTGTGTGAGAAGGAAAAAACTCAGTAGCAGAGGCCAGTAAGTTAAAAAAGGAGATAGAAAGGGAAGAGAAAGAAAGGAAGGAGGGCTTTTATTAGGTTGGTATTGTATATATGTAAGTAGAAAGATTGAGATGGGGAGGGGATATGATGGAGAATGGAATTTCAAAGGGGAAAGGGGGGAGGGTAATACCATGGGATTTTTTTTGTTATCATGGAAAATATTAATAAAAATGGAGAAAAAAAAAAGATCTATTCTGGGAATTTCCTTAAGAAAAAATAAATCCAAATATTACATAGACAAAAAAAAAAAAAAAAAAGACTGATGTGTCATTGTCCCAAGAAGTAATTTGTTTTAAACCAAGTCACAAGTAAAATCATTTAAAAACATAAAAAAAACACAATAATGTGCCATTTTAATTTTTAAAATATTATAAAATATTTTGGACAAAATGGGCTTAAAATTAGTTAAAACTAAGAAACAATGTTCTTCTGGTTTACACAGTAATCTACTATTGACATGGCAATGCTGTTAGTGTGGTGATACAGTCTCATAGTACCCTGTGAGTTACATGGGGTTAATATTTCTGGGAAAAAATGAGTTTGAAACTCTAAAATGTTTTCATTTCTAAATATAAATTCACAAAAGGAGAAAATAATTAAAATAATTCCATTTTTAGGTTGTCACCTTGATTTGGTTTGGGAGTTACATTTTAAAGGTCTGGCATAATTTTAAATGAAGATACTTTAAACCTGTCATAAAAATGTCAAATTAAAGGTTTGTTATTCACATTCAACTGTGAGAAGTGATTCTTGTTCTGACAAGCTGCAGGTATTGAGTTTTATATCAGAAATGTCTTATATCAACTGAATTAGGTTTTATATGTATAATTAAATGTTTTTAATAAAACCATAGTAACTAGCAGTTTTGATATTTACTGTAAATATTCCATGTCCAAACTGATAGTTTTGTACTTATACATTATGTTCTCAGTAGTCTTATCACTCAGACGTAATTGTAAATTGTAAACATTCTTTTTATGCTGCCACTGAAATTCACTTTATGTCTTACATATCAAATGGTTAGCCTGACAATGAGAAATAATGCTTGACAAGAAATGTCACATAGACATGCCATTAAATGAGACATTAGGTGATTCAGTTCTGATGAAAGGTTTTATGCAAAATTCATAACTTTCATTTGAGTCAAGCACTTGTATGTTCATTTATCAAATAAGCACTACCTTGAATAGTCATTTTTTTAATAGATATGATCTTTGACCTATTTCTCATCTTTATAAGTGATGGTAATAGAAAATGCTACCCAAATACTTAAGAGTTTCATCCTCAGTGACATTTTATAACCAGTCCACTATTGAACAGTTGCTAAGCAGAATGTGAGAAGAAGGTATGTAGGAAATTAAAACAGTAGAATTAAGGGTCAGATTTGCATGATGTTTAATCAAATTTCATCACAGCAGCTCCACCTATTGGTGACTTTTTCTGGTAGACATTACGAGTGTGTATGTGTGTACATTCTTAGGATGTGTTTATGTATGTGCATATGTGTGCAAGTATGTGTGTGTTTTTTACTACATAAGTATTCTACAGTTTTAGAGTGGATACATAATACTATTGAAATTTTTAATTCAATGCACATTTAATGATCTAGTCATATTACAGAATATGTCTATTTCATTACTGTGTGCTGCATAATACTATTGCAGTTATAATGCTAACACAAAAATCAATGGCTTATACATAATAATATTCAATAAGTTTTATTGATTGGTAAATGCAATGTACTATTTTTTCTTTTATTTTTATTTACTTATTTCACAGAGAGAACGGAAGAGAGAGAGAGAGGAGAGAAATGGCACACCAGGGCTTCCAGCCACTGCAAATGAACTCCAGACACATGTGCCACCTTGTGCATCTGGCTAACGTGGGTCCTGGGGAATCAAACCTGGGTCCTTTGACTTTGTAGGCAAATGCCTTAACTGCTAACCCATGTCCCAGCTCAATATACTATTTTTAATAGCCCCTAGTGCTAGACAGAGAAGTTGCCCCAGTTTTGCCAATAGAAACAACATCAACTTTTAAAATGAACATGTTCTTTGGATACCAGCACAAGGGGGAAGGAGATCAACACAGAGAAAAATCAACTCCTACCAAATCAGAGAGCCAGAGCCTCAGAGGCCCCCAACACCTCATCACTGAAGCAGACTAAAAATGAACCCAACATGGCTCAGGGAAATTTTGCGGAAGAGGGGGCGGAAAGAATGTCAGAGTCACATGTTGGGTCATGATATGCAGAGACATTTATCTTACCCATAACTGTGGGCTAACTCCACAATGCATGACCCGTATACCTCAACAAGGAGGGGCCAAGGGGAGGGGGTAGGTCACGGATGAGCCCAATAATGGTACCAAACTGACTGTATTTGCTGAATACAGAACTGACTAATAAAGAAAAAAAAAAAACTCCATGATTACACATTTTATTTGGAAGTAAAGCTTCTTCATAATTCTGAGTCAGTAATATGAAATCTGATACATTTTCTAAAAGAATATTTTGATTTCCAACTTTCAACTACAAATTCTTCCAGCTATATCAAACACTGTGTTTGCTAAAATATTCTTGCACACTCCTATCTATCAGTGCATACAAAGTATGGTAATATATGCATAGATGTATTCAGTTTTTTTTTTTTTTTTTTGGTTTTTCGAGGTAGGGTTTCACTCTAGCCCAGGCTGACCTGGAATTCACTATGGAGTCTCAGGGTGGCCTCGAACTCACGGCAATCCTCCTACCTCTGCCTCCCGAGTGCTGGGATTAAAGGCGTGCGCCACCACGCCCGGCTAGATGTATTCAGTTTTTCATGTTTGGTTACTATTAGAGTCTGAAAAAGTGATTTATTATATTAAAGTTTAGGTGTCTGTGATGGTTAATGTTGATAATGAGTTTGAGGGCATTTACAATCACTAGGAGACATACCTCTGGGTGTGGCCTCAGGACTATGAAGTTTCTTACCCAATCTCTGTGGATAAGGAAGCAGAGAAAAGGGAAATGTAAGCCAGACCTGCATCTCTCCTTTTCCATTGGTATTAAATTTAAGGTCCCAGCAAATGGAATATTTCCACCCACATTCATAAGAGGTCTTCTTCCCTCAGCGCCTCCTCTCTGTAAATGACACCATAGAGTCAGACAAATGTGCACATCAACAAGGCTCTAAGTATTCTTTTCTACAACCAAGCTCACAGTGAAAACTGATGTCACAGAGTCAGTCTTTCTAAGTTAATGTCAACTCTTCTTTACTCAAAATTCCAATTCAACCATTTTTACATGAATGCATTTTACCAAGTAAGCTATATAATAAGCATGAACTGTTAGTTGCCTGTAATTCTTAGCAGGTTTCCATATGTTACATTATTATTCAGTTCTTGTAGGTTAATTGTTAATTACAACTGAACTGGGTACTTAGAACTATAACTTACCCTAGGGG
The DNA here is from genome assembly GCA_036346955.1 of Dipus sagitta. Lineage (NCBI taxonomy): Eukaryota > Metazoa > Chordata > Mammalia > Rodentia > Dipodidae > Dipus > Dipus sagitta. The sequence goes on along the minus strand of CM070781.1, from coordinate 26,684,380 downwards.
AAACATTCTCAGCAATTTTTCCTCGAAAATGTTTTATTCCATGTCAACATTACCAATTTCATTTATCTCACATACAAGATTGATTTGTCCTCTTTAAAAGTGTGTTTTGGAATATTAGGTTAAAATGTTAGTGAAATTAGAATGAAGTGCAGGTAATGAACAGTAATCATAATGAAGAAATTCTATCTCTCCAGATTCAAGTCAGAAAGACTCTACGAAATAGGTCTCACAGGGAGGAACACCAGAAAAAAAAAAGTCCTGTGCTACTTTACATCTATAGTGCTTGTAGTAAATGGTTTTAAGTTCCACGTGGAAATTTCCTCTTATCAAAGCATGCTAGAAATACATCTTGGGTCGAACAATGAATAGTCTACTTCTCTCTGTCTGACATTATACCTTTTGATACACATCTCTTCATTCCTTCTTTTACCCTCAGTACCTAGTAGCAATCATTTAACCCTATATCATCTAGTTATCTATCTTTCTATTATCATCATCATCTATTGCTTTTGAGATAAGGTCTCACAATTCTCTACTATCATGAGTATAATATTTTTAAACTCCACAAAGAAATAAGGATGTGTAATATTTGACTGCAGGTTCCTGTTTATTTCTCTTAGAATCATATAATTCATATCCATCCATGTTGTGACAAATGACAAAAATTTTCCCTCTTATGTGATACCGAAGTATTACATTGTACATGTTATGATATTTTCTTTTTTTTTTTTTTTTTTTTTTGGTTTTTTGAGGTAGGGTCTCACTCTAGCCCAGGCTGACCTGGAATTCACTATGGAGTCTCAGGGTGGCCTTGAACTCACGGCGATCCTCCTACCTCTGCCTCCTGAGTGCTGGGATTAAAGGCGTGCGCCACCACGCCCAGCTTGATATTTTCTTTATCTATTTATTTGTCAGTGAAGACATGCATTAATTCTATATTTGATTCTAAATTGTATGGTGTGATAAGAATGAGAATATAGACATCATTTCACTCCATTTCCTTCCTTCATTTTTCACCTCTGAAAATATATTGCTTAGGATTTTTTTCTTATTTATCTGACTGAAACACAGTCCACTTTCACAGGTGATATGGGAAGTGATTTCTGGAACATTATTAATTAATTTTTCTATTCTTTTGCCTGGAATATTAGGGATGGAGACATTCATTAAATATTAGATTAATGAATAAAGTTGATTTGATTGCTCAGCAATGTGTATGCTAATGTAATTGTGGTTATGTGGTCTTCAGATGAGGAAATGTTCTAAGTTAGAAAATATCATTGAGAAGTAAGATTATCATAAAAATTCTGTCACCCTGTTTAGAATCCCAAGGAAATGGTATCCAGAAGTAAAGGATCTTAAAAGGTATTCCCTGTGAGCATCATTTGGATCAATGTCCTGTGCACTCTTCCTTACCTTTCCAGGGCCACACACCTGAAGCAATTACAATCAACCTCTTTTATACTTAGAGGAGCAATTTAATTTCAAGATACTTGTGATTGTGGGTGGAAAGTTTCTGCCTAGAGGCACTCACAAGCATACCAGGGAATGTAATGTAGCTGATTGTGTATGATTCATTTTGGCAAATGACATATTTTTTAATTTATTTTTATTAGATATGGACATATTTAGTATGTAAACAACACATGTTTGTACCATCTTTTCCCTCCTCCCTGCTCCTTTTTAGAAGAGGTCTTCCAAGTTGGGGATACAGGTCAACCCCATGGGAATTGTGGGTCATGCATTGTGGGGGCAGCAGTCAGTTATGTGGAAGAGGCAGTTGTCTCTGTACAAAATGTCCCCTGAGCCATGCTGTCCCATCCAGAAGGAAACTCAGTATAGACTCTTCTTGACCCATGTACAGAACACAATGGTCTGGCTAAAAAAATATTTAAAAAATATTTTTTAAACTCATCTATCTAATCTTACTACAGGCAGACAGCTGTGCATATAAACCCAGGTAGTAAAACCACTATGTTCTCTACATGGGTCAAGAAGAGTCTATACTGAGTTTCCTCCTGGATGGCAAAGCTAGATTATGTATTAACACACCAGTGTAGGAAAAAATACTCAAAATATTTATTGAGCAGTAACCTGGCATATATTGAAGAGAGTCAAAATGAAGTGAATGGTAATTATGAGCTTGTTTCGCCTGAGGCTTGAACATTGTTTTGGTACTGTAAATAAATCACTTGTGCACCATACAATGGTGCAGGCTCTACTAATAGTATCTAACCCTATAAGTAATTTCTACTTCCCAGAAGGCCATGTTACCATTGAGTCATTTCAGAGGACAATTCTTTATGGGATTTCTGAATGCATAATATTATATTTTGAAATATCTTCTCTAAATCATGTTCATTGAGTTGGTATGCCAGTGGTCTCTTCTAAATGAATACAACTTCATTTAGAAAGCTGAGGTAAGAGGACTGACACAAGTTCCACACCAAGCCTGGCATATAAGTCTATATAGTATGGGATTAGTCATTGCTATATAGTAAAACCCCTATCTCAAAAACACCAAAAGAGGAACAACAGGAAGAAAGAGATAGTGATGGAAAAAAGAAAGGAAGGAAGAAAGAACAAATCAAAAAAGGAAAGAAGAGAAAAGGTAAAAAGGAAAATTGAAAAGATAAAAATATTATTCATATTATAAGCATCCCCTAAAGGCAAAATAAGATCTTCTGAGACATATTGGTTCCATAATAGGGTAATAAAAATTACTCTTTTCTCTGGAATAATGATTACACTGGCATTACAACAATTTTAGAACATTTAGCTTTCCAGTGACCAGCATTCCTTACACATGTATACATACCCATTGTATTAGCAGTACCTCCTTGTGCCTGCCGCGTACGACCTGTGCTGTAAGAGCCAAATAACATTTCGATGCTTCCCTATGTCCTGAGTAATGAAGTGCTTTTCCTCAGGTTGAAGACACCTGTGTCTTCTGAAGTTTAAGAAAGATAAAATTTCAGAGTATATTCCTTTTGTCATTGCTATGACAATATAACTCACAAAATCAATTTAAGGAAGTAAATTATACAGATAAATAAAGACAAATTACACACACACACACACACACACACACATATGAAAATATCACAATAAAGTCCATTGCTTTTATGCCAACTTAAAAATTAATAACAATAAATTATTTTTTTCTATCCAAAAAGAAGTAAATTGAAAAGAACAGCTTTGCTTTGGAAAGGAGTTATAGTCCATGAGTGGAGAAGACATGGTGGAGTTCATGGTGGCAGGAGCATGGCACGACCTGCTCAGAATTTGGCAGTTCAGGAAGCAGGGAGCTCAGGATGGAAGCAGGCCCAGGCTTTATCCTTCAAGACCTGCTCATCATGGTCTACGTATTCCATTTACACTGTACTTTAAAGGTGCCACAACCTTCAAAAATATGACTACCAGCAGAGTATCACATTTTAAATGTAAGAACCTGTGGTGTATGTTTCAGATTCGCATCACAGCATTCTACCTCTGAAGGCCATGGGCAATCTTATAATGCAAAATACATTCAGTCCAAGTTTATCAGTTCTCATAATCTTATCCATCCCAGCAGTGGTCAAAAGTCCACAGTATTCATTGAGAGTCAAGGCCGACTTTTAGCTATGTACATGAATCTCTGTAACATCAAAAAGGAAGTTACATATCCCAAAATACAATAGAATATATGGAGGTATTAACAGGGAAAGTTGAGAACAATGCAAGAAAAAAAAATTCCAGTAAAGCAAATATTGACTCCTGTATCTCTCCTTGTCTGACATATGGGACATGTGGTAGTGAAATCTGAACTCCAACAAGCCTGTGGCTTTTTTACCGTACTGGACTCAGTACCTGTAGCTTTAATTTAGAGTCTTCATTCCCACTCACACCTTACCTTTACAGCATAACAGTTGGTAACAACAGCTGATCCATCCCTTTGTCTGGGCTCTTAGTTTATGGTTGGGCCTAATTTCATTAAAAAAAAAAAATCTACCCATTTTGCCTTCTAGCTTTTTATTGATTACTTTTCATACATGAACATACTATAATTTGGCCATGAACTTCTCCAATGTTCTTCCTTGACCCCATTGTCATTTCACCAAAACCCTCCAACCCATCTGTTCCTTTTCTACTTTGGTATCATTTTTTCTCTCTCTCTTATATTATCCATCTTAAAGTGCTAATAGGCTCAATAGTATGCAGTTTTTCTAGAGATAACAAGACCTACTATGAGATCAGAAATTCAATGGTCCAGTGATGTTTATCAGGTATTATCACTACTGTTCATGATTTATATCTATTTCTATTTCTGTATTGATAAAGAAAATTAAGAAGCAACACATTTGTAAAATATATAATTTATGAAAACACACATTAGTGTCAATCAAGAGCAAGGGAAATAGAACTTGCATTTAACAATAACAATGAGTTATGGATTAGAAAATTTTCTCATTAATCTGAAAAAAGCAAGGAAGGAAGGAAGGAGAATAAGGATGAAGGGGTTAATTTTGGTTTTTGGTTTAAAGGTTAACAAGCAGTCATAGAAGTGAAGGCATGCCAACAGAGTAAGAGTTTGCTGGCCAGGTTACCTCTGTGGTCAGGAAACAGACAATGATGAATGCAGGTGCTCTCTCACTGTGTACTTAGTGGGTTTTCCCCCTTCAGTTCAACCTCTATGAAAACACATTTTAAATAATTTAAATGATTCTAAATCCTGTCAACTATTAAGATCAATATTCACAAGACATTAACAGTATATTGTATGCATATCACATACATATAAACACACTGTAAATACATACACATATAATAAAAAAGTAACAAGTATCCAACAGAATAGAGAGAGTGTTCACAATACTGCTAGTGAGAGTGTATAATGGGAAAACCAGCCTGGACAACAATCTGGAGTATCCTTAAAAGCTAAAGTTAAATCCCCAGTTACAGAACCAATGCATAACGTTCATAGCAGTATTTTTCATCACAACCAAAATTTTCATTCCTGAAATACAGGTAAAGAGAATTTGGTATAAGCAGTAATAGCAAGTGTTACAATTATTTCCTCACTGCTGGGACAAAACATCCAATCATACACAGCTTATGTAAGGAAAGGGTTTATATCAAGCTTTGAGTTTGGAGAGGGAGCTTCATCATGGAGGAGGAAGCTGACTCAGTGCATCCTACTTCCCCAACAGAGAGAGAGAAAACACAGCCAGAGCTCAAGCTGGCTCTGACCACCAAGTATTCTACCCTCAAGTTCCACCCCCAGTGATTTACCTTTTCCCCCAAGGCTCCGCCTCCCAAATTTTTACCAGCGGGGGTCCAAGCAATCAGAACCCACAACTTTGTGGCAGAGGTGAGGAGTATTTGATTCAAAGCACTACAGCATGTTATTACAGCCATACTAGGAATGAAATGCTGATGCTGTCCTAAATCATGGCAGGCCTGGAAATATTCTAAGTGAATGAAGCCAGTTCTAGAAGACAATATGCTTGTGATCCTTCTGAAATGACTTGTCCAGACAGGCAAGTATAGAGAGACAAGAGTTCAATTAGTGATCATTAAGACGAAGAGGTAGAGAGGAAGGGATGGTTATTGCAAAACTTCTTTTGGGATTGATGACAATGACCTAAGATAGACTGTGGTGATGGTTTTCTTCCTTGGTACATGTAACAAAAACCATCATGACACACACTTTGAAATATGGAATACAATGTAGGTGAACCGTGTTTCAATTATATCTTAAAATAAATAAGTTTTATTTTGGTATTTGTCAGGTGCACTGTTTGTTATATTTAGTTATCCATTGGTTACGATTATTTGAAAATCATGCTGAGTCTTAGTCATCTAGTGAATCCACAAGTGAAGGACAGCTCTCCAAAGACAGGGAATAGAGAAAGTAAAGCCACGTGGAAGTACTGAGAATAAATTTTTCAAGGCCTTCCTTAATCTTTTGTGTCATAAAAGAATTGTCTTGTCATTTGCCTGTTTTTCTTTTCTTGCAGCCAAAAATTTTATTTGCTTTGTTTTTTTTTTCATTTATAACCTCAGTTAACCAATATTCCAATATTTAGGCTTAGATATTTAATATGAAAGAAATTATTATGCTTAATGTGTTTCACAGATGCCCCCACTGCCATTTAAAATGTGTATGATGAGTAGAATTTTGGAAATACCATATTTTAAAAATAGACTACATACAGCCAAACCTCTCAGCAATGTAATGCATGATTTCTGATAGACACAACAGTGAAGTATTTTATTCAACCTTTAAGAAGCTTAAGCTGAAAGTTTAATGAAGACATAGTTAGACTCATATTTCTTTGCAAGTGCTCTGACATTGCAGCCCTTCTGCTTTCAACATTAAATTCCAGTTTTGCTGCCTGAAATCTTGTTAAAATCACCTTCAGTTGTTTGTCCTCTCTGTCCCCTTCAGATGAATAGAGGAACAGCAGTTCTACATGTGCTCTTGAGATTTCTCATGAGAACAATCTAGAGATGAAAAGGACTCCTGTTGTTCCATAATTCTTTTTTCTTTTCTTTCTTTTTTTTTTTTCAGGAAAGTTTGGTTACAGTTAAAGTAAAACTTCCACTGCATTTTCATGGTAGACCAATGAAACTGTTCATTTTCCCCTGTCCCTTTGTGGTTACATGTTCTCTAATGACATATGGAAGGTGAGCTAATGGTTTTTAAAGGCATTTAGCTTTAATCTATCAGACTTACTCCTGTAAAGAAAGTTCTAGGGAGAATAAAAATAATGGAAGCACTAGACAATTTTTAAATGCAATTTCACAAATGAAGAAGGTTATTCAGACATTAGTGGGTAATTAACTCAGAAGGTGCCACTTATATGATATCATTTCCTTCTCACAAAGCACCTAAGTGCTGTTCAGAATGGCTGGAGCAAGCTGAACAGGGACCAGCAAGAAGCTGAGGCCAAATCATGAAAGAAGGCACTTGTCTTAAATAAATGAACGTGTTATGTGATGTATGTTACAGAGTCAATTGTTATTTTCTCCTTATATAAATAAGCACTGAATTATTTTTCCCCAGACATATAATATAGAGTGTAAATTTTAGGAAGTTCTATTCAAAGTGTAGTTAGTAAAAATAATCTACAAAATAATATGAGGGTCTACTCATATATAACTATGCCTGTTTAGGATGTGCTAATAAATACTCATTTTCTTATGCATGTATCCAAAATTTAAGCACAATAGTCAGTGTAGCCTATAATTATTCTGGATATTGAAACACTGTCATAGTGTGTCATTCTAGTGTGTAATGAAAATAGCTCACCTTCTCCTCCTGAATTTTATGGTCATGTGGTCTGGATAAGTTATTCAACCTCCTTTTTCCTATCTTCATACATAATTCATGGACAATAATTTTATTCTTTGTTTTATAGACTTGAGATGGAACAATTCTTAGCAAAGTTATTTGTCTTTACTATTATGTTGTTAGTGGATCATTTTAATTTACCTTTCATGTGTGCACACATAATAATGGCCAAATATATTACCTTTGGCCAATATATATATATATATATATATATATATATATATATATATATACATATATATATATATATGCATACATTTGATATACTACTCTCATTGCTGTAACCAAATGCCTGACAAGAAGCAGATTTAGTGAAGAAAGGTCTATTTTGGTTTACAGTTTTAGGGCGATGCTTTTCATCATGGTAGGGAAGGCATGGCAGCAGAAGCATGAAGCAGAGCTGAACCCACTGTGTCTGCAATCAGTAATCAGAGTGCAAGCAGGTAGAGGGGCCAGGCTACAAAACCTCAAGGTCCACTCCCAATGACCCATTTCTTCCCACAGGGCTCCATCTCTGGAAGGGTTCATAATCTGCCCTAATAGTACCACCAACTGGAGTCTCACATGACAGCACTATATCTTTCTATCTATCTATATCTATATCTAATCTATATCTATATCTATATCTATATCATCTATCTATATCTATATCTAATCTATATCTATCTATATCATCTATATCTATATCTATCTATATCTATATATATATATGAAATCAGATTAACTAGTACAGGTTGGAAACAACTATGCCAGGTGTTAGGTGATTTAGTTCCTTTTATGTAGCAAGAATTAACATGTGGTATCCATCCCATGCTTTATATATACTAAGAATGTATTCTTGGTCTATCTTTATTACCCTACATTATATAGCATGTTATATATATATATATATATATATATATAATGTATTTTTAATGCATGGTATTCACCTCATTTTTATCATGTACTGAATATGTATTCTTGCTCCATTTTCATTAGCTTATATTATGTGAGCATATGTGATCGGTGAGGTTATCATCCGTTATTTTCTATCATTATTTTTTGGTTTATGCAATGTGTACAGTATGTGTAAATTGTTTGTGTATATATATATATATATATATATATATATATATATATATGTATATATATGATGTTCTGTGTCCTCCTCTATCATTTTTCTGCTTTATTTCTCTGTAATTGAGTCTCTCATCAAATTTGGATGTCCCTTTTGTTGTTATTGTTGTTGTTCAGTTAGACTGTCTGACCTGGAACATGCAGAGGTCTGTCAGCACTGTGGTTCCAGGCTTGAGAATCCATTCCCAGCTATGTATGTGGGAGTTGGGGATCTATGACTTGTATTGATTACTTCTCTTATTGCTATTGCAAAATGCTTCACAAAGTCAAATTAAGGGATGGCAGGTTTATTTTGGCTCATAGTTTGAGATCAGCAAAAGCAGGACAGCAGGACCCACATGGCCACGTTGCATATACAGTCAGGAAACAGAGAGTTCATCTCAGTACTCACGTTTTCTCCTTCTTTTTCAGACCAAAACATCTACCCTGTGGTGCCTCCCACATTCAAGACTTTAATCTTAGTTAAACCCTAGAAACACTTTTATAGATGTGCTCAAGTGTTTGTCTCCAAGGTGGTTCTAAATCCCATCAAGTCCACAAAATCGAGGATTATAATTCCAGATCATATAAAAATTCTGTTTATACCCTATCTACAAAGATTTTACTTCCCTCCTCACTGGATCTCTCTTAACAAATGATTGTATTGGAATTTTTTTGTTTGTTTTGATGGTAAATAAATGCTTTATTTTTATACCATTACTCCTGTCAATCAACTCTACAGAGCAAAACAAAGACAAGAATTAAGGAAAAACAAAAGCACAAACTAATTTATTTTTAAGTGTTCAAAAGGGACAGGTGCTGTCTACATTTGTTCACAAATGAATTTTCTTCTTTCTTGCTATTATTAAGTAGAAACTTTGTATGGGCACATCATATGTTATTACCATCATTCACCTCCTCCCTGACCTCACTCCACTGAGGGTCCTCCTTGGTTGTATTGCTGATATTCACCATGGAGTTATTGGTTATGAATTGTAAGAGAGCAGTCTGTCATTGTGGGGAGGACTACATCTTTGTATATTCCCTCCCACCCTGTGCCTCTTACATTCTTTCCATCCCCTCTTCTACAAACTTCCCTGAGCCATGGTGGGTGTGCTTTAATTCTACTGTAGAGTTGAGTTATCAGCAGCTTCTGGGTTTCTGCTTTGGTGGGTATTGAGTATCCTCAGTGTCTGTCTGCATCATCATGGCCCAGGTCGTTAGGCAAGCCATGGAAACAGCTCATGGCTCACCGGGCCAATCCCTCTATGATTTCACCTAAGCACTGGCTGCTGAGTGAGGAATGGCTTATCTCCTGTCAGATAGTCAGTTACCTATTCTTGTCTTGTTCATAGATTCTGGTTGTCCTCAGTTCTCACTGTTGTCTGAAAAAGAAAACAAATTCTCTGGTGGTAAGTATACCAGAATAAGCTAAAGGGTACAAACATTGTTAAGTTAGGGAGATTTTGATGTGTGTAGCCACACTTTTTGGCTAGTGGGAGTTTCCATAGGAATCCATTATCTTGGTGTCCATAGGATTCTGACGTGGTTCCTAATTCCTGGTATGGGTTCTTTTCCACGGAATGGATCTCATAGCCAATCAAGGATCCTCTGGTTACCCACCTAGGCTGAATGCCACTATTGCATCAGTGTGTACATCTTGTCAGGCTGGTTATTTTCATGTAGGAGTGTCCCCTACTTGCTTAAAACATTGTTGGCCATTTTTTCCCCAGTAGTTCATGTATGTCTTCTTAGCATTATAGAGGCTAGCCATATGGGAAATGGCTTCCTTCCAGATTCAGCTAGATTTCTCAATGTCCTTCATTAGCAGTATTTGGTGTCTTCAGCAATAAGTTCTTTTCTTTTACCTCAAGAAGGTAAGCCTGTCTTATTTTGGGGACCTATGAGGTCTCTCTGAACAACAGCTCAACATGATTTTAACCAGTTTGTAGTGTTAGGTGTTGCAAGCCAGAGCCAAGTATTTTAGGGTTAGGCTTCACCCCACCTCTCCAGGGCCTTTCTTAGAAGATGATTCCACCATGCTTCTACTGAAGATTATATATTTTAGTTCACAATCCATAAGGAAGGTTACTATACAATCCAGAAGGAAGGTTACTATGGTACCAATTTATTTTCTATTTGGTTTTGCTTAAATCTCCCCCATCCTGTTTCTCTGTCCTGTAACCCTTCCATCCCTCTTATCTGCTCCTCTAGTTGTCTGTCAGGTATGCCTGAAACTCAAGCTTTTCCAGTTTAGGAACCACAGATGAGGGAGTACATGTGGTGTTTGTCATTTTGTGCTTGTGTGAGTTCGCATAGTATGGTCTGTTCCAATTCTATGCATTTTCCTACAAATTTAATTATATCATTTTTCCTTAATACTGAATAGAATTCCATTGAGTAAATGTACCACATCTTCATTAACCATTCTTCGAATGATGAACACCTGGTTTGGTTCCAGTTCTTAGCTATTGTGAATTGAGCAGCTATAAACATAGCTGAGCAAATATCATTGCAGTGAAGAGCGGAGCCTTTTGGGTAGATGCCCAGCAGAGGAATACCTGGGTCAGATAGTAGCTCTATTTTCATCAGTTTAGGAGACAACATATTGATTTTCACAGCAATGAATGAGTGCTCCTCTTTCCCCACATCCTTACCATCATTTATTGTCGTTGGATTTTTCTAATGATTGTCATCTTTTCTGGAGAAAGGTGGAATCTTATAGTTGTTTTAATTTGCATTTCCCTGTTGGTTCAAGATGTTGAATATTTTCTTAGGTATTAGCCATTTGTATTTCTTCCATTCAGAATTCCCTAGTCTGTTCTCTGCCACATTTTCTGAATGGATTGCTTGATGTTTTATTGTTTAGTTTTTGGAGTTATTTGTATGTTCTAGATATTAGGCCTCTGTAAATATTATATCTGGTGAACATTTTCTTCCATTATGTGGGTAGTCTATTAGCTCTGTTTATGGCATGTGTATCTACACAAAAGCTTTTTGGCTTCATGACATCCCACTGGTTGAGGGTTTCTTTAGCTTCCTGGGTTACTGAGACATTGTTCAGGATGTCTTCTCCCATGCCTATATCATAGAGAGTTTTCCCTATTTTTTCACACAGTAGTTTGAGTTTAAGGTCTTAAATCCAATTGGAATTGACTTTTGTGCATGTAAGATGAGGGCGTCTAGTTTAATTTTTCTACATGTGGTTGTCCCATTTTGCCAGCAGCATTTGTTGTAGATTCTGTTTTCTTCTCTCCACTTAGATTTCTTTAGAACTCCCTAAACAAAGAGAAAATATAATTCAGATAAAAACACAAAATCAATAATAATTGGTGTGTGAGAAGGTTTATAAAATTAATTTTATTTGCAAGATCTCCAGTTCAAGGGTGTGTCTTCTTGAATAATCCTTTTCTTTTTAGTTTTTGTTGTTTTAGTTGTTGTCACTGAAACAAAAACCAAAGGGAAACAGCATAAGGGGATACCTTGCTTATTTTGGCTCAGGGTTTTATTGGCTTTCTTCCATAAGCAGGTGGCCTTATTGATCCTGGACCATGGTGAGGCAAAAAAATGTTAGGTAGAAATAAAAAGAAGGTCATGTCTTGGTAAACACAAATCGAAGGACTGGAAGTGTCAAGGAAAAAGTGTCTGTTACATGTACACTCTTAGTGACATAATTTTTCTGTGTACACCCCTTTTTATAATATGTCCAGTACCTCTGCAAATGTCATGAACAGCCTTCAATGTATGAGGATGTTGGGACATTTTATGTTTAACACATGATAGTCAATATGAAGAAAGCATATTAAAAACAGAGATGAGAAAATTTGAGAAGATATGTATTTATTCCTCCATACGATTGAGCAGTCATATGAATGAATACTCATAATACTGTCACTGCAATTCTTGAAGATAATTAGCAAGTATGTGTCCTAGCTGCAACATACCAATTGTTATTAATAATGTTAGAATGTAAAAGATCTATGGAACTCAACCTTTAAGAACTAATTCTATTTTTAGACAATAAAAAAATAGATATTATAGCCCAGAAAGTTAAAGCTATGATGAAACTGAAATGATAAAGGAAAGAATAATGAATAAACATGCTAGAAGGAATGAATGAAGGCTAGATGGTAGCAATTAGCTTTTTGCTGGCAAGGTCTTCTTGGATGAAAGATCAGGTGATCACAGAAAGAGGTGAAGGGCATTCAAGGAAGAGGAACAGCATGCATAAAGTGGCTTCTTTACAAAGGACCTGTTGAATTAAACATGGTGAGGATAGGGCTGGAAAGATGGCTCAGAGATTAAGGAGCTTGCCTGAAAAGCCTAATAACCCAGATTTGATTCCCCAGTATCAATGTAAAACCATATGCACAAAAGGGTGCATGCATCTAGAATTTATTTGCAGAGGTTGGTGGCCCTGGCATTCCCATTCTCTTTCTCTTTTTCTCTCCTTCCCCTTGAAAATAAATAAACAAACATATTTAAAAAATGGTGATGATCTTGAAATTTATCACACTGTCTATAGTAAGAACTTTATAATACAGAGTAAGGAAGTTTTTTTAGTCAAGTAATGTCATGGTATGATTTAATTCACAAAGGGAAAAATGATGAAAATTTAGTTTGAATAGTATGACAATTTTGAACATTAAAAATTATTTTAGGTATTTTTCAACACTAATAACTGACCATTTCTACATAATCATAATTTAATCAAGACCAAATGTGCCTAAGAGTCAGCTATAATCATTCTTTCATCTTCCTATATGCATATATATATATGTATGTGTGTGTGCGTTCGTCAGCTGCCAAAAAATATTTAAGGTTCGATGCTGGTAACTAGTTAATGTTCAGTATTAAAAATATTGACAGTGGATCCATTACTGATAAATTGGCTCCATCATACCTGCACAAATGTGTCATAGTACTCAATCAACACCTGAAAGGTATAACTAATGAAACAGCATCTACAAAATAAACAGTAAAACTAGTAGATTACATGCATCTGCACTTTTCATGCAGAATTAAAACTTATGGTATAAAATTGAATATTATGCATGGATGAAAAGATGAATTGTTACTCTTCACAGGATAAGTTGTTTAAGCTAAAATTTCACCCATGGTGAGAACTGTCAGTATGTGGTGTATGAAAGAAACATTTTGTGGAAGAGGGAGTGGAAAGAATTTTAGAGCCACACATTGGGTCATGATACACAGAGACATTTCTCCTACCCATAACTGTGGGCTAACTCCACAATGCATGATCCATATACCTCAACAAGGAGGGGCTAGGGAAAGGGGCTAGGACAGGGACTAGCCTAACAATGGTACCAACTTGACTGTATTTACTGAGTACAAAACTAATTAATAAAAAAATAAACTTAAAAAAAACCTTTATGAATCAAAATTTTAAAGGAAAAAAAAAAAAAATAAAATATGACCAGTGGTGTTGCATGGTTTTCATTAAATTATTTAACTTTCCTGAGAAATAAAGCACATGTCAAGTCATATTATGAATTAATTTCTACAGCAAAATATGTAAGTTAGATAACTTAGTGTGGAAAAATTAAATTGTCCTATGAGCTGCAATGATTTATTAGTATTCATCAAATCCACAGCATAATTCTTTTTTCTTCCTTGCTTATTTTATCCACTAACAGTTCTACACATACAAGTTTCTACATTGTTTTCAGAAAACAAAATAGAATTTTCTATTTTCTGATAAATCTAGGAATGATTTAACTGGCTTCACATCGAGACTCTCATTAGACTAAGTATAGTAACCAGAAGAATCAGATCTCTTTAGCCATTCCTCAGACATGTGCCTTTCTTTGCTCCCAGATTATCTGGAGTGAGTGTGATCAGAGCAACAAGGATTGAAAAAGGAGATCAGAGTTTACGAAAGTTGCACACACAGGTTAAAACACACACACACACACACACACACACACACACACACACACACACCACTATAGATAGATATCTTGGCTGTAAAGATAAAATGGAAGAGCAAAATTTGACTTTGTATTATCTCCAGAATGAAATAAATAAAATCATATGAACATATAAAGTATTTAGCTATGTGGATCTTTCTATCTATTGTGGTTACCTTCTTGTTGCTAGTTCAAAGCACACAACCAAAAGCAGCTAATGAGAGGAACATTTTTGTTTGGCTTACATTCCAAAGGGGAAGCTTTAGGATGGCAGGGGACAGCACTGCATTCACAGAAGCTGGAGATCACTTCTGCCATAGCAGGTGGAAAATAGCAGCAAGAGAGTGAGCAAAGCTCTGGTAAGGGAGGGCTGGCTCTAACAATCCCAAACAACACACCTTTCCAGCAAGGCCTCACCTTCCAAGTTGCTACCAGCTGTGTACCAAGCAGTCAAAGCACATGGGGTTATGGGGGCGGGGGTATCTGATTCAAGCCACCACATTACCTGTTTTCCCTCTTTAGAAACATGGATGAATGGATAGGCAGAGAGTTACATAGATGATAGTTAGATAGACAGATAGATACATGGATAGATACATAGATAGATGATATATAATCGATAGGTGATAAAATTGATGTATGTAATTACAGACCCTGGCCAGTCCAGATCTTCCATGTAGTCTAGCATGCTGATGCTGCAGGACTGGGCTAGCACAATTTGAACCTGAGAGCTCTGCAGGCAAACTTCTTTATTTATGTATTTGGTGGGGAGTCAAACTATTCTCAAAAACAACACTGACTTGGTAAGATTCATCTGTAAGAGTGGGAATATTTTTTCTATATTCAAAGTAGACTGATTTGTTAATTAAAAGTAAAATATCTTTATAGAAATTTCTAGAATAATATCTTACCTAACATCTGGGTCCTGTACTGTAGCTTACCAATGTGACATATAAAATTAACTATCACAGGCCCCTGAAAAATTCTATTCTTTTAATTAAAAAAAATTACTTCACTATGTAATGAATTTGATATTCCCTAATTTGTGGCACTACACTGAAATTGCACAATGGTATATTTGCCATAGCAATGGAATTGAAAAAGTAAATTTCAATAAATACTTTCTAATATTACATATAAATTTACATCATATGTCATATTTGATAATCTAAATGTACTATATATATATATACATATATATTTCAGGTAACTGTTTTATGCTTATAGATTTCATAATTTTACATTTTTATTTTAAACAAAAATTCTCCTAAAATAAGCTATTAATAACAGAAGCAAAAAATATAAATAAATAAAGGCTAAGTACTATGCTGTCCATAAAGCTAGTTTCAAAGATTCAATGATTAAGAAACAAAGTAACAAAGCATCTTCCGCTTAGGGCACACATATCACTGTGTAATATACACATAGTGAGTTAGTTTTGAAAATGACAAAAAATGTGGTATAAGAAAATGTGCAAAGAAAAGGGCTTGGAGAGACAGCTTAGCACTTAAGGCATTTTCCTGTACCAAAGGGCCCAGGCTCAATTCCCCAGTAGCCACGTAAGCCAGATGCACAAGGTAGAGCATGAGTCTGGAGTTCATTGGCAGTGGCTGGAGACCCTGCCCCACCCATTCACTCCCCTCTCTCTGCCTCTTTCTCTCTCTCTCAAAATAAATAAAAAATAAAGAAAAGAAAATGTGTAGAAGAAACAGAAACATATTTCTGATGCCTTCATTTATGCAAGTAACAAGGAAAAATCTCTGTAAGTTACCAGAAATCAAGCTACTATTTTATCCTCTTAACATAGGCATAACAACATTACATACAACAACACAACACCACAGACTTTCTGTCCTCAGGGCACTCTGCTAAAGACTGACTCTCCAGAAATCCCAAAGAAAGAATTTTGGAAATAGTAAACCTACAGAAACAATTTTACAGATTTTTATTTTCTAAACTCTAATGTTACAAGGTATCTTTTCCTTCCTGTAATACTGGTTCTGAGAAGTTATGTTATATAGCTCTCAGTATTTAAAACTGTATGTCATTTATAACTTGTAGAAATTGTGCTCATAAAAAACTTAATGTACAAACCTTTGAATTTGTTCCTAATCCTCAATATTACCTTATTTCTACCTTTTGTGTGTGTGTGTGTGTGGGTGGTATGGATAAGTATGTGTATGCATGTTCACATATGTATGGGTATATGTGCTTGTGGGTGTACATTTGGGTGTGTACATGCATGAGGAGGCATGCAGGAGATCAACATCAGGTGCCTTACCCACTATCTATCTTTCATTTTGAGACAAGGTCTCTGCTAAACCCAGATTTCTTCAGTTGGGATAGAAGAACCAGCTGGCCAGCTCTGGGAATCCTCCCTTTTCCATGTCCCCAGCACTGCCATTACAGGCATATGCTGTCAAAAATTACTCAATATTTTACATGGATGCCAGGAATCTGAACTTAGGACTTCATCTTTGTGCGACAAGCATTTTACTGACTGAGCCACTTCCCCAGTAAGAATATGCCATCACTTTGTCTACTTAATTATTTCCTTTTATTTTTTAAATATTTGTTTATTTATTTAATTGTTTATGAGAGAGAAAGAGAAACAGGCAGATAGAGAAGAGGTGCAAGAGGGCTTCTAGCCACTGCACATGAACTCCAGATTCATGCACCACTGTGAGCATCTGGCTTTACATGGGCACTGGGGAATCAAACCTGTGCCCTTAGGCTTTGCAGGCCAGTGCCTTAGCCGGCAATCCATCTCTCCACCCCGCAGGTTTTTCCTTTCAACCCTGAGCAAAAGGAAAATCCCTCCCCTAAGACTCTGGGGATGGCAAACGATGCAACCCCTGACACTACCCCAATGAGACCAAAAGCACTTTCTTACTTATATATACTTACAGCCAGTGGAGGATTCTTGATGTTAATGGAGGAACACACAGGAATAGTACTCAGGGTCAGTGAATAACTAGGACTGTGGGAGGCAGGCATCTCACTATCAGAAGAGCAAGGAGATCTCAGGTTCCCCAGAGAGGATGTGATTGACCTGCATGAACAATTCCACAGACTGCTAAGGGACTCAGACCAGCTATCTAGAG
Organism: Dipus sagitta; assembly: GCA_036346955.1. Taxonomy (NCBI): domain Eukaryota; kingdom Metazoa; phylum Chordata; class Mammalia; order Rodentia; family Dipodidae; genus Dipus; species Dipus sagitta. Next base: position 26,666,915 of record CM070781.1, on the reverse strand, counting down.
AAAAGTAGGAACTGTGGCTAACCCTCTAGTAATGACAGCTGTTTAGCTAGAAGACCTGTTGACACAAAATACAGACTTTGCCGTGAAGGAAAATAAGAAAATAGTTTATTCTTAGTCAAACATGAATGGCTTTAGTCTGGGAACACAGCTTCAAATTGTTTTGAATGAGTGTTCCAAAGAGAAATGGGGTTGTAAAGACTTTAAAGACACAGGGTAAAGGTAACTGTACATTGACACTTCACTAAAATGCACTGGTGTTAACAGGCAGGGCACTGAAATGACATGGCAACTGGTTGGCCTCTTAGTGAGAAGATAGGTCTGTTCCTTGAAGCTTTGGGTAGCTAATCAGGTCAAACGTGCATTCCAGAAAGCTTACCTAGTAGTCATGAGGCTATCAGGTGAGTTACAAATGTCAAGATTAATGACTGTCATCTAAGAGATGGAATAGCCCTGGGAGGACTCCAGTATAATGTCTTACCGGCTTCCAATAAGCCTGTTTTTCTTTATATCTCCTTATAGGTGTGTTTAGTGCTTTCTTAAAGAAATTCTATCACAATTTTTCTTTGAGGTTGCTTAGTGCACTGGAATGGATCCTTAGAAGCAGAGGGGGCAGGGAATTGTACACAAGATAATTGCAGTCTTCCTGGCTTCACAGGACATCAAGAACACACATAACGCAAAGCTTTAATTATAGGCCTTAAACCACAGATACAAATATTGGTTTTCTTTTTCTTTTTTAAAAGGGCATTTTGGTTTTCATACAGTTACTATCTTCCAAACTTCCATGTGTTAAACACTTGTTACCTAAAGTGGTGGTTTCAGAGGAGTTTAACATGTGTGACCTGCTGGGAGGTCCTCATGACAATGGAGCATGCTCCAAAGGGTTACAAGATCCCTTTCTCTCTTTTTGCACAATAATGAGAATGTTTGTTCTGATATGTACCCTTTGGATGTCCACATTAGCATCCTTTCCAGAGACCTGAAGAAATGTGGCCACTGCATCTTAGACTGGAATCTCCAGAGGAGTAGGCAAAAATAAACTTTCTTCTGCTTAACTCTTGGATCTTCTGCTTCTGTCATGACAACTGCACTAATATCATTTGTATTCCATACCAACCTTGATCAAAGTTACATTTTTAAATTACTTGTGTCATGTTGATTTCACACCACCTAAAATCCAGTGAATTAAAATTGTGGATGTGTGTCTCTGAAGTGTTTGTAATATCTTGAATTTCAACATTATTGTATATCAAATTCCTCAGAATGAAAATATTTGCTTCTGAAGGGACTTGGAGAGTGATCAAGAGGTCAACATGTCTGATAGGTGAAACTTTAAAAATTACAGGACCATGCCTCAACCAGTAAACAACTGTTGAGGGGGAAATTCTGACCAGTGTTGGGTATCAATTTTCTTTGAAGGGAGGAGAGAGGCATGGGAGACTCAGAGGTCACATCTGAGAGAGCTGAAACATCAAAGTTCACAGCACCACTACCTACAGCTTGAGGCGTGAGTTTTGAACCATGCTAGCTGCTAATGCAGTGCAGTGAGCTCTCCAGGTGCCATTTCTGTAAGGTGCCACCTATGCTGAGGTGGGCTTTCTGGTGATACAGCTGCCTTAAAGTCATTCAAGCTTCAATATGCAACCCTTCACCATACTCTGAACGTTAGCCCCAAATGCTCATTGCTTCAACAGGACTGTTTTTGATGCAATTGTGCTTTGGTCTGTTGTTTCTGCCCTGTCTGGGATGAATAAGACCTGTGTTTGTGTCTCCTCGGGGTAAAAGTTTCACATGTCTCACACAACACGTGTTTTTAGTTAGAACATCTTCTTTCCACTGATAAATTTGTGACATGTCTGGATAATTTTCACATATATGATATCAGCCAAAATAACATTACAAATAAATTACATTCCAGTGGACTTAGGTTTGTTTAGGTAGAAGAGGGGTAAGAAAATCAGGAAAGGAGGCATACTCTCAAAGAAGTGGCTTAAAACTTCCAAATGAGAACCTTTAGGAAGCAACTCCCAGAGTGTGTGCCACACATCAGTTAATAACTATAAAAAAAAAAGTTTAGAGGTGAGTCCAAAAGGAAGGAACAGACAGACATCTCTGGTACCAGCAGTCTTAGAAGCAGCAGCCTGAGAGGGCACATCACCGTGCAGTCCCGGGACTCTGGAAATGTGAGGTGCACATGTGGTTGGTAGTGAGACACATTTTGTTTTTTTCAGCTTGGGGATAGAGTTTTGCTTGCAGAAAGAGGGAGGGGAAAGCAAGGAAGTGGGAACAAGTACACTGTTTTTTGACATTCAGGTTGAAAACTGTGAGTAGTCTCCAAGCAGACTGTTTTAGGGTATGAAGCCACTTTCAACTTCCAGAAAGAGGTCTGCAAGCTGAAGGCTATTTGCTCTCTCCTTCACTGTTTGTTGACCCCTTTCAATGACCATCTCTTGTTAAAGATGAACGAAAAGTAAGGGCTTTGTAGTGTCCATAGCTAAATTCTTAGTTGATGACAGTGCACATAATAAGTTATTTTTGTCTGGACCAAAATACACAAAATTTATGTGGTAAGTAAAGTCATAGAATTAAAAGTAGTTAGCTTCTTTCTATCTCCAACACTCATCTTGAGTTTGGGGCTGCACAGAATAGCCTATAACCAAACAAGAAGTCAAAACCAACAATAATAGAATGTGGTTATTACTACCTCTTTGACCCAAAAAATGTTGAGCACAATTTTTACACCCAAGGATCTTGACATCCTGGGACTCTCACAATCTCTATGCCAGTCTCTGTAAGAGCTTCAATTGACAAAGACACCAGGTTTCTTCTCTTTCACTTCTTCTTCAGTACACCAGAAAGAAGAGGCAAAGCAAAAAGAGGGGAGAAGGATTCTTAATATTGCTTGCGAGCAGAACACAGTTTCCAAGAAATGGTACCCTTTCCTCGAACAAAGAAAGGAAGATTTTATTTGTTGGTCCCATACATATTCACATACAGAAGGCATTCAGGACAAGGCACCTTTAGGGATGGTTGAGATATATACTACTGAGCATGCTCAGTAGAGGTCATAGTTCAAAAAGAAAATATAGCAGAAAATAACACCCTTAAATAGGTCCAGCCTACATAGTAAACATGCAGGAGAGTTCTCTAGTGCACCTGGTCCTCAGCCTATGCCCAAGATACTTAAAAGGAACAGAAATCGACTGCTGGCTTCTGGCCTATGTCATCAGTCTGGAAAGAGTAAACAAGGACCAGTCAAACTTTAGGAAGGGGATAGCAACAGTCTTACCACTCAATGGGTCTACAGACCTTTCCTTTTCCTAGACTCCTGCTTTCCCATGATACAAACTCTCTCTGTGCAAACTTCAGGTAGCCAGTTATTATTCAGTTTAACTTCACCCTGCCTGAATGCTGAACACTTAAAATACAGTTCTTAGAATTTTGTTTGTGACCAAAGGCAAAAGGTTCTTTTGAGAAGTGTTAAAATGGATCTACTCTCAGATACCCTTTACTTCTGTGGCTATCCACACCTCCTGACCCTCAGAGGTATATTTCCTTCTTCCATTTAATGGAAAGCTTTCTTATCCTTTCCTCTGGTGTCTATTTCATTCTTTGTGGAGGTGGGAGGCAGCCTAATCTTTGGTTGCCTCACCCAAGGACCAAGATTGCTCTCCATGTCTCTAGTAGTGATTTCTCAATGGCCTTTCTTAAAATACCAGTCTTTACAGGTATTTTATATATAACTTTATATAACCTTTGGTATACTGACATGTGGAATAATTTGTTAAGACCCTCTGTTATTAAATTTCTGCTTACTTCATGTGCCAATTTTTTTCATATGCTTTCTTTTCTAAACAATTGATCAGTGACATTTTATTCAGAATTCCTCAGTTACAACCCCAAAGAAATTAACTAGCATGTCTGACCTTCCTATGAGGAATGTCAGAGGGAGAGAGATAAGACAAAGAAACCTGTAATTCTTTTCAGAAACACAGAAAAAGAAGAGACAGGGTGATTTTAAAAGCTAATGGTGAGTGTGGTATCCCACGTTTAATAACTATTCTAATTAGTTCATATAGGAAACTTTTTAATATTCTCCCAGCTAAGTCAGGGTCCTTAAAGGCACTCATATACTTAGGAGATTCAAAAAGTAAGAAAAAGAAAAATGGATAGAACTGAAAGAGACACAACAAAGACAAACCAAAAAGAAGAATAATGTTTTCATAAAAAGACTGAAGTGAGAGAGACCACAGAATGAATCAGGGTTCAGTACTTTTTTTTTTTTTTCTGGCTCTATAACAGGAATTAAATGAAAATCTTTCAAATGCAAATGTTACTTTGTTCCAATCATTTTACATGCTACATCAAATCCTAAGGAAACGTAAGTTGTTCCTTTTGTAAAAGGACATTTGAAAGACAGGCATAAGCTGTTCTGGAGTATTTTTTGAATCCCAAGGTGCACACTTTCCACATTTACTATCTGTGCCATCCAGCATGCCCCACAATTACACTAAGGAAGTAGGTGAAAGGTGGGGGTACTGACAGGAGCTGCTGCCAGTCAAAGCTTTCAAATTCCATCTTGTCAGCTGGTTGCAGCATCCATGCATTAGTTACTTTTGTATATCTTGATCAAAATGCCTGACAATACCAAGAGAGGAAAGGTTGGTTTGGGCTCGGGTTTTAGAGAGTATCAGTTTATTGGGGGAGGGGGGAATCTTGCTTCATCAACTCCGCTGTGTGGGACACCCAAAGCAGGCAGCAGTGGCTGTTGGCCATGCTAGTAGACTAGCAAGCAAAGAGAATTGGACTGAAACTAAAAATAAAGATGTATATGACATTGAAAGACCTGCCCCTCCTGTCATAATTATTCCAACCAGGCACCACAGCCACTCCCTAACATGCATATGTAAATATTTCCACAAGCTGCAAATAAGAATTAAAAGTATAAACCATAATAACACTTTTTCCCCCATTTAAGACATACTATCCTGTGGGTATTTTGATGGCATGGAGAGTGTTTGTTTATAACAAACAAGTCTGTCTGATACTGACACTCAGAGAGGTAATATGATGGAGAAATAGCAATTGATTGAACAGATATTTCAGGAATGTTTCAATCACTCTATTTCATTTATATAGTCATTTCATAAGATATTAAAATTTATAGAAAAATGATGGGCCAAGAAGATTTCTCAGTAAAGTGACTGTATGATATGCAAGAGGATCTGGGATCATTCCCCAGTGGTCATGTAAAATTTACAGGTATGTCACTCATGTGCTTGTACTTCTAGCACTGGGGAAGCAGAGACAGGAGGGACAATGGGGCTTACAAGTCAGCCAGTCTAGCCTCACTTAACAAGCTCTGGATCCTATGAGGGAATCTGTCTCAAATACAGGTAGACATCTTTTCTAAGGAATGACACCTGAAGTTGTTCTATGACCTACACACACACACACACACACACACACACACACACTTACATTAAAAATAGAAAAAAAATGAGTTTTAACAATACAAATTATAACTGCTGGGCTGGAGATATAGCTTAGCAGTTAAGGCACTTGCCTGTGAGGCCTAAGGACCCATGTTCCACTCTCCAGATCCCACATAAGCCAGACACATAAAGGTAAGTCAAACACAAGGTAACACATGCCCACTAGGTAGGACAAGTGTCTGGGGTCAATTGCAGTGGCTGATGCCCTGGTGTGCCATTCTCTTTCTTTCTGTCTTGCTCTAAAATAAAATAAAAATAAAGAATTGTAACTATGTTATTGACAGCAAAGTGCTATTATTATTACATAGATATTGTATGGTGGTAAATAGAACTACATTAGCATCAGGACTAAGGAAATTCTTAACAGGAAAAGTGAAATGGAGAGGAATCCAGGATAAGGAGTTAGATACAGGAGCTGATGTATCTGTTCTTGATGGAGTGCCCACTAGGACACCAATGAGGAAGCAAGCCTGTGTGTCTTCTGTGTCTATTGGTGCCTGTTTATTAATTTTAGGAATAATAAATAGTATGTGTAGACCTTCTATTTTCTATGCTATAGAATTTCTATTTAAAAAACATATCCCTGAGGACATTTTGTTCAGAGCAGGGAATATAATCATAAGTACAGTGGCAATTTATCTCATGTTTTATTCCACAAGTCTACAAGTGAGAAGAAAATCACATTTGGAATATAAGTGCTACACCCGGGTTTACACAGCTAAGAACACAGAAGATAATTAGGAAACCCAAGAATTTTAGATGAGAAAAACAGTAAAAAATTTCCAAATTAGTTCAGGTAGCGTATTGCTATCTAGTGACTTCTAGAGTGTTTACGAGAGCAATCCATTAGAAGTTGATCAAATATCCTCTTCTAAAAGGTATTTCTTAAGATACTCTATCATATTGCTATGTACTGACTTCCCTAAACAATTTCACAAAGAAAAATATCAATTACTCTCTGAAGAACTTGCATTTTTTTCAAAATTAGATTTTTATCTATATTATCTTTGCACTAAATTCCAAGTAATAAAATATACTGATAAAATGATACTGAATGGGGTAATAAAAATATTCTATGAACATTTAATTGTGCTATTAAATTCAACATGCTCATATCTCAAAGCTGGAAAATAAGGTGATATGCATCATTGCAATGGGCTTCACATTTTCCAAGGCTGACCATTAAGTGCTCAGCTGACACTGGTGATTGGTTTACCTGTGGACTATGCCTGACAGTGCGTTCAGAAAATAGGAAAGGAGAATACATGTATATTTCTCAAAAAACTAAATTACTTACTTATGTATTATTTATGTTACACAATTTTAAACAATGTATAATACATGAGGAGAAATTTACTATATTTGGAGCAAAAATAACTAAGTCTCCCAGGACTTTTATTAATATTTCAATATCAGTATTATTCTGCTATATAATTGATTTTTCTGGAGAATGTTTTGCATATGCTTCCTAAAACTCTAATGACTGAAGCTCAGAAATGTTGGAGTATGAGTAAGTTTGACATGACAAGCTTCAGAGTCTAAAGACAAGCTAAGAGCTAGTGCCAACCTAGGATCTATCCATAATAGTGATGAGCAGGGCTAGAGTAAAGAGTCTCTCTCCACTGGGTTACATCTTTCTTGTGTTCCCACTCAAATACATGGCTATAGAAAAAAAAAATGATCATTTTTCTACCCTCATGACTTATACTCTAAGCCTCCTGGTTTTCAGGGAGAACACAAAGGTTATTAAGATCACTTTATTTTTTGTGACAATGTTGGACTCATTACTTTCCAGCAAAGATAAAACAGTTTCCAAGTGGCATTTCTTCCATAACAAGCTGAGGTGCTGAATTTACAAAACAACCCTGAGAGACATGCGTTTTGTTTGTTTGTTTCCTCCATAAACCAAGTATGTTGATCTCTTTTTTAAATAGGAGGAAATGGTCTCCAAATGATTACAGAGTAATATGAAGTTGGTTCCTATGTTATCCAACTCTATAAACCTGTACTATGTTATTGCATGAAAGCATTCTGTCCTCGAATAATTGATGTAATGATGTATGCAATTTTTTATGCAGAGATCAGAAAGAGATAAAACTTTTGATATCTGTTATCATCTATTATTATGAAAGGTGCTCATCATCTGTTTGTACAAACCAAAATGCTGGGTGCTAAACTTGCTTCCTTCTTATTGGAGAATGGGCAAAGAGGAAAACCTGTCATTCCCATTTTTTATCAAACATATGTAAAAAGGAGAATACTGAGCCAGTTGCAATAGACTGGTGTTCACGCGGTCCTTAACTGTCCTGATGGGCTTAGCTTGAGTTGGTACTATGATTGGCCAGTGCCTGCACTAAACAAGTTGTTAAATGACTACAATATCTTATCTGTTTGTGGATTGCAGACCCCTGTTCCATAACCAAAGGAGCCTTTTCTTTCATTTCTTTTGAATCTGGACAAATCATGCAAACAATGACTAACATGAATAGTACCATGAAGCTGCTTAGTTTAAACCTGCTTTCATGAAGAACATAAAAATTTGCAAGTGTATATGGAGGGAGGTTTGTAGGGCCTCCGACCACTGAAAATGAATGTCAGAGGTTGTTCCACCTTTAGGTTCTGGCTTGCATGACCAACTTGGGCTTTGAACCTGGGCTGGAATGCTTTGTAAGTACACATTTCCTAAAGCGAATCCATCTTCCCAGGGACTGATTTTGAATGTTTTTGATGGAACTATATCTAATAAATATATCATGAAATAATCACATACCAATTTATAATGATGCCATGAGAAGAAAAAAAATTCTAAAAACATTCTAAGAAGTTCCAATAAAATGCTTTTAACTTATATTTTTTAAGAATATTGGCCTTGATCTCTGTGGTTCAGGCTGGTGAGGAGCTCTGTGTTTCCAGGGCCTATGCTTTCTGGGTGCATGAATGTGTGGGGTATGTCTGGGATTGTACACTCTGAGCTGGTGAGGGGCACCCAATTGGTGCCAACACTCTGCACTAAGCTTCAGCATGGTACCTTGACCCCAGTGGCACATACCCTCTTCCCAGCCCCTACTCCCCATCACGCTGCTGGCATCTGCCTACCAGGGCCCCTTGACCCATATCTCCTGCTCCAGATGGGAAGCACAGAAATATCTTGCAAACACCCAAGAGGGGTGTTGCAGTCAGGTTCACATTGTTGGTAGAAATTGCCCAAAAAAGAAAAGCTTATGGGAAAAAGAGGTTTATTTTGGCTTACAGACTCAAGGTGAAGCTCCATGACGTCAGGAGAAAATGATGGCATGAGCAGAGGGTGGACATCACCCCCTGGCCCACATAAGGTAGACAACAGGAACAGGAGAGTGTGCCAAACACTGGCATGGGGAAACTTGATATAACACCCATAAGCCTGCCCTCAACAATACACTGCCTCTAAGATGCTTTAATTTCAAATTGCCATCAGCTGGAAAACCTAACATCCAGTGCACCTAAGTTTATGGGGGACACCTGACTCAAACCACCACATTCACCCCTGGCTCCTGTAAACTGATATCCATACATCAATATATGATGTAAAAATACAATGCATTCAGTCCAACTTAAAAGTCACCATAGCTTTTATCAACCCCAATGATGTTCAAACAGCCCCATAACTCAAGGTCTTTTAACTGAGTAATAATACCAAAAATTTCCCCAATAACCCATAAGAAAAATGAAATCTTTGGGCCTAAATTGCTGCCTATTCACTTGCAAATTGCTTGAGATATTGCAGTAAAGTGGTACTAAGGAGTGGGATTGCTGCTGGACACCTGACTGTTTGGCTTTAGCCTTTTGGAGTGGATTTTCAAGAAGATTGTGGAAGGATTTTAAACCTTGGCCTAAGAGATGCCTTGCAGTGCTATAAGTACAGCTTTATGGACTATTCTGGTCAGAGTTTAAAGACCTGAATGCAGTAAGAACCAAGGACTACGAGGTTTGCCTTATGAGGGTGAGAAAGCTTTGCATGGACTGGGCTAGCAATTTGTGTGGGAGGCTTGCTGTTATGCCCATGTCCTTAGAACTTGTGCAGGGTTGCTTTGCGTAGAAATGAACTGGTGTGAGCAGAGGGATATGGCACAGAAAGAAAAATCTTTCAGTGAACTGCTGCCCATTCAGCTGCAAGTAAGAGATTACAACCTTTGAGATTGGGCCAGCTGACCTGTGTTGGAGCAACAGGAAGAATATAGACTCTTTAGAAGGGGCCAGAATGCTCAAGAAGTGTCCTGTTCTTCAAAGTCTGCTTTATTTTCCTCTGGATTAACAAATTGGCACTCTACCTGGTATTGTGGAGTATAAAAATTTCAGGAAACAGAGGGTCATTGTTTGCATCATGGTCTTGTGTTTTGGAAATGGCCATGGGCAGTGTGAAGCAAGTTTGCTGGTTGACTGCATGGAGACCCCATGGGGCCATGAGGATAAACTGTGGATTGCAGTGGAGACCCAGTGGAGATTCCAGGACCACGATATGGCTGCCAAGGAGAGCTGCTAGCCCAGATTTCCAGGACTACAAGTAGCCTAGCTGGAGGGGAAGAATTGGAATGCCAGAAATTTGTTGCTGGTTAGAATTATCGGACTTGGAGATTTGTCACTGGCTAGAATTGTTGGATTTGAAGATACAGAATTTGATGTTTGCCCTGGTTCTTTTAAATATTGTATTGGTTGAATACTTCTTTGCTATGCCCAATGCCATCTTTTGTAGTTTGAATATTTATTCTGTGCCATTATGGGTTTTTGGGGGGACAGGGGAGATGGTTGGTATTATGGCTCAGTTAAATGATCTTGGACTGTGGGGATATATGAACATCATTGGAATCGATAAAAACTATGGAGAATTTCAATGCTGGATGAATGTATTGTATTTTTTATCATGTATGTTTATTAGTTTATGGGGGCCAGGGACAGAATGTGTTGGTTTGATTCAGGTGTCCCCCATATACTTAGGTTTTCTGAATACTAGGTTCCCTGTCGATGGAGATTTGGGAATTAATGCCTCCTGGAGGGAGTGTAGTGTTGGGGATGGAGTATGGGTGTTATAGCCACTTTCCCCATACTGGTGTTTGACACACTGTCTTGTTGCTATTGACCACCTTATGTTGGCCAGGATGTGAGCCTACCCTCTGCTCATACCATCGTTTTTCCTGCTATCATGGAGCTTCCCCCTTCAGCCAATAAGCCAACATAAACCTCTTTTTTTTCCCATAACATGCTTTTGGTTGGCTGATTTCTACCAACAATGCAAACCTCACAGCAACAAGGGGTACCAGTGAATCATCTACAACCTGCTCATCTGGGTACAATAGGGGACCAAGGACAAGTGCTAAGGCTGCACAGTCATGAGCACAGTTATGGTCCTTGGCTGAAGACTTTCCAGACATCCAATCATAGCTCCCCTACCAGCCACCATCCCAGAGCTTCAGGCACATGAGCAACCTCCACAGCCCATGTATCTGTGGATACAATCTCACATACTCCACAATCTGGGTCATATCCAAAAGAGAACACTCACTGAAGATCCTACAAGGGTATATATTTGCTTCCTCCTTAATACAAAAGATTTTTACCCTGAGATGGGTAGACTCCAATACAAACAACAACAACAAAAGAACATGAGACAGCAAATATAGATCTCTATTAAGGCTGCCTGATTCCACAATGGTAGACTCCAATGAAAACATAGAGGAGACAACATAAATTGAACCCCAAAATGAAAGCACAATAAGCTTATTCACTCTGACCTAGTAAATCGCTGAATTGAAAACAAATCATCAAGAAACCAACAACTGGGTAAATGAAATTAAGCAAAATCATCTCCTACAGCACACAGCTTTCATCACTAGTCTTAACTAAAGGAAACGAGAGAGAACTCAAAAGAGAGATAAATGAATTGCAGGTAAATCAAACAATAGAGGATCTTGGGGCTGAAGAGATGGCTTAGCAGTGAAAGTGCTTGCCTGTGAAGCAAAACAACCCATGTTTGAATCTCACACACAAAGTGATGCAAGGTTGCACATGTGCATAAAGGGGCTCATGGGTCTGGAGTTTGATTTCAGTTGCTGAGACCCTGGAATGCCAATTGTCTCTCCCGCCCCCCTTCATCTTACTAACTCTCTTGCATAAAAAAAGGCCAGTCTGTTGTGCTTGCTCAAAAAAAAGAGGCTATCAACAACCACATGGTTAAGCTTAATGAAGGCATAATTAAATGCAAGAATGAATTCTAAGATGCATCAAGGAAATCAAAGCATGACCTGAAATTGGAACTTGACAAAGGGAATGATACTATATAGAAAAAGGCAACAGAAAACACAAACCATATAGAGATTAAACAAACCTCTCCAGAATAGCTCAACAATAGAGTTAATCATTTGGAAGACAGAGCATGAGACCTAGAAGACAGAAGAAACACTCTGGGAGTTCAAAATTTTTGTAAGTTCAAAAAATCATGTGAACAGAACATGATGGAACTGTAGGATTCTATAACATGAACAAACACCTATCAGAAGGGGAGAATTGCAGGCCAAAGGCTTGGACAGCATATTCAACAAAATTATTGAAGAGATCTTTCTCACCCTCTCAAAAGAGAGGCCCATTCAGATTAAAGAGGCCCACAGAACTCCAGGCTGGACCAAAGAAGAAACCCTCCAGGGCACATCACTGTTAAAACTCTAACAATTAGAGAGTGCTCTTATAGGACCAAGAGAGAAACAACTCATTACATTCAAAGGCAATTCCATCAGAAACACTTCAAATTTGTCAATGGAAACTCTGAAAACCAGAAGGGACCAGAATGAAACAATTCAAAATCTAAATGATTATGGCTTCCAAACCCAAACTACTATACCCAGAAAAAGTATCTTCATAATAGATGGTGAAAGGAAAACTTTCCATTATAAAAACCAGCTCTATGATTACATGAACACAAAACTAAACCTACAGAGAATATTTCAGTGGATACTCCACACAGAAGAATTGAACAAGCAATCTCAAGAGCCTAGAAGAGAAAGATCACAATAACCAAAACTAGAGCACAGTCAAAGACATAAGAAGCACAGGAAAGAACCAAACCCTATAAGGCCTCCAAAATGGCAGGGATAGAATCGAACCTCACAGTTAAAACCTTAAATATTAATGATCTTAACTCACCCATCAAAAGACCTAAGTTAAGTTAACAGGGTGGATCAGGAAAATGGATTCTTCTGTAGTCTGTCTTTAGGAAACACAGCTTACCACTAAGGACAGAAACCTCCTCAGGGTGAAAAGATGGAAAGTGATTTCTCAAGCAAATGGAAATAAGAAACAAGTGGGTATGGCTATACTAATATCAAATAAAGTAGACTTCAAGCCAAAAATACTTTAAAAAGAAAAAGAAGGCCCCTTTTTCTCATCAAGAGAACAATCCACAAGAAAACATCACAATCATAAATCCATATGTATCCAACAAAGGTGCATCACAGTTTATAAAACAAAACCTACTTCACAACAAATCAAAATTAACCCCAATACCATCATATTAGGGGACTTTAGTATCCCACTATCATCAATAGACATATAATCCAAGCAGAAAATCAACAGGAAAATAATAGATCTTAACAACACCATAGATCAACTAGGCCTAAGAGACATCTACTGACCATTCTGCCCCATTACCACAGAATATGCATTCTTCTCTGAAGCCCACGGTATCTTCTCTGAAATAGATCATATGTTAGGGCATAAAGCATGCCTCCATAATTCAGGAAAGTTGACATAACTTCCTATATCATATCATATCACATCACAACATGTTAAAGCTATAGACTAGAGAAACAGCAGGTATTGCACCAGCTCCTGAAGCCTAAACAATATGTTTTTAAATGATGAATGGGTTGTGGAAGAAATCAAAAAGTAAGTTTTTAAGGTTTGATAGATTATTTACTTTGATATGCATTCTAAATGTGTACCATCTTGTGTCTTTCTTAGTCTTAAATTTGCCTTCAGGCCCATTTAATTTTAAAGAGCAGTAAAAGAAATGTGGGAAATCCATGCCAAGATAAATATCATATCTACAATAAGTCATCTCAATTCTTTCTTCCCATGCCTTCTTTCTTTCTTTATTCTGATATCTTTGCCAACAATTTGGTAATTGGAATCAGTGTAATGACCAATATCATAACATAATGGACATAAGCTCCCTGACATCTGGAAGTAATCCATTCATCAATTCTCAGATCATTTCCAGAGGGCATAGCATAAGAGGGCACAATTTTCCCTGCTGCTTTGGAAAAGTCCTCAATAGTTAACTACTTTGTAGAGAATCTGAAAGTCATCCAAGTTCCCAGGAAATTTGGCCAACAACTATTTCATATTTATGAGTTATTAGGGGAATTAATGTAGACATCATTCAGTAGATTCCTGGAAAGTTTTCAGAGAAGTTTAAGCATATGAATATTCCATAAATTATAGTTGTAACATGTGACTTGTTTAAGTCCCTAAGATATTACAAAGTGCAACATACATAGAGGCATGTCAAGAATTCAGTATTACTCTCTATGTGCTTAGAAATCTGAGGTTGCTATATGAACTAAGATGAACTAGATTTGTTAAAAATGAGTATAGTGTGACATCTAATCTGAGACTCCAGCATCTTGTCAATAGTAATTCACATGACTGAAGCCACCTAAAATCAAGGAATATCCAGACAAACTGATAGCTGACCATATGTACGTGAGAACACCGTATAAGAACTCATCTTGAAAAGACCAATCAAAACCATCTACATAACTGTGAGCTAAGTATCACTGTTGTTATTCAGATCCATTACCCTGGAATTAGGTCCCACTAATTTCCTTCCACAGTCTTTTGATATTTGCACAGTAGAGGGTAACTGGAACAACTGCTGAGTAGAGATTGGAAAGACAATGATGCCATTCGGTTTCCTTTTGCAAGATTCATAGAAACAGTAAACTTCTGGCTCTCTTTAGCTGTTAGCATGATGCCAGATAATTTCTAGCAATTGTCTCCCACTTTTCTGAAATGAGTTAACAGTTGTTATTTTATTATTATGCATCAAATGAGTAGCTTCTGTTTGAAAGGAACATGAAATTCGGTAGCTTCCTGACTATGGATATTGAACCCATATATATCAAGGCCACTTTTGGAATAATCATTGCTCATTTCTACATTTTGCCATTGCAGATCTGTGAAGATAAACTATATTTATGTTTAAAAATATAGCATCAAGCATCACAACACAACATTGTTATTGAATAATTTAACATAGTATTTTACACAAATAAGTTTGAATCAAATGGCTAAGAATTAATCCATCAAGGTAGGTACAATAACTTGAGAATTGAAGAAGCAGTAAGTGTACCAAACCATTCCCAGGACTTTCAGTGATAAGTGGGGAATACCAATAGATAATCCCAAATCAATCCACACAATGCTTCCGAGAGTGTTTAGCAAAGAAGCAAAGGAGACAAAGATAAATTCAATTTACCTTGATTTTTTCCCTCAAGACTGATTTAGAATATATTATTAGCTAAACCTGTGACTTGTGATATTAAATTTTCCATTAACTCCTTGCTGGAGTCAAGGGATGGGGGTGACAGATATGTGGAAAACAAGTGTAAGAATGAAGTTATAAAAATTGGTTAGGTGTGGGCTGGAGAGATGGCTTAGCGGTTAAGTGCTTGCCTGTGAAGCCTAAGGACCCCGGTTCAAGGCTCGACTCCCCAGGACCCACGTTAGCCAGATGCATAAGGGGGCGCACGCATCTGGAGTTCGTTTGCAGTGGCTGGAGGCCCTGGCGCGCCCATTCTCTCTCCCTCTCTCTATCTGCCTCTTTCTCTCTCTGTCTGTCGCTCTCAAATAAATAAAATAACAAAAAAAAATTAAAAAAAAAATTGGTTAGGTGGATATCAAGAGTAAAAGAATTGATTTTTGGAAAGAATGTGTTTTCATTTCCTTAATTCTAACATAAATGTAGAGTTCAGGCTATGGTAGTGGCAAAATTTTGCAGAAGAGGGGATTTTATGAAATGTAAATACCTTTTTTTCTCAACTTATAATGTAAGAAAATAAGAAAATGAAGGGCAGCAACTTTGGCACAAAGGCATGCAAACAGCTTCTCTTGTTATTTTGTTACCAGTAATATTGATCTACCATTTTTTAGAGACTTAATTCTCACTTTCTTTTTAATTTTGGAACTATTTCATAGCTGTACTTCATTTTCTAAATAGATATCCATAAATATGTGGATCATTTACAAAAACTGATCATTAAGAAACAAAATTCATAAACACAATAATATAATATATGTTCACAAAAATATTTTATCATATTTGGATCACAAATGCATGAAAGAGTAGTACAGATCATTTTGGAATACATTGTGGTGTTTATAGTATTCTCATAGAAAAAATTCCATTTTAATTATTTTTATGGGTAGATGTTTAGTGTGGCATTATTAGGAATAAATAAAATGTTTCATCTCATTAGCATAACTCATTTTAATATTCTAGAATTGGTGAACATACAGCTGCTGAAATTTAAGCTGCTAGGTTAATAGTTTACATAGAACATGTACATAGCAATGGTTCTCAATTTGTATTTATGAATTTTACTCATTTACTTAACCATGAGATGCAGCACTATGTACATCTTGCCTATAAAACCTTGGTCTTCATTAACCTATAAAGCTTTATTAATTTTTTGTATTGGTATTCTAAATGTTCTACCACTAATCCACTCATACAGAAACATTACATTCTTACCTCTGGAGCTTCCAATGGCATTTTGGTGCTAAATATATGTTCAGATCTGAAGTACATACATCGTTACTTTTTCATTTATGTTCACTTAACATCACTGGTTACTCAAACCCAATGCACATTTCTGTTTTTTCACCACCTTTTAAATCATCATACCTTTTTTTCTTCTCAAATACCACACACAGAAGATACCTGCACAATGAAATGCCTACTTCAATCATGGTCATAGGTATAAGACTACAAAAGGCAGGTTCAAAGTTACCTAGTACCAAGAAACTTCTCAACATAGGACTTACACTCTCCAGTGTAGCTTTACTGATGGCACAGATAATTGGTGTCTCTTGAGGTTATATGCATTTGGGAAGTATTTTATATGTCACAGAATTCTTAATTCCTATTTGAAAATATACCCAGAACTTTGCTTCAGCCCACGTTCATTATAAACATACATCTGATCCAAGTCACCATTTGTGTACTCTCAGGACTTTTCACAAGTCCACCCATTCCATGTCTGCCTCCTTTTCCCTCTGTTATCATTCTTCACCAGCAACTCAAAACAGCAGCTAAGTTAGTATGCACTATTCTCCCAAAAGAAATCTTTCAAATGCTGGCTGAGAGAGAGAAGGAGGAGAAATGCGAAGGAGGAAGAGAAAATGGAGAACAGAAGGGGCAGGGGGAAGATAAGGAAGAGAAGCAGGAGTAAAAAGAGAAGATAGGTAGATATGTAGAGAGACCTTCACTAGCAGGCAAGATAAAAGATGAAAGAAGTGATTTTGGACAATATTTTAGGATGTGAGCCAAGTCCTACTTCTGCTCAGATTAAAATATTTGAACTTTTGTCAGGCATTATGCTTTATAGGTGTGTTACAATAAAGTTGAAATGAGGAGGACATGGATAACTCTTTTTTGATTTATTTAGAAATATTAAAATCATTCATATGTAATACATATGACAAACATAAACTGATCAATTAAATCTTAGATACCATTATCTTCAGCATAAAATCTCATAGAATATGAAAAAGAAGAAAGCCAAGGTCCTAAATATCAGAGTGGAAGGAGTTTGTGAACTCTGCAATGGATCAAAAATAATCCCTGAGATCTCTATAATAGTACTATAGTGATAATACCTAATAATTGGCTCATGCACACAAACAGTTCTACAATATTTAGCCACATTGATTTATTTAATTTTTAAAACAAGTTATCAGGTAACTATGGTCCATTCTCCATGAAGTGCAATTTCAACAGCTGTAAATTTCACCAATACCATATTTAAAATACATTTTTAGGAGGGGGTGAAATAAAGGCAATATCAATTCAATAATTCAGATTCAAAATTATATTTTATAACTTACAAAGCACTTATGTTTGATATATGTTATAGATTATATAGAAATGATTGAAACTAAACAAGGGGTTGTACATGGGCTATATGCAACTCATCCTATGTTTTGTACATCAGACTTGTACACCTGCAAATTTGGAGCTAAACCCCCCAGACACAGAGCAGTAGCTGTGTCATATTCCCCTACTTCACAAATGAGGGAATTGATACTAAAGATATTTGTCTAAACAAGGATTGAAATATAATTATATGTATATATCTACTATGTTCATTATTACACTTAAGATTCCTTGGTAAGGAATGGTAATATGAAGAGAGGATGCTCTTACAGATAGCAGCTCAATGATGTGTCCATTCATGTGTAATGCACCTTCCACTTCACATAGCAACTTCATCCACTCTATCCTTTCCTATTGTCATGATTTTCAAAATTTCTCAGATTATTTTTCTAGAGAATTCTAAATTTAAAAAGCACAAGACATATCAGATTTTGAATTCTACTGAATTTGGATGAATTCCAGTCCTAAATATACTTACTTTCTTTTCCATTTCATGCAACTTATAATAGAGCCACATCGATGAATTCCATGCACACTTAAGACTGAGGAGATAGTTCAGTGAGTAAACTGCTTGCTGCCCAATCCTGCGGACCTGATTTCAGAACCGCTGTACCCAGGCAAATGTGCTGGGTATACTGACATATATCTGTAATCTAAATGATGGGAGGTACAGAATAGAAATCCCTGGATTTTGTGGATAACTCTAATTTCAATGACATGCTCTGTCTCACAAACAGAAACAAACACAACAACAACAACAAAAACAGATGGAAAGTGGGAAAGTGATTGGAAAAGACACTCAGTGTTGACCTTTGCCCTCCACATTCATGTGCACATATGTGCACCTGCCCACACACTTGTTCACACACACACATATGAACACGGATACACATGTATATACACCACATATGCAAAGATTGATGAAAAAGGTAAAAGATATTCTTGTGACTATTTCATGTTGTCAACACATGTATGGCTATCATTATTGAGTATTCATGACCCTGAATTGTGATAGGATGCAGCCATTTTCCATTACATTGTCTGGAGATATCCAACATTCTTGTGTAGGCTTCTCATAAAGCAATTGTGCCATTATTCTTACAAGATCAACATTGATTTGTTATTCTCTTTCATCTCTCCCACCTCTGTCTTTCCCATGGCTTCCTGCTGGTTAGGCTCACAAACTGCACAGTTGTATGAATATCTGAAAAAATCATTTTTCATCTACATAAACACAGCAAGGCTGTGTGTGATCCTTGGACTCTCACACTTTGTATAAGTTCTAAGAAAATTATTTAAGAGGCATCAATAATTTATCAATATATTAATTTATTAAATAAAATTAGAGATACAGTTCTTTACTTCTAGGGTATTACAAAACTATTTTCTAGATTGCATATAATTTTTTCAAGTTATGTTTGATCACTCTGATGAAGAAAATATAGGTACCACTGTGAGTTTTAACATTTCTGTATTAAAGGATTTTATTGTTGTTAATAATTTCTGTATTAATGTGCTATGACTGTATGACTACTCTGCACCCAGAGATACAGACATGGGTTCTGGCAGTTTATAGCTTCAGGATTAGTAGAGGTTAAAGAGAAACTGATTTTAAATTATAGAACAATATTATTACTGTAAAACATTTACAGACACAAATCAAATTCCTTTGTGAGAAAGTGAATCATTCACTAAGAACAAAGTCAAGTAGAAAAGAACCAGGCAAAAATGTATGAGAGACTGAGGAAGGAGTTAAAACTGAAGAACTGGGGGAACTGTTTGGTAGAAGTGAGAACACACTGCAGTCAGCTAAAAGAGAGAAAATCCAGGACAAGGACTTTAAATACTGAATCTTAGCACAGGAAAGGAATTCGCCCACCACCAGTTCCAGAGACACTAGACAAAGTCAAAACTTGATCATCAGCTCAGTTTCCTAATTTGAGTGTTTGGTAACCACATACCACTAAATTACAGCTTCCTGTCCCAAATAAACCAAGTCTGACATTCATATATGCATTGAGTCATTCACTTCCCTGCTGATTTCACTCACTTATTCATCCTGTGACTGAACAAAGCAAATACTAAGATTTATTATACTCCAGAAAATAGAGATAAAATCCTTGCCTTCACATAGGAGTGTGGCTATAGAATATATATAAACAAGTATACATACTATATGGCTATATCATTCAATGATATTGTTATAATGACATAGATAGGTATGAATTTATAAATATACTGTACTACCATCCCACTTTGAAAAGACTTAAATTATTGTCTATATGACTGGAGCCAATTTTTGATCCCAAAGTGATTAATTTTTTTTTCTATGATCATCATCTCCTATAGACAAAAGAGCAAAACTGAACCACAATTAACAATTCCCAGTTTGAGTATCCTTGGGAATTAATATAAGTTGAGTTTAACTTCTGATGATCTTCCATGATAAACCGATCCCCTTTGAAGTATCTGCAACAAGCCCATTTTCTACCTTAGCTACTTAGTTCTTTTATCCTTTAAGTCCCTAGATGACTAACATCTGCCTCGTCTGCTTCCTTCATCACAATGATTTCTCACTGGCCAATAATATTCATAAAAGAATTTCTTTTTCTATGCGTAATGCTTATATCCCTCGGGATTGTTTGGATATATTTCAAAGCCAAAATAACTCTTAAATCTCTTTGACAAAAGATTAAGGTTTTATTTCACACTAACACTATTACTTGATTTAGGTTAAGTTTGCTTTATTACCCAACCAAAGATGAGGAGTAACTGAGGCTTCAATATCTTTTTACATTAGCATCTTGACTCATGAAAACATACCTGGTGGGGAAAGGGAGACAAGACATCATATGTGTTCTGATTTTTTCTAAGGTTGTGTACTTTAGTGAAAGATCTAAACTTAGGCACCTCAAGTTTTTTGACCCAAAATTTAGTTATTTATGCATTTATTTATTTACTAGTGTGTATGCAATGTGGTGTGTGTGTCTGTGTGTGTGTGTGTGTGTGTGTGTGTGTGTGCATGTTTGTGCTCTTGTGGTGCTCCATGTGCTTGCCTTTGGTAAGCTGTGCTCAATTGTGGTAGCCAGAGCAGAATATTGGGAGTCCTGATTTTGAAAGAGACAGAGAGAGAGAATGGATACCCCAGGGCCTTTCAGCTGCTGTGAAAGAGCCCAGACACATGTGCACCCTTATGCACATGTGGACCATTGTTCACTTGAGTCACTTTTGTGTCTGGCTTTATGTGGGACTTGAAGATTCAAACAAGCATTCTTACGCTTGGCAGGCAAGCACCTTAACCAGTAAGCCATCTCTCCAGCCCTTCTAATTGTTTTTATTTGAGCTGGGTCATCTTCCTAATACCTGAGCTTTCGACTTTATCAAGAGCCATGGTGATTTGTCTCTGCTCCTCTTTGAGGGACTACGGTTATAGGCCTGTGTGACCAAGCCCAGCTGTTTACTGGGGTTCTGGAGATTTGAACTCTGGTGGTCTCAGATCCCCATAGGGCCTCTGGCTTGCACAGGAAGTACTCCTAGCCATGCAGCCATTTCTCCAGCTGAATACTCAGTATTTATGACTAATGTATACCTGTTGATTTGAGACATCATACAGTATGTACAAAATAATGTCTATCTCTATGGTTTTCTTTCTTTCTCTTTTGTTCTGTCACTCGTACCAAAAATACTTTAACTATGATGTCTTGTGCCTATGTTGTTGGGAAGCAGTAGTTTTTTAATAGGCAAGTTTCAAGTCCAAGATCTCAATATGAAAAATATCACTGAGTACTCCTAAACATCCACACTAGCTCCCTTTCCCTTAAAATGAAACCATTCATTTTTCTGTTACACCATGTCTGCCACATTTGGAATATGGTCATTAAATGTATGTAGAACTACCGATTTACTCTAGCACAGTGGGGATTTAAGATAGTCTGATCCAATATTACTTATTTTATCGGTGAAAGCATTGTAGGCAAGAAAGGTTAAATGGTTCACCCAAGGTACTCAGGCAACTTTAATTCATTGACTTCAAAATACTTGCTTTTCTCCACAATATTAGTAGAATAAGTGTTATTAAGTGTGAGATACTCAGTATAAATGTAATCAAAAGAAGGTTTATAACTGATGCATTATGAAACTTCCTCACCTGCTGGGTTGGGGACCATCATTCACACCTTATGAAAATTCTATTCTCACTTTAGTGTCAAGGTTATCGACCAAATTAACGTGAAAACCTGCTGTTTTTCTCTTCCTCTCCCCTTCCATACACTTCCTCAGAAGCCTCTATCCTACTGTTAGCAGCTTTTCTGTCCATTTCTGCTCTAAATTGGCTCCTCAGTAAGAAGTGACTTATCAGTGACTATACCACTAGTACTTAGCAAGGAATAAGTAGTCTTTTCAGGAGGAGGTTTTAAAAACAGCCCTCCCATGAGACATGAACATTTATACAATTGTGGGCAGGAAAGAATTTTAACTTCCTACTCTACCTCTTTAGCATCGAATGTCTTCATCCAAAGCTCCAAATCACTCCTAACATGTTTTTGTTTGGTTTTCTTTGATTCCATGGTTGGTTTGGTTTAGTTTTCTTATAAACAGAAGTCAGAACTTTTTTTTTTTTTAATACTGAAACCTCAACTCCTCAAATTACAAGATTCTCCAGCATGTCAGGTGGTCTTCTTGGTTTCTTTGGTAGATTGGATGTAGAGTATAACACCCCCCATAGGCTCAGATATCTTGGATATTTGTCCCTTCCCCAGCTGCTAATAATTTAGGAAATGTGAGGGAACTTTGGGAAGTGAGTCCTTTCTGAAGGGAATGTGTCATGATGGAGTGTGCTTTGAGGTACTATAACCTAGATCCAAGCCAAGTGATCACAAGATGTCCTTGTCACTGATGTGGAGATGTGGCCTAGGCTCTCTGCTCAGGCCTGCATTTCCACTGTGATTACACTGCCCCTTGAGATGGTAAGTGATATAATCCCTTTCATCCCTTGAGCTGCTTCTGCTCAAGTCTTTTGTCTCAGTCACAATAAGGCAACTGCAACAGTTTCCATTATTCCATGTTTTTCCTGTTCATTTTTTATTCTGTTATATTCTGTTCAAGTTATTCTAACTTGAAGTGATCAAAATTTCACTTCTAAGTAAGGGAAAAAACTTGATCTTTAATGTATAATTTTTCTTAGTATTGTCCACTTGCATTTAGCTGTATTTATGGTAAATTTAAAAGTAACATGGATATTTACAACAAATTTAATGTATTATAATTATTAACTAAGAGGAGCTACAATAGTGTTTACTTTTCAAAGCAGAATGAAAGAAAAATTATCACATTAATGAATTAGAAAGCAGTTTATGGCATGTATTGGGTTGGAAATTGAATATGATAAAATGTTCTATATTTGCAAAATTTAATATCTGTTTTTAACTGATCCTTTTTGTAGCTTTATTAATATAGTACAGACATACTGGACAACAATAGAAATACCCAGTTATGCTCCATTATGTTTGTTCTTTGCCATATGTAGCAGTCACTTATGTACCATAAAGCCATGACTTAGCCAAACGTAACCATAGCCTTTTTAAAAAACAAACACGCCTATTTAGGAAGGCTTTGTGTACTGAATAATGTCTAAAGTATGGCTTGTTTATTTTTTTATTTATATAACTAGTGGTACTTAAGATTTATATATATATATATATATATATATATATATATATATATATATATATATCTCATCTGGGGTGTAGTTAGTTAGATAGTATGAGATTGGCTGCTGGCTGTGTATGTAGTGAGGTTTGTTGTGATTCTCCTAAATCTGACATTGAGTGCCGATATTGCAGGTATGCATCTTTGTTTGTTTTCAGTGTTTTGGATCAGAGTCAAGGCTTCATACGTAGTAGCCAAGCACTATAACGCTAAGCTACATGCACTGTCATCCCCATGAGTGAATTTTTTTTCTTTTTTTCTTTATTAGTTAGTTTTATATTCAGCAAATACAGTCAGTTTGGTACCATTATTAGGCTCATCCGTGACCTACCCACCCCCTTGGCCCCTCCTTGTTGAGGTATATGGGTCATGCATTGTGGAGTTAGCACACAGTTGTATGTAAGATAAATGTCTCTGCATATCATGACCCAACATATGGCTCTGACATTCTTTCCGCCCCCTCTTCCGCAAAATTTCCCTGAGCCATGTTGGGTTCATTTTTGGTCTGCTTCAGTGATGAGGTGTTGGGGACCTCTGAGGCTCTGGCTCTCTGATTTGGTGGGAGTTGATTTTTCTCTGTGCTGATCTCCTTCCCCCTTGTGCTGGTATCCTGTTCATCAGGAAAACAGCACCCTTGCTTGTTTCTCCAACTTTTCTTAGTTTCAGCCAGGGCCCTTTGGAGGTATGATGGGGTGGCTCTCTCCTTAGGATTTACATCTGTCTGAAAAATGAAGCAGATTCTCCAATGGAGAGTAAGTTAGCACCAGGACAAAAGAGATAACCCTTGCTTTTTTTATAGAGAATTTAATAGGTGTAGGCTGTCTTGTAGCACATGATTGATGGCATCTTGATATTGGTGAGTGGGCTTATGTTTGGATATGGTTCTGACTTGTTTCCCTGCTCCAGCTATGGATCCCGTACCACTGAGGAGATCAGTTAGCCAAATTAAGAGCAGTTGGTTCCCGACCATGGCTGTGTGCCACCACTGCACTTGTGTGGGCATCACAATAAGTTATTTGGTGCTAAGTAGGTTAGACCATGAGTTCCTTGGACAGATATTAGTCATTTTCCCCCAGTGGCCCATGTAGCGCCTTCTGGCACTAGACACACTGACTGTCTGGGTAGTGACTCTCTTCCAACTTCCAGCCATGCCATTCTATTTTGCATGTCAACCACATAAGGTGTCTTAAGCAGTAGGGTCTTACCACTAATCTTTGGTGGGTCATCAAGTACTCTGACAGAAATCTGTCTGTCTTTTAGGAAACCTTGGAGGTCTCTCTGATCAAAAGCTTACGGTGGATGATAGCCCCATGCTGGTACTGGGAGTTACAGGTCAGTGCCCACTAAGAAAATGAGGAAAAAGATAACTAATATACAAGAGTTAGAGAAAAGAGAGAGAGGGAGAGGGAGAGGGAGGAAGGGGAGATGTGGAAAATTAAGGTTAGTCTTGATCCTACCCTCTCCAGTGTCCTGTGGTTCAGGTATTCCCTGTAAGGGCCTGGTGAAGGATCAGCCATTTGGTCTGTCTTTTAGTCAGTAGAATTTTATGGTACCCATTGCCATTTGGGTCTAGATTTGTGTTTCCCACCCCTTTGATGCCCTCCCCTTCCTCCCCTTCCATCCTAGTGTCTATTCCATGAGATGCTTGCTGGATGTGTAAGGTAGCTTGGGTAGATTCAGGGTAGGTGCTGTAGATGAGTGAGACTATGTGGCGATTTTTTTTTTTCTGTGATTGGGTAAGTTCACTGATAATGATCTGTTCCAGGTTCAACCATTTTTCCTCAAATTTCATTGTGTCATTTTTTCTTACTGCTGTATAGAATTCCGTTGTGTAGATATACCACATCTTAGTTATCCATTCTTCTAGTGATGGACATCTGGGTTGATTCCAGCTCTTAGCTATTACAAATTGAGCCACTACAAACATGGTTGAGCAAATCTGTCTAGCCTGTGGTTTGAAGGTTTTAGGGTAGATGCCCAGTAGGGAATAACTGGGTCTGTTGATATCTCTATACTCAGCTTTTTCAGAAGTCTCCATATTGCGTTCCAAAGTGGTTGTACCATCCTGCATTCCTACCAACAGTGGATGAGTGTTCCTACTTCTCCACATCCTCGCCAGCATTTATTTTTATTTGATTTTTTGATGTTTGCTATCCTTATTGAGGTAAGGTGGAATCTCACAGTTGTTT
This sequence comes from Dipus sagitta, assembly GCA_036346955.1. Taxonomy (NCBI): domain Eukaryota; kingdom Metazoa; phylum Chordata; class Mammalia; order Rodentia; family Dipodidae; genus Dipus; species Dipus sagitta. The sequence goes on along the minus strand of CM070781.1, from coordinate 26,641,341 downwards.
TAATTTGCATTTCTGTGATGATTAGGGATGATGAACAAAAATATGGAATGCTTCACGAATTTGCATGTCATCCTTGCGCAGGGGCCATGCTGGAATGATGAGTGAATATTTTGAATTAGTTTGAATTAATTTAGCAGGTGATGAAGTTGTGAGAGTTAATTAACATTGTATAAAAACTGTTCATTAAAAAGGAGCACCATGGCCTGAAGAGATGGCTTAGCACTTAAGACACTTTCCTGGGAAGTCAAAGGTCCTATGTTTGATTGCCCAGGACACATGTAAGCCATACACACAAAGTGTTGATTGCATCTGGAGTTCACTTGCAGTGGCTGAAAGCCGTGGCACACCCATTCTCTCTCTCTCTCCTTCTCGTACTCTCTGTTTGTGTATGTGTGTGTGCCTCTCTCTAGTTCCCTCATTCTATTTCTCTCTCAAGAAAATAAAGTAATTTTTTAAAAAGTAACACTATAGGGCTGGGGAGATGGCTTAGCAGTTAAGCACTTGCCTGTGAAACCTAAGGACCTTGGTTTGAGGCTCGATTCCCCAGGACCCACGTTAGTTAGATACACGAGGGGGCAAACATGTCTGGAGTTCGTTTGCAGTGAATGAAGGCCCTGGCATACCCATTCTATTTCTCTCTCTCTCTCTCCCCCCCCCCCCTCTCTCCTCTCTCTGCCTCTTTCTCTCTCTGTCTGTCACTCTCAAATAAATAAATAAAAGTGAACCAGAAAAAAAAAAAAAGAAAGAAAAGGAACACTATAAGAAGTTGTGGGCAATGGATAATAAAGACTCTAAAATTTAGCTGGAGTACAAAGATATTTGCATCCATCCCTAGACCTGAAGGGGAAGTTAAGGAAAACATGAGCAGAGATTGCAAATAGTTCAGAATGGAATGACAGTACAAAAGTATGAAATTTTCATTATAAACAGAGTAGTTAAGCTTTAGTCAAGAAGCCAGGGAAAGGCATTACAAAGCAGCAAGAAGAAAGGATCTAGAGGTAGAGTTCAGAGAATCAGAAGTGCAAGACCTTCTATGGCTTCAAAGTGAGTCTGGAGACATTGGGGCTACATAAGATCATATTTCATAAAGGAGAAAACAGAATCAATAAAGACAAATATACACAGAAATGTTGATGAAAAATATCACTCAAAATCTAGTATAGAAATGTAAAAAACTGCAGAAATCTCAAATGTTTAATGTTCAAAAATTAGGAAAAGTTAAAATATGAAGACTTTTTAAAAATAGATGAAACATAAAGGGCAAAACTGATTCAGCAAGAAACAGAAAGCCTAAAATATATAAAATGATCAAACACTAAATCAGTTTTAATAAATCGTTCCTGATAATTTCAATCAGGGACTTCACCATCATGACACCTCATTTTGTAAAGGAAATACTAAAGTACTAAAACTCAAAAGGAGGCTGGAGGGATGGCATAATGGTTAAGGCACTAGCCTGCAAAAGCTAAGGACCCAGGTTTGGTTTCCCAGTACCCACATAAAGCCAGATGTACAAGGTGATACATGTCTAGAGTTTGTTTACTGTGGCCTTGAGGCCCTAGTGTACTCTCTCTCTCTCTCTCTTTCTCTCTCTGTGTGTGTGTGTGTGTGTCTTTTGCTCTCACTCTTTCTCTCAAATAAATGCATAAATAAATATTTTTAAAAGCACAAAGTACATTTTTTCTATCCACTTTATTTATTCTCTTTTATTTCAGGTAGTTTTTCTCTAGTACAGACTGACCTAGAATTCACTCTGTCGTCCAGGCTGGCCATAAGTGCTCAGAGATCCTCTGTGCTATCCAAGTGGTGGGATTAAGGGAATGACCACAACATGCAGTTCAGTCCATTTTTGGACAAAAAATGATATCAGAACTTGAAACTAAAGTCATAAGAAAGGGGAATATATTGCTAAAACATATGATGCAAAATTCTCAATAGTATCTATAACTGAACATAGTAGTGCATATAGGAACTTATGTCATGATTAATATGCATTGTATGCCACGAGAAGTTAGTTTAACATCAGGAAAATTAATTAAAGTTTAGCCACAAGAAAGACTAGAAAGAATAAATGGGCTTTGGGATAGTACAATAAAAGTATTTGTAGGGAGGGGCAGAAGTATTGGTGGGCGCATTGCTTGCTGCCCAAACATAAGAACTTAAGTTCGAATTCCAGCTGTAAATGTAAAACTAGCAGGTTTGTGTCACACATTTTTAATCCCAGTGCGAAAGAAACTGAGGCAGGTAATCCCTGAAGCTCTCTGTGTAGCTAGTCTAGCTGTACAAGTGAAGTCCAGGTTCCTGGACAGGCCCTGTATCAAAGAATAACATGGAGAGCACCCATAGAGGAAACTGATTTTGATAACTGCTCTCCACATACATGCACACGCACATGCACACACATGTGAACATGCACACACACATATGAACATGCACACACACACATACCCCACACAGAAAAAACTTACAAATGTAAGCAACCATTCTTATATTTTATAAAAAGTAAGAAGACCTTTTATAAATGAAAAAAACTAATGTCTAAAATATGTGACACATTCATAATAAAAGATAGGGCCCCTTCTCCTTACACTTCTTTTTAAAAGTATGCTATTACCACTTTGTTGCACCATTTTATGTTGAGACAGGAAATTTGAGGGTGAAGCAAGTGAATAAAATAAAATATTTTAATGATTTGAAAGTAAAAATGAGATTTTCAATAATAATAGTTTATGACATTTTCCACAGAAATACAAAAACAAGAAACAAATTTGTTAGTATAAATGAATGAGCCCACTACTATTGCTAGACCACAAATGAAGACTCCTATACAAGTGTTACATTCCAACAATAAATGGTTATAGTGTGTGTGGAAGTGAGTGTTGTGTGGTGCTGGGAACTGAACCTATGATCTTGAATATACCACTCAAGCTACCCTAACATTGAAGTGCATCTTTAGTTCCACAATAATACTTTTCAATGATAACATTATGATCACTGTACTAGCATTAAGAATCCAGGAAAAGCATTACTTTAAAAAGCTGGGCATGGCAGTATAGTATAAAATGCTAGTACTTGGAAGGCTGAGACAAGATGATTACAGAGCATTTGAAGCCAAGGTGTAATAGATACATTGTGACTTCCAGGCAGCATAAGCTACAGAGTTAGACTCTGTCTCAAAACCCCTGTGTGTGTGTGTGTGTGTGTGTGTGTGTGTGTGTGTGTGTGTGTACTATTAGTCTTGTTCTTGAATGCTTCTATCATCAGGTTGGAAAGCCATGCCCCTGTTGGCCTCCTGATCTAAGTGGTATGTGGGTCAATCATGTGGAGTATATTCCAACCTATATGGCTTCAAAATGAGGCAGAGACAATGTGCAGACAGATAAGATGAGGGGATCACTTGGCTAAGGCACTGAATTTGGTAATGAAAACTGAGAGTATCTTACACGGGAGAAATGTATACATTATAATAAACTCATAAAATGGAATCATAATGCATGGTGATATATTCATGTAATGGAAAACAGTAATACTTTGGGGAAAACCTATTTGTCTCCAAAAGTCACAAATATAGTGTTGGACAAGAAAAAATAATATTATCAAAGGCATGCATTTTGGATCAATTTTATGAAATTCTAAAACAAGTAAAAACTAAATTATAGTGTTCAGGGATGCACAAAAAAGACCAGAAATATAAGGGATAGAAAGTCATTCTCATGGCTTCTTTGCAATGTGGCCTTCTTTTAAGAAATTTTCCACCATAAGAATCTAATGCAGCCAACAGTTGGATGATAATGATTCAGATGAGAATGCTTCTACTATCAATGTGACACAGAGGGGTGTGAGTCCAGCATGTAAACTGACAGCATATACTGCCGAATTTTCCCACATGAAGGGATGCCAATGAGGATTTCATGCCCTTCAGAATTTTTATGTATTTTTATTGATATTGTTCTTGTTGGTTTTTAGCCTTTACTTGCCAACCTCCTGGAACTGTTTGGTATACACACTGTATTATCAGTAAAACTCTTCCAATGAGCCTGAAGCGATGTGTACACTTGAAAGCAAGAAACCTGTAAAATATAACCTTGTAAGATTTTAATTCAGGCACAGATTGCTTGAGATCTTTCAAGTTTGTGATGGCAAAGTACTTAGGAAAGCTCAACTAAAATTAGGCAAAAACCATCATTCCTTCCAGAAGTCTGGGGCTCTGAATAAACTTGAGCCACTGTTTCAATTTTTCTTAAGTATGACGCTATTTTCTGAATTACTTTGAAACTGTGATTTTCGGTGAATAAAATGGCTTTTGTTTTTGTGCAGAAGGCACCATGAGGTTTGTTCTGTGCCGTCCCATTTCTTCACAGGAAATTGCCTCATTAACTTCTGTGGCATCCTAAGAGCTTCTGTATTACCTCATGATGCTGCAAAGTGCATCTCATAGCCATTTAAAGCTGCACTTGTGCATCCGCGGTAACTTCTAAAAGGGAGTTTGCCCCTTTGAAATTGCTACATCCTTTTATTTTCCATGTTTAGTAATACAAAACCCTTTGAAAAGCCTGGAAGGGTTTATAAACCATGATAATTTGTAACAAACAAAAACATAAAAGAAAAATGTTGTGTGGAGCAGAGTAAATCCACATGAGATAGGAGTTGCACATCTTGTTTGGACTCTGACAGCAAAATAAGAGCACCAGAGAATCAACAAAGGAAAAATAAAAGCAGAAGGGATAAAAAAAAAAAAAAAAGCGGCTGGCAGTACAATTGCGAATATGAAATAAAGGCACCCGCATAAAGAAAAGCAAACTGAACAAAGGCATATGAAATTTAAAATAAACAAGGTAACATCCTGGATAACTGAGAAAAGCAAAAATAAATTGAATAATAAGGACAAGATGAAGGGAAAGAACCTCAAATTCATATGTAATTATCTCAAAAGACCAAGGATGTACTGCAATAAAATCTGAAAAAAAAAAAAATAGCAAAGGGAAAGAAGCTCTAAGACAGGGGAAAATTCTGGTGTGTGTTAATTCTACCCCCTCAACCTTTAGATCTTGAAGAGACTTGAGATGTGCTGACTTTCCTGCAGGTGCACGTGTTTTTTTTTTTTTTTTTCTTTTTTTTTTTTTAGGTAGGGACCACTCTATTCCAGACTGACCTGGAACTCACTCTGTAGTTCCAAGCAAGATATGCTCATTTTTTTAATCAAATATACAGAAGTATTTAGTTTATCTGCTCTCAAGATTACATTCACAAGGTGTATTAGTCAGGGTTATGTAGAGGAACAGAACCAATAGAATTGATATGTATTATAAAGCAGATGTATTAGATTAATTTACAGGATATGAAGTGGGTAATCCAGCAAGTGCTCCTGCATGCTAGAGTGTCTGAGAACCTGGTAGCTTTTAAGATCACCAGGCTGGATGCCTCAGAATTCCCAATGCAGTACTAAAGGCCTGGAGGAGGCCTGGAGAGCTGTAGGCCTTTAGTTGACATTGGATAGCTTATGAAGCTGGGTCCAAATGTCCAAAAAGGATAGCAGAAAGAAAAGCAAGGTAGATGGACTCAGTGTCAAGTAACCTGGGCAGCCAGGTAAAAGGCCCTGTGCTCTCCTGGGTCTTCTTTATATATTGTTCACCACCTGAAGAGTTACCCACTCTGGGAGAGCATCTTCCCCCTCTACAAATCCTTCCAAGAAACACCCTCACAGACCCTTCCAAGGGGCAAGTTTCTTACTGGGTCCCTAATGAGATCAAGTTGACAGTAGAACTTAAGTGTTACACATGGCCAGGGATAGTGACTCAAGACTGTAATTCTCCTATTCAGGAGGTAGAGGCAGGAGGATAGCTGCAAGTCTGAGCTTAGTCTGCTCTACATAATGAAATCCTATCTCAACACTCCAAAACATTTACCTTAAGGAATAAAGAACATGAAACTTGAAAGAAATCTAAGTAGGATTGTCATGACTTCAGGATTATGCTTCCATAAGCACTTGTGGATAGACATGAAATAGGCTAGAGAAAAATAGCATGGTCACACATTATGAAAATTAGTGTCCCAATCTGTGCTCAAAACTTCTTCCATAATTTATTAAATAAGCATTTAGGGATATATTTATGATAATGTGTAACAATTTCTTTTAAAATGGTAAGAGTTACTCTAGTTGTAGGTTGATCCTAAAAATTCTAGTTCCATTAAGTTATGTATATTTTTATCTGAGTTTCATATGGCATTTTTTTTCAAAGGAATAATCCTGATGCTCAAATTTCTCTGCAATGATAGGCCACTGCATTGTTCAAAAAGTTAAAAAAGAGCTGGGTGTGGTGGCGCACACCTTTAATCCCAGCACTCAGGAGGCAGAGGTAAGAGGATCGCCATGAGTTCGAGGCCACCCTGAGAATACAGAGTGAATTCCAGGTCAGCCTGGGCTAGAGTGAGACACTACCTCAAAAAAAAAAAAGTTAAAAAGGCAATGAAAGGTTGACATTAATTATAAATTGACATCGTTAACAGCCTTTTTCAAATGAATTTCAAGAAACAATGAATCTCAATGAGGTGATATTGGTGAATATTTTTCCACGTAGTTTCATGCTAGATGCAAAGAATAGATCTTACAGAGAAGAGACTATTTAGGACACTAATTGTCTCTTGTGATGAAACCCAAGATCTTGTTCATAGGAAGCAACACATTTCCAGCCTACAAATGCAAGTTTTCAATCTTTACATCATTTCTAGTCTATAGGATCTCCTAGAAAAGTGAAAGCTAATCTTTTATAACAAGATCTCCATGTATTCCTGATACAGATTGAAGACTGGACATCACTTTTTCAGTGCAGGACAGACTAAATCTATTCTTACCTTCAATTGAGTCATGGTCTCCTTGAAAGGTAGATTCAGAATGATTTCTGGTTTTAAAATGTTTATACTATAAAGTGATAAAATTAAAACAATAGAATTTTAGCATTGTTCCCTTAAAGAGGAAAATAGAAAAATACAAATTGTAACTTTATTGGAAATATTCTGATGATAATGAGAAATATTAATTTTCCATAGTTCCATATACTTCAAGATAGAATATTTGAAAACTCATAATACCTGTGTTTGCTGCTCTCAAGGTTCTAACATAGAATTAAATTCCCAGTAAAATGACAAAGACAATAAATAGATAAATAATTAAAATATGTAGATTCATGTCATCTAAATATAAAAATACCCTTCAAGTTCTTCAACTTCTATAAGAGGACTCTTTCACTTAGTCTCTCTCTCTCTTTCTCTCATACTATTAAAAATTGTTATGTAGCCAGAGACCCAGAGGCCCCCAACACCTCATCACTGAAGTGGACCAAAAATGAACCCAACATGGCTCAGGGAAATTTTGCGGAAGAGGGGGAAGAAAGAATGTCAATGGTACCAAACTGACTGTATTTGCTGAATACAAAACTAATTAATAAAAAATTAAAAAAATATATTATGTAGAACTTGACTTTACTTACTTTTCAATCAGATTGAAGTATATGATGTCTTTGAAAGAAAAAACAGTGCATATTTTCTTTGAGTTGTACACACACTCTCAGTTGTATGGTGTGCATATGATATAATTACACCCCCCTAGAGTTCATGTGTTGAAATAATCCTCACTAAGAGGTGTTAAGAGGGTAGAAATTTGATAGAACTAGTATGTGCAGGAGTGGGAACTTTGGGGCATGATTCGGTCCTCAGACAGAACTGTGATAACAGAATACTGAAAAATATATAAATATGTACAGAGAGAGAGAGAGAGAAAGAGAGAGATGAACTCTCTGCCATTGGACCTCCATAAATGTGAACTGACCTCAAGTATTCTATTATAGTAACAGAAAAGGGAAACACACACATACAATTTTTTTTACAGGTTTTTTTTTTTTTGCTGTTTATGTACATTATTGGGAGTCCACTTCCAGTTTTTAAAAATATCATTTAATTTAATTAATTTAATTATTTATGAGAGAGACACAGAGAGGAAGATAGGGAGAGTGAGTGTGGACATGTCAGGGTTTATAAATAAAATCTAGACACAAGCACCATTTAGTGTATCTGGCTTTATGTGAGGTACTAGGGAGTCAAACCTGGGCTGTCAGGCTATGCAAGCAAGCACCTTTAACCACTGAGCAATCCTTCAGCCCTCCACTGTCCTTCCTATAGTGATGAATCATGAAGATATTCTAGGACGTAGTTTCTAAAAGAATGGATTGGCTATCATTTCAACATGATGTTGTTATCAGCAAATTCAAAGTCAGGAAAAAAATTCGATCTTTATACACTATCAAGAGTAGAGAGTCCTAGATAAAGTCTCTGAGTATATGAATTAGTTAAGACTACTTCATTGTCAACTCCAAGGAAGTGGCTTGGCTTAGGAGAGGGAAGAGAAAAGAGAGAGACCTGGCCCAAAGTGTTTGTGCTAGAAATAGCTACAGGCACAGGTAACAAAGGAAGGAAATCAGCAGGAGGGGCCCAGCAACTGCTGCTATCTGTTGGCACAAATGTTACGGGCAAGAAAGAAGTAGAGAAGTAAATAAATAAAGAGAGAGCAGCAGAAAGAGACAGAACTGTAGCAGGGAGAGAGAGCATGCAACTAGCCTGCCCAGTGTCTGCTAATGGTGTGTGGGAAGAAGGGGTCTGTGGAAAGAGAGGATGTGGTGGAGGAAAAAGATGTAAGAATGAAAGAGAGAGAAGGTCTGTAGGTGAGCAGAGAAGCAGAAAAGGAATCTAAGGTGGATAGGCCAGAATATTTAAAGTAGTATGCACACATGTACTTAAAAGGAGAGGGCTGGAAGAAGGACAAACAGGAAACTGCTGCCAGAACTATTATGCTCGTGTCCTTGGTGCATGGTGGACTGGCCAGAGAGATGGGTCTTGTCAGGGTGTGAGCCCAAGAGAGCAGCCAGGTTATCTGGGTCCCTCATGGAGCACAGGAGAGTGTAGACCTTTGAAGGAAGGCTTCACTTTCATGCTAGTTAGGACAGGGGAAGGATCTCTGAGACTGATACCTACTGCATTTGGGGAAAATATCATCAGGACATTCTCCATTGGGTTCTCCACTGTACTGCTTTTGTTGTTCTCTTTTTCGTATCATCTTTGGCCTCTCCAACTTATGACAGAAAACATGGCCACTCATGTTCACATTTAGAATTAATGTGTAACATTATAACTACACTCAATGTTCAACCCTGTTTTTTCAGTACATTCTTGAAGGTCAATATTAATACTATTCCCTATGCTATTCTTCACAATCACCCAGATAAAGGAGTGGGGAATAACTGAGAGAAAGGTGTAAACAATAAATGATAAATGGCATTAAATACTGGAATAGTTGCATTAAAAATATTTATTCCTAACTCTAAGAATAAAACATATTTTCCAGTGAAAAGATAATACTTAGGTATTATTTTTTTATCTATAATCACAATTGAATCATTTGATAAGGTCTTTATTTAGTAACGGTGTCATGGTCCATCACCATTAGGAGTCATAGCCTTACTGAAGGAAGTATATCACTTAGGATGAGTCTGGAAGTTTTACAGTCCTGTCCCACTTACATTCATGTCTATTCCTTTCCTGTTGAGATCTTGACATGCTGGCCATCTTTCCCTCCCACCATAATAAAGATTTGCTTTTCTTTCCAGCATATGTTTCTGGTCAGGAATTTTGTCACAATAACAAGAAAGTAACTGATAAAAATTTACATGAAGCTTGGTTTATCTGAAGTTTTCATTGTATACTGGTGGTCTTGAGAGATATTTTACAAAGAAAAGGAAAGACTATCATGCTAATAATATAGGAACCATTTGAAAAAATGGGAAAAGTAAGCAGAGAGTGGGCTAGAGAGATGGCTCAGTGGTTAAGCAGCTTATCTGCAAATCTGAGGACCTAGGTTTGATTCTCTAGTACCCAAGTAAGCTAGATGCACAAGGTGGCACATGCATCTGGAGTTCATTTGCAAGGGATGGAGACCCTGGCATACTCAATCTGTCTCTCCCCTGCCTCTCAAAATAAGTAAATAAAATATTTTATTAAAAATAAGCCAAGAGAATGGAATGATAAGAAATCTTAAGAAGAAATACTAGATGTCAAAACAGTATACCAGAAATTAGGATGCCTTTGACAGGTTCACCAATAGACTAGATGGAGATGAGGAAACAATCAATAAAATAGACACACATAAATACAGACTTCCTGGATGAAAATACAAAGAGAAATCAGTGTGGAGAGAAAGAGGGCAAAGCCTATTACCCAAGCACCATAGTGCAGTGCTAAAAGACCTAACAAACACCTACCTAGAATACCATGCTTAGAAGAGTCCTCATCACTGGAATCATTTAAAGAATCTTCCAAAATGCACATGCAAAACTTATCTTTTTCTCTATGACACAAGTTAGTCACATATATTGAAACATTTATTCTTTTATCTGTTCACATAGTTCTATGTTCTGTGACTCGGGGTAAATTGGGAAATGAGTATTTCTGTTCAATCTGCCTTTATTTGGAAGTAATGAAGTCTGGAATCAAACAGATTGTTTTTATAGAAGCACTCTTTACCATTCTGAAATGGTAGGAGTTGTATTTCTTGGCTCCTTTATTGTTTTAAGGGCATATAATCATCCACAATGACTTTATCTGAGTTAAGCCAGGTCAAAATCTACAAAATTGTAATAGGGTATGAGTGCACTTTGCCTTAGAGATATTATGGTATTCTTCATATCAGGTTAGTATCTAGTAAGTAGAAGTAATATCATACTGCTGGATAAGTGTAAGAGAATGAACTTAATGAAGAGCACATCCAATGTATCCCTAGGCATAAACATTAATACTAGCCTTGTCTTCATGCCTGTTTATTTAGGTGTATACCAAGTACATTAAATCCAAAATAGAAAGGAAATAAAAAATATAATTTTGTGAACCTGGAGAGGATAAAGAATGTGGGTAAGTTTTACAGTTCTGTCATATAATTTGATTTTGGAGATGGTGAGAAGCCATCAAATTTTAGGAGATTTTGAAAACTTTAAATGCATTGGAGGAAGACAAATTTGATGCCACTCTTGCAGGCTTATAAAGGAAGACAAATAATATAGGATATATGATAATTGAATGTTGCATTTTTATTACAGGAATGAGAAAAGGAAATTTAATTCCACTGAAATCAATATTTCCCTGTTTACCTAATTTAACTATAGACAACTTTGCAAAATTAGCTAATGTCCAGATTCCAGTGACAGGAAGATGACAGCCATAGAAAACATGAGTATTTTAGATTCACTGCAAACACTAGTTTAGGTTAAAGGCATTTCCTTATTTTGGTGTGAAGCATTTGCTCATTTTACTACATTCTTTGACTGGAATTTAAATAAGAGTTTTCACATCTGAAGTCCAGATCATCTTTGAACAGCTATGCAGGGAGAAGGTATACTGGGAAAAAGCTCACATTCTGCTCACTTACCAGCAGCTTAACACGTTGGGAAAACATCTTGTATTACTTGGAACCTATCCATCATTAAACATAAATGAGAAGAGAGAGATACACAATTTGCTAATGCCAAATGGATACATGTATTAAAGACATGTAACCATCTGGACTCAATATGGGACCCAGAATGTTCCCATTTATCAAAGTACAATTCCCATACAATATTTTATATCAGTAATTCAACTGTTGATGAAAACATGATTGTTTCCAATTTGTCAAAGTGAATATGAGCAGCAGTAAAGAAGCTGAACATATGCGTCAAAGCAGGAAAGGAACTGGTGGCTAATAGACAGCTTTATTAAATGCTCATTGGTGTTATGGGGGTGTACATGCAGGGGCAGAGAGTACTTATCATCAGAAGAGCACTGGAATATTTTAAAAGCGGACACATTTGAGAGATATTCATTTTTTAATTATTTTATTTTTACTTATTTGAGATGAAGAAAGAGGCAGAGAGAGAGGAGAGAGAGAGAGAGAGAGAGAGAGAGAGAGAATTGGCATGCCAGGGCCTCTGGCCACTGCAAACGAACTCCAGATCATCACCTTGTGCAGCTGGCTTACGTGGGCTGTAGGGAATCAAACCAGGATTCTTTGGATCTGCAGGCAAGAAACCACTAAGCCATATCTCCAGCCCTTGAGGGATAGTATTGATTCCATCTATCTGGATTCATTCTTTCTACCTTTAAAGTGTTTTATTAAGGTTCTTCTAAGTATTGGTTAGATTTCATAGCTGAATTCGATTTGATCCTTCTTGCTAAAATTTGACTTGAACCTCATTATCCATTGCAGTATATTTTGATGTGCTTTTTTTCTCTACCAATAAGCTTTTGCTTAAACATGGGATTCTTGTTCTACATATGAAAACTGGAGGTCATTCTCTGTTGTTTTATTCCTTTACTTTATATTTACCTATTGCCTTCCCTAACTCTCTCCCTTCCTTTTTTGTTCCTCTCTGAGAAAAAAAAATAATTGTGAAGATGAAAGTGTAACACACTAATAATAAAACCATAAAAGATACAGGTAATTCTTTAAACAAGTGGAAACTTGGCCTGTACTCCCTACACTTCTCATATAGGCCACACATCAGGTATATCCTGGCATCCACCACCCTTTTGTGCTTCTCTGCACCTCTTGCTACTCACCCACACTGCCCATATATGTCAAAAATCTGGGTAGGCCCACTCCTGACACGCACATAGGCTGTTCTGTCATCCATTCAAAAACATTCCATAATTTAGTCCAGATGTTGGGGCTGTGTGCACGAACTACTCACCCAAGCTCTGCTATGTCAGAGCTGTTCACACCTCACATGCAACATCAGATTCTGGGTATGCAAACTGCTGCCAGCCATCTAGAATCCAAACACTGCATACCACCTTCCCTCTGACATTAGTCCTGTGAATCCAGAAGTTGTGTGTGCACTAAGCATTTCTTACTCCACAGATTTTACCCATATTTAAGAGAATGTGAGAACTTTGTCCCCGTTCCAACACCCCACCCTCTGCCTCACTGTGTATGCCCATCTCCTGAGGTAGGAAGAAAGAAAGAAAGAAAGAAAGAAAGAAAGAAAGAAAGAAAGAAAGAAAGAAAGAAAGAAAGAAAGAAAAAAGAAAGAAAGAAAGAAAGAAAGCTCTGCCCCTGGACACCTGCTTACCATACCACCCAAGCCCTGGCCTATGAGGCCATTGGCCTTTCACAATGCCCTAGCAAAGCCAGGATCACCTATGCTATCCCATCCATGAAAAAGATTGGCTGCTCAAAAACTGATATTCAAGCAGTGTTTACTTGAACTAAGTCTAATTAATATGAGGGAATAATAAGACATGTGTGCCAGATAAATTTAAACAATGAACTCTCTGTCTCCATCAAAAAGTGCCAATGCCACAGCATGGATTCCAAATGAGATTGGCTTACATGAAATTCCAGGCAAATAATTTAAAAGAATAAAGTAAAAAATGTGAAACAATTCAAGCACAAACAAATTGCTAGGTAAATTCAACAAAGAAAAGACTAATCCCCTGAGTGCACTGAAAAAGGAAATAGAATAATTATCTAAATGAATTTAAGAGAAAACAAACAACTTAATGAAATAAGGAAGTTAATTCAGAATGAAAAATAGTATATAGATTTAGAAACACTGAGGAAAACAAAACAATAACAGCAGTAGGAGCAAAACATTCAGTAAGTAAAATGAAAGGCTCAATTGAAAGCCTCACCAAGAGAATTGTTCATGTAGAAAACATAATATCAGGCTTAATGATAAGGTAGAAGAATTAGATCTTTCCTTCAAAAGCAATGTTTAAAAAAAAAAGCATGAACAGAACAGGTAAACTCTTTGGGACACCATAAAAATATAAAATCTACAAATTTTGGCAGAGAAATAAGAGAAGAACTTCAGTCCAAAGACATGCAAGGTAATGTCAAAATAGGCATAGAACAAAATTTCCAAAATCTAGAGAAAGAGAATATTATCCTGGTACAGGTCATATATAGAACACTAAATTGGACCAGAAAATCAACTCTCCAGAAGATATTGCAAAATACTAAAACACACACACACACACACACACACACACACACACACAAATGTGTGCGTGTGTGTGTGCGCATGTACTTAGTATTTTGAAATATCACGTGTGTGTGTGCATGTGTGTGTGTGTACATAATGAAAGCTTAAAGAAAGAAACACAAAACCAATTATAAAGACAGAGCCATCAGACTAATAGCTGATTTTTCAATGGAAATTCTAAAATGCAGAAAGACTTGGAATGATGTCTTTCAAGTTCTGAAAGACCTTGACTGTCACCCAGACTGCTAGTACCCCCCCCAAAAAAAACCCACAAATCTATCTGTAATAATTAAAGGAGAAATAACAATTTTCATAATAAAAACAAGATAAAGAATTTATCATCAGTCTATCCAGCATTACACATAAGGAATAGATTTAACTGAAAACAGCATTCCATTCAAATCATATAGAATGCACAGACTTCTCAGCATTCCAAAGGAGTTTTTTGAAAATAGATCACAAATTATGACACAAAGCAAGCCTTACTGAATATCATAAAATTGAAATAACTTATTTCATCTATCCATAATGATAGAAAAATAGAAATCAGCAATACATAATGCAATGATGCAACTTAAAACTATGGGAAACAAGAACAGACCAAACCTCAAAGTAGTATATGGAAAGAAATATTAAGGGTGGAAATCAATGAAATATAAACAAATGTACAAATAACGAAAACCATATAAAGAATTAGTGGAAAATTTGGTCCTGACTTTTTTTTGTTAATCATGTTGTTTGTTTTTGAGGCAGAGTCTTGCTCTCATTTTAGCCCCATGCTGACCTTGAACTCAGTGAGATCCCCCTACCTGAGTCTCCTGAGTATTAGGTGCAAAGGTGTGTGAAGAATTAATTCATTGAATATCTAAGATGGACAAACCTTTAGTCAAATTAACCAAAAGAATGAAAGACTAAAATTAATAACAAAGATGGAAAAGGAGACACTACTACAGATAAGAATAAAATTCATGAAATTATAAGCATATACCTTAGAAGCTATATTCCACTAATTTGGAAAATCTAAATTTAATGGATAAATTTCTAGATACATATGATTTAGAAGACGGAAAGCATGATTACAGGAATAATTTAAACAGCAGCATAAGGAGCAGTAACATTGCAGTGATGATAAAAATATCTCCAGGGTCTAGTATGATGACTTAGCAGTTAAGGCACTTGCCTGTAAAGCCCGTGGACCCAGGTTCAATTCCTCAGGACCCCTGTAAACCCAAATGCACAAGGTAGCCCATGTTCCTAGAGTTCATTTGCAGTTATATATCATCTATCTATCTGTCTATCTATCTATCTATCTATCTATCTATCTATCTATCTATCTATCATCTGTCCATCTATCTTCTATCTATCTTTCTATGTATCATCTACTTATCATATATCATCTCTCTATTTATCATCTATCATCTCTCTGGCTCTTTCTAATACATAAATTAATAAACAAATAAACATCTCCCAGGGAAAGTCTCCAGATACATATGGGTTCCAACAGAATTCTTCCGAATCTTTAAAGAAAAACTTAAATCTACACTTCTCAAATTATTCCATAATACAGAAAAGCAGAAAACAATTACATTTTTTACAAACCCAGCATTACACTACTAGCAAAATCATATGACGACAAAACAAAAATAGCTAGAGGGAAAAGTCAGAAATACACTTAGGATTTATTGGTTATGGCAACCCCAGCATACCACACACTATTACCATTGTTCATGACTATCCACAAGAACTGAATGGTAAGTTCGTGTTGCTGAGGCTGACACAACCTTTTGTTGTAATATATAGAGAAATTAAGCTAAAACTGAACTTGTAGCCTTATCCTTGCTGGTGAACTTCACAAAAGCCAGGAAGTGCTATGCAGGTGGCTGGGGAAAAATTGCTATCAATGACCTCACATAGTGGTATACACCTGTGCTATTGTACTGACCTACCAGGCAACATGTGCCTACTGCTGCAATGGTGATGTGACAATTGTATGGGTAGCTAGTCACGTTTAAAAAAGCATTTTATTGAGAAAATCGATACATGAGCATATTGTTGTTTGAGCATATTCTCCATGATTTTCCTCTTTTGATGTCTCGCTCCATCATTCCACTGAATATCTTCCTTTCTCTTTAGTCTTTCACTGTAGTCCTTTCTCTGACTTGATGACTCATTCCATTTTTCCTCCTCTGTTCTCCATGCAAAAGTGACTATGGGCTCAGAACTGTACAAGTCTTACTGGAGTAACAACCACTACTGTGAGATCATGAATACTCCAGTTAGTTTATGTCAGGAGAACAGTGTCACAAAATACTCCTTTCCAACCTGCAGCTCTTACATTATTTCTACCTCCTCTTCCTCAATGTTCCCTGAGCCTCAGAGGACATAGTAGATAAGTCTTGTTTAACGTTATAATCTCAAGAGCCTCTTATTTACATCTTTAATGAATTCTTCATCTCCTCAATGTTTACACAATTTCCATAGTGAAACTTTTCTGACTAATAGTGAGAGCAGAGCCAATTTGAATAGGTTTTGGACCTACTCCACAAAGGGAAAATCCATGCCTAATAACTGAAAAACCATGTATAAATCCCAGCATTGTTAGTCTGATAGTCAATGTGGAATGTATAGCATACTCAATGGTTCAGTTTTCTTATAAGACTGCCCCTTACATAGCAAGCATATGATCTGCACACATGGATAGTTATTGACTTGGGACTGAAATTACAATTTTATTATTTAAAACTATTTAATACATGAAATTTTAGGTCTCGGAAAAAATGTTATTTATTTAATAGTAAATAATTATAATAGTAAATATTATTTTATATATTATAAAATAAATATTATATATTTATTATAACAATAAATGTTTTATCTATTTAATAATTATCCACTATGGACTTTTTTCACAAAAGATTTTAATGATAACTTAGCTCTACATTGTCATATGTTATTTTATACTAACAGAATTCCAAAAGTGCTCTTGATAAGAATATTGATTTCTATTTATTCTGAAAACAAGTTACCATGTTTTAAAAAAATGTGTATATTTTAACTTACCTATAGATAAGTATATAAACAAAATCATTACATTTACAAAACTACATCAGTTTGTAAACGTACAGTAACAAGGATATTCTAAAAGATAATTGACTTGGCCCCATTGTCTACTTCTTGGACTCTAAGGTTGGCTTTTAAATAATTTATCTTCTCAACTTAAACTAACACTCTACTTTTGTTCTAAGAAAGAACTCAAGTTTATACTAACTTTCATTTGAGATATTCTAATGCATCTTAACTTAAATCCACTGAAATCCTGCTACACCTTTAAGAATTCAAAACTATCCTCCTTTGAGATTGATGCACTTTTCTCTGTTTCAGTTTTCCAGCTAGCCTTATGAATCCTTACACTGTGACACAGGTAGTGGTTCAAATTTCAGAGATTTTTGAATAGAAGTCCTACAGCAAGCATATTGTAAGTGGCATGAAGGCATAGATATTATTTTAGCTCTAGTACCTAACAGAGCCTGTGCATTATAAACACCTTGAAAAACTAACCAAAAAGGTTATTCAATTCTGACATATTAAAAGTAAGTATAAGCAGAATTTAAAACAAAAATATTAAAGGTTAAATAATTTAAAATATGTATGAGAAGCCCAAAAAATTAAACACAATAAAATTTCCCCTGAAACTTAGTTGATCTAGATACTGCCCCTCAAATTAGAGGTCAACTTCCTCTTTCTACTTGCCAAGACACAATACCTTGAAGATCTCTTTCAGAAGACATTTTTGCTCTCATGACTCTCTTTTAATGTATTGACCTAGTTGAATCTAACTTTTAAATATGTTCAAAGTGACATTTTTACTCACATCTGCTGCATATACATATCCTATTACTTA
The DNA here is from genome assembly GCA_036346955.1 of Dipus sagitta. Taxonomy (NCBI): domain Eukaryota; kingdom Metazoa; phylum Chordata; class Mammalia; order Rodentia; family Dipodidae; genus Dipus; species Dipus sagitta. The sequence goes on along the minus strand of CM070781.1, from coordinate 26,623,377 downwards.
GTTTCTCTGCTTACCAACTTTGAACCCCAGAAGTCAAAGTGAATATCTCATACTGAAGATTAATGCTGGTGGGTTTAGAAACTTTTACTTCTTTTTGCATAGTTTTCTAGTCATTTTGTGAAATAGCAATGGTTCTTTCAAGCTCTGAAAGCTCCAAAGTTCTCTAGTTGCCCTTATCACTGAGCACCCAGGACAGTGGTGCTCACTGGATGTCCTGCCACAGTGCTGTCTTTGGGGACTGTGTGCTGTCTCTGTATAGATTTCTAGTCTAACATGTCTGGTGATCTGCTGTTTTGTCGTGGCTGCATGAAGGTCATGAAAACAATCAGACTTTCAGGGTGCACAAAAGTAACCTCCATCATCAGACAAGAGAAAGTCAAAAATAGGCACAAAAAGAAAAGCTTAACTTAAAGTAGACTATTGATAAGAAAACTCCATTACCGCCTGACAGTATATCTAAAGATAGGATGAATAGTCTTGTGTTTTTTATTAGTTATAATTGCTATTCAGAGTTTGAGTGTCTTTTTAAAGTTTAGACAAGAGAAACTAAAATTTAGATTTTCTTTTGAGATATTTTATGGATGGTGTTCTTATGAATTATTAGGGTAAAGTATTAAGGGAATCAAAATCTGATATACATATATTATATGCATACATTTTTAGAATTCATGTGTCTGTATATATATTTATGAATGTGTGTAAATATATATATATACATGTCAGATAATATTACTAATTTGTTCAAAAGTCTCCAAGTGTTCTAGTTTATTTATATTAGAAGTAATTTTTTTTTTCTTTTTTAGGAAGGTCTGCCAGGAATGGTGGGATTCAACTGCCAGTTATGACGTTCTGTCCTATTCCTCCATGCCCCACCAAGCTCTCTTGTCTTCCTTTTCATTGTTTGCTTCTTCACTTTGGCTGTTTTCTGTCCTTGAACCTGACAAGTACATCTCATCCTCAGGGCATTTTCTGTAGCTGAACATTTCACCTGGAGCGCTTCTCTCCTAGATTTGCAATTGGAAATTGCAGTTTGCTTCACTTTCTTCAAGTATTTACTGAGAAATCTTTCCTCACGAAATTTGACCTACAGATAATTGTCCAGTCCAGAAATCCTTATTTTTTAAAATGTTTGTTCTTTTATGCCTTTGCTTTTTCACAAAATGTATCCTCTTCAAACTCCAGATGTAAATGACTTCCTGGTGAGTGTGTGGTATACTACGTGGGCTTTCCTGCAAGCAAATAAAATAGAAAGGCATGGCTTACTGCTTTGCCATATGTGAAGACTGGTATCATGCATAAGAAGTTTTCACAGGATGCCATAAATTGTATCTAGTACACAAATACTTTGAGAAACTTTCCAAAACATGAAAAAAAAATTATGACAAATGAAGAAATAAAAGGAAAAAATGTAGAAAAATCTCTTCTAAGATCAAATGCCTCCATTTTAGACCATGATTTTAGACAATGTACTAAATCATTATAAATAAAATGTTGCATCATCTATAAACCCTTAAAAGGAACTCCAGCCCAAATTTCATGAAAGGAAGGGATAAAAGTCTTGCTGATAATATTTCCAGGTAAATATAAAGTTATAATCATGACAGAACTCTCCAGTGTCTTCAGCCGCATTGAAGCCATTATTCAGAAAGGATCCATGGTCTTGGGAAATCTTGGTAATTCTCATTGTCTTTTTCTCTCTTTCTTTTTAAGATACTAAGTAATTTATAATGAAAAGAGGTCAGGTTAGCTTGTATATCTGATTTAAATACCATCTCTGGTGATGGCCTTCATGCTGGCAGACTCTCAGAGCCACCCTGGGCATCACATGGAGAGAGATGATGTACAAGAAATACAGTCTAATTGCCCTTCATAGCAGGCACATGAATCCATTATCCAGTAAACCACTGATCACCTAAATGGGTATATCCATTTAATTTTAGTTACATTTTAAAGGCCCAATCTTGCCCTACCTCATAACATCTACTAATGAGGGTTTTAAGAGGGGATAAACTATATTTACTTCAGCCCACATCCAAAGCAATAAATTATTCTACAACATGATTACTTGAGAAGAAACTTTTGCCCTCTCCTTCCTCATTGATTTTCTAATTAAGGCACAATGATGGAAGACTGTCATCTTCATGTCATATTAAACTGATGTATATATATGACCTATTACTAATGTGATTCTTTCCAGCTTATCAGAATTCTGCTTTGGATTTCCAAGCACAGATCTGGAAAGGAAAGTGTATTTGCTCAATCTCAATATTTTCTTGTGTTTATCTAACTTCTCTATTTGTTTGTAAAGGCAGAAGCCTGTGGCCTAATGTAGAATGTTGGTATACTAAAGATTTCCTCAAACACTACATAGTAGAATGACCAAATTCTACATTGCAATTGAACTCTAAATGTTTGCTCACTTTGTATGTTTGTCTATTTGTAAGCCCAAGTGAAAAAACAAAACTAGTGACAAGAGATTAGCTAATATATCAGTTGATTGAAAAGACCACAGTTATGAGAGACATATGTCCAACAAAAAGTGAAGACTGAGACATAAAGATGAATAAAAACTTACAAAAAAACTCTTTGACAACACCATGAAAAATTATTGTGTTTGGGGAGGTTGTTTTTGCCCATCTGAAGTTCATAGCAGAAGATGCTGCAGAAAACAGCTTAAAAATAAAAAAAAATCCTGCAATTTTATTTAATGTAATTTGTTAGGAGCTTATAGAAATGAGATCTGGAAGAAACCTGCACATTTTTATCCTTAGGAGTGGTGAAAAGGGGAAGTGCAACTGGACAAAGGGAGTGTGAGCTAATGGAAAATTAGGGAATCTCCCCAAGCCTTTGATCCAAATTTTCCTTACATAAAGGAGCTTTGACTCATTCATCCAGGGACAGCTCAAATAGGGCTCTTATGATGTGCTAGTGGGAGGCCAGTCAACTCATCCCAGTGCTTATGCCTTACTTCACAGGAACAGAAACTGGGAGGGTGACGATTGATTACTTTCTTGCTTCTGTTTTCCCAAATGTCAAGCATTCATAGTTTAGGATGACATGTCCTGAATTTCATTGATATTCTAAACAGGCACATTTGTGATCTATCATGATGAGACCTAGACTTACTCTACTTTTAAGGAATTTAATTTTATATTCAGATTCAGTCATCCCCAAATTGTCCCTAGTTTCCTTAAGAGAACATATATCATTCAAAAGCATAAGTCCAATGACTACTGAATGCACAAATCTCTAATACTCTATTTTGTACTAATCTATTCTTTATTTGACAGACTTAACACTCATATTTGTTCCATGTACTCTTTGTGTCTTTATTTTATATGCACACGCTCTCACTTCACATACACAATCACACACACACACACACACACACACAGAGAGAGAGAGAGAAAGAGAGAGAGAGAGAACCTTTGTTTACTTCTATAGTATTCATATAATTACCTTTATAAACCTAATTGGTCATTTAGTTGTCACACTATTTAGTGAGCACACAAACACATAAAGAATAATAATCAATTTGATTTAGTTACCTTGGTGTTCATCAGAGCTGCCTCTAGTAAAGTAAAATCTTACTAGAGGTTTTTTGAGGAGACAAAAAATGAGTAACAAATATCACTGCTGCTTTTTTATTCTCAGACATTTGAAGAAGGTTCATCTTCATTCTTTTCTGGGGCACGTTGTACATAAAATGTACCTCTGAAATGGATCTATGAGCCATTCCCTAAGAGTCTCTCCATGCTTTCTCACTAATCCATGCCAACTGTGAAGAATTGCATAATATCTCTGCAAGAAAATGTGTATAAAGTTCTTTCAATCTCAACAGAGACACTTACGGACTTCAGATATTACAGATTTAGAGAAAGGGATTTGCTTTTATTGAATATGACAATTTAGCACCCATGTGTGGATCATAGAAAAGAGCTTATGTTTTCTCTGTGGAAGATGTCTTGTTCTGGAACTATTTCACATTAAGCCTATGATTCATTGAAGAAATTTTAATAATAAAACCTCGGGAAAATGAGGTGGATCTTCTAAACTATGGAGGGAATAGTTACATAATTTAAAGCAAAGTGGAGTTGCATATAACAGCTAATACTGTGAATATTTCCTTAGTAAAATTTCCAATATGTCAGCACTGTCAATGGTAACAAATGTAGAAGTCATATATAGAAAAATCCATAGAATGTAACAGTGGTTTTAGCAAAGAAGGAGGAACTGTGCACCCATTATAATACAAAAAAATGAAATGAAAATAAATGGAAAAGGCTAAATTAGTTCTTGGAAGGAATAATAGGAAAAGCAAAAAGACATTTGATTAATTGTGGACAGAAAAGAGAATATGACAACTAAATTCACATAAGTCAAAGACTAAATAAAAGAAGGAAGAACAATGTTGGAAAATGACTTCACTGGGGCAAAGAGAGCTACGATTTTACATGATAGACAAATCCAAAGTATAGTTTAATGTCAGAAAAGCCAGATATTTTACATACCAGTGTTATATTTTGAAAAACCCAAATAGATATAGAATAGAAAGTCACTGGTGCAGAACTCAATTCTCTGACAAAATAAAATTAAAAAGACAGAGAATTTAGTAAAAAAAACTCATGTATCCTACTATGGGTATGTCACCCATACTTTTGTGTGTGTGTGTGTGTGTGTGTGTTTGTTCATGTTGAGTGAGATCAGAGGACAGTTTTTTGGTGTTAATGCTCATCTATCAGTGTGTTTGAAGCAATCTCTATCTGTAGCAGTTACCTTGTTACCTTCTCCGAAGTACCAGTCAGAAGCACTTTATGGAAGGAAAGGGTGTTTTCGGGTTTACAGTCACAAGGAGAAGCTTCACCATGGTGGAGAAAAGCATGGTGCTCAGTTCACAGCTTCACATATCTGCAACAGATAAAGCAACAAGAACAAGCTAACCCTCAACATTCGGGAGTGCTGGACTAATCATGCCGAAGTGTGCCCCAGCCACACACCTCCTACAGCTAGGCTGCATCCCCCAAAGACTACACCAGCTGGGGACTATATAGGAAACGTAATCATAAACACTTGAGGCTAATTGGGACATTTACATTCAAACCATTACACTACACTGGAATTACAGTTGCCTTTCATGATTTCTGGCTTTTCATGTGGAACTGGGGATTGAACACAGGTACTCAGGATTGAATATCAATTGCATTTTCCATCTTCATATCCCAGCTTTTAGATTACCATATAAAGCAACTTAAGAGCTGCTTAAGTTCAGTAGACATAGAAACAACTCAGGACTTATTTCTTATTTTCTATTTTCCACATTTCTAGGTGTTATGGTGTATATTACCAAGTTGACAGACAGGACCTAGAATCACCGGTGAGGGATTGTGTAGATTAGATTAGCCTCTGTGTATGTGTGGAGCACTTATTTTGATAAGGTTAATTAACGTGGGGTCCCATTTGAAAGAGTAGAGAGCTGACCAAGCAGCAGCATTCATCTCTGCTTCTTCCCTCTGGGCTAAATGTGAGCAGATGCCTCAAGCTACTGCCACTGCTCCTTACCAGCTGTGATGGAGTGTAACCTGGAAGAGTAAGGTGAAAGGAATTCTTTCTCCTTTAAACTTACTTTTGTCAGGTATTTTGGTCTCAGGAACAAAAGCTGACTAACACATTATTTCCAAATCCTTATATACCATTCCACCTTGATGTACTTCAGTACACATACTGTCAAAATCCCAGGCCAGATGACCTTGATCAAGATCTACTAAAACCAGGTCTAGCACTTCGCACTGGAACAAACCCAAATAGCAGAGAGATGAGTGATTATAAACAGTAAAACATTTTGTTACCTTGGCCAGTACCAAGAAGATGGGACCAACAACTTAGGCATTGTTTTCAAGGGTGCAGGTGGGGGTGGTCAAGGGCAGAGAGGAGGACCAAGAAATAGGCATAATTGATTAATTGTGGTCATGCTGAACCATGTTTGTGGATTTTCCGGAATTTGGTGGTTTGGAGTTTGTGCTGATAACAAAGAGGTTGTTACCATTTGGAAGGGGAGGAGTTAGGAGGGGCAGGGGGAAATTTTGCTCAAAGAGTGAAGCCAGGGTAAGGGGAAAATAGGAGCAAGGTAGTTCTTTTTTACAGGTAGTCAGCTAGGGGAGGCCCCAAAAGAGGAACCAAAAGAGGTCACCCTGACTGCCAAGTCAGTACTAGAATTCAGCCCTAATCTAGTCTTATCCATGATGGCAAATACACCCCTTACTGCTTTCCCAATCTAGCACAGGAGGTAGACATCCTAGCCTCTGAGTCAGCCCTTTGAGTCCAGACAAATCAGCTGTCTCCCAGACTCACCTGAGCCTAGTGGTAAGTGCCAACCACAATAAGCTATAGGAGAAGCTTACCTGGTGGGTAAGGCCTTCTTTGCCTTATTGGCTGCTATGTCCTGACTCCTGAACCTTAGACCCCTGTTCTAGTAAGCCCTCTCCCATCCCAGCCCAGGCTCGTATAGGGGTGGAGGAGGGCTCTTTTCATCTTGTTACTCTCTTTTAAATCTTTCTAAAGATTTCTCTTCTAAGTTAGTATTTTTCTAATGTGAAGGCAAGTGTTTTATATCCTTTTGCTCCACTTCCCATGAGTGAGTGTGTGTGTGTGTGTGTGTGTGTGTGTGTGTGTGTGTGTGTTGCTTTAAGCTCTGGCCCTGTTAAAGTTTTCCAGAAATGCCCCCTTCACAACTTTCCTCCTCTCCAATTCTCAGTTTCCTGAATGATTTCCCAGGTTCTACCTCCATGTGAATGTATATAGCCATTCTAGCTTCCTCCTGTATTCATAATCTCCCCATAAATAAATTTAATGATTTATAATTTATCTTTCTCAATCTGTTTATTTCAATTATTTGTTAAAATACACAAGAGCCCAAAAGTTGGGGTTCATAAGCCTACTCTGAGCTCCAAAACCTATATCAAGAAGAAAAAGATAAGACTGAATAGACTATGGCTAAAACCTCCTTCATTGAGACAACTTGTCATTTTTTTCCTCACACTGAATATGAAGTATTTTAAAATCTACATTCTCATTTCACCTAACAAAATATCAACTGAGAGAGAGATAAACCAGTCTAAAAAGACTACACAGAATATGATTTCGCTGAAATGGAATGTCCAGAACAGGCAATTCTATAAAGACAGAAAGGTTCATTTTGATTGTTTAGGATTAGTAGAATGAGGAAGTAGGGAGCTAAAGGTGTGGGATTCCTTTCAATGTGGACATCTTATTTTAAATTAGAGGTGTTAATTTTTCACATATCTTAAATTTACTAAAATAATATAATTCATTTTGCACAGCAAGGAATACATTGTATTTATGAATTATGTTTCAAAAAATGGTTAAATACTGTACTGACACTTATGATCTAGAGAAACAGGTGTTAAAACAGTTTATAAGGGTGTTGCCAACTGAGAACTGGCTGCTTTTGCTTAATCAAGATAATTTATGTAACTTTATTTAGGTCTATTGACAAAGTTTCAAACCAAATGAATCTCCTATAAAAATCTTGGTCTAAAATGGAGAAATAAAAAAAAATGAGGCAAGATAATAAAATAAGAGAAATTAAGGGACCATGGAAAGGGAAAGAAACACTATATTCTAGACTTCCACTGAGAATTCTTAGCAGTTCATAGTTCAGATTTCTAGAACAATTGGTACCATTTTTTACTGAGATAACCTCCATAATGACAATAATCCTTTTAAAGAAAGATGCTTCAAATAAGAGTATTAGGTAACACTGAATATGTTAAGTTCTAAGCATTAGTAGCATTTCTTCTTTCTCAGCTGTAACCTGTCAGTTTTCTAGTAGTAGACCAAGAAGCCCAACTTATAGTAAAAGACATGTTGTAACCCCTTTTCCAACTCTTGTGGCCCATAGTTTTATCTGATCAGTTTTTAGCTGATGTAGGAGGAAGTTTTTGGTGTTGCCCTTGAGAGTAGCAGAGCATTATCGAAGCTCTTAGGTGGGTAGTAAATTGGGAATTGTGGTGCCAAATAGTCACAGTCATACAGAGCTTCCATTGAGTCAGTGAACTTTTCAGGTTCTTGTGTTATGAATTTGATGAATGAATTTCATATAACATGGGGGAGAAAATATAGAATTTAGCAGGAATTTTTTAGAAGTTCATAGAAAGGAAAGGATTCTTATGGAACATGAGGGAGTCTCCAGGGAGGAGAACGAGTCAGGTAACTGTTTGTGGTTTGGATGGGAATGAGAACTCATACCATGTTAGAAGTTTTCTACTTATGGCTGTAGCAGAAGAGATAGAAATTGGCTAGGCAGTTTAGGGTGACAGGACCCTCAAGGTGGATAGCTTTCCTTGGATAAGTGTGAGAACTGCCCTTGGGCTTGTAGAGGGAAATCAAAGTCATTACACTTTACTACACATCACACATGTCAGAAAGATCTGGCTTTTCTTTTTCTCTGCTCCTTAGGTCCTTCCACCAGCTTCCTAGAGAAAATTCCTGGGAAGCTTGCCCTTTTTGAGAGATCTTGACTACCTGGCTAAACAAGCTGCCCATCAGAAAAATAACAATAAAAAAATTGAGTCTGCAGGTGGACTTCTCAAATCCCCATTTCCATCCTTGGGCAAGAGCTTTCCTGCTCTTAAGTATGGGGCTTTTCAAACTCTGTCTTTCTTCCTTGGGAAACATCTATGTCTTCCTTCCTTCCTTCTTTCCTTCCTTCCTTCCTTCCTTCCTTCCTTCCTTCCTTCCTTCCTTCCTTCCTTCCTTCCTTCCTTCCTTTCTTTCTCCCCATAAACCTCTCTTCTCTTAAATCTCTCCCTTCTTAAAGCTCTAAGCTGTAACAAGATCTTTCTGAACCTTATCCTCTGGTCTTTGTATTACATTCTTCAACTTCATAATAAGGGAGAACTAGTCAGGTAAGCTTTATTTTCAGAACGGTTGGGGTCTGCTATTCCCACATGGGCTCTCTATCCCCTCCCACACATGGCAGGAGCTCTTTGAACTTTCTTCTATTTATTTTTCTTAATTTAATAAGAGCTCTCTAAACTTTCCTTTCTGGTCTGTGGATTTCATTTTAAATTTTAGATTCATAAGACAAGGATTAGAGAATACCCCAAATTTATTAGTGTATTGCTGTAGCGATTTGAGCAGATGTCCCCCAATAAATTCAGGATTTTTATTAAAGCTTGTAATGTAGATATCTATCTGCCTCACTAGAGGAGGTGTCACTGAGGGCAGATCCTAGGGTCTAGCCCAAAGTTGGATCTGAATTCCAGTCTAACCTATGCAAAGTACCTGAGTTCTGTCTGGTATTCCTGAAGTGTGCTTGCTTTTGATGCTGGTGGTGGTATTTCTGCATGGACCTGTGAAAGTGGGCCAGCTTCTTCTGTCATTATGGAACTTCTCTTCTATCTGTGGGCTTCAATAAATCCCTTCCTCTCATAAACTGTGTCCAGTCTGGAGGTTTATACATGAGGTTGAATCTGGCAGAATTGGTACCAGAGTGTGCGGTGATGTGACAAATATGACCTTGTGGGCTTTGGTCTTTTGGAACTCCTGTTTTGGAGGAATGGGCATGGACTTGGTACTTGCAACTGAAGATGCTCTCCAGAGCAGTAAGTTAATACTAAGTGCACAGAGAATTATATACAGAGGCTTGGTTTATGAACTTTCTAAGGGAAAGGAAAGACTGCAAAAAACTTTGTTGGGTCTGGGCTACTGGCATATAGGTTGGCTGCATTCTGCTGCCCAAGCTCAGAGAGTTTGATCATGGTTAAATTTGTAATGGACTAATGTGCTTGTTGTTGTGGTGGTGGTTTTCTCTCTGTGTTTGGACCTGTGAAAGTGGACCAATTTCTTCTGCCATTATACATCTTCCTCTGGATCTGTAAGGTACTAACAAAATTCCTTCCTCCCATAAATTGTGTGTCATTTGGAGGTTCATCCCCGCAAGGTAAAGCTGTTTGATATAGTTGGTATATTTTGATGTATCAGCAAGGAACCCAAAGACCCCCCCCACTGTAATTAGGAGAGCATCTGAAAACACCTCCAAATTATCAGGCATTGCTTTATGTTTATACATTTACAGAGGAACCCCAAAGTTCACATATCAGGATTTTGGGGAAAGGAGAAATATTCCCCAAATCTTAGTTCTTCTGGGATGGTGAAATCTTAATCTGATAGTAATATTTCATAAAAAGTATATATTTCCAATAATAAAGAGATGAAAGGGGAAAAAGCAGTTTCTCTTTACATATTCAGTGACACTTCCCTCATTGTCAAGGAGAAGTCTATTCACTCTGGGGTCTTACAATCTTAAGCAGCCTGGCCAATTACTATCTCTTATTCTTGAACCACTGTGTAATCTTTTATTGAAAACCAAAAAGAAAGTGGGAGTGAGGTCCCTTATAAACAATTTGGGCAATATGCTTTAATAAACCTACAAAATCCTATCTGTGACTATAGGTAAGACAGTTATCATCACTGTCCTTTGAGAAGCTATCATCCATTGTCTCAATGTGTCATATTCTTTCCTTAAGAACTTGTTTATCTATCAAACAGGATGCTTAAATACATGTTTAAAGTCTCCTTTTAGTAAACTGCAATTCTGCTTCATTGGTGTGAAGTTCATCCTGAAATTCCTTTCTAAGGTGAATTCAACTATATAGCATTACCTGAGTGCAGTTTGTTAAAGGATAAGAAAACAGATAGCCTGATGGAAGTAGTTCCATTCATTGTCCCCTGCTATACCACCACTGACAAAGAATGAAAATGGGGTGGAGATGGAACAAAGGACGTGGGAAGGAAGACAGAGAAGAAGGAAGGAAGGAAGGAAGGAAGCAGATAAGTAAAGAAGGAGAGGGGAAGGGAGTATAGTAGAAAGAAAGAACTAGACCTAATTTTGCGGGTTTTCATATGAGTATTCTCCCTGGCAGATACTTAACAGGGAGCTAAACTTAAGCCTCTTTCTTAACTACATATGAGAGATAGCAATGGGCTCCTGTTTTCTTGTTCTTTTGTTATGACACCTTACATTTCACAAGATTTTAGTCAAATCTGGAGCAAGTATGGGATATTTCTCTTGCAATGAAAAAATGAAAAAAAAAGTGTCACTGATTGACATTACTCAAAGAGCATCTTCTCTTGAAGTTTTAAAACAGTATTTTCTTGCCCAAAGAATAACTGAGGTATCAGACTTGGTTAAAGTTGTGGCCTCCAGAGGGTTGCTGGTTTCTTGCTGTGTAACAAATTTAAGTAAGGGATGCCACAGTACTGTTGCTCAAAAGTCCTTTTCCATTCCTCATAATTCCCTGAACCATCCTCTTTTGAGCCAGAATTATCTGGACACTTTGGTTCCTTGACGATTGTTTTTCAGCCCCTATCCATGTGAATGACTCAAGGCAAAGTTTGGTTCTTATAAGCTTTGCAATCAAAGGGAGTTGCCATTCTGTATCTGAAGGCTGGAGTCAGCCCTTTGGCTGGTGACAATTCTGAAATAAATAAAGAAGCCCAATAAGGAGGAGAAGCAGAGCTGGGAGAAATGCTCAAGCAAGTGGTAGAAAAATGTTTACTTGGTCTTACAGACTCTTCTTACTTTGTATTTCCTATATTACAATACAGTGTTGATTTTATATAAACTCCTATAAATTACTTAAAAAGAATCAAAGGGATATTGGAATATTACACTTTGCAACATATTTTTTTCTATAAATGTATTTGCAAACTAGTTCAGATTCTTTTTATATAACCTAGAGCAAATGATCTTATGAGACACAATCTGGTAAATGGAATTTTGGAATTATGAAGGTATTTATTTCTAAGTACTTACAGAATATAAAGTTGATTCAATCACAAAAACATTCATAAATTTAAAAGAAATACATTTAAGAAGCTAGAGATGCAGCTCAGTTGGTAGAGTGCTTACTTAGCATGCTCAAAGCCCCAGGTTCATGTAAATCTGGCTTGGTGGTGCATACTTGCTGTCCTAGCACTCAAGTACAGGAGGATCAGAAGTTTAAGGTCATTCTCAGCAGCTACATAATGAGCTCAAGATTACTCTGGGATACATGAAGCTGACTCAGAAATGTACTTAATATACTTATTCTGTTGATCATTACGTTTTGTCATTAGCCAACCATTGAAATGGCATAGCTAACCATCATATTGTAAAACATTGGTTGTTTATCCTGTTGGTTACATGGCTGGCAGGGAGATAAGGCTTATGCCAGTCCTTGTATGAATAGAATATGCAGAGCTTACTGCTGATAAAGCATCAACCTTCAAAATCTCAAATCCAATTCCTATACAATTGATATCACATTACACCATTTAAAAATAACAGAAAGTAAATAATTTTAAACTATGGACATTTTATTATTATAAATCAGTTAATCTTTTGGCACTCATAACAAATATCTGAATGAACATTCTCTTGTGATTTTCAGCTTGGGGCTGGTGAGATGTTTTGTGCTTAAGGCACTTGCCCATGAAGCCTAAGGATACAGGCTCTATTTCCCAGGATACATGTCAACCAAATGCACAAGGCAGCACTTGTGTCTGGAGTGCATTTGTAGTGGCTAGAATCCCTGGTGTGCCCATTCTCCCTCTTTCTCTCTGTCTGTCTGTCTCTTCCTCTATTTCTTTCATTTTTTCAAATAAATAAATAAATAAATAAATAAATAAAACGGTTTATAAAAAATAAAAAAAATATTCTCAGCTTAGCTTGATATAATTGACCTACTTTGATTGCTCCTTGTTACAGTATGTACATTGAAGTATTCTGCATGTATGACTTCTGTATAATATTTCAATCTAAACATCTTTCCTTAATAATCTCAGTGACCTAATCATTAGCTAATTTTTAATTAATAAAAGATTAAATTTGGTGACTTCCGGCCAAGATGGCGACCGCCTAGCTGCGCTGCAAATCCCGGGGAAAGAAAGGCAAGATATTAAGGGTATATAGTGGCTTTTAGGGGAGAGAAATCTGGGAGGGCACAGAAGTGGGGGAACAGGGAATTGCTGGTCCCCTTTCGGGCGGGTAGGCACCCCTCGCCCCAAATAACCGCCGTGTTCAAAGCTCCACCCCTGCCGCTGCTGCTGCTGCTCCGGAGCCTGCACGGCTGCCACTGCGCGCCAATCGTTCCCTCCGCGCGGAAGCTTAGACTGCTCCGCAACCTCGTCCACTCGCCCACCTACTGAGTGTGCCCAGTCCCACAAGCTCAGACTGTATCTCTCCCTTGCGTCAGCTCAGGTGCCACCCCCTACCTGCCTGCCGCACCGGCGGGCCGCCATTGTCCCGTGGCGGGGGAGCGCAGACTGCTTCCGGTTCCCAGCGTTCCCAGCCAAAGTCTGGGTGGCTTCAGTGCTTGGTGCCTCAGTGCCACTCCTAGCTCGAACGCAGGCAGCCTTGGCACATTACCGCTTGAGAACTCAAACAATCTTGGCGCCCCTGCCAGGTAGTAGATAGGCGGCTTTGGCAAGTGAGATTATTCCCTGCGTGCAGAAGCTTAGACTGCTCCGCACTCTCCCCCACTTGCCCTCTGTCTGCCGCGCGGCTGTCCACAATTGTCCTGTGGCGGGGGAGCGCAGACTGCTTCCGGTCCCAGCGTTCCCAGCCAAAGTCTGGGCGGCTTCAGTGCTTGGTGCCTCAGTGCCACTCCTAGCTCGAACGCAGGCAGCTGTGGCACAATACCGCGTGAGAACTCAACCAACCTTGGCGCCCCTGCCAGGTAGGAGATAGGCGGCTTTGGCAAGTGAGATTATTCCCTGCGTGCGGAAGCTTAGACTGCTCCGCACTCTCCTCCACTTGCCCTCTGTCTGCCGCGCGGCTGTCCACAATTGTCCTGTGGCGGGGGAGCGCAGACTGCTGCCGGTTCCTAGCGTGCCCAGCCAGAGTTCGGGTGGCATCAGTGCTTGGTGCCTCAGTGCCACTCCTAGTTCGAACGCAGGCAGCCTTGGCACATTACCGCTTGAGAACTCAGGCAACTTCGGCGCCCCTGCCAGGCAGTAGATAGGCGGCTTTGGCAAGTGACAGCCAAAGCCCAGGCTTCTTGGCAACGCCCCCAGGCTGCATAAGATTCCCATTGTTCTTGAGCCCAGGCTGATACGCCCACTTATCTGCCCATACACTGTCATGGGCAGAACACAGTGCAAAAGAAATAACATGAATAATCAAATGCAAGAAAATCCAATTAGATCACCCACTCCCACAATGAATACTTCTAACCAAAACATAGAAGAACAAATAGGACCAGAACACCACATTGAAGCTATGAGCAATGCAACTCTAACCAACCTATTGGCAGAACTTGCAGGAAAGCAACAAAGGGCCGACAATCGTGTGGATGCTGCCATCACTAAACTAGAACTAATAGATAAGAAATTGGAAGGATTAGATAAGAAAATGGAAGGATTTCAAAGAGAGTTAAGAGATTTGAGGGAAAGTGAAAAAAAAGAAGACCTTAAAAATCAGCTGACCATGCTAAATGAAGACATAAAGAAATGCAAGGATGAACTCCAAGAATCATCAAGAAAATCAGAAAATGATGTGGGAGCTTGACAGAGGGATGGAAATTATACATAGAAAAATAATAGAAAATGCAAACTTAATTGAACAAGCCCAAAACTCACTAGAAGCTCTCAAGAATAGAGTCAGCCAAGTGGAGGATAGAAACTCTGATCTGGAAGACAAGATGGAAGAAACAGTTAGAGAGTTCAAAAATTTCAGTAAGTTTAAAAGCTCCTGTGAACAGAACATGAGGGAATTGTGGGATACAGTTAAACGTCCCAATATCAGGATCATTGGAATACCAGAAGGAGAAGAAATCCAGACCAAAGGCATGGAGAACTTATTTAACAAAATAATTGAAGAAAACTTCCCCAATCTCTTAAAAGAAAGGCCCATCAAGATACAAGAAGCCAATAGAACTCCAAACAGACTGGACCAAAGGAGAAACTCTCCAAGACATATTATTATTAAGACTCTAAACATTGACACCAAAGAGAAAATCCTAAAAGCAGCTAGGGAAAAACAGCACACCACCTTCAGAGGTAACCCCATCAGAATTACTTCAGACTTCTCAATGGAAACCCTGAAAGCTAGAAGAGCCTGGAATGAAACACTGCAAAGTCTAAGAACCTATGGCTTCCAACCCAAACTACTCTACCCAGCAAAAGTATCCCTCATAATAGATGGTGAACAAAAAACTTTCCATGACAAAATTCAGCTTTACAATTATATGAACACAAAACCAAACCTACAGAGAGTATTTCAGGAAATTCTACACAGAGAAGAAAAAAATAATCAAACACAATTGCCTACAAGAAGCAGATCACAACAACCAAACTCAGAGTAGGCACAAAAAACTTCAATGTCCATGAAAACTCCAACCCACATTTACCATCACAATATGGCAGGGATCAAATCAAATCTCACAGTCATTACCCTAAATATTAATGGCCTTAATTCACCCATCAAGAGACACAAGCTAACAGGATGGATCAAAAAATTAGACCCCTCAATCTGTTGCCTTCAAGAAACCCACCTCACCATTAAAGACAGACATCTCCTCAGGGTGAAAGGGTGGAAAACAGTATTCCAAGCAAACGGAAATAAGAAACAAGCAGGTGTAGCTATATTAATATCGGATAAAATAGACTTCAAACCAAATATAATCAAAAAAGACAAAGAAGGCCACTTCCTACTTATCAAGGGAACGATCCATCAAGAGGAATATTACAATCATAAATCTGTATGCACCAAACACAGGGGCACCACAGTTCATAAAACAAAACCTACTTGACAATAAAACAGAAATAACCACAAACACCATCATAGCTGGGGACTTCAATACACCATTATCAGTAATAGACAGATCATCCAAACAGAAACTCAACAGGGAAGTAAGAGAGCTCAACAAAACCATAGATCACTTAGACCTAACGGACATCTACAGAACATTCCATCCCAAATCCACAGATTACACATTCTTCTCAGCAGTCCATGGAACATTCTCTAAAATAGACCATATATTGGGTCACAAAGACTGCCTCCACATATTTAGGAAGATTGACATAATTCCCTGCATGATATCAGATCACAATGCTATATTGCTAGAAATCAACAATAAAAGACCCACCAAGAATCCCAAAGGCACCTGGAAACTGAACAGCACACTTTTAAACAATAAATGGATAGTGGATGAAATAAAAAATGAAATTGCAAAATTTCTGGAATTGAACGACAATGAGAACACATCGTATCAAAACTTATGGGACACAATGAAGGCGGTCCTCAGGGGAAAATTCATAGCACTCAATGCCTTCGTAAAAAAGACAGAAAGGTCCCAAATCAATAACCTAACCATCCACCTAAAGGCACTGGAAAAACAAGAAAAATCCAACCCAAAGAGCTCCAGAAGGAAAGAAATAATTAAAATCAGAGCAGAAATCAATGAATTGGAAACCAAGGAAACAATTAAGACAATTGACAAAACAAAGAGCTGGTTCTTTGAAAAAATAAACAAGATTGACAAACCCCTGGCCAATCTGATCAAGCAAAAAAAGGTGAAGCTTCAAATTAACAAAATTCAAAATGAAAAAGGAGAGATCACAACAGACATAAGTGAAATTGGGAGAATCATCAGGACTTATTTCAAAAACCTCTACTCCACAAAACTGGATAATGTGGAGGAGATGGATAAATTCTTGGACGCATACCATCTACCAAAGCTAAACACAGAGCAGATTAATCACCTCAATCAACCCATCACACTCATGGAGATTGAAAAAGTAATAAAAAACCTCCCAAAAAAGAAGAGCCCAGGACCAGATGGCTTCTCAGCTGAATTCTATCAAACCTTCATGGAAGAACTCAAACCAATCTTCCTCAAACTGTGCCACACAATTGATGAACAGGGAAAGCTACCCAACTCCTTTTATGAAGCTAGCATCACCCTAATTCCAAAACCAGGCAGAGATGCCACAAGAAAAGAAAACTACCGGCCTATTTCCCTGATGAATTTAGATGCAAAGATCCTAAACAAAATCCTTGCAAACCGAATCCAACAACACATCAAAAGCATTATCCACCTTGACCAAGTGGGATTCATTCCAGGAACACAGGGGTGGTTCAACATACGGAAATCTGTCAATGTAATACACCATATAAACAAGGTTAAACATAAAAACCACATGATCATTTCGATAGATGCAGAAAAGGCCTTTGACAAGATTCAACACCACTTCATGTTCAAAACATTGGAGAGAGTTGGCACGGTTGGTTCATATCTTAACCTAATAAAGGCAATATATGAAGCTCCGAAGGCCCAAATAATACTTAATGGAGAGAGACTGGAGGAATTCCCATTAAGATCAGGAACAAGACAGGGTTGTCCACTCTCACCTCTGCTTTTCAATATAGTTCTGGAAGTCCTAGCTCAAGCAATAAGACAGGAGAAGGAAATAAAAGGGATACAATTTGGAAAGGAGGAAGTTAAGTTAGCTTTATTCGCAGATGACATGATTATATATGTAAGAGACCCGAGAGACTCCATCCCAAAACTCCTGAAGGTGATTAACTCCTATAGCAAAGTAGCAGGATACAAAATCAATGCACAAAAATCAGTAGCCTTCCTTTATGCAAAGGACAAAGATACAGAAAAAGAAATAAGGGACATAGTCCCATTTTCAATTGCGACAAAAAAAATAAAATACCTTGGAATAACGTTAACCAAGGAAGTGAAAGATCTATACAATGAAAACATAAAAACACTCAAAAAAGAAATTGAGGCGGACTTGAGAAAATGGAAAGACCTCCCATGTTCCTGGATAGGCAGAATTAACATTGTGAAGATGACAATCCTACCAAAGGCAATTTACAGATTTAATGCAATACCAATTAAAATCCCCACAGTGTTCTTCACAGAGATAGAGAAAATGGTCTCAAATTTCATATGGAAAGGCAGAAGGCCTCGCATTTCCAAACATATCCTCAGCAAAAGAAATACCTCTGGAGGCATCACCATACCTGATCTAAAGCTATATTACAAAGCCATAGTAATAAAAACAGCATGGTACTGGCATAAAAACAGGACTATAGATCAATGGAATAGACTTGAGGACCCGGACTTTGGGTCAAGCAATTATAGCTACTTGATATTTGATAAAGGCCCAAACAATATACGCTGGAAAAAAGACAGCATCTTCAACAAATGGTGCTGGACAAACTGGATAACCATATGCAGGAAACTAAAACTTGACCCACACATTTCACCATGCACTACACTCAAGTCCAAATGGATCAAAGATCTCAATATAAGACCAGAAACTCGAATACTACTGGAAGAAAATTTAGGAAGTACATTCCATGATATAGGAATGGAAAAAGACTTCCTGAACAAAACCCCAGTAGCTCATGAACTTAAACCATCACTCAACCAATGGGACCACATGAAGCTGAGGAGTTTCTTTACAGACAAGCATACAATTAGCAAAGCCAATAGATTACCCACAGAATGGGAGAAAATATTTGTGGGTTATCCAACTGATAGAGGACTAATCTCTAGAATCTACAAAGAACTCAAAAATCTAAACAGTAAGAAGTCAAACACCCCACTCACAAGATGGGGCAAAGAGCTGAACAGGCAGTTCACAGAGGAAGAAATAGAAATGGCAAACATACACTTAAGAAAATGTTCATCATC
This sequence comes from Dipus sagitta, assembly GCA_036346955.1. NCBI lineage: Eukaryota > Metazoa > Chordata > Mammalia > Rodentia > Dipodidae > Dipus > Dipus sagitta. The sequence goes on along the minus strand of CM070781.1, from coordinate 26,604,664 downwards.
CCTAATCATCAGAGAAATGCAAATTAAAACAACTATGAGATTCCACCTTACCCCAATAAGGATAGCAAGCATCAAAAAATCAAATAAAAATAAATGCTGGTGAGGATGTGGAGAAGTAGGAACACTCATCCACTGTTGGTGGGAATGTAGGATGGTACAACCACTTTGGAAAGCAATATGGAGACTTCTGAAAAAGCTGAGTATAGAGATACCAACAGACCCAGTTATTCCCTTACTGGGCATCTACCCTAAAACCTTCAAACCACAGACTAAAGAGATTTGCTCAACCATGTTTATAGCGGCTCAATTTGTAATAGCTAAGAGCTGGAATCAACCCAGATGTCCATCACTAGAAGAATGGATAACTAAGATGTGGTATATCTACACAATGGAATTCTATACAGCAGTAAGAAAAAATGACACAATGAAATTTGAGGAAAAATGGTTGAACCTGGAACAGATCATTCTCAGTGAACTTACCCAATCACAGAAAAAAAATCGCCACATAGTCTCACTCATCTACAGCACCTAACCTGAATCTACCGAAGATACCTTACATACCCAGCAAGCATCTCTTAGATTAGACACTAGGATGGAAGGGGAGGGAGGGGAGGGCATCAAAGGGGTGGGAAACACAAATCTAGACCCAAACGCCAATGGTACCATAATCTTCTACTTACTAAAAGATAGACCAAATGGCTGATCCTTCACCAGGCCCTTACAGGGAACACCTGAACCACAAGACACTGGAGAGGGTAAGATTAAGACTAACCTTAGTCTCCTACATCTTCCCTCCCTCACTTCCCCTCTCCCTGTCTCTCTCTCTCTTATCTCTAACTCTTGTATATTAGTTATCTTTTTCCTCATTTTCTTAGTGGGCACTGACCTGTAACTCCCAGAACCAGCATGGGGCTATCATCCACAATGAGCTTTTGATCAGAGAGACCTACAAGGTTTCCTAAAAGACAGACAGATTTCTGTCAGAGTACTTGATGACCCACCAAAGGTTAGTGGTAAGACCCTACTGCTGAAGATACCTTATGTGATTGACATGCAAATTAGAATGGCATGGCTGGAAGTTGGATGAGAGTCAGTCCCCAGACAGTCAGCGCATCTAGTGCCAGAAGGTGCTACATGGGCGACTGGGGGAAATTGACCAATATCTATCGAAGCAACGCATGGTCTAACCTACTTAGCAGCAAATAACTTATTGTGATGCCCACACAAGTGCAGTGGTGGCACACAGCCATGGTGGGGAACCAACTGCTCTCAATTTGGCTAACTGATCCCCTCACTGGTATGGGACCCATAGCTGGAGCTGGGAAACAAGTCAGAACCATATCCAAACATAAGCCCACTCTCCAGTATCAACCTACTATCAATTGTGGGCTACAAGAGGGCCTACACATATTAAATTCTCTATAAAAAAAAAAAAAGTAAGCGTTATCTCATTTGTCCTGGTGCTAACTTACTCTCCGTTGGAGAATCTGCTTCTCTTTTTCAGATAGATGTAGACCCTAAGGAGAGAGCCACCCCATCATACCTCAAAAGGGCTCCGGCTGAAACTAAGAAAACTTCGAGAAACAAGCAAGGGGGCTGTTTTTCCTGATGAACCGGACACCAGCACAAGGGGGAAGGAGATCAGCATAGAGAAAAATCAACTCCTACCAAATCAGAGAGCCAGAGCCTCAGAGGCCCTCAACACCTCATCACTGAAGCAGACCAAAAATGAACCCAACATGGCTCAGGGAAATTTTGCGGAAGAGGGGGCGGAAAGAATGTCAGAGTCACATGTTGGGTCATGATATGCAGAGACATTTAGCTTACCCATAACTGTGGGCTAACTCCACAATGCATGACCCGTATACCTCAACAAGGAGGGGCCAAGAGGAGGGGGTAGGTCACGGATGAGCCTAATAATGGTACCAAACTGACTGTATTTGCTGAATACAGAACTGACTAATAAAAAAAATAAATAAAAAAAAGATTAAATTTTAGCATAAATTTAGTGCAATGAAAATAAATGACTGAAGTATATCTTAGAAAGTAAACAAATTGTATAACTGAACTATTTTTTTCCAAGATGTCTTATATTGTGCTGTAGAGATGGATCAGTGGTTGAAAGCCCTTCCTTGCAAACCCTGACAATGGTGTGGATTCCATTCCCCATTACCCACATAAAGCCAAATACAGAAAGTGGCATATATGTCTGAAATTTGTTTGCAGTGGCAAGAAGTCCTGGTGTGCCCATTCAATGTCTTGGCATTAATATATGCTTAGAATAGCAATAGGATTTTTTTGAATGACAAAGTGGAGCCCTGTTTCTAACTATAACTCCCTTGTACTACTCAACAATTCTTAGCTTTTTTAAAAAATTAATTTCTAATGATATATTACTATAGCAACCTGAAGTCAAATGAGTCAACTCTGACCTTACACTAGTGAGTTTATAGCAGGCATTTTAACATTTAAAGGAGATAAAATTTATCTGTGATGCGAATGAGAAGCCAGTGCTTTAAAATCAGTTCTTAAATGTTTAGAGAATGTTCTCCAGTGATGTGCATATGGAAGTGCAGTACTCATGACAGGACAAAACAGTGGTTTTACATAAAGGGTTGGTCATTTCATCACACATCAGGAAAATCTGTAGCCTAGATGTAACCAGACTTTTCACTTTCTTGAGGAAAGTAAATCTGATATTTAACATTTTTGCCTGTAGGTCAATGACTCAGACTGCGCTGGGATTGAGGTGGGAGCAAATATCTTACAGGCATAGCTGAGTAAAGTAGTACTGAAAAAAAAGTTATTCCTCAAGGTCGTGGTGCAGCTCTGAGCTCATGGCAGTGAAAGGAACAGCTGCAAGAATGGAAAGCACCATAAACCAGGAAGACAATCGAGATGGAGCCTAGCAGAATCTGCTATCTTCTGCAAATCAGATCTTCTGACACCTCACGTGAAGGACCTTCCATGAAGGCAAAAGTTCTTCAGGATTATGACTAATATTATTTGTACAAAAATGTATAAGACAAAGGAATCGGTGAGCACAGACTCTCATCTTTAAAAGTTCTGAATCTATATTTTCCATTCACCTATCAGGCTAAGGTTGCTGTGCTTTTTGTGTTATAGTTAAAAAGCAAAAATATTTGTATGATCTGAAGAAAAAACAGAGTATTGTATTATAGTTAAAACTGAACAAAAGCTTCACCTCAATAGCGTATTAAACCAGTCGCAGGGGCCCTTACCAACATGCGCTCCTGAGACATACTGTAATATATCTCTGTAAGTATAATCTTTCTCATCAGGTTTTCTGTAAACCCTGTCTTTAACCCAGCCCCTAAGGGTTCTCTTCCAGACTTACTCAGAATCCCTGGAAGGACTCACTAACCATGATAGTTTCTCACCACCAAGTTCCTTCTTCCTTTATCAGATCCAACACTGTCCCAGAAAGATAATGCTTATTTTGCTCTTCTTGTTGCTCTCATGCCACTTGGGGATTGGAGATGAAGTTTGTGGCAGGTAAACCTCATAAGGCATCTGCCTTGTTTAGAGATCCCCCAGAGGCTTCAAGCAAAGGTGCTGAGGAGGGCTTGCAGATATGATATGGTGAGCCTTTTCTACAAATTCAGATGGTATTTCAAGTGCATCTACCCAGACATCTCCATCTCAATCTCATTCTGCTAACCTAACAGAACACTGAGTTTGGCACAGAAATTTTGAGTAGTCTAAGTAACTTTGGCCTCTAAATTACTGTAAGTAGTACCTCTTGATCTAATATAAGAAACCAAATTTATTTTTTGAAATTTACTGACATCCTTTAAGCCTAACCTCTTACTGTTTTTCTTTTTGCCCTCATTTGAAAACTCTGTTCAATTAGTCCAGTTCCTCACTTTTAGAGCAAAAGAGAAGTTCACACACTTTGGCCTCCAATACTAACCAACAAAAACATTCCATGCCAGTCTTTTTCTATTCTTTCAAGACAATTTCCACTTTCTTAGGAGCTGTGCCCCTTTAAAGGTAGTCCAATTGTGTGAGAAATGTGCCTTTTTATGTTCTTTTTAAATCAACAGAATGAATCTGGAAAATGAATTTGGGGTGGAGGTATATTCCTATAGCTGCAATATCAACTACAATCTACAGAACACTCAGCTCATAGCAAATGGTTCCAGTGAGGCTCTATGACTCAAAAACTAGGTAATACTGAGAATAATAAATGTACAACTGTAACATCATTGACTGGATTCCAGTCTTTACAGACTACTTCCTTCAAACTTCCAAATATCAGTAACATGGCTCAAAACAGCAAATCTCTTTTTTCACTCACATTTATTTTCCTAGTTAATAAAAGGGACATGTGTAGGCAATCACCCTGTTGCATTGGGCCAGACATACCCTGAGCCTTTCAGGCACCTGGTCATTGCTACACAACAAGCTGCATGACCCTAGAATTCTATCTACTGTCTTGGATGGTGTTGTTCCCAGAAGTTTCAGGACCTATTCTTTAAGCAGTGCTTCAGAGGAGACTGTGTATATGTGAGACTATTAAAGAATCCTTTGGTAAAACATGAAAAGAGGAAGGAAGTCTGATTAAGTCAGGGTAAGGACCTAGGGAAAGTCTGGCTCCACAGGAAGTTCAAGGTGAATGGTGCCAGAATTTGTTACCTCAAGAGACCAGAGGACTGGATTTTTTTTGTGTAGGTTTGTATCAAGTGACATTATGTGCAGATGCTCCCTTTGGATGGCATAATGACCTTTCAGTAATAACTGGGCAAGGTGATTTCCTTTAGAGGCACCAATTTTCTAGCACTAACTGAAAATACTGTGTAGTATTGGGTGTATGGTTGCACTAGCATGGCGAAGAAAGACTGTGTGATATAGTACATCAATTAGAAAAATCTGCATGAGAAGAGCACCCCATATAGGTGTCATGATGGCATACACTAAGACTGTTCCATGAACAGAAAAGATAGTTCAGTGTCTCCTGCTGGTCTGGAAGAGTGATCTGAAATGAAGTGGCAGAGGTAGGTGAGGGCTAGATCAGATGAGCTTTTGAAGGCTGGGATAAAGTGTAAGGTTTATCTTAACTGTGAGAGGAAGTTTTTGAAGAGATTTAAGAGAGGGAATAGAAATCTGATGTGGCCCACTTAAATAGATTTTTTTAAGAGAGTTAATGGGCCTTTGTTATTGAAATATTAGCCTTGTGAGGAGGATTAAGCAGACTTTTCAAAGTGGGCAAAGTGGGCAAGGGATGTTCCACACTGTTCCATAACCTCAGTGGATATTTTGATGTTAAGAAGAAAAGGAAGGTGAGAAAATATTGAAAATGATTTTTATAAATCCTGATGGATGTCAATGGACTTATCACTTTGATAAGAAAAGATACATAAACTCATTTGGGTTAAATTTTTAAAAAATTTTCCCTTATTAATATTTTCACTTGTTTAACAAATCACAGTAATGTATTTACTCCTGCTTTATCTAAATTAAATCATCAAAATTAGTTTTTGGTATTAGCCTCAGATAGAAAAAAAAATCATTATATCTAGTACAGTGTCCCATACACAATGAAATTTTAACAGATATGTACAATTGGTTGATGTTCTTTTATTTTAGAAATGACAAGAAAAGATACAAGTAAGGATTTTAAAGTATCTGTTTCAATCCTTGACTGACTCTCATTACCACATAATTTCTCTATTACATTTTAAATGTCTCTAAATACAACTCAAGTTCATTACCTACTTTTATATATAATAATAGTATGTAAATATACTTTTTTTCCATTTTTACCTAAGTACTTAAAATCTATCAATAATATTATTTTAAAAAGCATATTCTCTTATTCAAGAAATGATTGATTTAATTAACCATCCTATATGTAGCATATAAAATGGTAACCACAGAATATAAAATAAAACAACACTTTATCTGGATAAACAAATGTGTGATTTATTTTATTTTATTTTATTTTATTTTATTTTTTGAACAGAGGAGAAGATTTATTCAGGCTAGCAGGCTGACACCAGGATCATTCCATAATGGTGCCAGTCTCAAGCTTAGGTTTATAAAAGAATTTATACAAAAGCATATATGTGGTAGTTGAGCAAGTGGGTTACAAAAGATTACAAGAATGTAACAGTTTGGCAAACAAAGATTACAATTAGGGTATATGTGGTAGTTAAAATTTAAACCTGCAATAAACCACAAAGGGAGCAAGGGAAGACCTCCTGTTTATCTTTCCTCATTCCTTTCTTATCTTAGGGTGCTTTCTACTGTTCAAGCTTTTTGGCATATTTCTACCACCACCACACAGAGATTATAGGTTTGTGCCCCCCATGTAGGCTAAATAAAATATTTCTAATAAAATATCGTATTAGAAATTGGATGCTTAAAAAAAATTGGATGCTGGGGCTGGAGAGATTGCTTAGTGGTTAAGGCATTTGCCTGCAAAGCCAAAGGACACAGATTTGACTCCCTAGGACCCACATAAGCCAGGTGCACAAGAGGGTGCACACATCTGTAGTTGATTTGCAGTGGCTAAGGCCCTGGCGTGCCATTCTCTCTTACTCTCTCAACCTGCCTATTTCTGTATCTCTCTCTCTCTTTCAAGTAAATAAAATAAATTGATAATAGACAAAAACTAGGTCAGGCATAAATATGCAAAGCTATCCCCAATAACTTGCCTCTATTTTTTTTCTCCTGGTTATAGAAGAGCACATGGTCTAATTAGACCAATTATTGTACCTTTATCTGGCTTTTCTTTTTTTTTTTGATTTTTTTTTCTTTATTAGTTAGTTTTGTATTCAGCAAATACAGTCAGTTTGGTACCATTATTAGGCTCATCCGTGACCTACCCCTCCCCTTGGCCCCTCCTTGTTGAGGTATACGGGTCATGCAAAGATGTGGTATATCTACACAATGGAATTCTATACAGCAGTAAGAAAAAATGACACAATGAAATTTGAGGAAAAATGATTGAACCTGGAACAGATCATTCTCAGTGAACTTACCCAATCACAGAAAAAAAATTGCCACATAGTCTCACTCATCTACAGCACCTAACCTGAATCTACCCAAGATATCTTACATACCCAGCAAGCATCTCCTAGACTAAATGTATGATTTATTGACATTAGTTTTTTCTTTTACTTTGTTCAACTTTTTATTCTTTTTAAAAATTTTTGTTTTATTTTTATTTATTTATTTGAGAGGAACAGACAGACAGACAGAGAGAGAAAGAGGCAAGGAGAGAGAGAGAGAGAGAGAGAGAGAGAGAGAGAGAGAATGGGCGTGCCAGGGCCTCTAGCTATTGCAAACGAACTCCAGATGCGTGTGCCACCTTGTGCATCTGACTTATGTGGGTCCTGGGGAATCGAGCCTTGAACTGGGGTCCTTAGGCTTCACAGGAAAGTGCTTAACCGCTGAGCCATCTCTCTATCCCTTTTTTAAAAATTTTGTTTTATTTTTATTTATTTATTTGAAAGCAACAGACAGAGAGAGAAAGAGGCAGAGAGAGGGAGAGAGAGAGAATGCAAGTTTTCATTCTTTTAAAAATGTTTGTTTGTTTGTTTGTTTGTTTGTTAGAGAGAGAGGGGGAAAGAGGAAAATAGAGAAAGAATCTCTTTTTTCAATTTTTTGAGAACTTTAGTACATGAACATATTGTACATTTTAACATATTTCCAGTCCCATTACCCTCTCGATGTCCCTCTCAAACCCATTTTCCAAGTAGCCCTTTCTCTGTTTTGATGTCTCTCATTCCTTTTCTCTTCATCCATCCTCAATGTCAAATGTTAATGGGCTTCAAACAGCACAGGTCTTGAGGGGGCAAGGACAACCACTGTGAGGCCATGAATACACCAGTCAGTTCATGTCTGGTGAACAGTGCCCCAAAGTACTCCTCCTCATACAGTGATTCTTACATTCTTCCTATCCCCCACTAACTTAAGGTTCCCTGAGCCTTGAAGGGCATGCTAGAGATGTCTCCCATAGTGCTGAGGTGTCAATGTACTTTCAGCTTTATTGAGTTTTGAGTCTCTCCCATCTCCATCTCCATAGAGAAGTTACCTGGCATGCAGTAAGAGCATGACTAACATTCTGTCTACTACTTCCTGTGCAATGATCCCTGATAGGTGTGATATAGATGACTCATTCAGGGCTAAGCTCCGATCTTTCTCTTCTTCTGGTAACCTTGATGAGTCTTGGATCTTCCCAGTATGCACTGCCACCTAATGAAAAGTGAGAACAGTATTTATCAATGGGTATAAACATATGCATGCAGAAAGCAATGTAATAGGCATAACATACCCATTTTGCCTAACAATGGGGGTAGCTTTCTTCTAGTGTCAGTTTCCTTCCAAAAGGCATGCATAGGCTTGACTAAGTTTTCAGTAGTAAGCATAATTTCTCTCCCTTTAAGTAGGCCTAAAATCTAACTAGAGAGGTTGAGCACTATGGCACCATTTGGCACATCTGCCTGGCTGTTTGATTATGTAGTTTTCATGACCCACTATTTGCTCAATCGTTATATTTTCTCTTCCATCAGCAAGTATAGCTTTTTTCAGCATAGGGAGGTGGCTTCCAGCTCAGTTCCAGCTTGATTTGTCACCATTCTGTGAGCGCAGTATGTGGTGTTTTCTGCAATAGACATAGTTCTAGTAGGTGACCAGGAGTACTGACGGCAGCCTTCCATGTTTGGAAGTTCACATGATCCTCCTTGACCAACAACTCACTGTGGAAAGGGGTGGCCCATCATTGGTACGAAGATTACTGGAAATTACTTATAGTTGCTCATTATTTTATTCCAGGCATGGTGGATCCCAGCAAGCTCTTGATAGAGTTAGATGAGTTATAATGTTGAGGTTACTTAAATAGTTCCAGGTCAGGTTGGGCTATATAACAGACACAGTCTCAAATATATATATATATATATATATATATATATATATATATGTATATATATATATATATATATCCTTGACCATAATGGCAGAAAAGAAATGAAAGCATTTTCCCACAGAATATTGATATTCTGAACTTAATGATTCTAAAGGGGATGCTGGTGTCTCAGGTTGCAAACAGATCAATGATCATGAATGTGAAATCTGCGCTATAGGATTTTGAACTGAACTGTGAAATAGGTAAAGTTTCACAGATAATGAAAAGAAAGAAAAATGTATTTTGGAACCACATTTTTTTCAGGCACCTCCTCATTATCAAGCTTGCACTGACTTTTTGCATTATGTATTTGCTGTAGGAAAGGATTCACTATCTAAAGAAATAGCAGAGATTTTGAGCGTAACCACTACTTTGTATAACTCAGCATTACAGAAAAAGAAAACTTATTTCCAAGTTGATTTTCTATAGCACATTTACTCTATAGACAACAACCTTAGCTGTCAGCTTGCTTTCTGTCTCTTGGTTTAATTTTATACCTTTTATATACATCATAGAAATACAGAAAGTGATTAAAGGATGCTGGTTTGTGTTAGCCAGAGTCTTCAAAAGGCAGAGAAGAGATACTAATAATTGTGATGATTTGAGTAGCATGCTTTGCAAAAGGGATCTGAAGACCTTAATCTTTATCACCATGGAAAGTGGTAGTGGTTAAGGTGCTTGCCAGGGAAGCCTAAGGACCCAGTAACCATGTATGCCAGATGCACAAAGCGGCACATTCATCTGGAGTTTGTTGGCAGTGGCTAGAGGCCCTCGTGTTTCCATTTTCTCTCTCTCTCTTCCTCTTTCCATTTCTCTCTTTCTTAGGTAAATAAAATGTTACAAAAAGTAAGTGACCTTACCTAGAAATGAGATTGTTATAGAGATGATTATGTTAAAATGAGCTCACTAGCATAGGAGTCTTCTAATATGATTGGTGTGTTTTGGAAAATAGAAATTTGATCTCCAGTATAGGCATAGGGACGTGATAATATAGTCAAGGGAACAGAATTCAGAGCCTAGAGTTCTGCTGTCACAGGTCATGGAATAAGTACTAGCTGAAAATGAAAATAGTAAGGAGGTAGATTCAGGTTAGGTGCTGTAGATGAGTGAGACTATGTGGCGATTTTTTTTTTCTGTGATTGGGTAAGTTCACTGAGAATGATCTGTTCCAGGTTGAACCATTTTTCCTCAAATTTCATTGTGTCATTTTTTCTTACTGCTGTATAGAATTCCATTGTGTAGATATACCACATCTTAGTTATCCATTCTTCTAGTGATGGACATCTGGGTTGATTCCAGCTCTTAGCTATTACAAATTGAGCCACTATAAACATGGTTGAGCAAATCTCCTTAGTCTGTGGTTTGAAGGTTTTAGGGTAGATGCCCAGTAAGGGAATAACTGGGTCTGTTGGTAAAGATACCTTACATACCCAGCAAGCATCTCCTAGACTAGACACTAGGATGGAAGGGGAGGGAGGGGAGGGCATCAAAGGGGTGGGAAACAAAAATCTAGACCCAAATGGCAATGGTACCATAATCTTGTACTTACTAAAAGACAGACCAAATGGCTGATCCTTCACCAGGCCCTTACAGGGAACACCTGAACCACAAGACATTGGAGAGGGTAAGATTAAGACTAACCTTAATCTCCTACATCTTCCCTCCCTCACTTCCCCTCTCCCTGTCTCTCTCTCTCTTATCTCTAACTCTTGTATATTAGTTATCTTTTTCCTCATTTTCTTAGCGGGCACTGACCTGTAACTCCCAGATCCAGCATGGGGCTATCATCCACAATGAGCTTTTGATCAGAGAGACCTACAAGGTTTCCTAAAAGACAGACAGATTTCTGTCAGAGTACTTGATGACCCAGCAAAGGCTAGTGGTAAGACCCTACTGCTGAAGATACCTTATGTGATTGGCATGCAAATTAGAATGGCATGGCTGGAAGTTGGAAGAGAGTCAGTCCCCAGACAGTCAGCGCGTCTAGTGTCAGAAGGTGCTACATGGGCGACTGGGGGAAATTGACCAATATCTATCAAAGCAACGCATGGTCTAACCTACTAAGCAGCAAATAACTTGTGGTGATGCCCACACAAGTGCATTGGTGGCACACAGCCATGGTGGGGAACCAACTGCTCTCAATTTGGCTAACTGATCCCCTCACTGGTATGGGACCCATAGCTGGAGCTGGGAAACAAGTCAGAACCAGATCCAAACATAAGCCCACTCTCCAATATCAAGCTACCATCAATTGTGGGCTACAATAGGGCCTACACCTATTAAATTCTCTACAAAAAAAAAAAGTAAGGGTTATCTCCTTTGTCCTGGTGCTAACTTACTCTCTGTTGGAGAATCTGCTTCTCTTTTCCAGATAGATGTAGATCCTAAGGAGAGAGCCACCCCATCATACCTCAAAAGGGCCCTGGCTGAAATTAAGAAAAATTGGAGAAACAAGCAAGGGGGCTGTTTTCCTGATGAACTGGATACCAGCACATGGGGGAAGGAGATCAGCACGGAGAAAAATCAACTCCTACCAAATCAGAGAGCCAGAGCCTCAGAGGCCCCCAACACCTCATCACTGAAGCAGACCAAAAATGAACCCAACATGGCTCAGGGAAATTTTGCGGAAGAGGGGGCGGAAAGAATGTCAGAGTCACATGTTGGGTCATGATATGCAGAGACATTTAGCTTACCCATAACTGTGGGCTATCTCCACAATGCATGACCCGTATACCTCAAAAAGGAGGGTCAAGGGGAGGGGGTAGGTCACGGATGAGCCTAATAATGGTACCAAACTGACTGTATTTGCTGAATACAGAAATGACTAATAAAAAAAAAATAAATAAATAAAATAAATAAATAATTAAAAAAAAAAGAAAATAGTAAGGAGGGTTCTGTCCTACAGTTTCAGAGAAAATACATGGCTTAATTTCCGACTTGGAGACTAGGACTTTAGCATATTACATGGCTCTTTTTCTTAGCTACCTAGTTTGGGAATTTGTTATTGTACATGTGGCAAGCCAATCCATGAAGACTAGAATTCTGAGGAACAAATGAACTCCTGTCACAATCTATGGGAACAGTCAGTTAATGCTATGAAGTTTGTATTTTGCTCACTTAAATTTTGAATAACTCAGAAAATATTTATGTTTATATATCAACTATGCTTAAAACATAATCTAGAGAAATGTTAATATCATTAGTCTTTGGTTAAGGTGATCAGCTGTACCTTCTTGGAAAATGTCATTGAAATTCTATAGCATTAAACTTGAAAGTTTGCCAGCTTTCATACTTCTTGGGTTTTTGCCTTAATTAACTTAACCTATATTGTGTACATACATCCTGAATTAGATTTAGATATATGGTGGTGAAAATACTACTTTATACATAACATTTATTCATTATTTCATATTATAGACTTAGAACATCAAAGCCTAGTGTAGTCAACAAAACATCAATAGGCTGATAGATTGACAAATAGAACATAGATAAATAAATAGGCAGAATAAAACATATTAAGGGCTAGGGAGATGACAGTAGTTATAGGAACTTTCTTTTCAAGTCTATTGGCCAGAGTTCAAATATCCACATAAAGTCACATACAAAAACAGCATGTTCCCTCTATTTCCCAATGCACCTACTAGCACTACCAGCAAAGGGAGATGCTGTCAGAATAATCCTGAACCTCCTGGGTCAAATATCTTGTTCTTTGTAGCAAAGAACAGGAACAAAAGAGAAATCTGTCTCAATCAAAGTAGAAAGAGAGGATAAACACCCTGAAATTGTCTTCTGAGCTCCATACATGTGTATTTGTACACAAATATAACACACACACACACACACATTTTGCTCCTAAAGAAGCCCTACCTAAGCATATGATGAAGAGTAAAAGAGTCGACAATGCTTGGCACTTATTTGTAAAGAGAAAGATAAATCGTTTTAGAATGATTTCATCTTGATATTAATATACTGAGAAAGCTCTGAATAAACAGGACCTCCGAAAAGACAGTGCTCTTTACCAAGTGAAATTATTCTTAAAACATTTTAATTATTGTACCTAAGGCAAATCGGAATATTTCACTTGCCTGAGTTAGCTGCAGTATTGAAATTATATAGGCAGACAGGTACAGAGAACGCAGGATACAGGGTTTCAGTTTGGGGTAGGGGAACAGTACTGAAATTCATAGTGGTGACAGTAGCACACCATTGTGAATGTAAAGTGCTGAACTATACTCTAAGGCGTGTTTTGAATGACATGGATATTTGAACATTTTTGTATTATGAAGTACGGCTACATAAGACAATCTTCATGTAAGTATATAGTATGCTTTGAATATAATCCCTTAGTGCTTGGCTGCCTATGTCTTTTTTTTTTTTTAATTTCCCCTTCCTTGTAGGCAATTTTGCTAGACACTTTCATCTCTACTCTCATGTCTTCTGTGCATTTATTATTTTATGTAGCTAATAAAACCTAGGATCCACAAATGGCAAAGTCATATAATACTTGTCTAAGTCTGGCTTTATTCACTTGATATGAGTATCTACAGTTGAATCTGTTTTACTGCAAATAACTTTACTCTTCTTGTGGCTGAAAACAACCAATTATATATAAATAGCACATTTTCTTTATCCATTCCTCTAATGATGTTCACCTACGTTATTTCCTTAAATCAATTACTATAAGTAGTCCTCCAACAAAATGTGCAAGTATCTCTGTAACATGATGATTTTTTTTTTTTTTTTTTTTTTTTTTTTTTTTGCTGTTCCCTTTTTTTCCTGGTAGAAACCCAGGAGTGGTAGACCTGGGTCATATGAACAGTTTGTATCTAATGTTTTGAGGAACCTCTTTACTGGTGTACATAGAAGCAATCCTAGTTTACATTCCTAACAATAGTAAATGAGTGTTGCCTTTGTCTGCAGTCTGGCCAAGCATTTGTCATTATGTGTTTTCTTAATGTCTGACATTCTTACAGTGGTCACAGAATCTCAATATAGTTTCAATTTACATTTATGATGACAGTGCTATACTGACCTTCTTTCATGTGTTGATTGACCATGTGTTCATTTTGAGAAATATTTGTGCATTATATTAGCCCTCTTGATTATATACCTAGTTAGTGATTTGAGTTCTTTGTATTTTCTAAATATAAACTTACTATCACATGTATAGTTGCAAAGACTTTTACCTTGAATTAATATTTTTTCACTTGAATTATTATTTTTCACTTGAATTATTGCTTCTTTTTCTGTGTTGAAACGTTTTAATTTCATGAAATCATATTTGTCAAATTTTGGCATCATTACTTTGGTGACATGAAAGGTTAGAAAGCTGTTTATCTATATAACTTTAGTGTTTTTTCTTCTTCCAACATGTTCATAGTATCATTTCTTACATTAAGGTCTTTGACCTACTTAGGGATGATTTTTTTTTTTTTTTACAGTGTGAAAAGTAAAGATCTAGTTTCATTCTTCTATATGTAATCAGTTTATAAGCACAATTTGTTGTAGAGTCTTTTCTCAAATGTACATATATTTTATATTGATAACCTTATATTTTTCAATGTTCAGTAATCTAAAAAATATCTTTGCGATATGTATGTGTATGTATCAATGCGATGTATTGTGTGTATGGGGGTAGGGGAGTATGTATGGTGTGTATAGTGTCTGCATATGTGTATAGGTGCTCTCATTCAATGTGGGAACATGGGAAGACCTTTGGGAAATGTTGGGTGTCTTCCTCTATCACTCTTCCAAGTTTTTTTTTTTTTTTCCTTAAGATTCAGTTTCTAACTGAGCTGCTGTTTATAATCTTACTTGCTAGCTAGCAAAGCACAGCAATTCTTTAGACTTTAGTGTCTGCTACCCTTCCCCACCCCACAGGGCTGGCCTTTCACAGGCTTGTGTGACATATCTGTCTTTTTAAGTATGCTTTGGAATAAAACTCAGTAGGTCTGGGGCTTTCGTAAGTTCTCATGCTTGCACAGTAAACACTTTACCCACTAAGCCATCTCCCTGATTCTTTCAGTGTGTTCTTAACCAAATTTTAATTGCCCACCCTTCACTTAGTTCCTTCACTTTGTTCAGCGGAGATTTACCAAGGGGAAAAAAGAAACAACTCTTCTTTACTTTATTCCTCAATAAGTTATAATACAATTCATTATTTGTCTATGTTAAGAGCATTTATTCAGCTACAGAATAAATAACCAATTCACTTTATTTTTATCATGTGAGTAGATTTTATTGGCTTCAATGCAGTTTTGTTTTAAATGCATAAGGCTTTTTTCTGTTTAAATTATTTTTAAATTGCTAGAGTATGGATTTTTCCAGCTTATGCTCAGGTTAATAACGTCATGTACATTGTTTGTCATTTTAATGGCTCTTAATTGTCCTCTGGTCAATGGGAGCATATGTTAAATGTGTCTTTCTTGCAGTTTGTCCACATGAAACTGCTGTAATTGGAATGTTCAACTTTGCAGAGAAAGCTGAATTGTCAAATTGTAACAAGCTGTACTTTCTCTTTGTGCTTTTATTCTTGGTTAAATGTCACATGTTATATGTCATAGTATTGTAGAATTAAGTGATCTCATAGTAACCACCAATCTGTTATCCACGATTCTAAAGAACAATGTCAGAATCACAAGAAAACCATGCAATAATGTACTGTGTGTCTGTATATACCAAATTCCAGTAATTAATTTGTTGAGCATTCAGAATCTTAACAATTTAACTATAAGTCAATCATAAAAGATGTTGGTGAATTCTTAACACATACCTGAATAACTTTTTTGTAAAAACAAAAACAAACAAACCATACCATTACATTGATACACTTATACAATGGTTTATTACATTTATTATTAGACTATCATATATTTACAATCTATTCTAGATATTTTTTTCAAGAATGAAATCTGTGTTTAAGCTGGAAAAGGTGGTGCACATCTATAGTCCCAGCTACATCAAGAAACCAAGGCAGGAAGAATCTCATGTGCACATAGCCCAGATAACATCAACAATAAAAGGAGCCCTTGTGTCAAATCTAAATGAATAAACTCCAATTAACCTATTGATTTAACAACTATAGTATTTTATCCAGATTACAATGTTGAACACAGTATTATATTTTATTTTATAGAATATCAGCAATTTTTATCATGAACTTTTATAGTATTAATTTTCTCTGCTTGCTTTTGTCTGTATATTGCATATATATATATATATATATATATATATATATATATGCAGGGGGCCACATCTAGTTGCCAACACTAGATGGCGCTGGCACTGCAGGAAGCCACATCTAATCCGCCATTACAAGATGGCGCTAACCTCGTGGTGTTCAGCTTCTTTACGACAGTGCCTTGGCGCCCACCGTATTCAAGGTACGCGCATGCG